>CANSNZ010001471.1:0-658750 GCA_947646795.1 Beta lomatogona
TTTGCGGTGGTGGCGGTGTGGGCGACTCTTGATCAGCGCCGGCCATCGTGTGTAGGGTTTAAAAAAAATTAACCTTGCTCTGATACTATGTAAAATATGATTAGGGTAAATTTGTGATGATCTCTCATTGATGTGATCTCCAATATATATTACAAGTCCTATGAAGTGAAGGAAAACTATACTAACCAACAAAGGAAAACAACATATTATCTAAACAATAAGGAAACTCCATAACATACAATATTCCCTAACACTAGGACTTAGGAGAGAGAAAGAGAAAATATATTGCTAAAAATAGAAACGTTGGAAATAACATAAAAATGCCAAAGTAATAAACGTTGCAAGTAAAGAAAACACAGAGTAAGTATAGAGTTTGGATAGGCGTCTCATTGTGAGAAGCCAACATGGCCTCTCACAGAGGCATTTTTGACATTTTGTGCAAAAAGACAAAAACTAACCCTGAACTTTGGTACCAACTTATACCAAAGTTCAGTAAAATTGGTACCAATACCAAAATAACTCTTACGTACCCAAGTGAAGTGAACTTTGGTATCAACTTTGAGTTTTGGTACCAATTATACTTACTTTGGTACCAATTATACTTACTTTGATATCAACTTTGAGCTTTGGTATCAGTAATACCAAAGTAACACTTACTTTGATACCTCCTGTGAGAGGCCAAATGGCCTCTCACTATGAGACGCCAACACTTCCTCGGAAGTATAGAACGTAGAGCCTAAGTAATTTTGTACACCTCACAAAGCTATTTAAATAATTGTCCTATCTATCAACCTATTGAAGAAAGGGGGAAAATAAACGAAGATATTTATGGGAAAAATAATTGAGAAGAACGGACTTGATGAAGAACCTCCCAGTGTACTTCCAAAAAGGGTCACTTTACCAATCACTCAATTTCGCAAGAAACGGGACAAGTTTTTTATGAGGCCCTCCTCATCTATCAAAACTTATACTAACGCAAATACAGCAAAATAAGGCCTTTCTAGACCATCAATTTTCACAGATGATGCTTTATTACAAAAACAGACATGGAAAATTTTTCCACTTTTCCTGCATATCTTTTTGCAGATTTGGAAATAGCCAACACATATTGTTTGGTCAATTATTAATAATAATCCAGCATCATTCAGTTGGAATATGTCCATTTCAGGACAGACATTAGCTTATAGATATACTGATACACACTATGTCCTCTAAAAATTGATCAATGTAACTCTTACTCTTTATTGCAACCCCTCAAAAACTTGTGGGCAATAATGGTGGTGAACTTTAGCGTGGTTTTGCAACAAGAGTTTCATGTTAATGTGCATCGTAATGTGACGCTGCTATCATACGTGTTCTTCTGAACTTTCAGTCTTCAGAACCACTCGTTACTAATTTAGATGCGATATCAAGTGGGAATGAAAATTTGTGAAGAAAAATACATATATTCCTTGGACATGTAATTGTGTTACCATGAACTCTGGATTAAGGTGTTCCTTGCAAAATTATACAAATTCATTACCGTATTTTGTTACCATCCGACAAACAGGTCATAAGTACACATCTAATCGATGCCAAAGCCTTAATCCCAAAAGATAGAGTCCGGTGTATGAACCAAAAATTTATCTATTGTAGTCATCCACATATATCCTCTCACTCCATTCAAATCTATCTGGTGCTATGTACATGCTCCAAGACTTGAATACAATGTGGCATTTAATTTGACACTTTGTATTACACCATTAAATCACACTATTTCTCAATAACAGCCGCAAACAATTGTTAGATCTACACAAAATACCATGAGGCTCAAGTTTGAGTACATCTTAGCAGAAAGTCCTAATTAATACAAGCAACAGATGCAAGGTTGATAAGAAACCTAAGAAAAATAACGTGATGGCAGGGAAAAGACTGGTAAATTCGACCATTCTAAGATTGTCATTGAGCACCTCAATAAGATTGGATTACATGTTACAAATGGATTACATCAGAATAATAAAGCCTGAATATTGAATCTCTCCATGCAATGAAGGCATATCACTTGTTTATATCATTACGTGCTCCTAAAGGTATGAAGGATCTAGGTATTCATGTGAACTCGCTGAACTGCCAGGTCTGAAAAGATCACACACCTGAATATCGAAGAGTGAGACAATACTTAAAGAATTATGTCCGCAATCCCTTAGAATCATTCATTCATCAGCCATTGCCAACTCTAATGCATAATCATCCCTTTCCTGCACATAATTCATGAAGTGTAATATCAAGATTAACCTGAAGAATGTTCAAAACCGTATTGACATTTCTACCACCATTACCGCTTCTTTAACTCCCTACCACACCCCAGGTATACGACAATGCAAAATTTTAAGTGACTTGTAGTATTTGATAACTTACAATTGGACCACGAGCGAAGTATCTTCCAAACTGAAGCCAATATACCTGAAAATGTCACATATTCAGTCAAGATTCTTTCGTTCATTACTAGGGTTTTAGCAATAAATAATAAGCAAGCGGCCAAACATATCTAAAGCCACTATTAGAAAGTTAACAGACTCCATTGTCTCTTGGATAAGATCAAGTGCAACAGAATGTTGTTATTCTGAAGCTACTTGGGAGTGAGCACCTCAATTTGAAGCAACTTACCCTATATTTGTGATTCTTTGATGTCATTTGTTGATTTCATATTTTAGATACAAGTATTGCTGCAACAAAAATCTTTTACAAGGGGAGAGGAATGTAACAGAATGTTGTTATTCTGTTATAAGAGTTTGTTAGTTTTGGCGGGGAAATACTGTTATATTTTTAATTGGTTATAAATAGCCAAACTAAGCTGTAATTGAGGATTATCCAGAAATTAATACAAATCTTCAATTTCTTATCTCTCATTCTCTCCATTCTTAAGTCTCTCTTCTATTCTCATCTCTCTAACCTTCTGTCAGACTTTCTCTCATTCTCAATCTTATTTCACTGTTATTCTTGAGATAATAGTAGTTCCCAAAGCTGCTATTACATCAAGCCTCATAGAAATGGGTGAGTATTGCAGAAGTAATATAAACAAATGCATGTATATAGGAAAATTACAAGCTAAGAATAGGACAGAGAATGGACAGGAATTAAGGTCTTGCCAAATTATTGTCCCTTACCTCATCCTCATCCTGTGTTTCTACTTCAAGATCAGAAGATGGGAAGCCCACACATAGAAGTGCATAGCCCTGAGACCAAAGGAGGAAAACAGTCACGAACCAAAGATACATCATTCTTCAAGCTCAATAACTGAGGAACATACATGTTACTTTAGCATCACAAGTAATTAAAGACATCCAACATAGCTCCATATATACAATCAGGGAAAATGGGGTAGCTTGCTGGAGCTTTCATTTCTTGATTATGTTCAGCCTTGTCCAACCAAATAAGCCATATTCTAGCAGAACTGATTGTGCCAAAGATATGTACAAATTATACCTATCAAGTATCAAACCTGCTTATCACAATGCTATCAGATATAGCTTGAAAGTAGTTACAAAGTAATGGCTTCTATCTAAGAATACTCGTATCTTCACCTCAATCTGCACGAAATCTAATACCTTATTTTGATGAGTTCATCAACCACCAAATTTTCTATTTATCTAGAAGCCTCATAGGCCCAATGTTATCTTTCCAGAAGTGTTACAGTAAACATATATCTACGCAAACGGATGTTCAAGCGTTCAACAGTTCATTTGTTATAGCAGCATAGAGTACCTGAGATTTTAATTCAGCAGAAATTCCGAGTGCCTCGGGTTGCCGAAGTTGACCAGATTTGACACGGACAGCACAGCTAGTACAACAACCTGTAACAATTCAAAGCTTCTGATAAATGTGCTTATTAATAGCAAGGGCTCGAATTGCAGCGTACTTAAAATTCTACATGCTGATTCCTCAAGCTGTCCGAATTCCAATATATTAAGGAATGAGAAACAGAGGCAAAAGTTCCACATTAACCACAGGAACCCGAGAATAATGTATGAAATGAAGACACCTCAAGTTGCCCTCATGTCTCATTTGAAGTCAGCCAGTCTCATAAAAGCCAACTACAACTTTGTATCCCAGGTCTCACCAAAAAAATATATCAATAATCTTGTCGTTCACCAAAGTCATACAAGACTAGCTCAAAAAGAGAACACATAAACATTGCAAAGGACAGTACAAGATGTACGTAAAATTTGTTCGGAATATTATATATCAAACTCGATTTTTTGATTAAAAGATTTGTATCAAACCTGAACAACAAGGTATCAGGGCATTTCTCACAAACCCAGTAAAAAAATAATCCCCTATGAGTCACTTTTTCGAGCAACCAGATGGACATCACCATACTAAACAAAAGGATGAGTAAAAAAAAAAAAAAAATCTCTTCTTACCAAATTGCAGCATCATTTTATCCACTAAAAGTAGTTTCCTTATTCCCTATTAGTTGTCATCAAGATACATGTGCATTAATGCATTATTACTTGTCAATTTAGAAAAAACAATGCATTATTACATGTCAATTTAAAATACCAATTACTCCCTAGTTACTTATGTATACCAAGGCAACAACTAACAAATCCTTAATCCATGTGCATGACCTTAAAAAGACACTTAATATAAAAGAGAGTGCAAGTCACTTTAAATGAAGGTTTTCCTGGAATATAAAGCACAAGCATGTAAGATGAGGTCAACGATGTGGAACATAGGGAAGCACGGAATGAGGATGTACTCATGATATTCCCATATCTTCATAACCTAGTTCCTAGTATCAGAAGTAGTAGTAACTACATAAACCGGAAGTAGGGTGCAATTAGCTACACGTTTACGTGGAGAGCATACTGACTCAATTTTTTAGATGACAACCGATTAGGCTGCAATCCAATGGACATAAACATTGTTATGCTATTTCTCCACACATATAGCATAACTGTTTTAATAAAATTGTGTAGAAAGCGCATAGGTTCCTTCCTAACTTTATAGATTCATATTATAAAAGTGAGCAGTTCTGGTTTTCATATGCCGGGTCAATAGATAATGACTGTTTCCTGATTCCAGTTTGCAGAACAAACAAAGGATTTCATAACTATCCATCGAACAGAAGAGCAAACTATCCTTTCCAAGTATTTAGGGTGTGCCACTTTGTATCATGGTGCTTCAACACACACAATTGAAAGCATCCTTTGCAACTCAATTTGTCCACAATAAAGTTGCTAGTTCAGTGAAGATCGCTCGAGCACAGATAACATCAATGTATCCTCTCGAAATGAGAATGATATGAAATTTCTACTCTATATAGCAATTCAATTTTTCTATAGTCCAGAGTCAATTTCAATATGAATTCTAACCTATCTCCAAGACAAATAGTTAATTAGGGAGACCACCCCTCACTCTCGTCAGTTGTATAAACATCACCTTCCATTGTCTTATAGAAGAATTCAACATACTCTTGCACACTTGGAAGTGGGAAGTACATTCCTTACCGTAGAAAGCAACTAGTTGACTAGCTTTAACAATCCAGTGAAGTAGGTAAGAAGTCCCACAACAAATGAGATGAAAGTGTAAATATTCGGAGAATGAGTTTCAAGCAATGCCATATTTCAAATTAGTACATACACATGTCCGTAGGAAGAGAACCATACTCACGATGAACATGAAGGACTAGATTATGTACACAGAGAACAATACCAATGAAGATGTACCAACTAGAGATGTATATATGTTAATTTGGCTTGTAATCTATGTTCATTTGACTTGTTATCTATGTACATTTGTGCACCATGCTCTATATACTAGCGTGTGCACCATCTAAGCTTTGATTTCTCTGTGGTCTATGCCCAAACCACACATAATTCATTAGTTGATCTAACCAAAGCGTCCATTCACGTGAAGAATTATCAATCGCGATTTAACATACACATGAACAGTATCGCAACATTACACAAAAAATGAAAATTACATTCCATGGGCTGAAAAAATTCCCCCAACAGCAAAAACAATGTTGATGTTCTTAATTAACATAAATACACAGCATTAGATGAATGAGTGGATTGATTAATTATATCCTTAATTAACATGTATGGAACCAGACCATCATAATGCGAAGAAAATAACAGAAGAAATTAAATATTAGAGTAAAAAGAGAAAAAAGAATGAAAAGATAAGAAATGACGATACCGTGCCTGCAAGCGAAGGGAAGCGTGATGTTCTGATCTTCAGCAGTATGCAATATGTATTGATCCTGCAAAATTTTGACCAAAAAAAAAGCTTATTTTTTTCTGTTACTTCCATGAAGAAGAAGAAGAAGAAGAAGAAGAAGAAGAAGAAGAAGAAGAAGTAGTATTATTTAGTTTGTTACCTCGGGAACTGTGAATTCGTGAATGACCCCGCGTTGGCGGTCATGTACGGTGACCTTATGAGTCGGAATTGACACGGAGGTAGAGCTACTTCCGGCGAATTTGGTCGGCGTCTGAAGCTCCGACGTCGTATTGAGCCGTGGAAAGCGAGAGAATTTCCGGTGAAACGCCGGTTTCCGGTGGAGTGGAGGCCGGAAATTGGGAACTAGAGCTTGAACTTCCATGTCCAAGTCCAACTGTGTGGATGGATGTTCGACTGATTGCGCTAAGATAACCGTAACAAATTATCTATCCTCTCTGTCTTTCTTTTCTTCTTCTTTTCTTTTTTTTTTTTTGCTTAAACTTGCGGGGGTTTTGTTTGGGCCGACGAGTCCATATAAAGTGGAAATTTTAATACCCGGTAAATTTGTTCTATTTTCCATGAGCAAATATTTTCAATAGATGTTCGTTTTAAGTATATTTTTCAGCAAAAATAATATGTTCTACATTCATAAGCGAATGTTCTATTTAAACAAATGTTTTATTTTCGATAAATAAATGTTCTATTCCAATAAATGTTCGTTTAAAACTTATATGTCAGCGAAAAATATGTTCTATCTTTCGTTAAAAATACATTTAATATTTGATAAGAAAATGCTCTATTCAAGTAAATGTTTGTTTTTAAACCTAATCTTTTATGGAAATGGGTTATGTTCTCAATGAGTAAACGTTCTATTTAAGTCTTATATTTAGAAACTTTTTAGTCCTAATATAATACATATTACATCTATATGTTTGAACATTTGATAATGAAACAAAAAATAAATTAATCATACTTGTTTGAATTGAAAAAACAAAAAATGTAGAATATAAGTTCAATATTTCAATTTAAAAATGTTTTTTCACTTGTTGGTTGTGCCTTTGTTGTTTATAGTTTTAGGTTTATTTCCAGCCAGCGAGGCCCAAAGAAACTAGAAATGTGGGAAGTGTGGAACTGTAAAATTCCCTCGTACTCTCGTATCTAGTATCTGACTGAATCCTACTCACAAACTTACGCTGCTTTCTGCAATTTGAGTGATTAGTCGCAAAGAAGAGAGAGAAAGAATGAGGATAGAAGAGGTGCAGTCGACTACGAAGAAGCAGCGAATTGCAACTCATACCCACATTAAAGGCATCGGCCTCGATGTACTTACTCTTTCTCTCTCTCTCTTTGCACTTTCTTATTACTTATTAGTAGTGTATGGAGTTTTAGGGTTTTTAGACCTATTTTTCTCTGTAAGCGACCAACGCAGTCGCTACCTACTTTTGTTAGGGTTTTAGACCTATTATTTGTTCTGTGTTTTTCTTGATTTCATTATGTTATGAATCTTATATTGCCTTAAGTAAAAAATTTGGAATAATAGAGATATTTGTGTGTGATAATCTGTTTTATGTATAGGGCAATGGAAGTGCAGTTCCTCTGGCGGCCGGCTTTGTGGGTCAAGCACAGGCAAGAGAAGCGGCTGGCCTTGTTGTTGATATGATCAGACAAAAGAAAATGGCTGGCAAAGCTTTGCTTCTTGCTGGTCCTCCTGGTACCGGCAAAACCGCCTTGGCTCTTGGTGTATCTCAGGAGCTTGGGAGCAAGGTTATCCTTTTTATGCACCACATTTCTCACTCTTTTTTCTTCCAACTTTTATGTCCAATTTCTGTTACCATTTGTTTTTGTTTTTATATTTACTCTATCTCACTTGCAGGTTCCCTTCTGCCCTATGGTCGGCTCAGAAGTCTATTCATCTGAAGTGAAGAAGACTGAGGTTCTTATGGAGAACTTTAGGCGAGCCATTGGTTTACGTATCAAGGAAAACAAGGAGGTTTATGAAGGAGAGGCTAGTCTCTTCCTTCTATTTATATTGCTATTCTTTAAACCACTTCTTGTCTCTCGTTTCATTATTGTATCTTGATATATGGATTCTTTTAAGTTTACTATAAGTTCTTTTTCTGTACAACTTCATCTTCATCTGTGATTGTATCTGTTTGGCTTACATTTTTCTCTTCTTTCTGCTCATTAATATTTATCTGTATTCTGTTCAGACATGACTGCGTATTATGCTGTATTACTTTCAGTTTGAGATTCTGATAAGTCACCTACTTACCTTTTAGGTGACTGAGCTCTCCCCGGAAGAAACTGAGAGTGCCACAGGTGGCTATGGCAAGAGCATTAGTCATGTAATCATTGGCTTGAAAACTGTTAAAGGGACCAAGCAATTGAAGTTAGATCCAACCATCTACGATGCTTTAATAAAGGAAAAGGTATATCTATTCCCTTGTACATCAATTTTCTGTCGTAAGGATTGTTCTAGCTTTCCCTTTTGGGGTAGGGGTAGAGGGGGGGTGAGTTTGCTAAAATGCAGAGTATTGCTAGATGTTGCTCTATTGGTTTAAGAAAAACTATACAGCTTGTTGTCGTCAATTACTAAAATTACTAAATGCTCCAAGACGTCTAATCTCTATTTATTGGTTCAGGTGGCTGTTGGAGATGTAATATATATTGAAGCGAACAGTGGGGCAGTTAAGAGGGTGGGGAGAAGTGATGTTTTTGCCACAGAATTTGACCTTGAGGCAGAGGAGTATGTCCCACTTCCCAAAGGAGAAGTTCACAAAAAGAAGGAGATTGTGCAGGTTTGTGGTGTGACCGCTGGTTTGTGATTCTGCTGTTTATATCTTACTGTATATCCTTGTGAATTGTGATTTGTTATTTGTTATATGACATGAATGGGGATGCATAATGGAGTTGCAAGAATCGAAGTGTCTTAGTTTCCACTTTCCCAGACCAGTATACATACAGTGACAGCAGAAACATCCCATTATGAATTTCAGTGAGCATTCCTGTTGATTTAAATGTATGCAGCTTTACAGCTTCAGTCAGACACTGTTTAAGACTACAATATAACTAAACGATTCTGAGGAAGAACATCTTGGATCTACACTTCAAAAAAGTTCTAGCCTTGATTTTGCTTTGATGTTGTCAATTGTCATTGTTTCAAGGCTTCTCACCTGTGCTCTGACTGATTAATTTTGACCACTAAAAATTTGAAACAAACTGATCTAATTTGTGTCTTGTCATATTCCCCCAGTCCTAATTGCCACTGTCACTACCCCACCAACCGAAATGTAGAAATTTGGGTGTTCAGCCTATTTAACTGGACAACCGTAAGCAATGAAGAAGATATGGGTGGTGGTGAACCCAAATCCAATTTGTGTGAAGGTGGTGTCTGGAGACGAGGCGTGATGATGAGAAAGGCAGGAATAATGGATTGAAGAAGAAATTGAATTGATAGCTCCTCTAGGAGAAAGGTATGAAGAGAGGGATAATGATGAGATAGGCTGGTGGGCACATGGAGAGAAAAAGGTGAAGTCGAGAGTAGATGGTGTGAATGGAGAAAGGGAGAATCTTAAAGACTAGAGAGGAGATAAAAAAAATGGAAGGTGAGTGAAGGGAGCCTTCTTTGTTTTCAATTACATGAATCTATATGAGGGAAGAAAGTAATGAATTATTAGTTAGTTTCCCAGATATATTAAATATTGTAATATTGGTGGTTACTTACCCTCGCTAAAGAGGGCGGAAACAACAACATTGCGCGGCAGTGGCATTAGGCGTTACCTGCTGGTGGTTGATGGTGACAGAAAGCACCAGAGGTAGGTGGTGGCCAAAATGACCATGCTACCAGGAGTGAGAGAGATCTACAAGCAGGAGAGATGGCCATGGTGTTCCTTTCATGGCTGCTCATACAAAAGAAAAGATAATGGGGTCCTGTGCTGTTAGAATGGTCATTCATGCATAAGGTGATCCGGATTAACTGACTGACCAAATTACCTGCCCATACCCGAAATTGGATGATCCAAACCAAAATAGACTCACCAATACGGGACTTGAATGTGAATATGACCGAAAATTATCTATCTATCGTACTAAGCTAATTGGCGATAGACCAAAATAATGGTCGAAAGTGAACTCACCTGTACGCAAACTGAAGTACTCATAATCCAAACATCAGCCAACCTGAATTGACTCAACTGAACCTGAACGAAACAACCCGTTTGCTTCCTCTGTAATCATAGATATTTTTAGTAATGGTTAAAGGCATGAACAGAGGAGAGAAAGAAGAAACTTGCAAATTAGAATTTGTTCTTCAATTGTTGATGTTGGAAGCAATATTTGTGGTGTTTACAACTGATGGTAGCACAATTATCTCCGATGATGGAGTCAGGAAGTGATAGTGTTGGTGCTCCTCACTATCATTTGATTCGGGAATGGGGAGAAGATTTGGTTTGGCTATTCCATCTTATTTCTTTGTTTTTAATATATCATATTAGCAATTTAGAATAATCCGGCAAAATAATCCTGCAATATTCTACGACCAGTCCCCCTCGTGTTATTTTGCAATCTGCACATAAGGAGAAATAGCTTCTTCCTAGGAAGATTATTTTGGCTCTCCCAAATACATTGAAAGTAGTGGCAAAGCCATATGCCTTAGGGTTGGGTGTTTCTTTGGTGATAATTTGCTTATTTGTGGTTTCCCTGATCAGGATGTAACGCTACACGATCTAGATGCTGCAAATGCGAGGCCACAAGGTGGACAAGACATATTATCTCTAATGGGCCAAATGATGAAGCCTAGAAAAACAGAAATCACGGATAAGCTGCGGCAAGAAATAAATAAGGTAAGGTCTTTTTTTTTTAATAATTACATTTTGTTCGTTATGTTGCAAAAGTTTGACTACTCTTTGATTGCTAGACGTTGGTTCTCTGAATTTTATTCCTAAATCGGTTTCTTAGGTTTTCATTTCATAGTCCTATTTTTCGGAAGTCTGATGATAATTTATTATCACTTGTTTGTGTGCCTCTAAGTGCTCTTAGATACCACTGCCCTGGCTCCCTCTGTTTTTATTCAAATGGCTGAATCTTTAAAACTACATTTTAGCATGTAAACACTAAAGAGTAATACTAATTAAATCGTTCTTCCTTAACAGGTAGTTAATCGATATATTGATGAAGGTACTGCGGAGCTTGTCCCTGGAGTGTTATTTATTGACGAGGTGCTTATTTTTTATTCTTTCTTTTAGCTACTATTGTGGATAATCCTTCTGTATTTCATGATTTTAACATAGACATTGACAGGTGCACATGCTAGATATCGAGTGCTTTTCTTATTTGAATCGAGCACTGGAGAGTTCTCTATCCCCAATAGTGATCTTTGCAACTAATAGAGGAGTATGTGATGTGAGGTATGATCTTTTATTCTTCAATACTGTCTCTGTTAAGATTGAAGATCAGTAAACATCTGTGCTTCAGTTTCACATTATCAAAATAATATAGGATCTTTGAAGTTGCCCCTGAAAGTGCTTATAGTGAGCAACATTTAACTGGTTCCTTTGATATGCTCATCCTAACCTGTTTGCTCTGAAAGCACAAATTTAATATGCTTTTGCTTTTTATGAGATACAGACACGCTCTTCTGATGAGAAATCCAGACATAAAATAATTGGATGAATTATCATTTTGTTTGTAAGAGAGCAAATTAATGATTGGAATATACCGTAATTGCCTAATTGTGACGGAAGCCAAGTATGGTATATGCATATACTGATATGCCCACCCATTGCATCTTCAAATCGTTATCAAAGTTAGGGGAGGAAATAAATGATGAATCTATCACTAGAAGTTGAATACTTTATTAACCACTTTAAACTGAATTTTTGGGAACTTCAAACTGAGTATTAATTGTGAATTATTTGGGTTTAACAGTTGCTTATGTTGACAAGTTTGTGAACTGTTTAAAAGAGAAGAATCTGGAGGTGTTTGTTTTTTCGGTTGATTGTCATGCTCAATTCGCTTCTGCTGCTTCATTTTGTGTTTACGAAGAGTATAGTAAAGAGTTTTGAAATGTAAAGAAGTTTAAGCTGCGGGATTTTGTGCTGATTTCATTGTGACATTGGACTTTTACAGAGGAACAACAATGAAGAGTCCTCATGGAATACCTGTTGACCTGTTAGACCGGCTATTGATAATACGAACAGAAACTTATGGTCCTGCTGAGATGATACAGGTACAGTTATCTTCATCAGTGTTTATTACTCGTTTCACAAATCATTAACTACTTTTATTATTCCATTTAAGTCACAATCTTAGATTTGGTGTTCCTTGGTTCTATATATACCAGATTTTAGCAATTCGTGCTCAAGTGGAGGAACTAGTTGTAGAAGAAGAAGGTCTTGCTTACTTGGGTGAGATTGGGCAGCGAGCGTCTTTGAGGTGTGCCTCACTAGTAGCCTATTCGAAGTAACAAATATATATTCTTGTAATTGAACTCCAGAAAGAGTGACTTATTCTTCTCCTTGGTTACACAGACATGCAGTTCAGCTGCTGTCACCTGCAAGCATCATTGCCCGGATGAATGGCCGAGAAAATATCTGCAAGGTAATGCTTCTTTCTAATACCTTTTCATTTCAGGAGAACCAATTGGATTTGGCAAGTAAGCTGTGTAGTTTCCCGAAAAACATATTTACACTTTATTTATGGAACTTGTAGGCGGATATTGAGGAAGGCAGTTCATTATATCTGGATGCCAAGTCTTCAGCTAAGCTTCTGCAGGAGCAGCAAGACAGATATATTTCATGATGTATTTACAGTCTGGGTTTCTGTTGTTTGCTAGCTTGTTGAATTATCAATATTAGTTTGCTTGTGATGCATATTGATATTGGCCAAGAATGCATCAAAGCCAAGCATCGCGAGTCACTTGGCCAGTTTTGCCTGTCAGAAGCCTTAGGGTGGTCGAGGCGTGTTGTGCTCTGTATGTCAAATCAACAATCTCATGCCATTGGCGTTTAAACAGAGTATATTTTGTGAGGTTGTCCTCGGTGTGAAAACATTCTGATTTCTGTATCTTTTAATTGTTAGTACTAGAGCGGGTTGTGCATATATGTGGGAGGAAGAAGCAAGTTGACAGTAATATCATCAAGGCTATAAACCTGCATTTTAAGCTTAGTATTATCAAATCTCCATATCTGGTTTTCTCTTGGTTCAGCACAATGCTATTACGTCTTGATGACAAGATATTATACCCCATACAAGAGCTGCAAAACAAAAAAAAAAAATATGCCTAGATCTTTAAAAGATGATGAAGCTTAGATAGCGAGCCAATTTTATTTGGAGAGATGCTTGTACTTAGATTTGAGTTTATTAATCCTATTGAGCTATTAAGCTGAGCCGAGTCTAGCTGCACCCTCTACTACCCAAAGTGAATTATACTTCCATCGTTTTGAAATAAGTGAAAAACTTCTTTCTTTTATGTAAGAGTTTTTTAAGATAAGTGTTTCACTTATTTCATAATAGAAGATCAGAAACTAGATAGCTTGATTTTGGCTTGAGCTAACCTTACCCAAACATATTTAAAAATCAACATATTCATTAATACCAATTGTTTGTACTATCATCAAACCTTATTGTGGGTCGGTTTAAATTGACATAAGTCAGATAGATTGATTAACTCATCATCTGAATATGCGCAAGTAGTTGAAAACATATCAAACTAGATCAATATTAAGCTATTAACCTGTTTGTGGTTTGCCACCATTATTTGATACATTTTTTTAGTTTTGCCATATTGATGGTTTTTATTATTCACATAATTGGGTTTGATAGGCTACTAGAGCTGCGACTACTTAATTTCTTTAAGCCTTTTGTCAAAGAAAACGAAAACAAATACTTTATTTAAATAGATTCACCTGTTGATTAACACTTGACATTCATTGTTTGACTAATTTAGACAAGTATATATATTTAAATTATGTGAATAACTAGAGTTCTTAATATAATATAGATGGAAAATATAAGATAATAATAACCTTTCATATATAATTATGTAACTAGAACCTTAAGATTATATGGAAAATAGTTGATATTACATAAGCGAACATTGGTATAACATTTCCAAAATATTTATTTTTGATCAATTGTTGTATTATTATTTACTTATTTAAGGGAGTAGCAAACTACTACTTAGAATTATTGTGTTTACAAATTCATTCAACACAAAATTATATAAGTTACTATGTAATAGAATACTATGTATGACACGTGCTCGCATGTAGTTATTTTGTAAATTGTTATTGAATTGAACAATTACATACTTTGCAATGTCAATTTTTTCGAACTTCTACTAAATATAATTGATATTGATGCTTGTTATTGAAATATGTGGAAATTAATACGTCTAGTGTGACAAAAAACAGAAGTTGACAACATTAATAATTGTTAGAGCACCGGAGGATCTAGTTTTGTATAAATGGTCAAGATTTACTGAGGAGGAAAAGTAGAGGATCTTTTTCTATTCTTTTTGCTTAACTGTTTTTTTTTTTAAATGAGCGACTATGACATAGATGAGATTCAGTTCAAGTTAGGTACCACCTCCATAAGACTTTACCAACTAGCTACCATATTTCGTATGTAAGCACGTGAGAAAACTTATCGAAAGATAAAATCAAGATTACATTCCGTAGGTTGCCGAAGAAGAGAGATATATATACATATACTTCTATTCTATCCCCTAGCTAGATAGAATAACACTTATGTGAAGTGCATGTCCAACACGTGCCACGAGCCGTGGCAAATTGAGATGTATTCCTCTGTTATAAAAGTAACCTACTATTATGTCCTAAGTTATCCGTCTTTAGTTATTACTTATCTCGTGCTATTTACTTCGTTTTGTTCATCAGTTTTTGTGATTTGAGATCGAACAACAAACAGTACAAAGCTTAAAACACCAATAAACTTTTACAAGAAAAGCTTAAAACACCAATAAACTTTTCCTATTTCTTGTAAGAAGAAAACTGTGAAGATGCAATCAGCAAAAGAGAAGGTAAGCAACATGGCCAGCGCTGCCAAAGAGAAGATACAGATTGCCAAGGCCAAAGTTGAACAAGAGGTACTTCTTTTCTTAACTTTATTCTATCAAGTTACTATATACGTCAACGTTTTTGAATTAGATGGTAGCACAAAAAAAACCTCAATGGTGAAAAAGAAAGGAGGGGGGGAAAGGGGGGAAAGAAGAAGAAAGAGAGAAGAATTTTTTTTTTGGTTTTTCAGTAGTTGTAATGTTTGATTTTTCACCTTCATTTTTACAATTGCTCCCGCCCTTCCTTAATAAATTTTCATTTCTCCAATGTAGCGTTTGTTATTGCATATTTTGTATCGGTAATATTTTTAATTATATATAATCAGTTTAAATTATGAAAGTTTGATTTTCTAAATATACACAACGAGATAACCAAATAAGGTCTCATATAACTACGTTTTATTTTATATATTGGAATTTTTTTTTTTTAGGATTTTCTTTATCTATGAATAGTACCCAATTACAAAATGGGATATATGTTAAGGGATGGTGGGAGTAATTACTTAGTTACATTTTCACTAGATAATATAAAAAAAAAATTCATATATTCAAAAAAAAAAAACATTACTTAGGATCGATTAAAGTTGTGCATTGTCGTAGAAAATATTACTATGTGGTTTACTTATAACATTTTATCACCAAAGGATATGTCTATATTGCAACTGATAGACAAAGGTGGAAATACTATGAAGGGTCAACAAAACTCACCCTTATTTATATATATATATATATATATATATCCTTAAGAAATGAATATGATAATTGCTTTGGGCAGGCAGAGCAAGCAACGGCAAGGACAAAGGAGGAGAAAGTGATAGCAAAGGAGGCAAGGAAAGTGAAGGAGGCAGAAGCAAAGGCGGACCTGCACGCCTCAAAAGCAAGGCATGCAGCAGAGACACTAGAATCAAAGCAAGCAGGGCATCATTATCATATACCCGGAACCGGCATCGTCTCCGGAACCTGCCACCATGTACCTGGCACTGGCCATCAGACACACGCCCACCATGTACCCGGCACTGGGCATCAAACACATGGAGGTGCAACGGCACCCGGCATTCTACCTGGAACCACCACCACTACTACTCATAACTATCAAGGCTACCCTCCCACCTACAATAAGCATCTTTAAGTTCTCATCTCTTTTCCATTTATTGTTTGTTTGTTGGTGTTGTGGACTTTGAGATGGTGTAATAGTCTTCCTTTCGACTTAGCCTTAGTTTGTAATTTTACCTTCTTTTGAGAATTGAGATGGTGTAGTAGTCTTTCTTTCAACTAGCCTTAGTTTGTAATATTACCTTCTTTTGAGATGGGTGTAGTACTCTTTTTCTTTCAATAAGCCTTGGTCTGTAATTTTACCTTTCATGAACTCAAGGGTTTCGCATCACTACGTTGTGTGATTGTGTCTTCTTGTTCTTTGTATGGAAAATACATATTTATAAGATAATAATATTGAGACAATTTTTGACAATGTTTTTGACATCTATATTAGTGATGCAGTATTAGAGTACAAAATATACAGGTCATATTTCATTGATTATTTACTCAACCAATAGGAATTTGTTCGGTCGGACGTTTTGAAGCTTTTAACCACACTTATTAACGGAAAGATATTACAGCATGGTTGAATAGAAGCATAAAATTTGACAATATCCTCGCAAGGCATTTATAAATTATAAATCTTAGACTGACAAACAACTCCACAAAAACAAAAGAAAGCAGCACTACTCTATGTAGTGAATAAATCAAATGGCATTTCTGCGCAGTAAACAAGACTCCAAGCTGGGAATCTTACAGGATCGATGACACAATCTAAAAAATCGCGTAATAATATTAACCAAATTAAGTTACTTCGTCAACAAGCCCAGCTAGCCTACGATTAGGAACACGTTAAAGCCAGATGTATATTGATATTTGATATAAACACAAACTCCCTGACAAAAAGAAGTTGCATCAAAATATAGCAGGGAAAAGATGTTCTTCTGAGTATATATTGGCAACATTTGAGCTCTTGCTTTTTCAACAAAGCAATTTCCCCCAGTTTGTTGTGAGGCTCTGTTTTTACCCCCGATCCACCACCTCTCCCTCTCTCGAGTGAGAGAATATACCTTGTTTAGTGCCTGCTATACCCACTGCAACCGACCTTGACATTCCACCAAATGTTGAAACTTGCCATCAGGAGTCATTTGCTGATTACTTACTTTTGCATGTCTTACATTGCGCTTCACTTGGAACCTTGGCATTGGTTTCGGCTGATCTTGAACGACAAGTGACATATTTGGTGAAACTTCATGATAAAATTCATCTGCTACATCCCCATCTTCATCTATTTTCAGACGCTCTGCATACCACCTAAGACCCTGGGTTTCATGAGTCACCATTGTTAGTATGAGAATCTAGAGTAACCAGGAACATGCTCATCAATGTCAATATCATAAAATATTATTTTGTTGCTCATACAATGAAGAAAATGTTTCTTGAAGGTCCCAAACTATTGACCTCTCACTTTGCAAGTCATTATCCAAACAATATATTTTTCAAGTCTTCTTAAATTATCCAAAGAATCAAACCTGACAACTAGTTTTCATATCATAACACGTGGGTCATAGTCATACTATAACATCAACTATAATTCTGGTGCAACTAACAAATCCTTGTCATAAGCTTTGAATTATACTAGGCTATATAAAGTTGATTTTATCAAACTATATTCCTTCCTATTGGTCATCACCTCCTAAGTGAAAGCCTCTATTTCTCTGTTGGAGTTAGCTTTTATGATGGGTATGAGTGCTTATAACTATGGATGACAACCAGGATTCACAAATACAGATCAAGTCAAAAACGAAGATTACAAGGTACTGATGTGATTATCCAATGTAATTCATGAAAAGAAGAGATCAATAGCACCAGGACCAGCAAGGTGCCAAGGTAATTGGCTAATTGCTTAAGCTAAAACAATAAGGCCCTGGCGGCTGAGCCACAGCTATAAAACCGAGACAAGAAGCCCAGGTTAATATATGAGCACTTCAAGGAGAGGTTTACAGCATTTCAAGTTGCCTATTCATTATTTCATTCTCTAACGGGAGCATTACGCTCTTCCTGCGTCATTCAGATCTCATATATATATATATATATATATATATAAAACAAAAAAAGCCACTCAAATCTATGTTCCACCCTTCACGGAAATAGAAACCACTGATCAAACTTATTTCAGTATTGCCAGCCTGTGGCATATAAGCCCTTTGACTCATCAAGACAAGATGTGATGGACCTGCCATATCCAATGTACTCGAAGTATTTCCATCTCTAATTACATGTCTGGTACTCTTCTGATTAGCTCAAGCCCACGGAAAAAGGAAGGGGAAAGATTCGAATTGTTTAATCTCGTTTTTTATTTAGTATGCAAGCCTAAGGACTGAACTATCAACTATGGTCCTAAAAAGTTGTGGAGACATGCAAAGGTTTGATTGGACGGACATTGGCCCTCGAGTGCATTGGCAAAATCAGAAGTGGGCTTGATTGCAACCTGCAAGACCCACCCTCAATGATCCGACAGAGCCAATCGAAAAGAGTTAAGGCTTTGTTCTTTTCACCAGAAAACTCATCTGAACTAATCTCGTATTATTCTGTTAAAAGGAAATCAATAGCTTTAATCTGAACTTATTGTCCCTTATCTTATACTTCCTCCGTTTCAAAATACATACAACATTTCCTGTCTACATGCTATCTAATGCACTACTTTGTTCCTTAATATTTTTTATATGTATAAATAAAAATTATAAAAAGTTGATGTTGTGAAAGTATGCATTAAGACGAATCAAAAAAGACCATACTTGACTGTTATTTTTTATAGATTTTTTAAGGAATATGGGATAAAGTTGGTAGGTGAATAATGGTTATTATGTAAAAATTGCATGTATTTAGAAACGGAGGAAGTATGAAATTAATTGCACTTATTTTCGTGAAACTAAGAGCGAAAATAAATGAAGATCGGATCCAAATTTTTCTTCAACATACCCAGAAAGATATACTATAATCTTTAAGGTTTTCACTGAACAAGGAGCTAAAATATGAACGAAAATAAAGCCATCTTCAGGTTTTCACAAAAGCACAAGATAAATACAAAATCCTTCCAACAAACTTCTGTTACAGCACTCTGCATCAGTTTCAACGCTTGTCATGCGCTATCTAGATTCTCAATCCTGGATCTAGATTCTCAATAGCAAAGACTCAAATGAATATGATGACATGTAAACACTGAAATGGACCAGACACAGAAAAATCCTTTTTACAAAAACACCCATGCTTAGCATCAAATTCTTGACCCAAACCCAATCCTTGTCCATGGACCATCTTATAACCTGCATTCCAAACTCAAATGCGTAATTCAAGCAAATAAGTATGTCAAGAGCAGCTCCACGGGGCAAAACTACAATTTTTGAAATCGTTTTTTTTTTTTCTTATACGACATGTTCAATTGTTCATGGTATTACCAGTTACCACAAACTCTCAAACTCAATCCATCATTACGCATCCCATACATTCTACCTCCTCCACTCTTAAAAGGGTACAAGTGTACAACTATTTCCAGTTTGGTTTGTGGTTTCTCTTCATTTCTTTTCTCATCACATGGGTCCTTATCTAATCTCACTTTATCTCTCCCCTCATGACATGGGTCTTTTAAAATGTGTCAATCCCCTACATTGCACTGTTTCAAAAACATAGGTAATATATGGTATTTTATTTCATGTCTAAATGACATGGCATTATGAGGGAAGGAAAATATTCTAATAAATAATAAGACTATGAATCCTCTTGCAAAGGTTCAAAACTAAAATTCTTCAGGAATGACTTGCATGCCTTAAGCAAATTTTTATTAATGAAAATACATGGGACACCAATAGTGAAAAAATGTTTGGCGGACTATTGCTTCTAATGACTGTTCTTCTTTACATTCACTAGAGAAGCCACTCCATATGCAACCTTACTGATCTTATGAAGAAAGAAAAGTTCAAAATGCTGCAAGCATACAACAAAACAAATTCCAGGAGTATACTAGACAAATTTGCAACAAATCATAGTAAAATAGAAAATGATCATCATTTGTAAATATCTCCCTATATCTTGAGAGATATGGATCCATAATTTTATGATTTTCCCTAGGCCAAGAGTGAAGCATATGACATAATTGAGTCCTAAGGTCCAAACTAATGAATACTCTCAAAAGTCTAGAATAGGTTGACAGAGGCTTCAAGTAGCTATCTACTTTAACAATAGCAATGAACAAACCACTCGTACACTTACCAATACATGTCCACTAGTGGTTTGTGTGTATCAACCCTATACAACAAGAGGAGCAAGAAACAAAACATATGGTGCCTCCAAAAGACTCACAAGTCACAACTATTCCAAAGCCAAAAAAAAAAAAAGGTCAATCCTTCAATCTATATGATCTTACCTACTAAAGGAAAGATAACTCATGAGTTGTGATCATACCAAAGAGCTTCATTCCAACTATACAGGATCCTGAAAGAACAGAAATTCAATGCTAAGTGTGACAAGGTTGTCCCCTCAAAAAACTCATCAATCTATCTCCTTTGTCAATTGCACCACTAAATAATTAAAAGAGCTGGTTTCCACATTATGGTTCACAATTGAAGATCAAAACAATAAGTACTAAATCTAGCTCCAAGTGCACACAAGGGAGGAAAGGTTGCTATGGGCTGTCAAGAGTTCTCTGGATACCAAGTAAATTTGCCATGCCCTTATAAAAGACACTAATTTCCACTTCCTACTCCAAGTTACCAGACCATCTTCACTTAATCAAGATGAACCCAAGTACTACCAAACAAAGACAAACTCAAGCACCATCGTACCCATTGTTAGAAAATCAAGAGTCGATGGTGCAAATCTTCTTCATGCCCATAAAGATTGCAAAAAGGGATATACTAATTCTTTTAAGTTCAATTTCTCGAGAATGATTGGATTCAATTAAGTTAAAAAAAAATATGAAGTTCATAATAATCTCCATAGTAAAAAATTGATCACCCTGATCACGTTTGACAGCAAACTCATGCAACACACTCCTTCACCAAAAATAATATATCTCATAGATATAACAAAGTCCCAAACCATTAGAATACACCATATCATCCAGCAACTAGGTTCTTTTGAAAAAGTTGACAATTAAGAGAGGGGTATTAAGTGTTCAAGGAATGAACCCTGCACGAAAAGACATGCCAAAAGAATCTTCTACAACCACTCTACCATCCATCACCCACTTCAACCATTCCAAGCCTAATTAAGGAGGTTTCCAATCAACAGTTCAACCTCCATCAACCCAATCTCCCTATTACAAACATTGCATGGGTAATTACCCATAAAGAAATCGTCTTTTTGCTAGCAAACCCCAAAACTGCTGTTATTTGAAAGTACAGCCAAAATGAAGTCCCAAATGTGCAAGAGGCACCCTACAAAGTGCACATCACACTGTTCTAAAGTCTCATACAATATTTATAAATGTAGAAAATTCCAGTTCCTGCATCACTGTATACTTTCAATCCCTTTACGTTGGATACATGCACCAACCACTTATGAAGCAGACCCCAAAGAAGCCAAATGAACTCCACCATTGTCCATCATTAAGAAAGAAATCAACAAGAGAAGCAACTAGAAAGTCAAACTAATTTCAGGAAACAGTCAAGTCACTCATATCCAATATATGTCCCTTGTGAGTTGTGACACCTACTTTAAGAAGGAAAATGATTCTCATAATCAATACATTCATCTCCAAAATCACATCGAGTTGCCCCTCTATCGACACCCTCATTTCTCAACCTTCAAACAGAACAATATAACAACCTCAAATCTGTCCATAGAAGTCAAGAAGTGTCCTCCCTACTCATTTTAATCTAGAAAAAGGGATTGTAGGAATTTTTGGAGATAATTTGATAAGGAACCAGATGCCTCTTAACTATATCTAGGTGTAAGGAAGATGACAATTGGGTTTAGATATGGATATTCTCAAAACTCCAACATTTCTTGAATTTGGTTTTAGTGGCAACATCACTAAATCAATGCTAACAACTTGCTTTATTTATTTATAATGATTTGCTCAAAGGTTTAAGTGAAAAGGCTTAGCACATATATTTTGATTCATAAAGTTAAGATCTCTAATTGTATTGGAAATGATGCTCCTATCCATTATCCTTTACTCCACTACTAATATGTATGCTCCTCAAAAGTCAAGATCTTCAATTGTATTAGCCAAAAATATTTGATCCTTAAATCCCATCTCTTAATTAGTTTGGGTGAAAAAAAGATTGAACATACTTTCAAAAAAGTTTTGGCTCTACAGGATCCTTGCTTAAAGTTCTGGAATAACTAAGAACATCGGAGAAGGCTGACAATCAACCCACTGTTAGGCTATATCTCAGCAAAGTATCCACTTCAACTTGAACCTTATCACTCTCTCACATTATCCATGGACCAAAATACACAATCATGACATCTTTGAGATTAAAATGCAATAGATCCAACTAAGTAAGCTTGCTGTCATGTTCATACATCTTCGACTGTAAACTCCACTGTTATGCATCCAAACATCATTAAAAAATGATTTACAATTAAACTCAAATGCTGACCACCAGCAAATTGATTGTGATGTAGTGGTGGTAGAAGAAATTATCCCTGTAATTGAGTTCGAGTAAGAATGGCCAACAGGAGAAATATCTATCACATGAAAATATTTGCCTAGAACACTAGCATTCCAATCTCGGCATGGTTCTCAAGTGGTTGATAGAAAGGTGCTCCTTTGATGGCTGAGAGGTCAGTCAGTATAAAGGCATCACAGTTGTGATGTTTGGCTTTTACTTTAACCAAATCTAAAGGCATAGGATAGCCAAAATAGTTTACATCATCAAGATGAGTTATAGCATTGTGAACACTAGAAAGAGAAGCCACATCCATCAGACATAAGCTGAATTAGCTCCCTCTTAGAGATACCTCAAAAACTATCAACATCATTTTACTGATTCAAAGTCAAAGAGATCCCAAGAAGGCCGGAACCCTACAACGAAATCATACTAGAAGGGTGCACAACAAGCCGAGTAACATTTAGTACTAAAAACAGAAAAAAGAAGCCAACTTTTAGCATCAAAGTTCCATTACTCCCAATTCAATGAATAACAACAAATCAGCCTTTGTATGAACAGGGTACAGCATGAAACGTGACAACCACATTAAGCACACGCCAAAACACAATAATAAATGCTTCAAATTATCACTTTTCACAGCATCAATTGCACTTCTCCACTTGAAATGCTACTCATTCTACTTTTAGCAGCAACTCTACCCAACATCATGATCACATTCCCAATGAAAACAATCCAAATCACAGCACTAATCAAGCAAACACTAACTCAAATATTTAGATCATATATAATATCTATCCATCACATATCACAGAAAAAAACCCAAAACAAAAAAAATAACGAATAATGAATAATGGGATGAGTTGAGTAACCTGAAGTCCACCATCACCATTACAAGGGACCAAAATGGGACCCACAACAGGTCGTTCAACAGGAACTTGTACTGGAACACTGAACCCTTTACGTGGGCCCGCATGAATTGGGTCCACATTCATCCGATTGCGATGATTATCATCAGAATTATTACGATTAACAACATCATCATCTTCTTTAGCTTCATGAGATTCATCCTTCCCAAACCCTAGAAATCCAGCAACTCTTTTAAAAAACCTCATTTATGCAAAGAGAAAGTCGCCGAGATGCCGACGACGCCGAAATTGCCGAGAGTTCGAGAATTTAGGGGAATTATGGATCGTGAAAAGAGAGTGGATTGATTGAATTTGGGAGGTTTTTTGATTGCTTTAAAAAGGGTATTTTGTGAGTTTTGTGGGTTTGTCTTTACTCTTCTCTTTTGTTTGTTTATTTTATTTCGAAGTTTGGGATTAGGAATTAGGATATGTGAACTTTATGATTACACTCAAAGTACTTTAAAGGACCACTTTAAAGAGTCTAGCCGATTAATCTTCCAAATACGTCATTAATTAATACAAGAGTTACTAATTGTGCATTTGTGCACGTACACGGTACACACTCCCTTGAGAGATAGGGTTAGCGCTCCCTTGCGAAATAGGACGGCTCTCCCCGTGCGGGTGGATTTTTCGATCAATCATGGCAAAAGATCTATCAATCCAATGCTCTCGATTACGAATTTCAGATGATGAAAACGAAATTTTGGACATAGGGGACGACGTCTCCCTAGAAATTGATGAACAACTCTCCTTAATGTTAGTGGGACGTCTCGTTACGGGCCGTCCTTTTAACCTCGACGCTTCTAAACAGACTATGACCATGGCTTGGGCGGTGTCGAAGAAGGTTGTGATCCAGACCGTGGCAGCCAATCTGTTCGTTTTTCAGTTTTTTCACTGGCGGGACAAAGAGAAAGTCATGGCGGGTCGTCCTTGGTGTTTCGATCAGCATCTATTGGTGTTGAATGAGTTGTCGGGGAATGAACAGCCAGCAAAGGTTCCTCTCAATTTGTCGCCTTTTTGGATACGTATATATCATCTGCCATTTCATTGTCGATCCGACCATGATATTCATGCCAATACTGCTGCATTGGGATCGGTATTATGTATTGAACATGATGCTTTAGGCCTTAATAATTACCGTAGGGTTAAAATTATGATGGACATTAATAAACCTCTTCGACGTAATCAGAAAATAAAAGTGAAGGATGGTAAAACTTTGTCGATTGAATTTAAATATGAACGTTTGCCATTTTTATGCTTTCTTTGTGGTGTTATGGGTCATGGGGAGAAGGATTGTCCTAATGCTATTGATGACCCTCAGCACTGTAACTTTGGGTGATGGGTTTGGTTGAAGGCCTCCCCTAGAAAGGGAAGGTCTCGATACTTGGAAGAAGAGGCGCAAGTTATGGCCAATCGTAAGTTGATTTTTGTTGGGAAGACTAATGATACATCTTCTGGTTCTATTACTCCGAGTGATAACAATCATCATCTTCATGTTAATAATGTGGAGAAGAATAATAAACTGGACGAGAGTTCGGATGCAGAGTCGAACAAGGGTGTAAAAAAGGGGGAAGTGGCAGTGAGCGCAGGTGGTCAAAAGTGCGCGAGGGATGCTGTGGAGGAGTCACAAAAGTGCGAGAGGGAGATGGAAGATGTAGGGGGGCGTGCTGGAGGAGTGCTGTGAGTGGGTGAATAGGATGTGACGGTGGGGATTGGGGGGGCTCCCTCTTCCTTTTGTTATGGGAGTGGGTGGTAGCCTTCCACGTAAAGTGAAGAAAATGATGCGCAAAGGGGTGAAGAGTGGGGGTTCAGTTTGTTCTCAAAAACTGCAGGGGTCCAAAGGGGAAAAAAGAAAGGAGTGCATGGTGGATGAGTGTTCTGATGGTTTTGATGTGTTAATGGGGGAGCCAGAGGGTAATGGAAAGAAGTTGAAGACTGGTAGTGTATGTGATGGGAACGAGATTTCCTTGAGAGTAGCGGAGGTTGGAGTAAACCAACCCCGCGAAGGACAATGAAAACTCTAAGTTGGAACTGTCAGGGGTTGGGCAACCCTCGGACAGTTAAAACTTTCCAGTCTTGGTGTTGGAGAGAGCGCCGAAGTTTGTTCTTTTTAATGGAGACCAAGATTGATTCGAAGAAGTTGCAACTTGTAAAAGAGAAATGTGGTTTCATGGATGGTTTATGTTTGAGCAGTAAGAGCTTGTTGGGTGGTTTGGGTTTTTGGTGGCGAGATGTGAATGCTAGGGTGGTGTCTTATTCAGCTCATCATGTATTTGTGGAAGTTTGTGATGGGAATGGTGTGCCGGTTTAGGCTACGGTGGGTATTTATGGGTGGTCGGAAACGAAAAATAAACACTTGACGTGGAGTTTGATGCGCTCTCATAAAGAATCTTCTTCTCTTCCTATCATCTTTTTTGGGGATTTTAATGAAAGTCTTAATGTTTCTGAAAAAGAGGGAGGAGCTGTTAGATGAGAGAGACTCATTAATGCTTTTCGTGAGGTGGTGGCGTTGTGTGAGCTGAGAGACTTGGGCTTTAGTGGAAGTCCTTTTACGTGGCAAAAGGGTAATGATCCAGGTTCATTGATTCGGGAGAGATTGGATAGGTTTTTGGCTAGTGAGGATTGGTGTGCTCATTTTACTCACTCTGGTTCAGAATTTTCCTAATTTCAAATAGGGTCATGATCCTATTCTTCTCTCAACTGATGTTCGTCCTCAAAGAAGGGGGAATAAGAAACTGTTATATTTTGAGGCATTGTGGTTGTCTAAACCAGAATGTCAAGAGGTGGTGAAGCAGGCATGGGAGACCGATGGTGATGCGGGTATTGAGTCTTATGTGGCAGCGTGTGCTGCAAGCATAGGCACTTGGGCGGCGGCTACTTTTGGGGATTTGAAAAAGAAGGTTAAGCAGAAGGAGGAGGAGCTTGATATATGGCAAAAGAGGGCGCCGGAGGGGATTATGATTGAGAAATGTCGTGAGCTAGTGGGTGAGTTGGATGAGTTGCATAGACTTGAGGAGTCATATTGGCATGCTAGGGCCAGGGTGAACGAGTTGAGAGATGATGATAAGAACACATCCTACTTTCATCATAAAGCTAGCCATAGAAAACGTTGCAACACTATTTCACAATTATAGGATGAGCATGGAGTTTTAAAGGAGGAGGAGGAGGAGATCGGATTTGTTATTTCTGATTATTTCACTAACATTTTTTCTTCTTCTTCCCCTTCGGGGTTTGATGATGCTTTGGCAGGTCTTTCTTCGAAGGTTTTGGATATGCAGCGAATTTTGGACTTGTAGCCTAGCCTACAAGGGACGAAATTCATCATACCTTATTCCAAATGCATCCAAACAAAGCTCGTGGTATTGACGGAATGCATGCCTTATTTTATCAAAAAATTTGGCATATTGTAGGAGATGATGTTGCTGCTTTTGTTCAAAAATGGTGGAATGGTAATATTGATCTGCAGACGCTGAACAAGACTTGTATTACTTTTATTCCTAAGTGTCAACATTCTATCCAAATGGGTGACTTTAGGCCTATTAGTCTCTGTAATGTGCTTTATAAGGTGATCTCTAAAGTAATGGCTAATAGGCTCAAAGTTATTCTACCTGATCTGATTTCTTCTCATCATAGTGCTTTTGAACTTGGTCGACTCGTTACTAATAATGCTCTGATTGCCTTTGAAATTTTCATTATATGAAGCGTTCTAGTGATGGTAAAACAGGATCGATGGCTTTTAAGCTAGATATGAGTAAGGCCTATGATAGGGTGGAGTGGTCTTTTTTGGAGCAGGTGATGATAAAATTGAGTTTTTGTGAGAGTTGGATACGCCGAGTTATGGATTGTCTGTCTAGTGTATCTTATTCTTTTAAGCTGAATGGCAAAGTGACAAGGAATATTATTATACCTTCGAGGGGGCTTCAGCAAGGAGATTTGTTGTCCCCATATTTGTTTCTCCTTTGTGCTGAAGCTTTTTCGGCGATGTTGACTAAGGCAGCAGATGATGGGAAAATTCACGGAGTCAAGGTATGTCGTTCTGCTCCTCGGATATCTCATTTATTTTTTTGCTGATGATAGTATTCTTTTTGCTAGAGCAACACTTCAAGAATGCTCTGTTGTGGCTGATATCAGTGTGTATGAAAGAGCATGTGGTCAGAAAATTAATTTCAACAAATTTGAAGTGTCTTTTAGCAAAAATTTGCATGATAGCAGGAGAATGGAGATACGCACTATGTTTGGAGTTCAGGAGGTGGCGAAACATGATAAATATTTGGGTCTTCCATTGATAGGTAGATTAAAGAAGATTGTGTTTGCAATGCTTAAAGAGAGAGTATGGAAGAAATTGCAGGGATGAAAGGAGAAATTGTTGTCCAAAGCAGGGAATGAGGTGCTTATTAAAGCAATAATTCAATCAATTCCAACTTATATGATGAGCCTGTTTTCCATTCCCAACGACATTCTTGATGAAATCAATTCTTTGTGTGCTCGTTTTTGGTGGGGGGCCAAGGGGATGGAACGGAAGATGCATTGGGTTAGTTGGGAGAAGTTATGTTTACCGAAATCATATGGACGGATGGGTTTTCGCGACTTGAAAACTTTTAATCAAGCGTTGTTAGCAAGGGTGGAGGTTGATGTGTGATACGGGGGGTTAGCTCACCAAGTAATGCAAGCACGCTATTTCAAGAACGATAACTTCTTAGATTCAAGAAGAGGTTATGATCCTCGTTTTGTGTGGCGAAGTATTTGGGGTGCTAATTCATTGCTTGTTGAGGGATTAAAATGGAGAGTTGTGAATGGGGCTAATATTCGAGTTTGGGACACGGTTTGGCTACCAGGAGACTCGGCTTCGGTGGTCCCAACATCGAATGTGGAGAGCCCTAGTGACTTGGTTGGCGGACTTGATTGGCGAAAATTGGTGCTGGAATGAGGAGGCTTTGGCTCAACATCTCACGGAGGAGGATGCTCATTGTGTGGGGCAACGTGAGTCGATTGTTCATGCTATTTGTAAGTGTTCCTATGTTGCTCCCATTTGGGAATCATCTCCTTTTCAATAACTTCTTTTTTATTGCACATCTTCAACCTTTGTGGAGCTGTTTGTGTGGATGCATTCGATGTTGGATCGCCCTGATTTACTGACGTTCGCGAGCCTTGCTTGGGCTTCTTGGTCCTACAGTAATTTTGTGGTTCATGCTGAACCTTGGACCAACTCTCAGGTAGGTGCTTTTGGCTTTATGCGCTTGGTGAATGACTATAAAACTTATGTGGGTGTTGTTTTCTCTCGACCTGCTGGTGCTGCGTCTGTTCTATCTCGCGCCAGCTGGGTTCTTCCCCAAGCTAGCCATTTTCGGGTTAATACTGATGTTGCGGTTTTGAGCGATGAAGGAGTGGGCCTTGGTGTTGTGATTTGCGACTCCCAAGGAGCGATGTGTGTTGTGGCAGTGCGTCGCATCCGTGCTCAATGGACAGCAACTATGGCTGCAAAATTCGGCCTTCTCATTGTTCATAGAATGGGTTATAAAAACGTTGAGTTAGAGGTTGATGCATTGAATCTTGTCAAGGCTATTCATGTGAGAACATTTGGCAGGGATCCTATTGACTTGCTGTATGAAGACATTAGTGTGTTGGGAGATGATTTTGTTTCTTTTACTTCTTCTCATGTGAAGAGGAGTGGGAATACGATGGCTCATTTAGTTGCTAGATATTTGCCTTCAAATGGCTATGAACAATTGTATGTTGATGCTTTTCCGCAAGGTGTCTTAGCCTTGGCGGAACTTGATTTTGCTTAATAAGATTTCTCACCATTTCCCCTCAAAAAAAAATTGTGCATTTGTGTTGTTTCCATCTTATCTTTGTTGTAGAAAGAAGCTCTAAAGGTATCTTCTTGATTATCTGTAAGTCCTTAGTAATAATACTATCATAATCTAATTTAAACACCTCTTTAGTTTCCATCATATATTAAAGCAAAAACAAAAGGGACAAAATCATTCTCCTTATTAATATGAAATCTAATGTCTACTAAAACACTTCAAAAATGTAGATATTAGTTTTTTTTCTACTATATCTCTCCTTAATGATCTTTTATTAAACGGTTTTTTCACCATAACCCCTGACAAATTTTTTTTGCACCGTATACCCTCGCAAGTTTCCAAATTCACCATATACCCTCCACTTTTCAAAGAATACATCAAACTACCCTTTTGACTAACGGTGTTAGACTTCCGTTAGTCATTAACCCCTAATCCCCCCTAACCCTAATTTACTAACCTAAATCTAAGCCAAACCCTAACCCTAACCCCCTAATCTAATACCCTAACACTAACCACCCCCCCCCCACCCCCTTACCCCACCACCCCAGCCCCCCTACTGCCCCACCCACCCCTTACCCCACCACCCCAGCCCCCACGCCCCCCACCACTTACCCCACCTGCCCGCGCAGACCCCGCAACCCCCTCCCCAATCGGACCCAGCAACCCCTCCCCATCCCCTTCCCCGGCGTCGCGCAACCCCCCCCCGCAACCCCCTCCCCCTCCCCTTCCCCGGCGTCGCGCAACCCCCACCCCTTTCCCCCTCTCCAAATCCGACCGATTCTCTCTTCAATTCGATTTGGTCCCGATTCGTTTTTGCTTTTTTTTTATTTATTTAGGGGGTGCGATGGTTACGGGTGAAGGATGAGGGGTTGCGCGACGGCGGGGAAGGGGAAGGGAAGGGGGTCGCACGACGGCGACGAGGAAGGGGAGGTCGCGCGATTCGGCGAGGGGAGGGGGGGGTGCGTGGAGGGTTGCGGGTCCGATGGGGAGGGGGCTGCGGCCGGTGGGGTAAGGGGTGGTGGGGGCAGTGGGGGTTGGGGGGCGCGGGCTAGTTGGGTAAGGGGTGGTGGGGGGGGTGGGGGGTGGGGTGGTGGGGGTGAGGGTGGGGGAGTGGTTAGGGTTAGGTTAGGGTTAGGGTTAGGGTAATAGGGTTAGAGTAATAGGGTTAGGGTTAGTGTTAGGGGTAGATTTAGCTTAGTTAATTAGGGTTAGAGGGGGGATTAAGGGTTAATGACTAACGGAGTTTAACGTCGTTAGTCATTAAGGGTAATTGGATGTATTTTTTCAAAAGTGAGGGGTATATGGTGCAAAAAAAAATTTGTCAGGGGTATATGGTGAAAAAACCTTTTATTAAACCTATCGAGAGTAAGGAAAATTTAACAACTCTATATAATATCGTCCCTTGAAATTGCGACTTTGATGGTTTTAGGTTAAAATATTCCTAATAATACTGTCATGAAGGATTTCTTTACCTTGCCATAGATGGTCTTTATACACGTTGCAACTAGTCTGAAAAGTATTGATCATACCCTAGTATCTCTCATATGAAAATGTCCTCAACTAAATTGACTACGTTAGTTTTAACTGATAAATTTATGTATAACTATGTATAAAGTTATGTCAAAATTTTGGTACATAGAATTAACACCTTAGACAAAGTTATAAGTTCGTTTCAAAGTTCTCTAGGCACTATGATAATATTTGTATTATATACAACTTCTTGAATCTTGACTATGTTCAGAGATTCCATTATAGATCAAGTTGATTTGCTTCAAAGTCATATATGAAATTTGTTTTTTACAAAATCGAAGAGACTTCTTCAGATAGATTGAAACCCTTTTCTAAAAAACATGATTGTTCTTTTTTATTGAATATTCTTTGATTAAAGCAAATCTTCTTTTGAGCGCATGTCGATACCATATATAGCATCTACCAATAGCACTTCCACGCAAATCTTCCTACAGATTATCTTAATCTTTGTACATCTCCTCTTCCCCAATCCCCATCCTAATGACACAACTTATTAAGATTTTGCTCTTGGTTTTTCTTCTTTAGTTCCTATGCGTCTTGCTCTCACTAATATTTCTTTCTCAATTTCTAGTGCAAAATATAACCACCATACACTCAGGTGTTCCATCATACAAAAATACAAATTCTGTCGAACACTCATATGTCTAGTACAAATTCTAGTATACCCTCAGGGGCATAAACACATGGCTTATCTTTCTTCTTATTGCTTATTTAAAATAGCCAAAACATTAGTTTCAAATATAAGAACGCCAAGTATATCAACCACGTGTTGCTACATATACAACAAATGAAAAAATGCAATAATGAATGAAACAGGATACACTAACAGTAACCAAAACGGTCTTTAAAAGAAACAGAAGAGTGCACTCCAGAAGAAAACTAATCTCACAAGGATCGAATTGAGCAAAATAAAATCACTATGGAGAAAATCCCCCACGCAGAGATGAAAATCAAAACTCTGCACTTCCCGCAGCTTAGATCTGAAATCATTCTTTACAAAAGATCTTATCATTTCCACACTATAAAATGCAAATAATCATATCAACATACTACGCTATCAACGACACTGAATTACTAATAATACAAGGGGGCGAAAAGATGTGATGATGATGATAAGAAAAATGTAAAAAGCATTTCTGCAGAAGATTAGCCAGGCAAGAGGCAGCGTGAACTTGATATATCGACATTAGTTACTTTAGCCTCTTGGAAAAATATCAACGCCCCCAAAGAAAAAACCTTATCTGCGCCATATTCAACTGTTTTAGCACCTGACCTCATAGGAACCGGCCTTTGTTATATAACGAACCCATTCAACGGTGTTGTACCCACTTTTCTCCCATACCTGCAGCAATTGGATTGATATAAATATTATCTGAGAGATCACTAATGATAAAACTTTATCAAAGAAAATTACCTTGAGGAAACGAACACGTAACCCTGATGCTGTGAACATAGGGACCTTAAAAAACAAAAATCAACATCAGATCATGTGGAAAGATCATAATCCAGAGAGCTACTATCAAATTGTGCAGAAATTTCACATGTTCCAGCTTCAGGGACGAATAAGTAAACACAAAAGTATACATAATGTGGACAAATATCGAGATTCAATTATTTTTCGCACCTTACAAAGTTCTATCAACATCTATGCATGCCAATTTCAACCTAGATTTTAACCCTTTTCTTCTACTCAAAAAGCTTTATACTTCCTCCGTTTCAAAATAGTTGCACCATTTGGCATTTGGTCACTATTCATCAACCAACTTTAACAAAGTTTCTCTCACTATTATATAAGGAAAAACATAGTCAAGCGGGATCTTGTTAAATTCGTCTCAATACGAGGAATTCAAATATCAACTTTTTATAATTTTTACTTATACGCAATTAGAGATATTCATGTTTAAAAAAGCGTCTTGGTAAACATGAAAAAGCAAACGGTGCAACTATTTTGAAACGGAGGAAGTATTAAAGAAGAGGATTGCCTTCATTAATCGACATCGAGTATGCTACAAAGAGAGACCCACATGGAGAATCCTTCGATACCTAAAACAGAATCTAAACTACTCCGAAGAACAATTTACTATTACTCATTCCTACTATTTACCAAATAACTCAGAGCTCTATCAAAAAATTTGAGTACTCGAATTAACGGTTGTAGGTCTTTGAGTAGGCACAGAGCACAGAAGACAAAGGGATCAAAAAGGAGGTAGGGAAGGAAAGAAAATGGAGGGGGTGAGGTAAGGGGAACCATGACCAGTTTCAATTTAGGGTGTTGGGGGGCCAGGGAAGGGAAAAGGAAACCAAACTGAGGGGGACAAGAAGGAAAATAGAGAGAGAGAGAACTCTACACAATTAAATTTTTAGCTTAATTTCTTAAAAACTCAATTTATTTAATTACTAAATAACTCGTTCTCTACACATGCTTCACATACAGTACATTCAGCATGAATGAAATCAAAGACATTCACCAAATTGTCTCAGCTAAAACTAAATATCCGTCCAACTATAAATCACCTTATTTGCCAAGAAAATACGATGCAAGGCCAATCGTCAAAAAAAAATGTTATTTTAGCAGTAGTAGCAAATTATGAGATACCTGGAATTCCATTTGAATTGGTGGCCTTGTTGAGGACTTCTTCTCTCCCATGGTAGAAATCAACTCAACCTCAGCACTTAAGGTTGACTCTGTCTGGCCAGGAAATTTTCTAATCCTGTAATCACGCATATCAAATTTCAAGTATTAGATACATTGCAGCAAGAATAAAGCATTAACACAAGAAGTACAAGTTTACAGAGAGTTGGATGGATAACAGATGAAAATCAATTTACTAATACATTAATAACAAAAAGCTTCATATAAATATGAATATATATCACAGTACTCTCTGGTTCAAAAGACCAAGGTATCTTTGGCCCCTAACTCCAATGCATAATGCAAAGGCACATCTATTTTTTAAGCATTTGGCAGACTGCAATAATTAGTCTAGCTGTGGAATAAAAATTAAAAAAATAGATAGGCTCAGACCTATACAAAGATGCCTCCCCCTCTATGACAAACTTGACAAATAACCTTGAACAAGATGTGGTTACAGAAGTAGTTGTTCCTAAATGAACAAGTAAAAACGAGTACAGCCAGAGAGTGGCTCCAGCCACATAATCAAAATTAAATTAACAGATTCCAGAACAAAAGTAAGAGCACAAAATAAGCAACACTGCGGTCGAACCAGATTTCCACTTCAAGTTGTACTTGCACATGTCATTGCCCTCAAACAGGCTCAACAGATGATTAAATAACAATAATCTTACTTTTATTATTATCTACAACCAAATCATTGCTCCCCTTCAAATTGCAACAGAATATATACCCAAGAGCAGGATATAAGCTAGTCTAATTATATAGAACGTTCAAGTAAAGCTTCCATAAAATACTTCTCCAGTCATAGATACAGCTAAAGGATAATTCTGTACAAGAAAGGGATGATTTTTTTTTTTTTTTTGGGGGGGGTTCAGAGAAAGAGAAACAGGAGCAAACTTTAGGCATTGAAGCATGAATATACTCTAGTTACATGATTAGACAAAGTCACATGTGTCTGGAACTTTGTCAATACGATATATGTTTTCACTTACATCTAATAATTTTTAAAACCAATTTAACAACCAAGTGAGCTCTGATACTTGATCTTTCAAAGACATGGGGATGTGTCACATAAACCAAATCCAACACTAAACACGACTCTGCAAAAGGTCAGACAGGAGAAAGGACAAAATGGCCCTTTAGCACTGTGTTCATGCCTTCAACTCGACAAGCATGAGTTCAAGACAATGCATGAAGAAGCCTAAAGTTTAAGGCATTGGATCAAGTAATCCCCAGAGCTATTATTGAAAAGGTAATCATTGATTGAAAACCTATCTCGTAGATATAGTTTCCACAAATTTGCAACCCAAAGGGAGGCTAATAGCACTTATACAGCCAATCAACAGCCAACTGCTGCCGCTAATGCTACTGCAAGGTGAAAGAAAGGAGTTGGTGGTTATACTCGTTGTACTCCCTTTTGGGAATGATGTACAAGTATTTGTAGTTGCCTTCCTTTCAATTTTTTATCCTTTTTATGAAATTCAGCGTTTCCATAACATTTGAGTTAAAATAGTGATATTTTCCAAACCACGCTCTTACAACTTGGTATACACCTTACCCTGAATGCAAAACAAACTAGCGCAAAGTTGGAAAACCTTGTTATCTGATATACTATATCATTACAAAATATTATTATTTCCCACAATTACTCTCATTATTTGTTTGTACTTGTATAAACTTGAAGCCGGATCAGATTATAAATTCTTATACCAAGTCTGTATAATTAAACCAGCTACCCACATCCCTGAACCCTACACGCAATATTCCAAACCATATCAATCATGTCAAATTCATGCCCTCAAGTCCTAGTAACATCGTAAAGATAGAGGATTAAAAAAGACTTCATATTTAGTGGAACTAATAAGCTATGTCAACCAATCTGACTGATCTACAAAACTCATAGAGATCACCAGAAAATTATTGCTACTAGTGGCAAACAGAACCCAATTCACAGTAAAGGAAATCTTCAGAAAGAACCGAATAATACTAAAATATATTGTTCATAGCACTCCGTTGTTAAATTACCATGTCAGTAGCCCCACTTTTTAGGAATTCAGGAATCTGAGATCAATTCCAGGTCAGATAGTATCCCTAAAGGGCATCATGTGCTGCAAATCCATAATTATCGGCTATACAACAGCACATGCGTGTAATATTGCAAACAAGTATTTAAGACGAAAAATGAAGCAATAGTCAATAAAGTAACAAAAAATGCAATAAAGGCAAAAAAAAGGCACTTACTTCCAGACCAAACTATCAATGGAAGGGTTATACTTTGCTCTACCCGATGTCACTTGGAAGCTTGTTTTTGCAGTTTGTTTGGGAACTGGGATTTTGATCACCACTCCAAGAGCAAACATCTTCGCACCAAAGACACTCTTGACCTGATGAATAGAATTTATAAGCAAACGTTAATACATATAAATGATGGATTGATGCTTAACTTTACAAAAGAAGCTGCACATACCTTAACATTTACTTCCATGCGTGTCCTGCCCAATTCCTTGATTGTCGGCAATACCCGAAAAGGGAGGTTAACACCCTCAGTTATACGATATCTGAAATATCAAGAGCAAAGGATATCACATAAAAACTCACAAGGTATTTGGTCGGGAGCAAAACATATCTTCCTTTGTTTGGTTTTGTACTGAGCAGAAAAGTTTTCCTAAGGATGAAATATATTGGAGAAACTGATCCTTTCTAAAGGAAGGAATGCCATATTTTCCTCATTCCTTGCATACCTCTTTCTTTTCTCGCATCCAACCTCTGCCCACCAATTTCATTTTTAATCTTTTCAATTCATTTTCCATTAAAATGGTTTTTGTCCAATTAAACAGATTAGTAGGACTTGCACGAAGAAAATTTAGACAAGAATCCAGTTTAAAAAAAAAAGCCTAGATAACTTTACAGAGCAGGAAAGAAGACAGTTTGGGCCTGAAGCCCAAAAGTATAATAGAACATGACAGACATCAAACCTTATATATTGACAAGTAATTAGCACATGTTTGATTATTATTATCAACAGAACAGCACCGCTCAAGTAAATAAGAGCACTTTTCTTTTCTACAAATGGAGTAAGAAAGTCAAATCTGTTTAAAACTAATAACTTCATAAACATGAGATTTCACACAAGCCAAACATTAGCCAGAAAATGCATTCACAGAAATACTTATGAGCTTACTTCATTAATTCAAATTCACCATCTGGAGGAACAAAACTGACAGTCTTCTCTGAGTTGAACCTCGTCAAATTCACACATTGATGGAAGGTTACATCATCCAGCTCAATAGTCTTCCCACTGAGAAAGGTCAGAATAACAAGAATATTAAAAATCAACTACTGCAACACTTGAGCAGAATCATATGAATCATGAAAGCCTTACTATGATAACAGCTCACAAACAGAACTAATGAAAGGGCTTGATCCAGGAGGTACAAATAAACACTTCTATTAAAAGTAGGTTCAGTAGTTCTTTACAAGGCCAAAGACATGAATATCAAAGCCATTAAGCTAGATATATACATTTGGCATCTTCTTTGATATCTTTTATTAACTATTACCGTAGCATCTCCTCCTCTCCCATCTCTCCTCTTCCTCCTCAAAAAACCCTAATCCTTTTCTTCCACTTTTGGGGCTGCCATCATCCTTTCGATGGTGGTAAGCCCCCAACTCTTCTTTTTTCTTCTAGTTTTCATTATTTTTGTTATTAATAATCTTCCATTCTCTCTCTTTTTGAGAGTTTTCTACCCAATTTTTGGGTTCTTTCTCTCCTTTCATGGGAGTTTGGAGTGTGGTTTTATTCTCTTCCCACGTGGAAGTTTAAAAATTGGTATGAGGAATTGTTCCTATTGGTTGAAGTTCAAGACCATCAACATCGAAGTATTGAAAATTCGGATGCGGTCAACATGGTTAAATCAAGAATTTTCTTCACCAAATTATGTCAGAATGATAGACTTCCCCATCAATAGCTGCGTGATTAAGCAAATACAAGGGGGCTGCGCTGTATTGTTCGATCTGGTTCATTGTAGTTTCTTCGAAGACGAATTTGATTTGATCTTGTCTGATTATATCTTGTTTTTCTTTAATACTTATTGTAGATGCCGTTTGGCCTTCAATTAATGAAATTTCTCTTTCAAAAAAAAAAAAACTAATGGAGTCATTAGGACAATGATTACATGTAAACAAACAAATATCTAATGTAACAGATTCCATTATCATTCCACCCTTCCATTCCATTCTATTCCCTTTCCATTCCATTGTTTGAACCAAACAAGGCCTAAGTAGCAAAGGTGCTTATTGCATACATAGAGAGTTCTTTCCAAGAACAAAAATTATAGTACAATCCATCTGCATTTATGATTATTGCAACATAGCTACCTAGAAATTGGCGAATTCATCAATCTTCAGCATGCTATAATCAGAAGAGAGCAATCATCCAACAAAATATGTTCATAACATGATAACAGAAGTAGCAACACGACAAATATATTTAGCATAAGATCTGCTACGTAGCAATGATAACAGCAAATTGTTAATGAGAATGAAAACTCTAAGCCTGAAACTAAACAGAATATCTGCCTAATAAAAGATAAGAAAGAAGCCTGCTTGACAGAACCTACCTCTTTGCCGGACGTGCTTTCAACTGTGACTCTTTCTCAAGACCAATTTTATCATTTAATCCCAGCTTCAAATCAGGCATTCCAGAGAGAAAACACTTCATAAGAATCTTTCCAGTAACATCACAACGCAGCACGCTACCTGTTGTCATGGAATATGAAACCATCATAGAACACTACATAATCAGAATCTGGTAACCCCCCCCTTCATCCCCTTCCCACACACACACGCATAATTAAAAAAAAAAAATAAGGAAGCCCTCACCCACCTTTTGAAGACATAAGAAGATTGACACTTTCCACAATATCTAGGAACACCTGCAAGGGAAGGCTCAAAATTAACAAAAGTGACTACATGAGTGACATAGAGTGTTCCCTGAAATGCTAAACCCTCTGAGAACTGCAATCCAGAAAGGGTGAATCCTCACGTGCAAGTGATTACTTTTGCACTAATTTTACATCACCTAGCAAATTGCGTAACCATACCCATTCTTATACACAAATCAGGTAAGACTGGTACTAGTATCTAGTATACTTAAAAGAGACACAAATAACTCACCTCATTCTTTTTATAAGCAAGACCTTCTCTTCGCCAGCCGACGGCACCTGTAACTTGCAAAGTTGCATTTGGCACTGGTTTATCGGCAGGCTGAATTGCATGACACAAACAGAAAACAAAGAACAGGAGAATAAATTAACTACCCAGAACTCCTACTTAACATATCTGAAAGGCAATAATGAAAAATAAAATTGTCAGGCAGTACCATCAAAAACATTAAAATGCATACCTTCGACGAGAATGGTGAACGTACTCCCTCTTGAGTAATGTAGAGCTTTAGAATTTCAGGCGAAAGATTTTGTGGGTAGCCAAAATCCATAATTTCTGCAATTTAGAAATTATGAGAACATAATAATCATCGTGGTACATTAAAAGGTGGATCGTAAGAATATAAGAACTGATGATGACAACACCACAAGAAGACAGCACAAAGCAATATTATTTTGGAAAAGCTCAAAGGTGTAGAGGTGGAATATTAAGCCAGAAGATGCATTAGCATCTTCAACATGCTTCCCACCATCCCCCAACCTTAGAACAGCTTGTGAAGAAAATACTCATCAACAACTATGCAATACATCATCGCTCGTCTGGTCCCATTATTAGCTTGGTAAATTGGTGTTTGTTATCGCATTCACAAGTATTAATTAATATCCACGGTCTAGCTTCAATAAAGTCATAGACTATAGCATCAGAAACACTGTCCACACAATGTTTCTCACGGGGACGTCTCTGAACGGGTTCTCAATTTTATGCACCATAACCTGGATCTCCTACATTCCCCACCCTCCAAAAGAAAAAATTCGAAGATTTATGCCTAATCACTTCTTCTTTCTTGATTTACATTATGCATTCAAATCTAAATCACTTAACAATTATACTGCGAGATAACTATCATACTACGCAGACATGTATTTTGACAGGATAACAATAAGGAAGACTGAAATTGGAAATTTGTATGAAAATAAAATCCACAAGATGCATTACATACCATCTAACAACTCATATATCAGAACAAAATTATTACGAATAGCATCTTCATCAAATTGCCCACCAAAGTAGGATTTGAAAAGATTCACAGCCTGCAGAGAGTTGTAAAATCATAATTAGCCAACTTTTCACTGAATATGATATTAAGCAAAATTGACAGCAACTCTTCATCATGTCTGAACTCAATCCTCTTTCTAAAACTTAAACATTTCCTACAATCAATCATAACATCTTGCTGACAAGGTGATGGGAAATGCAAAATGCAAAATGATATTCCTATAACTAAAGATATTGTCTGACTACATTCAAAATCCACAATTAATAAGAAGCAAATAGGTAGAAGAATATTCTTTAGACGAGTATATTATCTCCACGTAACAAGCATGCATTCTATGAGTCAGGTTTTCATCCAAAATTACAGTACTCGAACTTATTGAAGTAGTTCATTAGTTTTGGACCTTTACGTGTATCTTCAAACAAGGACGAGGTCAAAAGAATATCTTAATTGGAAAGATAAACAAAGAAAATTCATGTTCTAAAATGATTTTTCCCAAATCTTTTATGGCAAACTTTGTCGAAAAAGTTTTAAGACTGCCTCCCATCTAACTCTCTCTCTCTCTCTCTCTCTCTCTCTCCCCTCGCTCCCTCCCTCTCGCTCTCTCGCTCCCCCCTCCCTCCCCCTCCCCTCTCTTTTGAGACGTCCAGAAATTTTGCTCATCTCTAAGTACTCTAACTCTGATAGAGGGGCTTAACATGAGTTGAAGAAATCTTCATAAACCTTGAGTACCTCCGCTCTATCTTTCTTTCAAAACCCTCGGATTCGTCCATTCAGTACTCAGTAGAGTTTAAGTCTTACAACTTTTAGATTTGTAGGGCACTCAAACTACAGAATTCAGTTCCAGCAAGGTTGTACATGTTTTATCAAAGAAAGAAAGGAAGCAGCTGAAGCCAGGAGGATAAGAACTCACTTTGAACGGTTGAACCCCACTAAAACCAAAGGACGGTATTAACTCATATTGACTGAGAATACTTCCTCTGTTCTTCAATTATCACTACATACCCCTTGAGCACACACATTAAGGTGTAGAGACATGTGGTGCCCAATACCATGTAAAAAAGTAGATACGTGATAGTAAAAAGTTACTAAAAATAGGTATGTAGTGATTAATAGTAAAATTCCATGAAAGGGAAATGTAGTGACTACTAAAAACGGAGGAAGTATGTTGGAAAGGATTATGTCCAGCCCTCTGTGAAAATTTAGGCAAACCCTAGTTTGATTCACAAGAAAAGAAAAGAAAGAGTAGAAGGCAGACCGTCATATTAAAATCAGCAACTTAAATGAATAAATTTGAAAGATAAGTGTGATCTATTTAAGAGCAGGATCTTTTCGAACAATTGAAGGGAGCTGAAGTTTTCAACACGGACTTGACTAGGGCAACTATTAACTGAAGACTGCTTAGATAGATAGAGCAAAGAGAGCAATTAGGATAAGATGTGGCAGCCGTAATCTACAATGACACCATTGAAAATAGCAGCTTCAGAAAGACAAGCAGGATAGATAGGGACAGAGAGAGGACACCTCTATATGAACATTCATCATCAACATTCATCATCTGTGAAGAGCTTAAAAGAAATAAATAATCAATAAGAGTAAGAATTACCTCAACAACAAACTTGAAAGCACAAGCTACATTAGCATTGCTGCTGACGACAATTACAATGTACACATTGCTAATTCTCATATAAAAGAAAGAACAGCCTCCTATCTGCCTCACAGGACAAGTACCAAGTTCCTTCGTTTGCATAATATGCATCCGAAATGCATCAACCATGTTGCCCCTGTTAGCAAACATATAAACAGCTTATAGTCATCCGCAAAATGCAACAAGAAATTAAATAAAACGCAATATTTTCAGGATGACAGTGACTTGGTGAGATTGCATACTCAGCTATGCAAAAATTCGAAAATAACAAGAAACACTTATTTATTAGCAGAAGTCTTTAGTCTTGTCGTAGCAAACACATTATTTCAGGACGGGGGGGAGAAAGGTGAGAAACTAACAATAACCCACAATAAAATCATACATATAGATCATAATACATACTACACAGCTCCATGGCTACATGATCCAGATATCAGATTTTGATATAATTGAACATTGCAGATATTAACATCAATTCCGTGCAGGCATAGAATATGTACATAGATCAAGGTTCACAGTTTAGAAATTTAGATTAGCCTAAATAGTGGTTGAAGTTCGAGAGAAAGAAAACGCCTAAATCCAAAGAATATATTACGGGGTTTAGACTTTAAGGCGTAACTATCCCGCTGCCTTAATCAAGGGATCATTTTTCCCCTTTCCTGCAAGTTTGGCCTGAATACAGGAGTAATTTTTCTCCCCTTGACCCTTGTACTCTCTTCCTCTCACCTCCTCCCACCAACTCTATCCTCGATATAAATTACGCGACCACTAAACCCATTTAATTCTACCCATTATCAACGACCTAACTCCAAGGGGGCCAAAATGTATCCTCCCATTCATTAGCATATTCATAGTCAGGCAACAATTGAATGGAAATATGGGATTTTGTTGGATAGAAACGAGAAAAATAAAAGATGAAATGGATAATGGAAAGTGTTCGCCATGGCTATATCCCAAATTTTATGAAGAAACAGAGGGAGGGAGAAAAGAGAGCTGGTAGTGGCACTAAGAGAAACTACAATGTAACCAGTAGTTGTGTTATTGAGTAGTGGTGGTAGCAAAAGAATCGGGAATTTGTGGATATGGTGGTGATATAAAGTTGGAGAAAGTTATAGGGGAATAGTTAGTATACGCTGAAGTAGGGTAATGACCCCTATATTCGGGAAATGGACTATCTCCCTAAATTTTTACTCCCCATTTAACCAAAAAAACCACTCAACATTTCCACCCTAGAACTACTACCCTTCATTTACACCAAATCCAGGCACACCCTATATCAGTACTCTGATTTAGTGCAGTTCTTGACACATTAGCAGATGCTAAACACCTACATAATATCCTTCAATAACCAAAATTGAGGAAACCATAAGCAAATGTGATGTCAAATCAAGGCCAGAGTTGAAATCTTACACCAAAACATTCCTACATTAAAGCACACGAAGGAGCTTTTACAACAACAATTTTCGAGATTTTCATCAACGCATCAATAGCTAGGCAACTATATACTAAAATAAGCAACTTACTAAGTAACACTATCCCGACCTGTTGATCAACACTATCTCATGAATTCATTTTTTTTTTTTTTTTTGAATGGTCTCAACAATTAATTTAACATCACACTATAATGTGTCATTGCACGCCCCGCATTAAATATAACAAGTAACAGAAAATCCACATCTATTTTGTTTCACTATAATCTTCCTTTCACTAATCTTGTGCCATCTCCAAGCAGCACGGCAGCACCCAAGCATCAATCAACGTCCATAAACAGTGAGGAGAACACTTTCTTGAACTCTCCACTAATATAACACATCACTAGAATACTGAAAAGTAAGTAGATTAACGTTATGAGGAGCACAAATCAGCAAAAATTTCAAGCATTTAAACAATCAATCGAGTAAATTCAACCAATTAGGTTAAACAAGGTAACTGATAACTCGAATTAAGCTTCAAAATCAAAACTATTTCAACAATAATTAACAAAAAGAGAGAGATGAGTTACCCGACATCGTCGCGATAGAGGCGATTGATAAGAACATCACCACGAAGATTCAAGAAGTAGATTGCAGAAGCTGCCACCGGCATCTTTGAACCAGTGGATCTAAATTCACCGAAGAAATTCAAACCTAAAAAATGAGCTTCGAAATCGATCGGAGAAATTTGGCCGAGATCTAGGGTTTCAAATCCACCGAATTTCAAAATTTTCAAGTAGCAATTAATCGATTCAAATATGTTGAATTACGTTTGATTTTCGCATTTCACGCAAATTATAAGATCATTAAACTAATTGAGAAGAAATATAAAAAGAGAAAATGTGATAATCACCTACCAGAAAGGTCATGAATTCAAAGATGACAGGTCATAGTAGAAAGCCTAAAAAAGTAAGCCGGAGAAGCCAAGAGTCAAGAGAGAGAGTAGAAGTTTCCACTTTCGATCACAATTCACAACATAAATTTACGTATTTTTCATTAGGTATCAATATCATGAGTTTTACAAAAATACACCAAATGTCCTTGTGGTTTAAAAATTATAGTTCCTCCCTTCTATTTTAAATTAAATATGGGAGATTGGCACGAAAATTTAAGAGATGAGAGAGGTAAAAAGAAAGAAAAAGAGGCACTCATATGATGACGACAAAGATAGAGAGTAAATACTCCCTTCGTTTCTTTTAATTGCTACATTTTCTTTAACCGGTTGTTTCTTTTTAATTGCTATATTGTTTAAATTTTCCTTATTTAGAATACTAGGCCTACCAAAAAGTAATAATATTTTTTGTTTTTCACTTTTTCCACTAAAAAGTACTTTTTTCACTTTTTTCCCCTTATTTTATATTAAATGGGTCAAAAAGTACCCTCCAAAAAACTTGAAAGTGGCATTGCCTAAAATTTTATGCTCAACACAATATAGGAGTTAAAATAACGTTTATTTCACCTGATACCCCCGAGTTTTCAAAAAATTCACCTGGTACCCTCCATGTTTTCAAAATTCACCAGGTACCCCTCAGTTTCGAACTAATACATCGACATGCCCCCTAATGACTAACGGCGGTTAACGCCGTTAGCCTTAAACCTCACTAAACCCTAATTAGGCCTAATTAACCTATCTAACCTAACTAAACCCTAACATCTTAGTTCTAACCCTACCCTAACCTTAACCCTTAATTTCAAACCCTAACCCCGATTCCACTACCACCCAACCACCACCCCCTCCCCCCCTCCACCCACCCCACCCTACCCCCTGTAGCCACAACCCCCCACCGCCCCCCCCCTCCTCCCCCCCACGCTCGCAACCTCGCCAGCCCTCTCCCCACCCCCCGTGCTCCCACAAGACACCCCCCACCCCCCGCGCCCCCCCAAGCACCACCCCCACCCCCCGCCCCCCAGACCGCCCCCCGCTTCCATTTTCGCACCCCTCCCCCACCCCCGTAGCACCACCCTCCTCCAATTTCCGCGAAACACAAAGTACCGAGATTGCGTAAAATAGAGGGAAGAAGAAAATACGGGGATTGTGGGTGAAGTGGGCGGCGCGGGGGTGGAGTGCGAAAAAATGGAAGGGGGGTGGTGCTGTGAGGGGCGCGGGGCGGGGGGGAGGGCCGGGGCGCGATGGTGAGGGGAGGGGTGGGGGACTGCCGAATCGAACTGGGTGGGGGGGGGGCGGGGGGGGGGAAGGGTGGGGACCGCTGAACCGAATCGGGTGGGGGAGGGGATGGCACGGGGGTGGTGGAGGGGGGGCGCGGGGTGTGGGGGAGGGGGCGCTGGGGTGGGGGAGTGGGCCGGGGAGTGGTGGGAGGGGTGGGGGAGTGGGTGGTGGGGTGGTGGGTTAGGGTTAGGGTTAGAGGTAGGGATTAGGATTAGGGTTAGCATTAGGGGGTTAATTAGGGTTTAAAACAGGAAATTAGGGTTAATGACCAATGGCGGATAACGCCGTTAGTCATTAAGGGTATCTGAGTGTATTAGTTCGAAACTGAGGGATACCTGGTGAATTTTGAAAACATGGAGGGTACCAGGTGAATTTTTTGAAAACTCGGGGGTATCAGGTGCAAAAACCGTTAAAATAATTATTAGTCCTCTCTCTCCTCTTCCTCCTAAAAAAACCCTAATCCTTTTCTTGTAGATCGGGGCTAATATCGTCCTTTCGATAGGGGTAAGCCCTGAATTCTTCTTTTTGTTCTTCTAGATTTTATTGTTTTTGTTAATAATCCCCCATTACTCTATATTTTTTAGAGTTTTCTAACCAAATTTTGGGTTATTTATCTCCTTCACGGGAGTTTGGAGTTTGTTCTTATTCTTTTCACACGTGGAAGTTTCAAAAATTGTATGAGAAATTGTTCTTATTGGTTGAAGTTCAAGATTATCAACATAAAGGTGTTGGAAACTCGGATGCGGTCAACATGATTAGATTAATAATGTTCTTCCCAAGCTTTGGGTTATTTCTCTCCTCATGGGGGTTTAGAGTTTGGAGTTTGATTTTATTCTCTTCCCATGTGTAAGTTTAAAATTTTGTATGAGAAATCGTTCTTATTGGTTGAAGTTCAAGATTATCAATATAAAGGTTTTGGAAACTCGGATTCGGTCAACATGATTAAATCAAGAATGTTCTTCCACATTCTATGTCAGAATGGTAGACCTCCCCATCAATAGTTGTTTGATTCGGCAAATACCAACGGGTTGCGCTATATTCCCCGATCTGGTTCATTGTAGTTACTTCGGAAACGAATTTGATTTGATCTTGTTTAATTGTATCTTGCTTTTCTTTAATATTTATTGCAGATGTCATTTGGCTTTCAATTAATGAAATTTCTTTTCCAAAAAAAGTCTTAATTAGTTTATAAACAACCCATTCATCAATGCTTTATGATGAAAAATGGTTACTAATTTCACATTCTCAAGTAGAACAAAAACAAAAGGTCATTATTGATAATTAAAATTAAGTTTGGTTACCAAAGTGAAAAGTCCAAAACTTAGGGTTACCATTGAAAATTTCCCTTAATTCTTTCATTTCCTTAGCTCACTTGTATATATATACTGTTGTATACCCTTATTTTCATTAGAATGAATAATACTATAAGTGATCAAATGGAAGGCCGACCTGAGCCAAATGGATGCCCAATTTTTTATGCCCAATGCTCGTTTTTTGGGGCAAGAATATCATTTTTTTTTTGGCAAAATCAAACAAAATAGCTTTTTTCCTTGTTTTTCAGATAAAAAAAAACTTTGGGATGGCTGAACTATGGACGAAATAAATACGGGACCAAATTTTAAACCGATAAACCATTTTTGAGTTGCCCAAAACCCGTTTTAGACCAATGTCCTGTAGTGCCTATGGGGACGCAGACTCTTTAAAGTATGGGAGAAGGTGCCTCTAAGACCTTGTTTATCTCACATCGGAAATTGAAGATAATGAAACATTATTTATAGGGGTGAGTACCTCAACCTAGTAGAGAGCAAAACATTACGGGCCAGGGCCCATAGATAGATGGTATCAGAGTTAGGCCCATTTTGGTGTCCTGTAGTGCCTACGGGGAAACATACTCTCTAAAGGAGGGGATGGGAGAATGTACTTAAGAGTTTTATTAGGCTTCTAGGTATAAACCCATCATATCCATGGGTCTGATACCTAAGCCCATGTTTGGTTCGAAATGTTGAACCAAACACCCCCAAATAGCCTCATCGGTTCAAGTTGTTTGTGTACTTGGGCACATGCTAGACTACTATAAAGTTCATGCAATTTATCTTCGCTTTCCATCCAAACGTTCTAGCATGTATGTGTCTTATATAACTTTTATTTGGAGTATCTTACTTGATGTATCGTTAGATTACACTTGGACCTTAATACTTTATAAACTTCACTAGTTGTTATCTTGGATGTTCTCCAGAATTATAGTTCTAGAATAATTACTCTAATAAAACTCACAAGCAAAATTAAAAACTAGACATACTTAATTAAATGTTGTTCATTAATTTGATTAAAGAATTCGTTGCACATGGATCTCGAAAAATGTTGTATGCACACATGTGTTCTGCTCGTTTTGTTCCACGTGCATTGAAACGACACAAGCGGCTAAAAACGAGTTGAAAACACTAAATTCGGTAGCATTTTCAGCCTCTACCCAACCACAACTTCAATGAGCAGTATTTTAAATAATACGAAATTGCATTTTCTCTCAAAAGCTACATGAATGATCAATTAAGTGGACCAATAAAAAAATGGTTTAAAAGACAAGTGATAAAGAAATAGGAAAAGAAAAGCAAGAAAAAGAAAAAGATAAAAAAAAAAGAAAAGAAAAAGCAACATATAAAACCCTAAATATCCAAAAACCCTTTTTCACTTCTAGTATAGAAAAAGCACTAATAAATTCCAAAATTCCGGCTCCCTCTGACCCTCTTTTCCCATTTCCCCCTGATTTTTTTCTTCAATTCTTCTCCTCGTCTTTAATTTCCCACAACAACACACTGTTCAGTCTTCAGAGAGTAGGTTAGAGTAAGTAGATACCTTCAAAACCCCCCCAAAACCCGTCTTTTTTTGTTGCTGTCTTTTTCACAAATCTCATACTTTTGGAGCAACCAAGCCAAAAAAGAAAAAAGAAAAAAGAAAAATACATGGAGTCTCGTGGGCCATCTGCGCCACCATCCCACCACCTTCAGCACCACCTTCAGCAACCACATCATCAGCAACACCAGCAACACCAGCAGCAGCCGCAGCAGCAACAACAACAACATCAGCAACACCACCATCATCAGCCGCCACCACACCCACCACCTGGGATGATGTTACAACACCACCATCATCATCCTCACCATCATCACCCATCAAACTCTTCTTATCCAACTGGAAATATGCCTAATTCATCTTCAAACCCTCCTCAAATGATCGCAACTCCTAATTCGTCTTCATCTATGCTTCAAAATAATCGGTTTCCTTTCACTTCTCAAGTTGTTACAACTACCCCACCTTCCTCAAAGACTCCCGCTTCAGCCCTTGAACCCCTTAATTCACCTTATTCTGGAGATGGGTCATCTGGGTTAAGGCCATCTGGGTTTGGCATTGATCCGAATTCAAATTCTTCACAAAAGAAGAAAAGGGGTAGACCTAGAAAATACTCCCCTGATGGTGGGGGTAGTAGCATTGCTTTGGGTTTGGCTCCTACCCCTATGTCTTCTTCTATTGTAGGAAGTGGGAGTGGGATGGCTGTTGGTGGCGGCGGCCAGGCGGATTCGAGTGGTACTGCCCCGTCCTCGGAAAATCCGTCCAAACGGCATCGTGGTCGACCCCCTGGTTCTAGCAAGAAGCAACTGGATGCATTAGGTGGGTTGGAGTCGATTTTTATTGTTTGTTGGTATAATGTGGTATTGTTATTGTGGATATATGATAGTCACTTGTTTTGATCTTTTGTTTTTGCTGTGGGCAGGTAACTGTGGGGTTGGTTTTACGCCGCACGTTATCTTGGTGAACGCTGGGGAGGTATGTGTGACACTTCATAAATGGTAATTTTGAATGTGGGTCTTGAATGTTGATCTGTGCTTTACTGATCATTGTCTTGAATGTTGATCTGAGCTTTACTGATCATTAGATGTGTTACTAAATATTACTAATTATGAGATCATTTTATGTTTATTTGTTTGATTTAGTATCTCCTTTTCCATGCATATTTTGACCATTTAGCTCATGTGTAAGTTAATAGTTTCTTTTGGTATGAGTTTATTTATAAATAAATTTTTATTTTATTTTGGAGTGTCTGCATTAAGGTACTATATCCTGACTTCAACGATGAGGCATATCCCCTAGCAATCACTGGTCTTTTTTTTTTTTTTTTTTTTTTGTGATATAGATCTAATTTTGTCCTGAAGATCAAAGTTCAATCTGCCAAGAGTCTCAAGCTCAATAAAAATTTCTGTAGAATTATATATACTGAATAGCAATTTAATTTTATGTTTCACAAAGATGCAATGATTTGTTTAATTTCATTACATGGGATTTTGGTTATGAAGTTTTCAGTTAGTCTTCTTTCATTTGATTAAAGATGGACAATCTGTTTGCCTGTGCTCACTTTAGGCATCTTCTTCTCTCTGTTATGATTTCCATTGTTTTCAAATTACAAATTTGCTTTCTCATTTATTTTTAGTTGAGTTAAAAATGCCCTCATAGATAACTTCTGAAGTTTTACAGGAGTACTTGTTAACTTTTTTGTTTATTTATAATGGTGTTGCCTAATGGATTAATATTGTATTGGAAATTATTGCTCCGCTTGGTGGGGTTGGGTTGCTTACATGTAATCTCCCTTACGTTGCCCAAGGCCAGACTTTTTTAGAGGCATTGTTATTGATGTTGTTATATGGCAATATATGCACTCTAGTTCCATGTCTTGTAATGATCGATGAAGTGGGTGACGTGGGCTGGTCGGGTATATCATTGATCTAGCAAAACTCTAAAAGAGATCAAAATTTCAACGGAATCTGCAGATATATGCTTTCAAATTACTTCTTGTTGGTGGAGAAGTGTGTCGCTTCAAAAGTATGTTAACGCACCATTTATGTTGGGAGGCTGAACCGCTGAATTTGCGAGCTACCCTCTCCTTTCCGTAAAAACCTTCTTACTTTCCGTTTAAGTCCGTTCCATGATATTCTTTCTATATATCCTTATTAGTAAAGGTTTTTCCTTTCTACCTTACCTTACCCCACTTGTTGAACCGACTCTCTCACAAGTACATTCTCATTTCTATTTAAAATACAAAACTTTGTTGTTTGAATCAATTAATCTTGAAATGTTTAAGAAAGTGCCTTGTCATTTATGTGCAAAAATCAGTTGGAAAGTTATTAATTTTGAATTCTCAACTATCTCTCCTTTCTGGCCGATGTTTATTCTTTTCTAAGGATTTGGTGATTAGCAATGATTTTCGTTTGTTGTTTACGTATTATTAATCATTTTAAAAGTGTTTGCAACGTGATAAGGTTGAAAACCTGACACCTGTGCATATTTGCATAAGCTTTATTGAGTAGCTATTAAAAATTCTGATGCTTGGTAGTGATAACATCGAGTTTGGCACTTTGGCTAATGTGCTAAACTTCTGATGCTTTGGATATTTGTGTCCGGGACTCCAAGGATTCTAAGTGCTGACACCTGTCAGTCAGTAATTGTCAGGATTTGTTTCTATTTCCTGATTTAGCTGTTGCTGAGCCTTTTTCTTTATTGTTTTGATTAAAATATGCAAGGCTGATATACATACTAGTTCTAGACTTTGAACTAGGAGAGCAGGATATACACTATAGGCCTGTTAACTGCTTTCTCCTCAAAGTAGTAAACACTTGGATCTAAGACCTGATCTTGGAGACTATATTGGTGTAGACTAGGGGTTAACTTTGGTTTTGGACACAAATTGAAATTGTGTGTATTTCTTTAAGGTGCAGAGTGCAGACGTGCAGTATAGTTAAGGGTGGCTCCGTTGCATTGTTGCTCTTTAGGTCCCCCCTTTTGTTAGATTTGACAACATTTGTAAAATGTTGTGCTTATATTTGTTGTTTTTTGAATTTTCACCAGATTTCATAGTGATTATTGTCTCTGTTATGATGTGTTTCATATTGGTGTCCTATATGCTCACTATCTGTCTATGTCACTTAAAGGTGTCATGTTTTTTTCTCTAAATTTTTCCAATAATGGAAGGATTTGGTGGTTTTAAAGGGGAAAGAAGATAGATCCCTCCAATCTTTCCCTCCTTTATCCAAATAAAGGAACATAGATCCTCACCCTCCTTTCCTCCCGTTCTTTTTGAATATTTCCATCTAAACACTCTTGTAATCTTTGTAAAAGTTCCATTTGGACAAATACTATAAAACAGAGGCAGTAGCTTTTTTTTGTAATCAATACCAAGTCAAGTCTGTTTTAATGTGAGATTGCGTTCATGGTTCGTTGTCTGTAGTATATTTATTTTGGAAAGGCCTTAAAGTATAACAGACCCATTTATGTATCTGCACTGATTCACATGAAGGCAGTTTCTTGTGCTAGAGTCCATCTATTTAGCGTGTTTTTTTCTGTACTATTTTGCTCTTCTTTAAACAACAGCTGTAACAAGAAATATGATGTTATGTATTTACGATGTTTTAATCAGTGGAAATATGCTGTTGTATCTAAGCTGAACGATTGCATGGTTGGAAGCAATGCTTCTTTCTGCTTCCAATCTATTATTCTTTATCTATATATATTAATTGGCATATTTCGATCTACAGGACATTGCATCAAAGATTGTAGCCTTTTCTAAGCAGGGACCTCGTACAGTTTGTGTTCTTTCTGCAAATGGTTCCATCTGCAATGTGAGCCTCCGACAACCTGCAATGAGTGGAGGTGTTGTGAACTATGAGGTGTGTACTGAAATGAGCATATACATATTATCATCCAAGTTGTAATTTGTATCTCCTCATTTTATGAAGCTGTCCTGTCTGAAACATTTACTTTCTAAGGTGCTCAACGATTGTGCCCAATCTTTTAAATTTGAGGATACAATATTGTTAGAATTTGTTGATTTATATGAATAAACATGGACTTCAGTTAGTATATGTTTTGTTTTCTTGGGGTCTGACTAGATGATGGAGACTTCATATGTTCAAATATAGTTTCTTGACCATAGTATATTGCTCCAACTCCTTCCCCACTGATAACACGAGATAATTCAAGTAAGCTTGACATTTCTAATTTGCACAATTTAAAGGTATGTGTAAGATGACTTAGACTGTATATGCTGTTGACACTATGCCAGATAGTTTTGGCTTTTGAACTGCACTAGGTCACATCTTGTATATATATGTGTGCTGAATATATTTTTGTCTATGATTCTGTATTGTGGCATAAAGTTTGTGATGGCTTGGAATGCATTTAAGATATCTTTCTCTTTGTCTTCTTATCTTTTATGCCTAGGTTTATGCTCTTCATTTGGGAGTTAGCATCCCTGATAGTTTCTTTCACTTTTTTATTTATATATTTTTCAATCTCTTAAACGCCTTCCGTTTTCTGCTCTTCTTGGGAGTTTATATTTTATCATGGAAGTTTTTAGAGGAAGGCAGCTTTTACTCAAAAATCAGCTGACGGATTTTAAAATTTATTTTTAGTGTCGTAATTCTCTTGGATTTGCTTGCCACTTGGATCCGTGTTGGTTTCTCAATTTCAAGTTTTATGTTCTACGAGTCTTCTACTTCTGTTTTTGAGTAATTGTGGGATCTATTTGAACACGATGGGTAAATCACTCTTCGTGCTGCAGGGTGGATCCTGGTTGATTTTTGGTTAAGATTTTCTTATAAATTGTCAACTTTGGATGTCTGAACCACATGTCTTAAAGTTCCTTGAAGATAGATTAAATAGAAATGATTTTGGGTAAAAATATTAGTGAAGGATGAACTTTGACAACTGTAAAAAAGTCAGATACTCTTTTTGCCGAAGAGATAATTTATGAGGCTGGCTGACAATCATAGATTGAATTGTACTACAATCATAGAGTAGGTGGTTTAAGATAGTTGTTGTTGCTAATGCTGTATGAGGGACATAGACATATGGTGGGACTGGAATATGGTACACCCTGACATCTTTTTGTTTGTGTTAACTTACATTAAATTGTTGTTGTTGTATGAGGGATGTAGACAATTGGTGGGGTCGGAATATGGTTCTCCCACTCTGACACCTTTTTGTTTGTGAAAACTTACATAAATTATGTTAGTGACTTGCAAATTTGACTACTTTTCATGTGAGGAGAATTTCTGGGTTGTAATACCCATTGAAACTGGAGGAAGGAAGCTTTTGAAATCTGAATGATTTTGTGGGCTTTACTTTTTTTTGGCTTTTCAATCATCATCCAATACAATCTTCAAACTGTATCTATTGCACTTTTGACACTCATGCACCAATTTATAGGATTGTTAGCATGCAGAGTTTCTTGAGTACATGGTGCATAGAAACTAGAAAGCCAGCGGTAACTGTTAAATCACAATATGGGTTTTGACAAATGGGGAACTTGAACTCAAAGATAGACGGGAGATGGAGGCTTTAGAAGCCTTCTAGAGTAACAAGGGAGCGGAGTTTGAGCCTAATGCCCAAACAGAGAAGCAGAACCGTGCTATCTTTTTGATCAAATGACAATTAGGATTTCATGAGCCTTTTGTAGCAGTTCTTATTCAATGCTGTATCCCCAAAGAATGATAAGAAGGATTTCGAGAGTTTATACTATTCCTCTTCATCCTCCCCGTTTCTCTTCTCTCTTCTGAATTCTGCTTGAAGCCCAATTTATATAATTTTGATGACTTGTGAAGCTTAATTTTCAACTTGAGCGATTACATGTGAAGATTATAGTTTGAGTAAAAATCTTCAAAAGTTTGAATTAAATTATTTGTACCCAAGATGCTTTCTTCATGTATATCGAGAGTTTTCTATCTTTAAAGCTTTCAATGTTTTACATGTGCATCAATTTTTTTTTTGGTTAACTTCCTTACCTATGGTCATAGAAGATTTAAGAATAGCTGCAATCAAGTGATCTTTTTTCCTAGTTTTCCTTGTATGTAAATTGCCTTTTGGATTAACACATTTTACCAGCTTAAGGATCAAGTGGAAATTTTGGAACTTCATGTGGATGATCGTCTTATATTTTTCTTTCCTCTCCTTGGTTCTCAAGGCTTTGTTATTGGTCATCTTAAAGTATTTGGTAGATTTACTCTTGCTTACTGCTAAGTCTTGGTTTATCATAAATTTACAATTATTTAGGGCAATTTGCTCTACTGTACATAGTTTTGGAATAGATTTTGGAGCATTTAAGACTGGTTCTCAGCCTATAATTGGGATCTGAGATCTTTCTTATGATCCTCGTTTAACAATCTGCCTAGCTTCTTAATTCTCAATGTCTGTGTAGGTTCTTTTACATAATTGTAAATTAATTGCTGTGTTTAAACATGATATTATCTTTTCACAGCTTATTCAGTCCTCTTCTTTCTTTTAGTGTTCCCATCTCTTTGGGAGTTGGACATATTCATTTGGTGTGTATCACCATGCTAATTTCAAGCTGATGAGCTCATTTGCTGGTGGTGTGCACATTTCCTCTTTTCTCTTACTGATAAAGCTGTGATACTGTGTTGCAGGGACGATTCGAGATTATTTCTCTATCAGGCTCATTCCTGTTCTCAGAGAATAGTGGTGGCCAACTACGAACAGGTGGCTTAAGTGTATCACTGGCAGGCTCTGATGGCCGTGTGTTGGGTGGTGGTGTTGCTGGGCTTTTGATGGCTGCAACACCTGTTCAGGTATACACATTCTTTCAATCCTCAGCTGTGCTCTTGTGTCATCTATTTTTTGCTTGTGCTTTGTGTGTGTACATGTGAAAAGTGTACCTTGCTTTTGTGTACTTCCTTTTCTAGATTTATTTTTTAAATTTCTTTTTACCATGTGAAATTTATTTTCAGTTCTCGAAGAATAGTAATTATGTGCTCAAAAACCTATTCTTTTTACTTTTTTTTTTTTTAAATTTTTAATTTTTCTGTATTTGTACTCTTGTATAGGGATACAATCTTGATAATTAGTGTACAAATACAAATACCTTTTGTATTAGTGTACCACAACTAATTTAACATCTATTTTTTTAACGAATATGAAGGAAAGTTTAAAAATAGAGAGAATAGAATGGGGGTAGGTGTCGGAGCCAGCTTTAGAGATTAGTGATTACTTAAGATGTTACTTAATTGATGGACATCCGAAAAGGAAGCTGTTAAGTATGGGATAATGGGAGCACTATATGTGCATCATTCAGCTCTCTCTCTCTCTCTACATTCAAAAGGCTTTGGTTTAATTACATTGCTTCTTTTCATTTTTACATGAGAGAAGAAAATACAATGTATATAGGGCTCTTTTGCCTTTGGGTGTGTTTGATTCAACTGAAATTGACTTATTTAAACTTACTGCAAAAATATTGTCGTTGTGAATTGAACTTATTGAAACTTATCTGGACTAATATTCTCCTTAAAAAAAAGCACTACCAAATCTATTCAAAATTTGTTAGGATTTCGGGTTAATACTAAGTTGTTTGCGTCCTAACTCCGGAACTGTTGCCAGATAATTGTGGGTAGCTTCATCGCAAATGGGAAAAAGACAAAGTACATGCCCTCAGTACCTCAGTCTCATGTGTTGAGCTTTGCTGCCCCACCACTACCAGCTGCTGATAGTCCTCCCTCCCAGGAGGTTTCTAGTGAAGGATCTGAAGAGAATGGTAGTAACCATATTGACAGGACCATGGGATCCTATGGAAATTCTAATCATCCTGTGCATAATATGCAAATGTACACTCCTATGGGCTGGCCTAACTCCGCTTCAAAGATGCTTCAAAACTAAGGAGCGAGATCGTCTTCTTGGTGTTCCAAGGCTGATTTCAGATTCTAACCGGCAGAGTCTAAAGCAGTAAAGCATATATCTTAGAGTAGCTTTCTTCCTTTTACTCGCTTTCTCCTCGTCCGTTTTCTCTGTTAATTATAGTTTTATTTAGGTGGTTCTGCATCTTTTCATCGTAGGTAAATGAGATTATTGTTACCTCCTGTGTTAAAAAGGTGATTTTTTTAGGCCCTGTTTGGCATCTTTTGCACATAGTCATCAGTATGAGGTTAAGTTTATGTTTTTCAATCTGATGCCTTGGCCTTGGGTTTCCTCCTGACTTGAAATGAAATGTAGTAGTACTCTTTTGTAGGAATGATTTTGTGTAACTTGGGTTTCGAGATCAAATTGAATTTGAACTGGAGTGTTGGATGTTATGTGAAACAGTGCAAGTATTGGTTCATGGCCAGTTCTCTAATGGGGAAATTCTTTGAGCTTTTGATTGTACTTCTTTCCTATGTACTGTTTTTGGGTGTTAGGCCAAAACTTATTTCCAGAGATTTGTGAATTTTGTATTATCAATTTAGGATCGTTTTTATATTGATTTTTGTTTCTAGTTTTGAGAAACTAGAAAAAATAGTTTCTAGTTTTCTGTTGTTAGTTTTTAAATAAACTTGATAAATTATTCTTAAGCTAATTTATACAATCTATATAGGTGATTTTAGATTTGGTGCATACAGTGTACAACTTGGCAGAAGATAGTCCTATCTTTGTCATTCTTGAGGACATGTTGACAAGTTGCCATGTTCTGAATTTGGTAAATGAAGTGGTTTGTTTGTATCATTTCAGCCTGTCAACAACAGTGGAGGCCAATTTGCGGTCGTTTATGATTTGGTAATGACAAGTAACCTTTACATATTATATCGCATATTATTTAATAGAGAATTTTATATTGTGAAGCAAACTTGTACAGTTATATTAAACCCTATAAAACTATGTATGATTTTGATAATGGCTTTGTTCAGTCAGCCTTCATAAATCCGTGTTCATTTCCCTTACATGGTCTTTAATGAATACTTATTTGTTACTATTAAATATCTTCATTTTACGTACTAGGTTAAAAATTATAAATAGCTGCTATTGTGAAAGTACATGTCAACTTTATTTAGCAAGATTTCACATTTTTATATATATAATGGTAAAAGTTAACCAACTTTATACTTGAAGAGGAAGTTGAGCAAGTAACAGAGGGAGTAGAATTAACATTTAACAATATATCAGTACTAGCAAACATTGGAATATTACCAAACTGTGAGGTACTATGTAGAAAGAAACAGTCTACTCTGTTTCAATAGAGAGCGAAAGATGAAGATGACCAAGGTGAAGTGGGGCAAGATCTGGAATCTGATCATGTCTACGTTATTGTCCTTTGTATATACCATATTAAAAAACTATAACAATACATTGTATTTTATGTATATGTACTTATTTTGTTTAGAGTTACAAAATCATATGATAAGCTTTTTATAGAGTGCATTCATCATACACCCGCTCATTTGCTCATTTGGAGCTCTACCTATATGCTCATTTGGAGGTTTCAAATGAGCAATCAGCGAAAAAATATACCATGAGCATGGTACACCCTGGTATATGTTAAAAATTTCCCTTTTTATAGGTTTCAATCAGTGGCGGATGTAGGCTTGGTCCCGGTTGGTCACGGGACCAACTATTATTTAAAAAAAAATATTAAAATCTGCACTTCATCCCTTTCATGCAATTAAGAAAAAAAGCATAGATACTCGAAATGGAAGAAATTAATTCATGAAGGGGTGGGTTTGTTGCTGGAGAAAGAATTTTTGTGTTCGTATGGTGCAGGCAGCCAGGCAATATGCATGTAAGAGAGAGAAGAAGAAGATGAAGTGTGAGAGCCTTTGTTGTCTTTTTTTCCTTTTGTTCATTCATCTTTTTTCTACATTTCTTTAATAAATGAAAGAGAATGATAATGGACTAAACTCTTGACAAGACTAGAGTTTCAAGGTTTTGATCCTCACGTGCCCTCAACTACAGTGGCAATTTATCTCCTCCAACATAACGTTTGGTCATTTTCCTTCTTATTAAACTATTTTTTTTTCTATTTGTTAATTGGTTGCTTTTACAAAAATGATGAAAGCTTATGCTAAATGGACTAGTTGACACTAATGTTAGCTTCATAATAGAGTTTTCCATTTGCTTCATTGTGGTATTACACTAGTACTTAGTAGTAATATAAGATTATGAAGGTTGATAGTTTCATTTCATATAAGGTTAGACAAACAATATTTTTTCAATAGGTGGCTAAAACTTTTTATATTGATATGATTTTAAAGTTAACTTGGGAAGTTCATAACAATATCAATATGTTAGTTTAAGGAACTTTTGGTGCTATTTACTAAGAAAACAATTTCAAAAAGAACAATTATAATTACAATATTATATATCATAAAATTTATCACATTATACCTTTTTAAAGGTAAATTTTTCATGTTGCGTTTTTTGGTCCTCAATTTAACTATTAGTACAGGGACATTAAAATGTTCGACATGACCCTGTGGTTGTTCATACAAGGAACATAATTATTCTAGTAGTGTTCTAGTAGGGTGTTAGTAGTAATGGAACTAGGATTAGATAAATTGAAATAGATTGTGCAACATGAGGATGTTTGAACTCAAAATTTGGAGTTGTGAAAATTTTCAACCATCTAATATCAACTCAACTACTTCTATAACATAACCAGTTCTTTTGATAGATATCTAAACTTAGTTGTTCTTTTTTGTATTTTGAAGTACTTATGTAATGATTTTAATTTAGTAAAATTGTTTTTTCTTTTAGCCGAATCCATGCCGTATCCATTTATATGAAATTTTGATTTTGGCGTTTTCCATCCCCGTACCCTTCCCTATATCCGTTTCCGTGCTACCTAGAGTGTGACAAACTATCCCCAAATTCCTGCATCCGCCACTGGTTTCAATATTGCATTTATCCCTTCATACTTGGTCCTATTTTAAATTTTTCTAGCTTTTGGAACTTCTAGTTGAAAATCAGAATTTTGAAAAATCCTTGGCAAAATGTCCATTGCATCATTGCATGATTACTAAGAAATAGAAGAACTAATAATTAGAAGTAAAAGAAACTTTTGATCAAAGTTGTGAAATATTTTCTACAACAAGTCAACAAAGTTATGCACAATGAGCACATTCAATCAAGAAAATTCACTTTCACTAATGATATTCATGTTTCTACCTTTATAATAGCACTCATATTATGAAATAGACATAAGAAGCATTTACTTCAATCAATATAGATTCGATCAAAAAGTTGAACAATATTATTCCTTGTCTATCAGAACTTATTATAGTTCATCATTAGTATATGTATTTGAGCTTGTTTATGAGCTTTTGGAGCTAAGCTTACCTCCACCACAACTCGGTTGCTCGAACTCGAGTTGAGCTCTCATGAGTCGAGTTTAGACTACTAAGTTTGAGTTGTGCAAGTAGTGGGTTAGGCACGATGTCACCTCCAACCATGTCACCGTAGAGTATCGCTGCTAAATGTGCCTAACAATCCTTAATAGTGTGATCATTCCTAATATTAGCTTAGAATCCACGTATATATGTACACACAACTGTGTGAATAACTATTTTACTAACTACTACGCAGAAAGGAACAAGCTAAGTCAATTTTTGTGACTGTTTGTATAGAGGTAGAAGAATTCAGATCAAAATGAAGGTTGAGATTAGGTGAAATTTCATAAGGCATATCTTTTAGTCTATTTTCCTTTTTATAAAAATGGTGAACTTTACAAAGAACTTAGAACGAGTATATTATTTGACTTAACAAAATACTACTACTAAATAGAAAAAGGAGATAATTGGTCTTTGTTTTAGGTGAAGTCGGCTAAGCTGTCATAACGCGTAAAATATTTTTATATTTGTAGATGATTATCAATTAGAGAAGGTTGGATGCTTGGAGCTGGACCTTAATTAACTTTTAACTTAGCTTAGTTGTTTGTCACAAATGTCGACATTGACTTGAGAAGCCGATTAGACAATCTTCCTCCCTGATTTTTTAGTTGAAGTGCGCCAAGACTAATGGTGTAGTGTGATACTCCTTCCGTATCATTTTAATTTACTCACTTCACTTTAGGGGAAAATTAAAGAGAAAGTGCAAAAGTATGAGAGAGAACTGAAAAGGTGAAGAGAGAAATTGAAAAGTGAGAGAGAGAGAGAAACTAAAAGATGGGTTAAAATATCAAAAAAAGGATGACATGGGTGAAAAAAGATGATAAAGTAGATGTGACATGTTACCAAAAATAGAAAAAACAACAATGAGTAGATTAAAAAGAAACAGACCAAAAAGGAAAGCGTGTAGATTAAAAAGAAACGGAGGGAGTATATCATAATTTCATTGTAGTATGGAGTAACAAATATCAATTTCGTATAAATCCAATAATTCTTTAGTTCATCATCATATAAAAATTAATCAGTTGTATCTAAAAAAACAACTATAATTATAATTAATTCACCAAAAAAAAAAAAAACACCAACTATAATTATAGCAAATTGGTCCAATATTTATACCTTAAGCTACTAATTTCATCTTCGAATGTATTCCCTTAGATCTACTCTGAAATTTATGAACGTATATGTGATCTTTGCAGGTAATCTTTGCAAATAATAATGTATTAACCTTTGCAAGTAATAATGTGTTATTAAGCAAACCTTGATATGAAATCAGTAAAATCCATTATAGAGATACAAGTATAGAGAGAGAATGTAGGAGAAAGAAATTTGTTTATTTATTTCTGAATAATTCTGCTTATTACAAGAATACAACTATTTATAGTTGTGTAATAACAACAGCAAGTCACGTGCTCTTTATAACAAAAACAAGTATTATGTTGTGAGGGAAATAATCCTGTGTGGCAACAATAAGAATACACTAGATGTGTTCATTACCCCCTCTCAAGCTAGGCAGGGTGGAAGACATGCCAAGCTTGGATAGTAAGAGCTGAAATTGGGCAGATGGAATTATTTTAGTGAAAACATCAGCGAGTTGTTCACCAGTAGGAAGATAAGCAAGTTGGATAAGGCCCTCTAAGACTTTATCTCTTGTAAAATGACAATCGATGTCAATGTGTTTGGTTCTTTCGTGGAACACAGGATTTTTAGCAATGTGCAAAGCACTTTGGTTATCACAGTAGAGTGTGACAGGTTGCAAATTTGTCACTCCAAGTTCTTCTAGGAGCCTAATCATCCAGGTTACTTCGGATGCGGCTGAAGCTAAAGCTCTATACTCGCGCCTCGATGATGATTTAGACACTCGTAGATTGCTTCTTGCTTTTCCAGCTTATAGGAGATTGGCCAAGTAGGAGAAGATACCCTGAAATGGATCTTCTAGTGTCTGAACATGCCCCCTAATCACTGTCAGAAAAGGCTTGTAAGGCGATAGATGCTGAAGCTTTCAGTAAAATGCCCTGACCAGATGTGCATCCCACATAGTTTAAGGCATGAAGAAGAGCTTGATAGTGAGAGATAGTTGGAGCATGCATGTATTGACTTAAAGTCTGGACTGTATAGCTAAGATCAGGCCTTGTATTTGTTAGAAAGTTGAGCTTTCCAACTAGGCATCTATAAAGAGCAGCATCAGAAAAAGAAACACCAGAATCAGCAGACAACTTGAGATGTAAAGGAAGAGGGGTGGCTACTTGTTTAGGAGTAGAGATGCCAGCAGCTTGAAGTAACTCTTTGGTGAACTTGTGTTGAGTTAATGTGATGCTTTCAGAGGTATAAGCTATTTCAATTCCAAGAAAGAAGCTCAGCTTGCCTAGATCCTTTATGCTAAAAACATGATCAAGATGCTGTTTGAGAGTAGTGATAGAAATAGGATCAGTCCCAGTGAGAATAACATCATCTACATATACAGCAGCAACTGTAAGATGATCTTTTTTAGGAATAGTGAGTAGTCATTCTTTGATTGGATGAAACCTTGAAGCTGAAGTTCACTAACCAACTTTGCAAACCACTGTCTACTTGCCTGTTTAAGGCCATAAAGTGATTTTTTAAGTAGACACACCTGTTTGGATGGATTTGGAATGCCTTCAGGCATCTTCATGTAGACTTCTTCATGAAGATCTCCATGAAGAAAGGCGTTGTTCACATCCAACTGCCATAAATCCCAGTTTCTTGAAGCTGCCAGTGTAATAATAGCTCTGACAGTAGCCATTTTTATGACTGGAGAAAATGTCTCCTGAAAATCTACACCATGCTGTTGAGTATACCCTTTGGCAACCAGGCGTGCCTTGTATCTTTCAAGTGTTCCATCAGCCTTTAATTTGATTTTGTAGACCCACTTACACCCAATTGGTTTCTTACCAGTTGGCAAAGGAACAACCACCCAGGTTTTGTTAGAATTGAGGGCTGCAACCTCTGTGTCCATGGCTTGCACCCAGAGTGGGTCAGTAGATGCTTGAGCATAGGATGTGGGCTCAACAATTGTAGAGACTTGAGATACAAGAGCACGATGTGAGGCAGGAAGTGAAGAATAATGTATTAAATTACACCAATGAGAAGAAGATAAATTAACAGAAGGATGTGGGAGAGAGAAAGAGTAATCTTGTAAGTGTGTAGGTACTTTTGTAGTTCTAGAAGATCTCCTAGGAGGAGGAACATAATAGGTAGATATATTATGTGTAGATGGAATGTGAGAAGTGGGAGTGGGAGACGAATCTGGTGGAGAAGTGATGGATGAAGAAATATAGGTAGCATCAGGTGGAGTAGTGAGAGTGACTGTGTCATCAGTATGGGGAGGAGAAAAATGAAATACATCTGGTACATCATCATAAGTAACAGATGTAGGTGTGGTTTCTGTAGGTAAGAAAAATGGAGTAAAAGGAGCAGGAGAAGAAGTAAAATGGAATGGGAAATGCTTCTCATGGAAGATAACATCCCTTGAAATAACAATTTTCTTGGTGTGAAGGTGGAGAAGTTTATAGGCTTTTTGATGTGGGGGATAACCAAGGAACAAATATGGCTCAGACCTTGGATCAAATTTGGTTCTGCCTTGCTTAATTGTAGAAGCAAAGCAAAGGCAGCCAAACACCTTAAGATGTTCAATAGAGGGAGGCTTGTTAAACAACTTTTCATATGGAGATAAGTGGTGAAGGACTCTGAGAGGTAATTTGTTGATTAAGTGAGTAGCACAAAGCACACATTCGCCCCAATAAGCTGCAGGAATATGAGACTGAAAAAATAGAGCCCTGGCCACCTCAAGTAGGTGCCTATGCTTACGTTCCACTACTCCATTTTGTTGAGGAGTCTCTGTGCAACTCTTTTGATGTACAACACCATGTGTGAGAAAGAACTTTAGCATGCTTCCTTCAGTCAGTTCCTTAGCATTGTCAGTCCTCACACATTCAATCAAGCAATGAAATTGTGTGTTAACATAAGCAAAGAAATCTTGTATAATTTGCACTACATCAGATTTGTATTTAAGCATGTACACCCAAGTATGCCTACTGTAATCATCAACAATTGTAACAAATGACTTACACCCATTATAAGTAGATGTGTGATATGGTCCCCACAAATCCACATGGATCAACTGAAAAGCTTTATTTGATTTGATTGAACTATGTGAAAAGGGAAGTCTTGTTTGCCTAGCTGCAGGACAAACTTGACAAATACAGGAAGAAAGATTGCCTAATTCAAGATCAGATTTAACATGTTTCATAGAATGAAAAGGAAAATGGCCTAGTCTTAAGTGCCAAAGTTTGGTTTCTTCTGTACATTGATTATCAGAAAGTGAAACAGAAGCAACATGTGTGTTTGTTGAAGCAGGAAAAGAAGACTTGAATTGTTGTGGAGTGCAATACAAGCCATGCTTTAGACTACCAAGAACCAGAGGATGGATCAATGTAGGTCCCTGGAGAATACATGAATCAGTTGTAAAACTAACAGAACAACTCATATCATGACAAATTTTAGGAATAGAAATGAGATTAAAGTGGAAGTGAGGAACATGCAACACATCTGTCAATGTAATTTCAGGAGAAAGTTTCACTATGCCTTTGTGAACAATGTTTACTTTACTGCCATTAGGAATAGTTATGCTATTATCATGACCAGATACTTTATGATATGATTCAAACATATTCAAGTCATGACAAATGTGGTCAGTGGCTCCACTGTCCACCACCCAAGATGTACCAAGACTAGAAAGAAGGCATATGTTACCTGCCATAAAAGCATTTCCAGAAATAACAGGATTATCAGCTGAGGGCTTGTCTACTGAAGAAGCTTGTTGCTTAGTAAGTAGAGACATAAGTTGATTATATTGATCAACTGAAATAGTCTTGGAATCAGCAGCAGGAGAATCAGGATCTTCATAATCAACTTGGACAAGATTAGCAGACCTCTTGTCTCTGTGACCAGCCAAGTGAGGAGGGAGACCATGTAATTTGTAGCATCTATCAACACCATGCCCAGGAGTTTTGCAATAGTCACAGAACCATGTGGAAGTTCTTTTGTTACCAGTCAAAGATTTGTTAGCAGTACTGAAACTAGATTTATATCCTTTATCATTGTACTTTCTTCTATCATATGCAGCAAATGCAAGTGAATCCTGTTGAGTAACTATATTACTCACTTCCTGATGTCTCTCCTCTTGAACTAATAATCTATAGGCTGTGTTGAGGTTAGGAAGTGGCTGCATCATTAAGATGTTTGTCCTAGCTTGAACATAACCTTCATTGAGTTTCATCAAGAACACCATAAGCCTTTGTTCTTGTTGAGTCTTAAGCATTTTCTTGGTCAAGGCACAAGAACAATTTGCACAAGAACAAGTTGGCAGTGGTTCTAAGTCATCAAGTTCATCCCACAATGCTTTTATAGTGCTAAAAAACAAAGAAATAGACATTTTTCCTTGTTGCATCTCAGAAATTTGTTGCTGTAGAGAAAACAGTTGAGTACCAGATGCTTGACCAAATCTGTCTTCTAAGTCCTTCCAGAGATCCCTAGCCTTCTTATAATACCACACACTTTTAGCAATTTGTTTTTCTAAGGAAAACAACAACCAACCAACTACCATATCATTACACCTGTTCCAGGCTTTATACTTTGCATCTGATGCATCAGGTTCTTCTAAAGATCCATCTATGAAACAAAGTTTGTTTCTAGATGATAACACTAACATCATGGAACGTTTCCAGTCTCCATAATTGTTTCCAGAAAAGAGTTCATTAACTAGCTTTGTATTAGATGAATCAGAAGGATGTATGTAATACACACTTCCTAATACAGTTGTAGGTTCAGGTGTTGGAACAGAAGACATTTTGTGACATTTTCAAGGAAGAAAGGAAAAGAAATGAATGATTTATAAAATTGAATCAAGAATTAAGAAAGGAATGAATCAATCTAAGCAATTTTGAAAGAATCAACCCAGAATACAAAGCTCTTAGCTAGAATTTCAACAGAATTTCACCAAATTCCAACAGAATTTCACCAAGAATCCACAAAAAAATCACCAAATGTTGATCACATGAACTGATCAAACAATTTCCACCAGAAATACACAAAATCAACAATTTCACAATTCACCATTTCAACAATTTCAACAATCTCAGTAATAAAACTCAACAATCAACTCAAATCACATGAAGATTTCAGTAATCAATTTCAATTCATAAGAAAACCAGATTTCACACAAACCTAGCTTCAATGAAGACGAGAAAAAAAAATACACCTGATTCTCGCGAAGAGTAAAAGAATGGCGCGGAAACACCAGCTCTGATACCATGTTATTAAGCAAACTTTGATATGAAATCAGTAAAATCCATTATAGAGATACAAGTATAGAGAGAGAATGTAGGAGAAAGAAATGTGTTTATTTATTTTTGAATAATTCTGCTTATTACAAGAATACAACTATTTATAGTTGTGTAATAACAACAGCAAGTCACGTGCTCTTTATAACAAAAACAAGTATTCTGTTGTGAGGGAAATAATCCTGTGTGGCAACAATAAGAATACACTAGATGTGTTCATTATAATGTAACCTCTGCAAGTTCAATTAATTGCGCAAGTGATTTTTAAGTTAATTTAATTGCTAATAATTATGTGTATATATATATATGTAAGCTTTGCAAGTAAGAGAATAGTAGGGGATCCAATCAGAATGAGAATCTCTTATAATATGTGAATGGATGACAAATATTCACTAGGTCAACCTTGATGTTGAACATATATATTAAACATATTAAACAATATGTATATCATACTTGACATACACTTAAAGATAGAAGCGGTTTGTATCTTTATCATGTAGTATAAAATAAATTACTGTAATTGTTTTGCTTCTCCACAATACTTGCTACAAGTGAAAATACTTCCCTCATAGACTACATGATCATCATAATAAGCCTTTTTTATTTTACAAGATATATCTACAAACCATTTTGACAAAACCAGACTACCACATAAACTGGAAGATGAACGACACAAGTTACTTGAGACTTTATGGAGAAGTCATGAACCCCATACCTTAGGAGGAGACACTCCCCCTTAAGCCGAAACAACCATACACATACTACAAGATCAAGAAGTCACATCTTCTCTCTTGGCTTCGACTTATTTCATACACTTTTGCCTTCGATGCTTCTCCTCTATTTAATAGAGGTCTTCAAAACCCAACTCAACTAGATCATAAGGGTAATATTAAAATACAAATCAACAACTCTTCAACATCACAATGATTTCTTTCCATAAACTTAAAAAGCCTAGTAATCATGCACACTATACTTTATATGGGAAAAAGGCTAATAACAAATTGTTTGATAGTAAAGATGAGAAAAGGGTAATTTGGTAATCGTACTTGTGAGGGCTCCACTCAATGGCCCCTCGTATCACTCTTATCTACTACCAAGTATTTTGTTGTTTAAACATATTCTTATATACATAAGATTAACAAAACCAAGCTTGCTTGGTGGAGGTGGTAAGTTTGAGCCCCACTACCTACTTGTGCTTGGGAGTAGGGATTCCCTTAATCCCCCCTACTCTCAAGCGTTGACTTATGTAGCTGGGTTGGCTGACCAGCGATAGGTGCTGATCCATTAGGGTCCTTCTTACCAAGGGGTTCCTAGTGGGGGCCCAAAATACATACATATATATATATATACTTCCTCCGTTCTGTTTTAAATGAAACATTGAGTGAAATGACACTATTCATTGATCAATTTTGACTCCAATTTATCGCCATTATATAAAGAAAAACATAGTCAAGTGGGATCTTGTTAGATTCGTCTCGATGCATACTATCAAATTATAACTTTTTTATATTTTTTACGTGTACACAAATATTAATGATTAAAGAAGTGCCTTGAGTTGCGTGAAAAGCTGTTCAATTTTGACTCCAATTTATCGCCATTATATAAAGAAAAATATAGTCAAGTGGGATCTTGTTAGATTCGTTTCGATGCATACTATCAAATTATAATTTTTTTATATTTTTTACGTGTACACAATTAAAGATATTAATGATTAAAGAAGCGCCTTAGATTGCGTGAAAAAGCAAACGTTTCATTTAAAACAGAACGGAGGAAGTATATATATATACATGTATATACATATATATATATACATGTATATATATATAAGATTAACAATTTCGAACTCTTATCTCTAGGTGGTGTTTGGCAATTGATTGTGGGCCTTTAATATGTTGGGGGTCTTGTTTGGTTTGACTATCTATTTGTATTGGTTGTTTGACTATTAATTGTTTAAATCGAAAAGTGTTAAAGTAAAATTAGTTGCCGCTGTTGGCTTTTTGGTGCAAATTGTGCAAAAGACAAAAGTCAACTTAAAAGGCTACTAAAACAAGCATTCAATTTCAGCTACACAAGAAAACCATTCGCCAAACATTTTTTGATTTGTTTAACCACATAATTAAATAGCCAAAAATCAAAAGCCAATAAAAAAACCACCAAAAGATTATTTACCAAATCCCTTCGAAGTTTTCTATACTAATATAGTAAAAAATATTCCTAAATGAGAAACAATGTCACGTGACACTCTCCTTTAGGGTGTTTAACTCCATGTAATCTACATGCAATAAAATCAAAATTAGAAATTGCATTGCATAAGATTTGATCATGTCACTTCAAGCATATATATTAAAATCTTAACCACTAAACAAAGTGATATTTAATGTTATCATTTTAAAGTAAAACATATTAAATCAAAATCTTTCTTACCCGGGGCAACCTAAAACTAGTTAAGTTTACGGGTTTTTCACCAGGCACTTTTGAGGTTTTACGAAATGCATGAGGCACCTCATTCGTTCTCAAATACATCGGATACCCCTTAGGTTTGCTTATGTACCAGAGACCCTTAAATAAATAACAAATGTATATTAGTTTAACTTGAATGACCTGAAATCCTTAAACTTAACCTAATTCGCCTATTAACCCACATTATACCAAAAATGTTACTTCGTAGTTGATACAAATTGCCTTTTTTTGGCTATCAATATAGCGTTAAAAATGGCCGAATAAAGTACCATTTAAGCAAATTCTTCTGCTTTTAAATGAATTTTCAGGGCAGGGTATGGCATATTAGGGGAATTAAGATTGGGGTCAACTAATTTTTGATCATTTAAGCAAATGGGATCAACTTGGATAAGTTATTAAGGGTGTCTGGTACATTATATGCAAACTTAAAGGGTACTTGATGAATTTTTGAAAGCGAAAGAGTCTCTCATACAATTCGCGAAACCTTAGATGTATCTGGTGAAAATTCCGTTTAACTTTATTACAAGATGTTTGATTTCCAAACAATTGTACTTCTATGTCATTTTGACTCGAAGGAGCGTATCGATCATGCTGCGCCTTCAAGGCTCATACGTCAAATCCGTGGCATATTGGTAAAGTTCAGTTATCAAGTAAGCATCTAACTTTGGTCAATTAATGCATACGTCTCAAAGGAGTATGATCATATATACGGGGACTGGCCTGGGGTACCTTGACTACCTTCCGTCCATTATCCAACAAGTTTCCTCAACGGATCTATTTCCTGGAAACGTTAGCTTAAAAGCAAAATTAAACAAAGTTTTTCTAAAACTTTTTGGGCGGATAAGGATCCCAAGTTTGATATACCACATCCATAATTTTATTAATTAAAATAGTTAACAATTAAAGTCCAATTTTAAATTGTATATATCGTATTAGTACATTTATATATAGTGCGTAACTAAATCACTTGCTACAAAAAAAATATTAATTATTTTTATTGAACTCGATAGTGACATCTAAATAATCAAAATGGCCCTGCTACCATCAAGTATTTTTCAAAATGGCCCTACCATCAAGTATTTTTCAGATAAGTATTTCACTTATTCAGAAAGGGAGGAAATATATTTTATTATAAAGGTAAGAAAAAAAAAGAATTAGAAAGCCATCCACACGAATGAAACTCCTAATGCATCATTTACAAAGATAAGTATTATGTAAAGGTGTTTCTTTTCTTCTTTTGTGTAGCATTTTCTCCGTTGTCATACACTACATTTCCTAAGTCCCAAGTTGTACACAAGTCATTATGCTGGCTGTTGGTAGGCCAATTCAAAGCACCTCAATTTGTCATTTTCACTCCCGTGTCGAAAACATTCACTCCAACAAGCAATATATCTATCCATTCACAACATGCATGATCCATATATACCCCACATTTGCCCTTTCCTAGTTCCTACGTAGGCTACATTGACCCCTTCATTGCTGTTTATATATATATATATATCACCACTACCAATTCTTCTTCAAACAAAACTCCACATACATATAGAACTACCAATATATTATTTACTTCCATCTCCCCAATATCATGGAGTGCTTGGTTGTGCCAGTTTCCGTCCTCATGAGGAGGTGTTCCGGCAAGTACTCGAGCTCGCGACTAGGCTACCGGCACTTGGCAGATGATCGTATGCTCGCCGATGGTGAATTGGTGACCGTAGTGGTGGGAAGAGAAAGAAAGCAATTCTTAGTAGACCCTTTTGTGTTACAAGAGAGCCCGTTTCGAGTTTTGATTGAAATGGCTCATTATGATGACAAGAATAAAAAGAGGAACACTGAGAATTATATGGGTGGTATTACAAGTTCTACTAAAAGGGTGATTTTTGTTGATGTGGATGCTATATTGTTTGAACATATGCTTTGGTTGATGTACAATGATTGTTCCTCTTTTTTTAAGCTTAATGTTCAAGAAATTATAGAATTTTATGCTCAAGATTATTAATTAAAGTAGATTAACTATCATATGATTTGGGGTTAAGATAAGGGAAGGTTTAGTGTTTACGTCTTTTGATCGATTAACTTCGAAAATTTAATTAAATCACTTGTGATTATTGTTTCTTGTCATATTGTACAGTTACCATGTGAATACATGAATATAAAGTATTGATCATTTGATCATCTAGAACTTTATAATTTAGTGGTACTAATTGTTATTACTCCTCTTGTACTTCCTCTTTTAATTAATGTGCAATTTCTCGTTGTCAAAAAAAAATGTTATTACTCCTCTTTTGTCACTTCTATCTTCATGCCAATTCTCGATTTCGATTCTCTATATCTTATTAATTAAATCAAGCGCAATTAGGTTAATAATAATTTCCTTATTTCTGTCTTCTTTCATTCTTTTGAAACTTTAATTTGATTTTTGAAAAAATAATTTAAACCATGGCAATGCTGTTTCTTCAGTCCAGTTGTTTGCTGCGATTGATGGATCAGATCACCATTATTCATGTAACATTAGCAAAGAGAGCACCATGCATATTCCAAAGAATTTTGAAAAAGAGCAATTTCCCAATACACAACTATCTTTTGTTGAACTAATATAACAATTGTTGTTGTCTAAATTGATCGATTATTATCTTAAAATGAGAATTAAACTTTAGTTACATTTAGCTTAAATGAAGCCTTTCATTATGTTTCTGCCTCAGAATCTGTCAAAGATGAGTGTGGTGTTGAGAGTCTTGAAATCCCGAGAAGGTCTGAAGTGACGAGGAAGAGGTCTCCGACAATCCTGCAAAATACAATGAAGAACTAGCCCGGGGGTGTTCCCGGGAAAGCCCCTCCGACGCTCAAATCAGTTGATGATTGAGGTAGAGAGATAAAGTGAGTAAATGTAGAGAGAGAGATGCTCTGGTTTTTGTGGGTTAAAATTAAATACCTTTGACTGATGAGATAACCCTTATTTATAGAGGATGAGACCTCCAATAAATGAGGGCATTTTAGTCAGCTCCAACTGGTGGAGGATTATGTTCACTAGAGGTAGGGGTATTTCAGTAATTTCACCATACATGGGCCGGTCCAAGAAATGGGCCCAAACAATTTGCCCCACGCCAAGTAATCGGAGTGGAAATCGGCATTTTTAGTGCGGTTGATTGGCGGAACGAAATAATTACATCTGTGCCGAGGTCGAGCGGGACCCGGGAATTCTCATGGGGGATTTGATGCCGGATCGTAGTGGAGAAAGTCTTATGGCGCTAGAATTACCCAAGCACGGGGAATACTTTTTCGAGGTATGGGCCACGTAACAAGAAACCCAAATAAAACTCCATGATAACACCGAGAAACACCAAAGTTTGCCTTGCAAGATCCCGAGATTGTTTCATTCTAAAAGGTTGAGTGGGCCTCGCAAGTGGCATACCATAAGCTGGGTCATAGTGACAGGTGTCCTCGAGGCCTAGAGAGAAAAAATAGGGATCCTCATGTAGATACATATCGAGTGCTGTATGGACAACTTTCTCTCTAGCTGACCGAGACTGTATTCCAAACCGGAGAGTTTTCTCCCGACAGTAGCACTGCGCGAGACGCACTAGCACCGCGCCTCACACGGGATACCGAGCCCGACGCCAGTACTGCGCTCAGCGCATCTAATACTTGGCTGAGGGTATCCCCGAGCCGAAAACCTTATATCCCCGACAAGACTGTGTTGTTATGGTTTTATATAGTGTTTTTCCCCCTATATTTGAGCTAAAATGTGTATCAATAGTGCTCTTAGGAGCCATTTTATGCTAACTTTCTCCATCTAGTTGTGGTTTTCTGTTAAGTGTCTGTTTGCAGGTTTTAGGGAGTTATCTCCCTATTTTTTACTATTATTTGACCATTACACTGGACTGGAGAGGTTCTATGCGGAGTTTCAAAGTCCCGAGGATACTTTTCGGGATTCTTGAGCAAAGAAGAATTTAAGACTTGGCAATTAGAGCCAAGAATGAAGAACCGGACCTAGCCCGATCAGATCGGGTAGGAAGCGCCCGATCGGGAACTGGCAAGGGTGATACCAGTTGTTGTTGGGGGCCCGATCGGGCGCCATCGCCCGTTCGTTAGTTCGGTGAGGAGCCCGATCGAGCGGTTCGGCCCGATTCAGTCGGGTGAGCTTGAACGTTGTTATGGCCTAGATGCTCAGAGTTGAGACTGCAGCAACGTGCCTCACTCGGGATGTTGCGCCCGACGCCGGTACAGCGCTCAGCGCAGCTATTACTTGGCTGAGAGTTGATTCCCGAGCCGAGAAGCTTCTATCTCGAGGGATGATTACCTTTCCCCGACAGTTTTGTGTGCGGGGTGTGGGAGCTTTGCGAGCACCCCTCCTGAGTCCATGAGGGGGCGAGGGGTTCTTGGACCGAGAGGGTCAACCCCCGAGTTGGTCACTCCCGAGGTGGTCCTTTACCGAGAGGATCGCACTACATGGCTTCCCGAGTGTAGAGGATTTTCTCGACGCACTGTACGCGAGGCTTGGGGTACTGCGCGGGACGCGGGGCTTCGCGATCGACGCACTACAATGTGCTTGGCGCAGCTAATGCTTGACCGAGAAGGTTAATTCCCGAGTCCATAATGTTGCAAGGGGTTCATGGAAACTCTCCCGACCCGGGGATGTTGAATCCCGAGTCTATGATTTTGCGAGGGGTTCATGGAACTCTCCCGACCCGGGGATGTTGAATCCCGAGTCTATGATTTTGCGAGGGGTTCATGGAACTCTCCCGACCCATAGGTGTTGAATCCCGAGTTTGTGACACGATGGATCCTTGGAAATTATCCCGACTCGGGGGTGTTAAATCCCGAGTCTATGATGTTGCAAGGGGTGCTTGGCGACTCTCCCGACCCATGGGTGTTGAATCCCGAGATTAAAGGCGTAGCAAGCCGAGAGGCGTGATGCTTTGCCCAGTCGTGATTCTCGACCCGAGAGGGTTATATCCCGACAACAACTTGTGTGCAGTGCATGAGCATTGAGGAACACGCGTGACAATGCGTCCGATACACTTCATGTGTGCTCGGCGCAACTTCTTCTTGACCGAGATGGTTGATTCCCAAGTCCGTGATGTTGTCAGGGGTTCTTGAACCGAGGGGGTCACCCCCGAGTTGGTCACTCCCGAGGGGTCCTTGGCCGAGAAGGTTGCACCCAAGGGATTCCTTGACCCAGAGGGTTGCCCCCGAGCTGGTCACGCCCAAGGGGATTGCACCTGAGGAGGTCTCATGTCTCACGACGCTACTCGGATGCCGAGTAGGTCTAATTCACTATACTTAGCCATTTTTCGGCTAACTTCGTAGGGCGCTTCTCTTATGACCGAAGAGGTGCTAATGAAGAAGTTTCTCGACTCGGGGGGGCTAGTGAGCTCCATGTTTCCCGAGTAGGTCTCACGACGCTACTCGCATCCCGAGTAGGTCCAATTAGTGATACTTAGCCGTTTTTCAGCTAAGTTAGTAGGACGCTCCTCTTATGACCGAGGAGGTGCCAGTGAACGAGTTTCTCGACTCGGGGGGCTAGTGACCTCATGTTCCCCGTGGAGATCTCACGACGCTACTCGCATCCCGAGTAGGTTTAATTGATGATACTTAGCCGTTTTTCGGCTAAGTTAGTAGGGCGCTCCTCTTATGACCAAGGAGGTGCTAATGAAGGAGTTTCTCGACTCAGGGGGCTAGCGAGCTTCATGTTTCCCGAGGAGGTCTCACGACGCTACTCGCATCCGAGTAGGTCCAATTGTTGATACTTAGCCATTTTTTGGCTAAGTTAGTAGGGCGCTTCGATCCTTTTATGACCGAGGAGGTGCCAATGAACGAGTTTCTCGACTTGGGGGGGCTAGTGAGCCCTATGCTTCCCGAGGAGGTCTCACGACGCGACTCGGATGCCGAGTAGGTCCAATTGTTGATACTTAGCCGTTTTTCGGCTAAGTTAGTAGGACGCTCCTCTTATGACCGAGGAGGTGCCAATGAACGAGTTTCTCGACTCGGGGGGGCTAGTGAGCCCCATGCTTCCCGAGGAGGTCTCACGACGCTACTCGGATCCCGAGTAGGTCCAATTGTTGATACTTAGTCGTTTTTTTGGCTAAGTTAGTAGGACGCTCCTCTTATAACCGAGGAGGTGCCAATGAATGAGTTCCTCGACTCGGGGGGTCTAGTGAGCCCCATGCTTCCCGAGGAGGTTCATTTGTTTGCACTTTGCTATTTTCGCTAAGTGAAAGTAATCCTGGCATGGCCGATGAGGTACCGCGAGAGATGTGCTCGACTCGGGAGGCTAATGAGCCCCATGCTAGGCCGAGGAGGTTTATTTGTTTGTACTTAGCTATTTTCGCTAAGTGAGTGTAATCCTAGCATGACCGAGGAGGTACCGCGAGAGATGTACTCGATTTGCGAGGCCGAAGAGGTTTAGTTGTTTGCACTTAGCTATTTTCGCTAAGTGAGTGTACTCCTAGCATGGCCGAGGAGGTACCGCGAGAGATGTGCTCGACTTGGGAGGTCGAGGAGGTTTATTTGTTTGCACTTAGCTATTTTCGCTAAGTGAGAGTACTCCTAGCATAGCCGAGGAGGTACCGCGAGAGATGTGCTCGACTTGGGAGGCCGAGGAGGTTTATTTGTTTGCACTTAGCTATTTTCGCTAAGTGAGTGTACTCCTAGCATGGCCGAGGAGGTACCGCGAGAGATATGCTCGACTTGGGAGGCCGAGGAGGTTTATTTGTTTGCACTTAACTATTTTCGCTAAGTGATAGGGTACTCCTGGCATGGCCGAGGAGGTACCGCGAGAGATGTGCTCGACTTGGGAGGCTGAGGAGGTTTATTTGTTTGCACTTAGCTATTTTTGCTAAGTGATAGGGTACTCTTGGCATGGCCGAGGAGGTATCGCGAGAGATGTGCTCAACTCGGGAGGCTAATGAGCCTTATTCTTCCCGAAGAGGATTCGTTTGTTGAGACAACGACACTCGGATGCCGAGTAATCGCAAATGATACTTAGCCATTTTTTTCGGTAAGTCGGTCGGGGCACTCCTCCATGACCGAGGGGATGTCATTGGAGAAGTTTTTGACTCGGGGGTCTGACGAACTCCATCATACCTTCGCCGAGTGTATTTATTGGACCAGCTGATGGGTTCAAGTAATTAGCCCCACGCTGGATGAACGGATAGGGCAGCCTCGTTCCTTCGAAGCGGTCGTCCAGCGGAATCTGAGAGAGGTTCCTGGTCTGGAGTACCATGTTTGTCTCGGGAGGGGGAGGGTTCGAGATTACGCCTTGCTTCTAGGTTCCCTGATGTGCGGGATCCCCAAATGTTATGTTTTCCGAAGCCGAGCTGGGTGAGCCTCATGGGGGAACCGAGATGAAATTCCCGAGTTGGGGGAAGCCCCAAATTTCCCGAGTGATGGACACAACACTGTCCATTTGCTCTTGATAGGTGATGAATTAGACCGACTCGATTCTCCGAGTTGGCCCTCAAGTCTCCCGAGTTGGGGGAGAGGGTGCCCCATATTTCTAGAGGGGTATACATGTGTGGCTACTGGGCCAAGCTAGGATTGGCTAGGAGGAGGACCGAGTTGTTTTTCCCAAGTCGGTCTTCTTGCTTTCTCGAGCTAGGAAGAGTGAGTTCCCGAGTGGCCAAGAGTGATGAAAGTGGGGGTTCAGAGAGCTAATGAGCCACCTATAATCCCGACTTGTGTGTATGTAGAATACTTAGCTATATTTTGCTAAGTAACGAGCTCCGTGGCATGGCCGAGAGGATCATGCACCAACTCGGGGGGATAATGAGCCACCTATAATCCCGTGCCGAAGTATCTTCCCGTGTCGGTTATTCCCCGAGATGATCACCTCACATCCCGAGTTGGGTGTTGAGGTACTTAGCCAAATTTAGGATAAATGTTGACCCCCCTGGCAAGGCCGAGAAGGGGGGGTGCACCAACTCGGGTGCTAATGAGTCCTCCATGGTAATCCTGAGTTGGTTGTTGAGATACTCAGCCAAATTTAGGCTTAAGTGTTGAGCCCCATGGCCAGGCCGATAAGGGTGATGCACCAACTCGGGTGCTAATGAGCCCTCCATGGTAGTCCCGAGTTGGGTGTTGAGATACTCAGCCAAATTTAGGCTTAAGTGTTGAGCCCCTTGGCCAGGACGATAAGGGTGATGCACCAACTCGGTGCTAATGAGCCCTCCATGGTAGTCCCGAGTTAGGTATTGAGATACTCAGCCAAAATTAGGCTTAAGTGTTGAGCCCCCTGGCCAAACCGATAAGGGTGATGCACCAACTCGAGTGCTAATGAGCCCTCCATGGTAGTCCCGAATTGGGTGTTGAGATACTTAGCCAAATTTAGGCTTAAGTGTTGAGCCCCCTGGCAAGCCCGAGAAGGATGATGCACCAACTCGGGGGCTAATGAACCCTCCCTGGTAATCCCGAGTTGGATATGTTGATCCCTATAGTGCGATCGAGAGGGTCACTGTTCTCCAGAGATGTTCTCGACTCATGGAGACTAATGAGCCCGGTGCTTCCCGAGGAGGTGCCTTTGGAGATGTTCTCGACTCGGGAGGCTAATGAGCCCCATGTTTCCCGAGGAGGTCTCTCTTTTCCGAATGACGCCACTCGAATTTCGAGCAGGTACCAATAAGCAATACTTAGCCATTTTTTGGTTAAGTTCGTTGGGGCACTCCTCATGACCAAGGAGGTACCGTTGGAGTAGTTCTTGACTCGGGAGGCTAATGAGCCCTGTGTTTCCCGAGGAGGTTATCATTCTCTCGAGTTTCCTTTTGCTCGCCCATGTCGATCCGAGTCTTCAGGTATCCACTTTTGATACGTATGGCTTTTGATAGTGTGCCTTTAAGGCTGAGGCAGATTTCTCTTTGGATCTTGTTAAGCTGAGCGTCATTTCCATGACCCGAGCCCGGAGCCCCTATAACGAGGGTGACTGTTCTGATTATGATTGTTGTTGGTGGATTCCTGGGAGGGAGCCTCTCCTTTCGTTTCCATAATGATAGGCTCACAAATTTCTTCTCGTGCTGCTGCTCAATATTAAATGTTGGGCAGTTCGTGATGATACCATGAAAGAGTCCCAAGAACCTGTTGAGGGCCCGAGTTGCATGTTCCTTCTTTGTGCTTGTTGGATCCGAGAGGGATCCCTTCACACTTTCTTCGAGGGTTTGTGATGCGCAAGTATTATCTGCGATATCCTTCTCCCTGACTTGCTTCAAGGTTGTTGACAACTTTGCATGTGTCCTGTTCCATCCTACGCCGACTTGTTGCTGCGGAATGTCTCCTCGGTCCTTTTCTTCCCAAGCTTCCTCCATTCTATTTTGAGTGGAGTTAATTGGGATTGAAGATGAGGTCCTTGGTTGAGTTGCGACCTGTCGGTTGCGCAAAAATTGAATACTTCGTTGAATGTCTACTTGAGCTGATCGATTATCCTCTCTAGGTTAGTCGTAGTGACTAACTAAGGGCTTAGAGGAAACTAGTTCCAGAGGTTGTGGTTGTTCAGCTCATCCCGAGAGGTATATCCCTCATCTTCATAATGAGTTGGTTCCACGCTAGGTGTGGTATGACGATAGGATGGGAGCTCTTCGGCCCAGATGAGAAGCTCTTGTCTTTCTTCAGTCGGGTGCCATGTTGCTCTCGGTATGTGACTTTGAGATGTAGCATCCCCACAGACGGCACCAAACTGTTTCTCCCTCAGAAACTGTCAAAGATGAGTGTGGTGTTGAGAGTCTTGAAATCCCGAGAAGGTCTGAAGTGACGAGGAAGAGGTCTCCGACAATCCTACAAAATACAATGAAAAACTGTCCCGGGGGTGTTCCCGGGAAAGCCTCTCCGACGATCAAGTCAGTTGATGATTGAGGTAGAGAGAGAAAGTGAGTAAATGTAGAGAGAGATGCTCTGGTTTTTGTGGGTTAAAATTGAATACCTTTGACTGATGAGATAACCCTTATTTATAGAGGATGAGACCTCCAATAAATGAGGGCATTTTTGTCAGCTCCAACTGGTGGAGGATTATGTTCCCTAGAGGTAGGGGTATTTTAGTAATTTCACCATACATGGACCGGTCCAAGAAATGGGCCCAAACACATTATTTTTGTTCTTACATAATATAGATGAAAGAGAGGTATTTTTCCTTCCATTTTCTTTTAATCTACATTTTGTACTTTTGCATTGTAGATAACTAGATATAGACACACTTTGATGGTGGTTTGTGAAATTTACACAAGAAAAAAACGTAGTCATATGAAATCTCATTGGATTTATTTAAAACATACTCTTAAAACATTAACTTTTTATAACTTTAGTTTTGATAACTAAAGATATCAATGGTCAAAACTATGTATTAGTAAGCGTAAAAGTCAAACTTTGTGCATAGGTTATTGAGGAAAGATAGAAGTAGTACTAGTATACAAATAAACCCAATGGTCAACTTTAGCATCTTCCAGTTTACTCTACTGGATCCAAAGCCAATGTCTATTACTATCCAAAGACAATATTAGCTGGTCTGATAGATTACTATTTATAGAAAGTTGTTAAGGAGATTACAAATTACTTGGATTAACACTTCAATCTTCCAAACAGCTTGCACAAAGTGCCTTCAATAAAATGAGACAAACGTTGATGTAAACTTTCTGAAGAAGAAAATATAGTATATTTGAAAATTGTGATGCTATATAAGTTGTATATCACCATTATTAGATACAATTAGTATTGTGTACACTAGGTGTACAACAAATTTATATCAGATCAGTTCACTTTAAGTTAAAGTAGGTCACATTTAAGTGAAAATGGGCCACCTTTCAAATTAAAAGGGGTCACTTTAAAATAAAGGGTAACTTTTTAACCTTAAATAAGTCCCTTCTATAGTTCAATAAATTATGGTGTAATAGTTACATCCAAAAATAAGCCTTTCATCATTTTTGTTCGTGCATCATATAGATGAAAGAGAGGTATTACTCCTATTTTCCTTTAATCTACATTTTGTACTTTTGTACTCTAGTCTCTAGATATAGACGCATACTTTGATAGTTTGATGGTGGTTGTGAAATTTACACACAAGAACAAGAAAAAACGTAGTCATATTAAATCTTATTGGATTTATTTCAAAACATACTTTTAAAACATTAACACTTTATAACTTTAGTTATTGATAACTAAAGATATTAATGGTCAAAATTATATACTACCTTCGTCCCAGAATAGTCTGAACACTTTCCTTTTATGTTTGTCCCAAATTAGTTTGAACACTTCCATTCATGGCATGGTCCCACCATTACTATACTATTTCTTTTACCCATCTTTGGCCCACACTCTACTTTTTATCAATAAAAAGTTACCCAACTTTTTCTCTCATCTAATAAAAAATACCCCACCAACTCCTATCACATCTACTTTTTAAATAAAATAACATTTGATAACCACACCACAACTTATCACCTTAAACTACGTGTCCAAACAAGTGTTCATATCTTTATGGGACGGAGGGAGTAGTAGTAAGTGTAAAAGTCAAACTTTGTGGATGGATTATTATGGAAAGATAGTCTACAAATAAACCCAATGGCCAACATTAGCAGGTCTAGATCTTCCAGTTTATTCTACTGGATCCATAGCCAATGTCTATTACTATCCAAAGACAATATTAGCTGGTCTGATAGGTTACTATATATAGAAAGTTGTCAAGGAGATTACAGATTACTTGGATTAACACTTCAATCTTACAAACAAGTCGTATAGAGAAACTGTGATGTAAACTTTCTAAAGAAAATATTGTATATTTGAAAATTGTGATTCTATATAAGTTGTATATCACCGTTATTAAATACAATTAGTATTATGCGCACTAAGTGTACAACAAATTTATGTCAGACCAGTTGAATTTAAGCTAAAGTAGGTTACATATAAGCTTAAATGGGTTACTTTTCAAATTAAGAGGGGTCACTTTAACACAAAGGGTAACTTTTTAACCTTAAATGGTTCCTTCTATATAAGTAAAAGTGACCCATTTAGGACAAATAGTTATTCCTATATGACAAATATATACTTTTTACCTTTACGCTCATTTTACAATAAATTATTATACACCAGTCTCATACAAAAATGTGTACTAAAATATCACATTCACATGGTAGAGCTTAATTGTTGTATTAACTAACCTATAGGTACTGTGTTAAAATTACCGATGATCAAGCCCAAAAAAGCTTCAGATTGGGCCTTAGCTTTGTTGGTTGTTTTCCCGTTGCCAATAGAAAAATACAATCCATTCATTAGAGATTTTGGGCTATAAGACTATGACTGTTGCCATCCTAAAGCATTTTTATTACGTGCACTGGACATGGATGACTGGATTGGCCGTAAATTGGGCTTACAGCTTGAGAATCCTAATGTGACGTCTGCAAATAATAATTCACAAGATTAGGATAATCTCAGTTTTGTAAGCTTGTTCTGGGATCTTATAGTCGTGTTCCTTTTGGGCTTCAATTTAAGTAAGTTATGTTAAATCCGTATGTGGCTGAGTTCAAGTCCCTAATCCTAAGAAATAGTTTTGAAACTTGCACGGATTCGTTACTTTATCATGTGCACTAAAAGTAGACGAATGTTTAAAGTGTGTGGATGTTAACTAGGGGTGCTAATCGAGCGAATCGATCATGAGCAGAGGGTTGCTCGACTCGTGCTCGCTAAGTTTCGAGCCGAGTCGAGCCGCTCACGAGCAGCTCGTTTAATGTTTAGCTTCACCCTGAATTTTAAGCATTTGATTATTATATCTTCTTTTCTTTATAATTTTTTTCTTTTTATACTAGATCAATTTATTTTTTAATGAGTGTTAATGTATTTCTTTATTTCAAAGAGAAATTAATTGAAAACATTTGAGTTGCGTGCAAGGTTATCGAGTTTCGAGCTCAATCGAGCGAGCTCGAGCTAACTCGAGTCGAACTTTGACCGAGTCGAGTTCGAGTTGCTCACGAGCTGCTCAACTCGATTAGCACCCTAATGTTAACTAACTTTCTTGTAAGAGTAGGGTGTTTTTCAAACTTGATATCACTTACTTGTTCATTAACTAGATCTAGTTGAGACTGATATGTATCTCAAGTTTAATAATGGTCATGAATTTTATGCTCGATGGTTTGGTTAGTGTCTATTCTTTGACGTATCTACATTCACGAGGTTGCAAGTACAACTTGCTTGACATGGATTCCCGTTTAAAACCGATTAAGATGGTGAACTAAAATACTTTTACAAAGTACTTCTCTATATCGAATTAGTTTCAACACTGAACACCTTTTTTTTTTTTCCAGGAGATGAGTTTTAGGTAGTAAATTTATTCTACCAAAAAGTAGATGTGATTAGAGATAGTAGAACAATTTTGTTTTAAAATCAAAATAAGTTTTGTGAAAATATTAAAATGGCGGGCCAAAGTGGAGATGGAAGAAGAAATCGGTCGTGGAAATTGATTAATTTGGAGCTGATAAAAAATAAGAAAGAATTACTAATGTGGGAAGAGTAGAGCGTGTGACTTATAACGACCTTCCACTAACTAGGTTATTTGGTGCCACTAGAACCATAGTTAGTTATTGTTATATTTTCGCCTAGATATTGTTATAATTCATCCGAGAAGATGATTTGGATGGACATTGCTGTTTTAATGTGGCAAAAGCCGTAGATTGATATCAATGCATTGAAGTGAGAGGCGGACGTGCAACCTGATTTACCAGAGGGGGTGATGTTGTCTCATAAAAGATTGCCTAAATTTTGTTTTAAAGGTTGAACGCTAAAATATTTATCAATAACCTTTTAAATTGGTCGTTTAAGAATTTGAAATGGTAAGAATTTAAACTTATTTCCTGGTGCACTAATATTTTGCATACTCATGAAGGACCCTAGTTCTAATAATTACGGATTTTGGAAGATGTTTAGAATATAACTAGCAATTTAGGAGAAAAAAGATCTATTAAAGTTATATTTACTGGATTTTGTGTGAATATAATATAACTAGTGAATTAGAACAACAATATATTAGAGTTTGTCTATGTTTCGTTTGCATTTTCTCCATGAAAAGTCGTTATTGTAAAAACTCTCCATTTCCCTAATTGTGGATATAGTAGATTACTTTGATGGAATTATTTAAATCTCTTGTGCTCATTTTCCCTCAACCCTATTCCAGATTGCTCTTTTTAGTTTGTTGTAATTATTGATATAGTCAAACACAAATTGAATAGAACTATTCATTAAACAATAATATCTATATAAATATATTAAAAGGCGTTCCCAAACAAGGAACTGTGTCACGTGACGTTCTCCCTATGGAAATTGGATAGAACTATTCATTAAACAATAATATCTATATTTATACTAATATATTAAAAGGCGTTTCTAAGAATGTCTATGTGCCATGTGGCACTCTCCTCTAAGACTATAATGCAAATGCTCTATTTTCGTGTCAAACCCATCAACTAAAAAAATAATGTTGTGTAGTTACAAAGTATCGAACACGTGACCATTAAAATGCAAAATGAAAGTTTAACCATTGATCCAACATAACATCATTGTTTAGTATTTCAAAATAAAATATAATAAGGTCTTGTAATTATATCTCATTAAAAGACTTACACAAGTAGTTAGATACCTAACACATTAATGGTAATGATAATAGACTATTGTAGACATAAACTCTTACTCGAATTTCTTGTATTTTTCAAATTATGACGTCAATTTTTTTCCTCACAAGACAAAAAATTACGAAAAGAAACAACCCGGGGCACTCACTAGTAAATATATTAAAAGGTGTTCCTAAACATGGAACTGTGCCACGTGGCGCTCTCCCTATGGAGTTTTAGTTCATGTAATCCATGTACAATAAAAAAAATTAGAAATTGCATAGTATAGGTTTTGATCCCGTGACCTCAAGTTCATATACTAAAGTTTTAACCACTATACCAAGTTGTATTTAGTGTTATCATATCAAAGTACAATATTAATAAATGAAATTTAATCTTACACGGGGCATAACCCGGACCTAATAACTAGTTTTAAGTGAAAAGATGAGAATAATTAGTATAGATGAAGATATAATATGAAATAACGGGAATAATTATGCGCATATAATAAGTGTATATAGAGTCATAATATTACGAAGACCACAAACTTCAGTCAGCCACAGTTTATTAAACTTTGTGCCAATATAAATATATTATTTCTCATATGTTATGGGCAAGAGCATCTATGTTTTATTAATGCGTTATGCCCTTTTTGCCCTCGTTTGAAGTCACTTTACTAATTCGAAGCTTCTTCTGTACTACTCTCGCTTTATCCAAGCTCATGAACATGATGAAGTATCTTAAAATGTACTAATCATTCACATCATACCATGATTCCTAGAATTTGATTGACATAACTATGTTCATAATAACTCTTCAACTTAGCTAGCCTTTTACGAGACATGATAGCTAACCTTAAATTGATATACTATGCTATATATGTTAATTAATTACAAGAATAAAATAAAACGACAACCTTATAAGAAACTGTTTATATGTATACATAAACCCTTAATATTAACATATATACTATAGTATTGCAATTGGAGACTTTGGTTCTCATGAGGAAGGCCATTAGCAAAGCAATTTAATTAATATAAATTTTAATAAAGGGATCTTAATTACAAGTTGGCACCATTATTGTTGCCAACATCATCATTCACCGTATACAATGATATTTAGTATATTAAACATATTTTCATAAAGTTTAGGTTGGAGGAGTTGCTCAAATTTCATTAGCTATGTAGCTCATGATGAACATGACATCGTTAATTAATTAATTAATTTTAGTATGGTACTTATATAATTCGGATGTTTTCTTGGTAAAGCCATTACTTTAAGTGACAACTTGGAGAAACATAACGTTCTCTAAATGTAAACATGCATATGATGGCTTAATCCAATAATATTGTAAGAACACAAGACTTGGTCAACGTATTCTATATTCCAAGTTGGCCTTTCATTATTCTTGGTTTCCTTGCTTTATCATTTATTATGAAGTTGGTAAGCTAATATATCTTAATGTCCTAACTACCTTTTCATTTGTAGCTTAAATTAAACTCTTTCTCCTCCCACCTTCTCTCTCATCCTCTCTCTCATCATGTTATATTAATTATTTCACTAAATTATTTAGCTTTAACAACCAAACGAGAAAGAAGTATAAAACTTTAGGTCAACAGAATATAAAAATAAAGAGTTTTTATTTTTCTTTATAAAATAGTTGTTTTAGAGAATCAAATGTATGTAAACAGGTAATGGCCATCAAATCTATGACATTACCTAATTGGCATGAAAGTCCAATGTAGATTACCACTTGTTATTAAGAATTGGGGCAAAGGTAAGGCAGAAGCCCAAATTCACTAGAGCAAATCTGAGCAAACTTTCAGATTAGATAGAATGGTCTGGCAGACTGCCAGTATGGCTACATTTTCCAGGACTTCTATTTTTAGAATATTAGTTCATTAGGCGACATCGTAACATTTCAAGTAGTGTTTACAGAGTTAGACCAAATTAAAACTCCATAAAGGTCATAACTGGTATTTGATGAATTAATTAATGCTTTCATATAAGGCGAAATCTTTAGTGGTCAAATTAGTGAATAGAAAAATTTAGAAATATATATTAACTTGTTGGATAGAGGTAGTTATTGAAATGACTTTTGAAAGTAGAACATAGTTCATAATTTTGTTCTTTTATGTATAACAGTCTAACCTCTAACAATTAACATCTTATACAATAGCTGATAGCTACATACTGCATGATCAACAAACTTCTACTACACCATCCCTTTTTGCTGAACAACCCCTTAATTACAGCATATCAACTTCGAGAACTACGATACTACATACTCAATGTTTATTAATCCCTCAGTTTCTTTTTATAAGTCGTACCACGATACTCGAAGGCAATTTTGGCCATTAATTACTCCCAATTCATATTAAAAAGAAATTTATAAGAAAATATATAATATTTTGAAAGTATTTCTTTTATGACAAATCTAATGCCACAATTTTTATATATCATACTATAAGAAATATTTATGGTCAAATAATTTTTTCTTGAAGTGTGCATGCCATATATTTAGAAATAGCGAAAGTAGCTAGTTAAAGCATTGGAATATTGGAAAGATGAGATATTGATACCTTTCTCATCCTAATTACTTAGCTTATTGCTGCTAGTTACATTGTTAAGCTTTTAATTTGTTCTTATCCTTCTCATGAAGCAAAGTTCTTCACCTTGATTTGTATTTTGACATTAATCATATCCTTCTCAAGGTATTTTAATATGATCACCTTTAGATTATATTGATATAGGAGTATTAGGTATTTACATATGTATTGTTTTTTGTTTGTTAGAGAGCGTAAGACGCGGTGATATAGACGTGATTCGATCCAGCATCTTGGCACCACCCCCATAAGACTTTATCAACTAATATAATCTAGATGGTACCCACATTTATATATACATTGTGGAATTCATTCTTTTCATATGAAATTCACTAATTATTTTAATTATCGGAACTTAACTTAAATGATTTAAACTTTATGAGATTATCGACTTATTTGAAATGTGGAGCTCTTATCAAAACTTAAAGAAGCTAAGCTTATTTGAACTTTTCTTTCCTTAAACTTATTTCTTCAACATGCAAAGAACAAAATTTTTTTAATCCAATCCTATGACTTGAAATTATACCAAAAATATGTTTCTAAGAAGTATTTATAAAAAGTAATCTGATATATGCAAAGTTGCACGTTCAATATCAACATATCTTTGGGATTATCAGTAGCTAGATTAGTTCCGACTTTGAGCTTTTTTCAACGGAGACGCAAATAATTGGGACAAAAAGAGTGTTAATATGTACTAATTATCGGTATTAAGAATACATGTTAAATCAAATTTTTTATTTTGATAAGTACATATTATTTTAAGATCGAATACCTAATAGCCAATTTCTAATTTAATAAGGACATAGTTATCAATTAATATGAACTATAGAAACTTAGTTTTGAGAATAAACATCAATGTCCACACCGGAGGACTTGTAGCTCCAATCTAGAAGGCATTAAACTATTAAGATTGCACAAGAGGGTGTGTTTTCTTGACAGTTTTCCTAGTTTTAATATTACTTTGATAAAGAGTGAGTATTATGTATTATCACTTTAATAAATCAAATGTGAGTATCTGTTAGATAACAAGATCTTAAAGAAGCATATTTTCTTGAGACTAATGTGTATCCAAAATATCTTCCAACAATGTTTTACTCGTGCACCTAGAAAAAGTAGAGCGCAATATATATAGGTATATATATAGTCTTTCTGCAAGATCAACATGAAAATAAACAACATATTTTAATATATATCAAAATTTTTTATTGTACAAGTTATGAGATCATATGAAAAAACATCTTACTTAAAATGGGAATAACTTATAGTCTCATCACTTTCTACTTAGACCCTGTTCTTTTGGGTACAATTTCAGTTCATTTCAATTCAGTTCATTTCAACAACTTTCCTCTCATATTTTTACTTATGTTCAGTTCAGTTCAATTCAGTTCAGCTCACTTCTCAATTCAATTCAACCCAAAATAAGAAGGCCTTAGAGTCATAGCCATACAAGAAAAAGATGTCTCTTAGGTTGGAGCGAGTCCTATCGTACTCCTTACTTAGGCTCACAACATTTCTCAATTCTCACGTAAATATATTGTACAAGTGTGGAGAATATTTGTATTAACCTAATTAGGCTAACCCTGACATTCAATATATATAGGGTTCACAATACAGACCTAAGAATATTAAAAGTCCTTTCTATCCTTTTACATACATTATTACTCTAATACACCCCCTTAATCTTTACGGGGTGAAACAACGGATAGATTGGAACGATGTTTTGTAAACAAGTCAGTAGATAGGCCTTTAGTAAAAATATCAACAACATGAGACTGAGTAGGAACATGGTGAACCTGTAGATATCAATGATTTAAGTTGTAGAAACATTATCACAATACAATAGATCAAAGGTTTTCGAAGAAAATAACCAAGATCAGCAAGAAGTTGTCATAGCCAAATAGATCCTGTAGCTGTATATGCTACATCTCGATATTCAGCTTCAGTGGAGGATTTTGAAACAGTGGGTTGCTTTTTAGAACGTCAGGAAATCAAATTCTTTCCAAGAAAGACAACATAACCAGTAGTAGATCGACGAGTGTCAGGACAACCCGCCCAATCTGCATCATAGTAGGCAATAACAACAGTAGGAGAACTGCAGCTATGTAAGACCAAAAGTCAAAGTGCCCTGCAGATATTTGAAAATTCTTTTCACAGCATGAAGGTGAATAGTACGAGGAGCATGCATAAACTGAGACACCATATTAACAGCATAAGCAATATCTGGACGAGTCATAGTTAAGTATTGCAAATCACCAACCATACTACGATAATCTGTGGGATCAGCAAAAAGTTCTTCGTCAAGAAGAGACAATGTAACTCTAGAGACAACAGGCGTGCGAACTGGTTTAACAGTATGAAGATAGAATTTACGAAGTAAATCAGAAACATACTTATTTTGAGACAAAAATAAACCAGATGGAGTACGCACAACCTGAACACCTAGGAAATAATGAAGATCCCCTAAATCCTTCATAGCAAACTGAGAAAAAGAACAGAGATGAATTTTGTGGACGATATTAGAGCTACTACCAGTAAGAACAATGTCATCAACAAATAAGAGAAGTATAAGAAGATGACCACTAAATTTGAGAGTGAACATGGAAGTGTCACAACTGCTGCACTTGAAACCAATATAAAGTAAGAAATTGCTGAAACGAGAGAACCAAGCTCGAGGAGCTTGTTTCAAACCATAGATGGACTTGCGAAGACGACACATATGTGTAGGTTTAGATGGATGAACAAAACTCGGAGGTTGACGCATGTAAACCTCTTCATGGAGAAAACCATGAAGAAAAGCATTTTTACTATCTAATTGACAAATAGTCCATTTGAAAGAAACGACAATAGTAAGAACAAGGCGAACAGTAGTAGGCTTAACAACGGGACTAAAGGTTTCAAAGTAATCAAAACTTGCCTGGTGGTGATTTTCGAAAACAACGAGTCTGGCTTTGAACCGCTCCACATAACCATCAGAATTGTATTTAATTATATAAACCTACTTACAACCAAGTTCTTATCATAGTTGCGAGGTACCAACTCCCACGTATCATTTTTAATCAAAGCATGATATTCATAAAGCATCGCTTGACGCCAACGTGAGTCTTTAGACGCTTGTTTGAAGTTAATGGGTTTAGACTCAATAACATCAATTTTTAAGTTCATTAAGACACGGGGTTTTGACACACCGTCTTTTAAACGAGTTACCATAGGGTGTTGATTAACAACAATGGAAGAAGAACTAGACACGGGGGAAGGGAAGGACACCACGTGAGGAGGGGTGGAGGGAGTGGAGGACAAAGCTTGAGGACTCGAGTCAAGGGAGGAAGGAGGAGATGACAAGGAGAAGTAGGGGGCAACAACACACTCCATTGAGGAGGGAGGCCCAGCCACAAGAGGAGGCCCAACAGAGCTCGTGGAAGGCCCATGCGGTGAAGCAGCAGATCCGCGAAGATCGTGGGCCGAGCCGACTGGCGCTGGGGGCCCAGCGACTGAAGCAGCAGGCGAGAAGGGTTGGGGGTGGATCCAGCGGTGGCTAGGTCTCCATTGGGCCGAGTAGTAGGCTCGGTTGGAGAAAAAAGGAACCTAGCGGGAGCTTGGGAGCCGTTGGGCCGAGCACCATCGACCAATGGGAACCCATGGGGCTGATCAGTCCGCAAGGAGGATTGAGGCAAACCACGCACAATAACATCTTGGGACATAAATCATCAAAACTCAAAGGAAACGTATAATGAAGCAAAGTTGTGGCGATATGATAGTTGTCCGTATCACGATCCAAACCAAATCAAGTATACTGAACCAAATCTTGATTCGAAACTGGACACTGAATAGCAGCTAAAGAATCAGCTATAACCTTAATCTCATGCAAATATCCATCCATAGGTTGAGAATCTCCCTTTTTAATGTGAGAAAGACGACCTTTCAATTCCATAGATCGTGCCATACTAGCATGCATGAAACGAGTTTGCAAACGATTCCAAATTTCCACAGAAGTTGATAAATCATGAACATCAACAAACACATCACGGGATAAAGTGGCAAAAATCCAAGATTTAATTTGCTGATCAACACGTAAATATTCATAGAATTGAACATTAGAAACCGAAACAACACGTTCATCTAATACATGAGAAGGAGGAATTGAAGCAGTGCCTTCAACCATACCAAGTAATTGATGGGAAAGAAGCAAACAAGTAATCTGAGTTTTCCACAACAAATAATCCTCAGGAGAAGAGAGAGTAATAATTACCAAGTTGTTGAGATTTGGAGCGGAAATTTACTGAACGGGCTGCTGAACCGTGGACACAGACGGCATGGCAGCAGTGGTGGGGTAAAAACCCGGTGGAAATCGCGATGGATTGCGCGACGATGAGGAGGGCAACTGGGCTTGATTAAAACCCGAAGAGAGCCCAAACAAGGGATGTGAAAAACCATGGGCAGCCATTGAAGGCTGCGGTAATTCAGCAGCGCTGAAGGAGGCCAGCGAGCCATAGGCAGAGGCTGGTGCAGGGTGACCACGCCTTGTCGTAGGCGGCACAGTGGCAGCCGGTGCAGCAGAAGACGAGACGGCAGCGGTGGTGGTCATGGCCAACGCAGATGAAGTGGAGTCCATTGCATATGAGAGGCCGAAGGAAGCAGGCGAAGGGATCATGAATTTTTTTTTAAAGAAACCTAGGCTGTGATACCATGTACAAGTATGGAGAATAATTGTGTTAACATGATTAAGTTAACCCTGTCATTCAATATATTTAGGGTTTACAATATAGACCTAAGACTATTAAAAGTCCTTTCTATCCTTTTACATACAATATTACTCTAATAATGTACAAGTGGGAGAATAATTGTGTTAACCTGATTATGTTAACCCTGACATTCAATATATATAGGGTTTATAATACAAACCTAAGACTATTAAAAGTCCTTTCTATTTTTTTACATACAATATTACTCTAATATATATATTCTCATGTGAACTTATCTTTGTATCAAACCAACACCACTCACAAGTCTAGGAATAGGTCAGAGAGAGGGGATAAGGACCGAGAATCCCCACCTTAACAAGAGCCTCATAGTGGGGTTAAGGTCATAATTAAGGAGCATCTCTTAAATATGCCAAATAGTATTCCTTATATGCAATATACTAATTCCATTATGGATTAATTGTTGTATTAATAGTGCATGAATAAGTAACGTAGTACTATGCTACCAATCGAATTCATATATATAACTCCGTTATAAATTACAAAGACCTTACAATTACATATCTTTCTGAATAGATCACTCTACTATATTGTCCCTTAAAAACCCCTAGCATTGTTTTCTTTACATTGTCATTTTTTAAAGAAACTAGTGGAAATTGATGTCATATATAAGTCTTATACTTTATCATAGAGATCTTAAAGAATCTTAATGTGTATGATACGTACGTAAGACAAAGAACCATATTAAGGATAAATATTAGCTATCATCTCATCCATGTCATCATATATAATATATTGTGAGTTTCTTCCAATATCCACTAGCATCTTTTTCTTAATATGTATTCGTATCACAATAAATAATCAAAATTAAGACAATGGTGATCAAATTATTTCGTAGAAATTTTCATTCAAAGTACTAGATATCGATATGAGACTAACTTACCATTGTTAAGCCCTCAGCTTCATTCCATAATTTATTTTCAGAGATTGGGTTTATTTAATTATTAGTTTAACAGATCTAAATTATTATGGCAAAATTAATCTCAACACCACAAATATACTTGGGTGCACCCAACACCACAAACTTTGACCAGTAGCCAAAACACCACAAACTATTGGTCTGGGTGCAGTGCATGTCATAAATGACGCGTACCTTTTCTCGTCGGTGACTAGTAGCCAATTTCAAGCTTTCTCTCTCTAAAACTCTTCTTCTTCACAAAGAAATCTGAAAACTGTTCCTAGAAGGTTCAGGGATATCGCAAAAAGGTACCTCTAGTGTCATTTATGACACGCACATCACTTAGCTACTAATCAAAGTTTGGGGTGTTGGGTGCACCCGAGCCATAGTTTATGGTGTTGAGGATAATTTTGCCAATTTTAAATTATTGCGAGAGTGATATGTAGGACATTAAAGAATCGATTTTGAATTGATTGAAGACAACGAAGATATGGATTTCATTTTGTATTAATTATGACCAAGATTGGTTGGATTAGTCGATGAACAAAAATAAATTACCTGAGAATTAGCATGGATGTGGAGCTCATTATTGTATAGTACTCCCTCCGTCCCATATTATAGTGCCTGATTCTGTTTTTGCACGGGTGTTATGGTCAATAGAATCTAGGAGGAAGGTAAAGAGTGTTTGTATATTGAAAAAAAAATTATGGGGAAAAAAGTTGGTTTAGGAGAGAGAATGACAATAAGTGGTGAAAGAGTATTAAATGCATGACTAATTCAACCCTTGGGTTGAATAAACAAAGCAAAAACTATTTCCAATAAGCAAATAAATAATGGTGGCACAATTTTTCTAGGAAAATCATGGAAAGGTGTAGAATCAAAAAAGGAAATAAGAATTACATTTTGGGACACTTTAAAAGGAAAGAAGCACCATAATATGGGACGGAGGGAGTAATAGTTAATAAACCACGCCTTATGACTCATGGTCATTAGGGAACGGAAACAAGAATATAAGTATGTGATCAACTATGCAATACCTTTGATTCTCTTACTTAATAAGTAGCAAAAACAGAAAAAAAAAAAAATATATTGTTGTTGCTGTTTAAGGAAGACATTTCAAGCATTAGCTATTAATTAAGCATGAAAATCATACTATATGAAGCATTCTTCTGCACAAATTTTATGAAATGCAGCTGCCATTTAAAAAGAAAAAGGCGAGGGAAAAAACTAAATTAGAATAAGATCACATATAGTACTTCTATACTATATGAAACTGCCCTAAAATATAGTATCTAACTAGTTATAAGTTGGTCTAAGATGATGGTTACATTCTACTAAGACAACTAATTAATTACTTTTTTGTTTCATTGGCAACACAACTTAATTTTTTTTAGGGGTGGCAACACAACTTACTTAATAAGTACTAAAAGTAATCTAAAGCTAGAATTAGTCATTTCATATATGAAATAAATGCTTAATTCTATTTTGAGTAAACATCCTAAAGAAGTAAAGCAAATAGTTTGGAAAATTTAACTCAATCAAAACTCATCTTAAAACAATTAGTAACTAATCTGGAGTACAATGGATTAGATCTAGGTCAACACATAACGGTAATATAGTTAGTAGTTGAAAAAAATAATGAAATTAGTTTATTTTTTTGAGGGTATGAAATTAGTTTATACAATTATGTGCTTCATATATGTATATAAACCATGTTACATTATAAAAAACCCCTTCATATAAAAATTAAAAGTTTAGATAATTTCCTTGTAATTTAAGACAAAAGCCCTAAAAAATCTTACAACTATTAATGGGAGTAAACAGAATAACAGTTTTCTCTCCTATTCCCTTCTTATATACTAATAGAAGTTAAATTTACTCTCATTATATATAAATAGAAAAAAGGATGATTAAGGAAAGAAGAGGTATAGAAGTTCTAGAAGAAGTGACAGTTCCTAAAGAGTGGAGAAAGCCATAGAATTAAAGAAATTAAGGAGCAGAAGCTTATCTTTTACACTTAACATTTTAGTGAAACTTGTGAATGTTTATGTGTTGGTAGGACAAGAAGAATCCTTCTCACTCCAAATAACCCAATTTGTTTCCCATTGTTTTTAGTACTAGTACTAGTATTTATTACTTCTTCCTGAAAACAATGCAAAAATTAAAACAAATAAAATAAAAAGAAAAAAGGCACATGATGTGTGTTTGCATTGTAATTCCATTTCAATTCCCAAATATTTATCAGATCATATATTATATCATGGAACATGTTCATAAAAATACTATTTATGGACACACAAAAGAATTAATAAAAATTAACAAGTAGATAATGAAGTTATTTATGGGTTAAGTATAGAGCAGAGATTTTGTTGGACTAATTAAATAATTAGCAAAAAAATCATAGAAAAAACATAAGTTAATTAACTTATAAAAAAAGGTAATGAAACTTTATCAAGAACTGTGTCAACATTATTGATGAGAAAATTAAGCTTAATTGAACTTTAATCTATAATTTGTAATCCTCACACACCATTTTTGTCACTGAAATAAGAAGACATAATAAGAAGTTCGTTCCAACATCAAAGACACCCACGCTTTAAAGCTTAATAACACAAGATTAAATGAAAAGAGAAGGGGAAATTAAAAGAGAGACTATTTCCAGAATTTCCAAGATAAAAAAAACAACAAAGTTACATGATGATTGGATGATAATAGTATTGATTCCATGGATTATTATTGGCTGACCTGATCCTTCAAATGCCAAAGTGAGGCGAGAAATTTATAGCCCTTGGATAAATGATCATCAACATCAACATCAACATCACCATCAAATGGCTGGGATTTGAGTAGAAATACTCTAGCTAAACTTTTCTAACTAATGAAGAAAAAGAAGCTGTTTACTGCTTAGCTTGTTGTAGTATATTATCCAAATGAAGGTCTACCGGCTGAATTATTTCCTGCCCATCCATCTACCGGCAGCTGGCAGTTCTGCATATTGAGAGGCAAGTTTAAGAAAGGTAACCCTGAAGATGGGTCTGGGAACTGTGCTGCATTTCCACCAGGTGGTCCAGTCTGCATCTGAAGGCCTCCACTTGGTGCGGAAGCCGCTGCCTCCTCTTCTTCGAGTGGCAGACGCTCGTAAGCGACGTTGGTAAAGGAGGCGGCTATGACGATGACTGGTCCAGCAGCTACAAGCTCTCCGACCACGTTTCCTCCTACGACTTGCCCCTGCCCGCCCGCTAAAAAGATGGTTAGGCTAGTAGCCCCAGGTGGGGCGGGCGGGGGCAAGAATGAGCCGGATAGAGATAGGATCTCAAACCGGCCGTGGAGTGTGACCACAGCTGAGCCGCCTGTACCACCTCCTCCTGGCTGGCGGAGACTAACGTTGGTAACTGTCCCCGTCCCACTTAGGACACAGATCCCACGTTGCCTCCGCCTAGCGTAGGAGGCAACGCAATCGAATATATCACAACCACTAGCCACCTCCAGGATATGCGCTCGGAGAGTGTTTGCACTCTCCCGAGTTATTATTACTGGAGGTTTCGGCTTGTTTTTCGACCCAGGGGGTCTTCCCCTGGGTCGACGACCTACAACGTCTCCAGGGCCTGACCCTCCAGAGACGTTGACTAGGTCTAGACCGTGTTCATCATGATCAATATTGTTGTTGTTGTTGTTGTTGTTATTATCATCGTCCTCTGACTGGTCCGGCCTCTGCTGTAAGTGGAGGTCGGGCCGATGGTGCTGGTGCTGGTGATGGAGTTGATGGACATAACGATTCGCTGTGCCTAAATCTAAGCCAGCCATTCAAAATAACATTCAATATCAAAAGAAAAACTAGTACTAGGAAATTTTTTTTTTTAATCTAACACAGATTAAAAAAAAATAAAATGGACAAGGGGAAGAACAGTTCTTTTAATCTTTGTTTTTGTGGGTTGAGGGATTATTATTATTTTTGAGAAGCTTGGGAATATTAAATGGAGAAAAGAAAAAGGAGAGCTCCAGAACTCGAAGTTTAATTAAGATTAGAATACAAGGGATGAGAAGATCAGAAGAGGGTAAGAGTACATAGAAAGAAAAGGAAGAAGGCTAAGCTGGAGAAAGAAAATAAATCAGGAGAGAGAAAGAGAGAGAGACAAGGACTCAATGTGAGACGCAGTCATTTCTTTCATACAACCTCTCCCTAAAAGTTTAAATATACAAGAAATATAAAATTCAAAGTCACTAGTTGAAAAAGATACATAATTGGTTTATTTTAATTTCTTTGTCACTTTTAATATTTAAATAATTAAAGCTTTTAGACATGGATCAACGCATGCTAGAAGCGCGTAGTTATACTTCAAATATGCATAAATTCTTATTTTTGCCTTAAATATTTCATCTATTAAAATTGTAGTTTTTTTATTATAAAATAATTATAAGAAGTTGTCTTTATATATATAGGCTATAGAAGTATAAAAAAAACGACTGAGAATTACTCCTGCGACATGATGGTTTTTTATATTCTTAGAAAAAGTTATGTTTGATGATAACTTATCGTTTTTCTTGAGATATATAGTTGTATTATTTACATAATATTCCTTGTTCCTACATTGAGTATTTGTATTAAAAGTAGACCAGAGCATCAGATTTAGCTTATGGTAGTCCATTTCTTTCTAGAATCTCGATAAGCTAATAACTTATGTTTTCGTTCCTGTTTAATTAATTGAAAATTTTATATAGGAAAGTATATGTAAACATGATTTTCTTGTTCAAAGCTTCAAATAGTTATTTGATAGGTGCCCACGACAAATTAATTAAGGTTGAAATGGATTAGAGAAGTAAAAATAAACAAAATTGGCCATATGATGATTTTATTAAGGTTTTGATGGGTATATGTTTGCCACTTTAAGGTTGTTCTTTTCTTATTTCAATCTTGGATTCATTTTAATAGATTACAAGTTTCACTAATATATATTTGAAACTCCACTATGACAATATAATAGCAAAATTATTTATTGCACTATCGATATTGGATATGGTTTTATGCAAAATAGAATAGACGGTTGCATATTTAATTAATAATATATTATAAACAAATTATTTTTTAACATCCGAATAGCTAATTATTTAATTTTTTCATTTATGGGGGCAATGAAATTAAGTACTAATAAAGTTTAATACAATCATGAAAGTAAGCTAGTAGTTGCCGTAAGGGGCTCAATATTACATCATAAGCATAGATGCTCAAAAACAACCTTTTCGCAAGCGACATATAATTCTTCCCAAGGTGGTCTTGAAAAATGGCGGAATTGGTTGGTCTGCATGCTCCCCTTCCTAGTTGCTCGCGCTAGAACGTCTTTTTCCCTAACTTGCGCCTAATTATTTATATTGACCTCCTTTTATTTTCTTAAGCACGAAAAATATTCTCCACCTCTATAACTCCTTTTTTGATTCAATGCAACTTGTTTAATTGTATTTAACTAGTTGAGCTAGCTAATTTCAAATAGAACTCTAGTTGCAATGCTTAGTCGATCATTAGGGTTAGATTAGGGGGATTTGTTAGCTAAGATGCTTAACTTGTGGAGGATTTTCATCAAAGACTTTCTTTATAATCTAGCCAAAGCTACCAAAGTTAACAATTAACCATGATTAAGCACAAAGTTGACCAAGTGTGGTTTAAGGTTAAGCCAAAAACGTGAGGGGAGCACAACAATAACATATTGCATAAAATGATAATAATAAAATACCAACACTTACAAAAATACAAGAAAAGGTTTTCAAGGGCAATGCAATGAGCAAGTGGGGGTTGGGTGACATTGGTGCTGCGGCGGATGGGCCCTTATTTTGTCGTGTTCTGCTCTCTTTCTCTCCCCACCCTGGACGGCTCTCTTCCTCCCCTTCAGCTGCGGCACCTTGCATGCTAGCCCCCCCTTTCACCATAAAATTGTCCAATCTTGGGTGTAACATATTTATGTCATTTCTATTAGTAATATATATTGGAAGTGCAATAATAATCTTACATGTTGTATATTTATGTAGCAAAAGCATAACCTTTACTATGTGCATGCCCCAAGCATCAAACAATGTCGTGCCCACATAAAAATATATTAGTGTTTTGTTGCATATTATGTGTTTTATCCAAAGTTTCAATGATAGCACCTTTATGCTTTAAGTAAGTGTGTTAACTTAATCATGTTATGCATACATAGTAAAACCATGCTAGCTTATTCTAATACTCCAGCCATAAGTTACTACTTTAAATCTTAATTATCATGAATTCAATGTCAATATGGTTCTATTGTATATTAACTTCTAGTCAGATTAAAATCAATGTTGTCTAGCGCAAATCTGGCTGATATGAATAACTGTAGTTTGAATTTTATATATGAACTAAACGACATTGACATATTAATAGATTTATGCTATTTATTGTAAAATATGTTACCGTTGAAAGAAAGCAGGTGAGTCTTTACCTTTAAATAAGGAAGCGATTTAATATAGGTCAACTTAATGCAATATTATATTGGAAGAAAGCCATACTTTTGAAAAATGATTATATTACATATATCTGGGAAGAAAAAAAAAAGAAAATATATGGTGATTTTATATCGTCCTAAGTAGACTTTCCTAAATCCTTTAAGAGCATACCTAATGGTTGCCCTAAGATAAATGGTCATTCTTTTTTTTAATCTTTGCCACTTTATATGACTCGCTTATACTTTTGCCAACTTACAATGGTTGCTCATTAATTTTCGGCCTTTATATACTCTTTCCTACACTTCATCCTATTTTCTTTCTCCTCTAGTCCTCTATACCCCACCATATACTCCAGCAGTCCCCAGCCTTACTCTCTTCATTTTGATCCATCATCATATTTTAGTCGTTCTTTTTCTTCTCCTTAGATATTTAATTCTTTTGATATGTGGGCAACGACTGGCCATGCTCTAATGTTAATAATTTCTATCTTTTCTATAAAGGTGGAACTTCATAGTCTCTCCGAGGAGAGATGTAACGTAGCTTATTTTTATTCCTCTATTTTTGGTAGAATATTTCTGTATTAAACTTTATATTGGTTATCTAATCTAACCCAACTTTAACAAAAAAATGTGTGCCAACTTCTATGAAACAATTATTATGAGACAAAGTACTCCCTCCGATCCCCCATACTATTTTCTTTTTAGGTGCTTCAAAAAATGTTCCTATTTCAAATTTGTCTAATTTACTTATTTACTTTGTTGTAATCCTGTTGGTCATTTTTCTTATTTAAGTTAATTTTATTAGCCTACACAATTAACACAATTTATCAAAAGTTTCAATAAATATTGTTTTGTATTTTTATTAAAAAAAGAAAAAGATAAAATTATTTACTTTCCAATTCAAGTACAATATTAAACACTAATTATGATATGTTTCACTTTCTTTATTTGTCGTGAACAATGGGAAATAAGAACTATATTATACAATGAAGGGAGTATTACCTCTATAATAGTGGATATTGAATTAATTAATTACTCCTATTCCATACAAGCAGGCTATATCAGAATAAGAAAAAGTCTCTACCCTAGGCGAAACTAGGGTTTGAGTGTCAGTCCTAGTAGTCCATTCATTATTCTCGATTGTTCGATCGTTTTGATCCCATCTTGGGATTGAAGCTTGCCATTATGGCGGAAGAAATCTTGCTAAAAGTCTCAAATCTCAAAATAACAGACGTAGAAAACAATTCCATAGGCCTCGATGTCGCTGCGGATGATGATAATAATCAAGACATTGAATTATCCTTGGTGGGGGTGGTTTTAAAGGTACGTAATACACTCGTATAATTTCGAAGCCCTAAAGCGTACTTTGAACCAGATCTGGTCCATCTCTAATGGTGCTTTATTTAGACCTATCGAGAATGGACTTTTCGTGATCCAGTTCGCAAACCGTCGTGACAAAACAAAGGTCATGGCAGGCGTCCATGGACCTTTGATCAGAATCTTGTGCTTTTAAACGAAATTGAAGGTGATGCTCAACCTTCGGATATCTCGCTGAAACTATGCCCTTTTTGGGTTCGATTATATAATATGACTATGGCATATCGGACTGACAAACATGTGCAACTCATATGAGGTAGTTTGGGGGAAGCGCTGGAGATTGATTCGGATGGAATTATGTGGGATAAGTCTGCTAGGGTTCGAATTTTGTTGGACGTAACCACTCCTTTGGGTCGCGTCCAACGTGTTTCTTTGAAGAAGGGAGGTTCGGCTATGATCGGGATTAAGTACGAAAGCCTGCCAATGTTCTATTACGTTTGTGGTATGATAGGGCATATAGAGTGGGATTGTTTAAAGAATCATGATGATGAGAAGGAAATCGAGAAGCAATGGGGGTCCTGGCTTCGTGCTTCACCAAGAAGGGGTCGACAAAAGAAGGAGGAGGAGACGAAACTGTTCCTTAGCAGTGCTCGTAAACTGGAATTTAGCAGCCCTAAGGCTGTTGTGGTGGAGGAAACGGAAACTCAAGTAAGCTCTAAGGAGCCTCCGCATTCGGCTTCCGTCGAAATTGTTCCACCGCAACCCGTAGCTATTGCTCCCCATGCTACGGATGAAGCTGTTCCAACACAACTCGTAGCTACTGCTGCCCATGCTACGGATGAAGCAGCTTGTGCGAGTACTCAATCAGGTATTTTAAGTGATAATGTTATTGTACAGACCCAAACTTTTGTCTTTAATTCTAGTCCCAAGGCTACCCCTCCTAAGTCTAGAAAGCAAAGAATAAAGGCGAGAGTAGTTCCTATGGAAATTAATGATTCTGCTTGTATTGATAACACTCTTGTCACTAATAACTCACTTGGTGAAAAGCGTAAATTTCTAGACTGTATGATTGTTAATGATGATGTGGTTGATGATAATTCGAACTTGAAAAAGCAAAAGATGGACTTGGTTTGTGATCCTGGCAGTGGTTTGGCAACTGTCGAGGCGGAGATTGGTTCAACCCAACCCCGCCCGGTGTTATGAATATTGTGTGTTGGAACTGTCGGGGTTTGGGCTACCCTTGGACAGTTCGTTAGTTGAGAAGGTGGTTTACATCTCTTGCTCTCGATATTCTCTTTTTATCGGAAACGAAAATAAAAAAAGTTGTTGCTGAGTCATTGAAAGAAAAGATTGGGTTTACTAATGCTATTGAAGTCTCGAGTATTGGTTTGGCAGGGGGTCTGTGTTTAATGTGGAATAATGCTACTGCTTCTTTTACTATGACTTCATACTCGCAAAACCATATATGTGGTGAAGTGGTTAGTAAGGGTGAGGTGAAGTGGAGATTTGTTGGTGCTTATGGATGGCCGGAGGAGGCTAATAAACACAAAACTTGGTCCCTTTTGCGCTCTCTTTGGGGAGATTCTGAGCTCCCTACAGTGTTTGGTGGTGATTTTAACGAGATCCTTGACTATGGTGAAAAAGAAGGGGGTGCAAATAGAGAGAGGATGGAGATGGTCGGCTTTCGAGATGTGGTGGAGGAGTGTGGTCTTGGTGATCTAAGAGTGGTGGGGCAATGGTACACTTGGGAAAGAGGTAATAGTCCTGAGACAAGAGTGAGTGAGCGGCTTGATCGTTACCTAGTAACATGGGATTGGCTTCAAAAATTTCCGGGGGCTTTCACGGAGCACATTGTTCGATACAAGTCAGATCACAGTGCCATTATTCTTAGGGGTGCTGCCCATCATCGCACGAACAGAAGATGAGGGGGGAAGAATTTTAGATTTGAGACTGGATGGTTGCTTGATGAGAGATGCGAGGGGGTGGTGCGAAAGGCGTGGGAGGAGGCTATGGGCCTGCCGATTCAAACACGGCTAGCTGCGGTGGGTCGAGATCTTTTGGCGTGGAGCAAGGAAGGGTATGGTGATTTGCCTAAGAAAATCGAAAAGGTGGAAAAAGAGCTTCACTTGGCGCAGATGGCTCCGATTTCTCCTTGGAGTTGTGATAGTTGCAGTGCTCTTGAAAAACAACTTGGCGATCTAAATGCAAAACTAGAAGCTCATTGGTACCTTAGTTCGTGAGTTGCGGAAATAAAAGATGGCGACCGCAACACAAAATACTTCCACCACAAGGCTTCCCAACGGAAGCAACACAACTTTATCAAAGGTGTTTTTGATGCTAATGGTGCATGGCAAACAGAGGCGGAGATGATTGAAAAAGAAGTTGGAAATTATTTTAAAAAGAAAATCATTTCAGATAACCCTTATGCTGAACAATATGAGGAGGTTCTGCAACATGTTCGATCTACAATTTCTGCTGAGTATAATGATGCCCTTATGCGTCCATATACCAAGGATGAGATTTTTTCTTCATTGAGTAAAATGCATCCTTGCAAAGCTCCTGGCCCGGATGGATTGCATGCAATCTTCTATCAGAGATTTTGGCACATTATCGGAGATAAGGTATTTGATTTTGTGAGCAAAATTTTACATGGAACATTTTAACCTGATGATGTTAACTGTACTAATATTGCTCTTATTCCTAAAGTTAAATCTCCCACTGCTATTGCTGAATTTAGGCCTATAAGTCTTTGTAATGTATTGTATAAAATTGCTTCTAAAGCTCTTGTAATTAGACTTAAAAGTATTCTCCCTGCTATTGTAATGGAGAATCAGAGTGCCATTGTTCCTGAGAGGATGATTACTGATAATTCTCTTATAGCCCTGGAGATATTTCATTCTATGAAGCAACGCAACAAAAGCAGAACATGCATTATGGCAATGAAGCTTGATATGAGCAAGGCCTACGACCGTGTGGAGTGGGGTTTTCTGAGGAAATTTCTTCTCACTATTGGCTTCGATGGTAGATTGGTGAACCTGGTGATGCAATGTGTGTCAACAGTTTCTTACTCTTTCAACATCAATGGAAGAGTGTGTGGTCAAGTCTATCCTACTAGGGGCTTGAGACAGAGAGATCCTCTTTCTCCCTTCTTATTTATCTTAGTAGCTGATGCTTTTTCTCATATGATTCAGCAAAAGGTCGATGCCCGAATTCTGCATGGTGCAAAAGCTAGCAGAAATGGCGCAGAGATATCTCACCTTTTTTCGCAGATGACAGTTTACTGTTTACAAGAGTCACCCAACAAGAATGCTTAACAATAGTTGAAATTCTCAACCAATATGAAAAAGCATCCGGGCAGAAAATTAACTATGAAAAGTCGGAGGTGTCTTTTAGTAGAGGAGTATGCCGAAAGCGAAAAGAGGAGTTGATAAATCTGCTCCAGATGAAGCAAGTTGAAACACATCACAAGTACTTGGGTAGCCCTACTGTTAGCGGTGGTTCGAAGAAAATCATGTTCAGAAGTATCCTTGATCGAGTGTAGAAGAAATTAAGGGGATGGAAGGAGAAACTTTTGTCGAGAGCAGGTAAGGAGGTTTTGATCAAAGCAGTTATCCAGGCAATCCCTACTTATCTTATGGGAGTATACAAGTTTCCTGTGGCAATTATTTATGAGATAAGTTCAGCTATGGCCCGGTTTTGGTGGGTGGTAAAGGAGAATCTCGAGGTATGCATTGGTTGAGTTGGGACAAGTTGTGTAAACCGAAATGTATGGGGGTATGGGTTTCAAAGATCTTGCCGTCTTTAACGATACTTTGTTAGGACGACAAGTTTGGAGGCTCATCCAATACAATAATTCCCTTCTTAGTCGTGTTATGAAAGCCAAATACTATCATAATACTGACATTCTTAATGCAAGACTAGGGCACTCGAATAGCTACTCTTGGACGAGTATTTTGGGTGCTAAGAGCTTGGTTAAAGAAGGTATTATGCTTAGAGTGAGGAATGGGTGCAATATTGACATTTGTAGGGATCCATGGATTGGTGATGAGGAGGGGAGATTTATAGAGAGTACGGAGGTTGAAGATTTAAGAGTAGTGGGTGATTTAATTAATGTGGAGAAAAGGGAGTGGCGCACCGATTTGCTTGATCTTCATTTCAGTGAGAGAGATAAGAGGTGTATTCTTGTTGTCCCTCTTAGTGCTCGCGGCGCGAGAGATGAGTACATGTGGGCAGAGGAAATTTAGATGACCACCATAAAGCGTGGGTTAAATTGTGGAAGATGGACGTATCTCCGAAGGCCCGAAACTTTTTGTGGCGTGCTTGCACTAACATACTTCCTATGCGAGCTGCTTTGAAGAGGCAACACATTATTGAGGAAGCCTGTTGCCCTTGGTGCCCAAACAGCGACGAGACATTATTTCATGCCCTCATGGAGTGCGAAAAAATTCAGAGCCTATGGGTTGATTGTGGTTGCGAAGCTATGATTGATGGGGGTGAAGACATGGAGTTTCTTGATCTGTTTTTGAAGTGGAGTAAGCTAGATTCGAAGATTGTTCAACGGCGCTGCTTTATTGCGTGGAATATATGGTTCAAGAGAAATTAGTTCGTGTTCGAGAGTAAGTGCGTGCCTTTGGCAGTCCTTGCCCAATGCATTTTTCGCCAAGTGGAGGAGTTTAACTCCTATACTCAGCGTATCTATGCTGGGTTGTGCAGACCAAATCTGCCGAGTCAATATACTTGGTGCAGCCCACCTGATGAATAGGTGAAAATCAATACCGATGCAGCCTTGCATGAGGAAGGGTGGGTCGGTTTGAGTGCAGTGGCGAGAGACAAGGAAGGTAAGGTGTTGTTTTCGGTTGTGCGACGCACGAGAGCTTGGTGGCCACCTGATGTAGCAGAGGCAAAAGCTATCCATATGGTTGTGTGCTGGGCCAAAAAGCAAGGTTTGCCGAAGGTTATAATTGAATCTGATTTTCAAGTCCTTATCTCTCGCCTATCTAAAGCGGCTATCTACTACTCGGACTTGGATGCTATCCTTGATGACATTATTTTTCTTTGTTCTGATTTTCTTTCTATTAATTTCTCTCATGTTAAAAGAGGTGGCAATTTCGTTGCCCACCATCTTGTTAGAGTAGTGCCTTTTGGTTATGAGCAATGCTGGGTTAATCACTATCCAGTGTTGTCTCTCCTTATGTACTTATGGACACGTTGTCCCTGAATTAGTGCACTATCTCTTTCCCCTCAAAAAAAAAATTACAAGCAGTAATATCTTTTTTGTTGGGTGCCAATGAATCAAGTTATACTTTAATTTTTGTACAGTGAACACATCTTTATAGAAGGGGTGGTTTTCCTCTAATATTTGTGCTATCACAGATATAATTTGATCCTTATAAAAATAATTTGTAATAAAAGCATGTAGTGGAGCATGCCAACATGCGAGCTAACCCACGGCCAAATGGTTGAAGCCTACTATAGCCCCCAAGCGTAAAGACACATAAGCATAACGTACAAGCTACGTACATTTAGAATGTGTTTAATTCATACTATATTTAAAAAGCCCTTTCATACTATATTTAAAATGTGTTTAATTCAAGCACATAACTGTATTTGACTTAATATTTGAATTTGCTTGAACTTGTTTTAACTAATTGCATTTTATTGTGTTTTTGTCTTATTTAAATTTATTTTCACTTAAAAAATTTCTCAAAATAAATTAAGGAAATAAATCACGGGATGCATATAATAAACTAAAAGTAAAAGCACTAAGCAATAACTAAACATTAATAACAGCAATCAACATGTACATTTATTACTCTAATTAATATATTAAAAAAACATACTTAATGTATATTCGTATTAGTGTTTAACACAACAGGTATAAAAACCAATAAATGAAATATATAAAATGGAAAAGCCAAAGCTGCTTCTACATATCTTGGGAGGAAGATGGCATTGGTCAACTTAAATAAAGGGTGGCAGAGCCATAAACTCTCAGTTTTAGAAAATCCCAACAGGAACTTGTGAGTCATATATCTATTATTTGATGTCATGTCACTCTAATTAGTGGGTGGAAATTGATTTTTCTGAGGTAAAACCCTCTGTCCTATTGATTTCTGATAAAGCAGAGTTACAGAGTAGCTAGAATACATCATATTTAATTCCGTGACTAGATAAAATAAGAATAGGGTGTTTTTCTGAAAGTATGTACCCAATGTAGCAAAAAACAGATGAAAAAATGAAAATTAAGATGGTGCTTAGAGCACCATTAATGATGAATGAAAAAAAAGATCATCCACTCTCTTTCTCACTTTTTCTCTCTAAAAAATTACATCCTACAATCTTTTCCCACTTTCTTCTTAACAATGAACCAAAAAAAGATCATCACAACTACTTTTTCCTCTCTCTCTTACTTTTTGACCCCACCCAACTATTTTTTCTCTCTCATCACCCAACCACCATTATACAATATTTTTATTATTTAATTTTTAATGATATGAAGTATTCATAATTGCTATTATATTATTAAATAATTAAATTAATAATTTTAATATTATAATTATCATTTTAATAATTAAGTTATCTACATAATTAGCTATTATTAATACGTAGCATACGCAATTAGCGTTTTTAATATATGCTCATTAATTAGCGATCTAATAATTAAATTATGCGACACAATTAAGCATTTTTAATTTCGAGACACATAATGAAGTACAAGAACGAATTATAAACTTAATTAGGAACGAAATACATAAAATACATAATGAAATGCTCTTAATTAGCATTACGGCCAAACTTCGACCATATATTGGCAACCAAATCACGTTTCAAGGATTGATGCACATGTTGATCTTCAATTGCATCTCTATTCGCCATGTAACGGTTGATATCTACGATCCGATCATGATAATATTCAAATTCGTCGCCATTATTACTTGTGTTTGAAGTGAATTCAGTAGTATCTACGTAGTGTGCATATGTATCTCGTTCATCTTCCACAATCATGTTATGCATGATAATGCAAGACAACATGATATCATTGAGAATTTCCTCATCCCATGCGAGGGATGGTTTACGAACTATAGCAAAGCGAGATTGCAGCACCCCAAATGCTCCCTCAACATCTTTTCGAGCTCCTTCTTGGTGTTGAGCAAATAACTTGTCCTTGCGAGTTTGAGGACATGTAACTGATTGAATGAATGTTGCCCAATTCGGATATATACCATCAGTGAGATAATAACCCTTATCGTATTGGTTACCATTCACCGTAAACTGCACGGGTGGTGCTCGACCTTCTAAAACATCCCTAAACACAGGAGATCGGTGAAGAACATTCAGGTCATTGCACGAACCTGGTATCCCAAAGAAAGAATGTCATATCCATAAGTCACGATCAGCCACAGCTTCAAGAACTAATGTAGCAGGCTGGAGAGACAAAAAAATTAAAGAAAGTTAGATCAGGCAGTGGGTCCCACTCCCACGCCTGATCATGCTTTCACTCGTCAGATACAATTTTCTTTCGCCAATCAACCAACAATCTTATTCACAATCATCACTAAGGAAGCCCATTTAAGATCAAGCACATAATCTTTCTTTTTTTTATAATCATTAAGGATGCCCTAATGAAGATAGTGTGCTAGTTTGTTACTGTATGCACGTTGAGGCATTGTAGGTTATTTTTGTTCTCTTTGAAGAAAACCGATATAGATAATGTCGGGAAAAAATCCTCTTCCATTTGTATCTATTTCCATTTGTTGATCTCTAATGTGGTTTAATGATGACAAAATAAAATAATTAACTAACATGACTTTTGAGTTTAATGTGTGCAAGGTTTATATATTACGGTTCCGTTCTTTTGGATCGGAAAAACTGAACTGAACTGGGAGAAACTGAACTGAGAGAAAGTTGAACATTAGAAAGTGTCTGAACTGAAATAAAAATAAGTCCAAAAGAACAAGACCTAATAATGGTGCCTAGTGAAGATAATAAAGGAAGTTCCAATCAGAAATGCCAAGAGAGAAAAGAGGAATTAAGTTCATGAATCATGAGTTGGAACTCCAATAAATAAAAGGAGAAAGGGGGTACTCCAAAAGAGAAGATATCTACTAGTATGAGTTTACTATTAAGCATTGTATAAAGGCATAGAAGTGTAGTTGGAACTAATGAACAGATGATTATGTGCACATTTATTAGTCAGACTAATAAAGAGTCGTCGCCTGTTCCTCAAGTATAGATGTGTTTAAGTAAATAATCACTTAATAACAGTGGCGGACCCAGGAATTTGAATCTGGGGGTACGGACGAACAACAAACGCAACCGGTGTGGAAAAAAGTTTACAAAAATTGTACAACACACAAGTATAGATAACCAAAATCAAGATGATCACTTCAATTTAGAGCAAGAGTAGTTCTCGCCATAATAAATGATAGAGAAAAGTCAGCAATTCAGGTACAAAAAAGGTCACACAACAGAGATAAAATAGTAATATATCCAAGATACTAGACCAGTCCAAAAAATTCCTATTATAAAGTTTAGACTTAGTCATCTAATATGCTACCTCAGTACCTCTCGTAGGTTCGTTACTATGTTGTCTATGTTAATCGTATAGAAGACGAAATTAATCAAAAACAAACAAACAACTTCAATATATTCTAATACTTAGATCTAACAATATAGAACACTATACAGTATACACAACCATGAACCCAACAAATAACTAGCAATTTTAGCGATAAAATACAGCAAAATCTTAGAAAAAACAGAACAATTACAGAATCGAACTAAGCAGAAAACCTCTAAAATTCATGAAAGAACAAAACTTTAACATAAAACCAATCAAATAAAAAACCTAAACTAAAATCAGATCTAATTGAAGAGCAAAAAAAAGCAGCAAAAACGATGCAATAAGCAAACCCTAACTAATTAATCAACAATGTCCAAATTCAACAATTTACATCTAAATATTCAATTAATATAAGAATCTAACATGTATAAATTTATAAAAGTTGGAAAATATGAAATTAAAACACAAAAACATAAACTTTAACAACTTACCGGTTCGGCGAAGTCTCAAGTCTGGGTCGGCGATTCGGGGAAGTCTGGGTTTCTCGTATCTGAGTCGCGAACTTGCGAAGTCGAACTTACCGGTCGCGAAGTCGACTTCGAAGTTCGAATTAGAGGCAGCGAGCAGTGGTCGGCGGTCGGCGCTCGTCAATGGTGCTCGGTGGTTCACTGGGTGTCTGGGTCAGTGGGTCTGGTTGTCTGGTTTCAATTGAGTGAGAGAGAGAGAGAGGAGAGAGAGGAGAGAGGAGAGAGAAGCGTGAAATCCCGCGTGAGAGAAAATGAATCGCGTGCCTCCCAGCGTGATTCCAGCCTTTTTTTTTTTTTTTTTTTTTAAAGCTGATTTTTTTTTTTTAATTTGGGGGTACAGCTGTACCCCATGTCCCTTAATTAGGTCCGCCACTGCTTAATAACCTAATTTGTAGGAGTTGTGGCTAGTAAATAGGAGTGTCCTATAAGGCTATGCTAAGGTCGTAAACCTCATAAGTTGAAAAGTGCACTCTAGTGGAAAGATACTCATAACATGATATATTGTATTCCACACATGTGTCAATTCTACCGAAGTTCTACGTCTCTTATATATCAGTTTGAGTTCCTGTGTCTTAAAGTTTGTTTTATCAAGTGTTTGTGATGAGAATTAATTAAGGGTTTGAGTGAACTCCTGTAACACCCTTAAGTGTTTAGGATTTGCCAGGGCCCATTCCGATGTCCTGTAGTGCCTAGGGGGACGCGTGTTCTTTAAAGGATGGGAGAATGTGCATAAGATCTTGACTATCCCACATCGAAAGTTGAGGAGAACAAAATGTTCTTCATATAGAGGTGGACACCTCAATCTAGTAGAGATCTTTTGGGTCGGACTACAGTCCTGCATCAAAGCTAATCCTTGCGGGTTAGAGCCCAAAGATGACAATATCTACTAGTGGGCTCCTGAACACCTAGGGATAATACAGATAAGGTGGCTAAGATCTTGGCTATCCCACATCGGAAGTTGAGGAGAACGAGTTCTTCCTTATAGGACTACGGTCCTGCACCAAAGCAAATCCTTGCGGGATAGGTCCCAAAAAGGACAATATCTACTAGTGGGCTCTTGAACACCTATGGGTGTTACAGATAAGGCGCCTAAGATTTTGGCTATCCCATATCGGAAGTTGAGGAAAACGAAGCCTTCTTTATATAGATGTGGACACCTCAACCTATTAGAGTCCTTTTGGGTAGGACTACAGTCCTGCACCAAAGCTAGGTCTCAAAGAGGACAATATCTACTAGTAGGCTCCTGAACACCTAGTGGTGTTACAACTCCTGTATAGGGGTTAAAGTAGGGATGTACATTTCGGATTCGGATCGGAAAAAATGCGATCCGAATCCGATCCGAAAAATTTCGGATCGGATATCCGAAAACTAAAAAAGATGGAAATTTTCAATGGAAAAGTTCATAAAACAAGTTTCGGATCGGATCAGATCATCAGATATTTCGGATCGGATATCCGAAAATATCCGGGAAATTTCCATGTTTCGGATATCCGAAAATGAAAAATTCCGATCCGAAATATTCGAAAACTAAAAAAGCGGATCGGATATCCGAAAAATCGGATCGGATCGACCGGATCAGATACTTATGAACACCCTTAGGTTAAAGGGTTTGAGTGAATTCATGTATCGGGAGTAGAACTTGAATGAGTTCTTGTTGTGTATGTGAATTGCTTTAATTTGAGTGAAGCATGGGATATAGGGACATAGTAAGGCTTTGAGTGAAGCCTGGAATCAATAGAGAGAACTTCGAGGGAAGTTTGAAAGCTCCAACTGTTGGAGGGACCTTTTGTTGGGGACTTGATTTTATAGAGGAACTCAGATGAAGCCAAGATTATAGTATATTTGTAACAGACTAGTTGCCCTATTGTAACGGAGAGTTTTGAGTTGTTTCCTTTAGGGTCAAGGTTATTCACTTGCTATCAGACTAGGAAGTTCTCCTCTTAAAAAAAGTATGCTCATTAATCACAAAACAATTCACCGCCCTCTTGTAGTATTTCTCTTAGTCCCAACACTTCACCATTTGTGTCACTTGTACTTGTTGAGCCATGTCATACCTTTACTTACTGTTTCCCCAAACATTTCTATATATACTCTCCTTCTGTCCTTTAAAAGACGTTTCTTTTGAATTTTGCACGGTCTCCAAGCTAAAACACACTTTTCACTTTTATGGCCCTGTTCTTTTCAACTTATATTTGTATATTTGAACTTATCATAGCTTATTTTATGAGTATGTCAAATTGTATTTTTGCTGAACTGAACTTATATGAACTTATTATATCTTATTATTCCTTATTACACCTTATCTGAACTTTTCTGGACTTTTTATTTTCATATAAGGACTGAAAATAAGTTGATCAGAACAAGGGCTATATCTTTAATTATGTCACTTGTACTTATTGAGTCAAGTTGATATTTTGAATGAACACATTACGAATCTAACAAGGTTACACATGATTATGGTTTCTATCATATATTGATTAGAATGTAGCATCAAAGTTTACAAAGTTTGGTTTTGAAAAAAAGAAATGGGAAATTTATTAAGAAACAGAGGGGTTAAATGCAACATATATGCTTGATATACTTTTTTTAAGAAGCCATACAAAGAAGAGAGTGAGAGAGAGAGACATAGATAAAAGAAGGACCCAAGTGATATGTGAGAGATAGATCAGTACAATATCATATAATATAATGTTGCAATTAGTGGAAAACTTTCAAATAAGAAAAATATTGTAATTAACCTGAAACATAAGAAATTTTTACTAATTTTTATCTTAGTTCAATTATTAAACCAATCAAGTTGGAAATCAATCCTTTATTCTATCCTTCCTCATCAAACCAATCAATTCTTACACGAAAATCAACAATTGCACTTTGCACACTGTCTAGATTCTCTCCTCTCCATCAAACCAATCCATTCTTAAAACATTGGGGGCTGTGCTAATTGGGGGCTGTGCTAATTGTTGACCTTAGTCCATAAAATTAAAATTATTATGCATAATATAAAAAAATTTATTTAACTACCATATTATACTAATTTTTACAAAAAGAAGTATCTAAATTAAAGCATGAATATAAGGATAATGTAACTAAAACAATCAATAAAGCTATGTTTAGTTCACCTTATTTTTACTGATCTGAACTTATTTTTTCTGATCTGATCTGATCTGAACTTATTTGATCTGATCTGAACTTATTTGATCTAAAACATATTACTACTAATATTATTATTACTTTGTATTTCATTAGTAGTATTACTATTACTATCATTTTATTACTATGCACAACTTTTAATAATAATAATAATAATAATAATAATAATAATAATAATAATAATAATAATAATTAGTTTTTTTAAAGTACACATAGTATATGAACATACAATTAAAAATAAAAGAACACATATTTTAGGTTAAAAAAATATATTATTTATGGTAAAAAGAACATATTGTTCATGTCTAAGGTCTGTTTATAATAAGAATTTAGGTAGTACTGAATGAACATATAATGATAATAAAAAAAGAACTTATATTGAAAGAGCATACAAAATCTATTTAAAAACAATAAAAGATAGATGTCCCCTAAAAAAAAAAGATAAATGTTATTTTTATATTGATGACATGCTTGGATTTAACTAACAACATATGTTTTGTTATATCAATCAATTGTTCTTTTTTCATTAAGGAAAAATTGACAAGAATAATCCAAACTATCACCGTTCCGCTCAAAATAATCCCAACTATGGGTTATTCTAGAATAATCCAAACTATTGGGAGTACTTTCTGAAAATAATCCAAACTTTTAATTATCGTATATATAATAGACCCAAAAGGGATCATTGAAGGCAAGAAAAATAAAAGTTTGGATTATTTTGGGAAGGTACCCCAAATAGTTTGGATTATTCCAGAATAACCCAAAGTTGAGATTATTTTGAGCGAACCGGTCATAGTTGGGATTATTTCTGTCAATTTTTCCTTATAAATAAACCTATAAATATATATAATCATATAGTCTTGAGCAATATTGTTAAATATTCTTCATATATCGTTGTCCTGTTCTATATAAACTTTGTTTTTAAAGATAAGTTGAAATCCCGTGTAGGGGGGAATTTGAAGGTGATGCCAACACCATTAAATTATCCCTTGCTACTCATGTTTTATATAAACTAGTAACATACTACATCCGTTCCTATTTAATAGTTACACTTTACTTTTCATTAAAACCAAGGCAAAATGGGTAAAGTAGGAGAGGGAAGTTGCATAAAGTTAAAAGTTGGCAGCGACAAGTACAAATCAACAATAAAAAATTATAGGAGAGAGAAGGTTTTAGCATGTGGGAGACTTTTGTAGGACCACATGGGTGGACAAATAGTGGGAATGATGATTGATATTTTACCTTATATAGAAAAAGCAAGAGTGTAACCATTAAAAAGGAACGGTCTAAAAAGAAAAGTGTAACTATTAAATAGGAACGGAGGTAGTATAGAAAGGAAAGTAGTATACTCCAAAATTGTATAAAAAATAAATAAACATCATATACTATTGTCATGTTCTTTACATGTACAACATCAAAAATAACATCGCATATCAAAATTGTTAATTAGAACAAATATAAAAAAGAACATGTACAAATGCCAAAATAACATTCTTCTTCTTGAACACAAATAGCTTGAAATAGTGATATCAATGACATTTATAATAATAGCAATGATATTAATAATAATTACCAATATTAATAATTAATAAGTACAACAACGACAATAATAATAATCCTTTTGAACAAATGTACTAGTAAATAGTAGCAGTATTAATAGTAATAGTAATTGTATAAAGTAATACTAATAATAATAATAGCAATAATAATAATAAAAACAATAATAATAACAATAATAATAATAATAACAATTATAATAATAATATTAATAACAACAACAACAACAACAACAACAACAACAACAACAGCAGCAGCAGCAGCAGCAACAACAACAACAACAACAACAACAACAACAACAACAACAACAACAACAACAATAATAATAATAATAATAGCGTTAGTAATACTAATAATCATAATAATCATCATAATAATCATGATACCAATAACAATAATAATAAGTTTTTAAATATAAGCATGATCTAAACTTATCTGATCTGACATGAACTTATCTGATCTGATATGATCTGATCTGATATGAACTTATCTGATCAGATCTGATCTGAAATAAGTAAAAATATGGTGAACTGAACATATCCTAAATTTCAAAATTTGAGGTCCTCTTAAATGAAGGATAATGTGCTATAGGCTTATTTGCACGTCCTTATAGACGGTGTTATCTCTAATAATTAGTGAGCATGATCTCAAAGCCATAATATTACGCATAATAATGGAGGACTTTAGTTTTAAGAAATTGTTCCATAAAATTTTGTATGGTAATTGTGCCAACCAATATGAAGAGATGTGAGTACCAATAAAAAATGTCCAAAGTCTTTTGGAAACCCAAATGATTAGGTGCTAAGAAAAGTGTTATGACAGATGTGAGAAAGAACAAATATTGAATGCAAAATTGAGAATAATCAGACACAGATTTTACGTGGTTTACCAACGGATTGTTGGCTACGTCCACGGACAGAGAGAGAACTGATTTATTGCTCTTAGAAGAAAAACGGAATACAGATGTGTTGTGAACTAACTTCGTCGAATAAACGAGATTAGGTTAAATAGGCATTTAACTCGGCTAAACTTAAATTTGGAATCGCCTAACGCGTGTCGCCAGCCCCGCGCCAGGCGCGAGTCGCGGCGCCAGGCGCGAGTCGCGGTCAGCTCTCGGCATTTGAACGCGAGCTGAGACCCATCAGCGCGAGTCGCGCTATTGAAGATAGCCCGATTCTAACCAATTCAAGGCATATTCTTACAAATCTCCACCTTGACTTGAATCCTCTTACAAAGAACCAGATAACCAGATAACAGATGCATTGAACACAATACCCAGATTCTCCCTGCAAACAGATTTTCCCCGAAAGACAACCAGAACGGATTTGTCCCTTAAGGACACCAGAACTAGATTTGTCCCTGAAAGACACCAAACTAGCCCATCAGAACCCCAGACCAGATTAGCCCCCTAAGGGCCCCAGACTTGCCCCCCCCAAGGGCAACTAACAATCATAATCATCTTTTAAGTTCAAGCAACCTTGGAACTTACCCTGTGGAACCAGATTCGAACAGATGTGTTGCTTATACTCCTTCCTAGCACAAGTAACACCTTCCTTGAACGGCCCAAAAATATTCACCTCTCCGACATACAGTGCAAAACCCACCATGTCTTCACAACCGTCCCTTTGGGGAGAGTTCCCAAAGGTTTCACGCCGACCAAGAGCCAAGTTTGACTGACCCGATTTTGACGACGAAGAACACGGAATTCCAGATTTAGATTGTGAGTGTTGACAGACTTTTCCCTGACGTGAACCACCACTCCAACCTAGAGTGCCTCTGTGCTCCACCTGTTTCTCAACACTACCACAAACAGCCAATGTAACAACACCAGACTCAGATAATGTAGACCCTTGCAACACATACAATATCTCCCGTTTAACCCCTTTTAGGATCATCTTCGAACCCCTGTAGACATACAACCCTCCACCCTCACCTTTGAAACTGAACCCTTTCTTGTCTAACAGACTAAGTGAAATCAGATTCTTTGTGACCTGTGGAACATGCCTAACATCATTCAAAGTACGGACTTTGCCATCACATGTCCTAATTCGATGGACACCATACCAACTGTCTTACTGGACCTCACTTGTTGGCCATAGTAACACTTCCATCAACCTGTTTATAGTTCGAAACCACTCCCTGCGAGAACACATATGAACAAGACGCTCCCAGAATCTAAAAACCACACATCACCGCAATGTGTTTGTTCATTAGCAACTAAAGCAATATCATCATCGGAACCGAAATTTTCTCGCCGCAAATGCAGCAGCAAACTGCACTCCAATTCATTCGACCGCGATTTATTTTTCTTTTTAGGACATTCCCTTTTCCAATGCCCCGTTTCCTTACGGTAATTACAGACATCACTAGATTTAGGACCCCTAGAAGACGGCTTCCTGGATTTTCTCCCCGAATTCCCCGTCCATTACCACCGGCGCGGCTACTAATCCCAGCGATCGATCGATCGTACTGTACCCGGACGCCTTATGACGAATCTCCCTAGTATGAAGTGCAGATCTTACTTCTTCTAAAGACAGACTACCTTTCCCAACAATAAAAGAATCCACAAAATTCTCATACGACGAAGGCAAAGATACTAACAGAATTAAAGCAGCATCCTCATCATCTACTTTAACATCAATATTACGAAGATCTAGCAAGATAGTATTCAATTTATCTAGATGATCCCTCAGAGACATACCTTCCTGCATACGCAGGCTGAACAGACGTTGCTTCAAAAGCAACTTGTTGGTTAGAGATTTTGTCATATACAAACTCTCCAACTTCAACCACAGACCAGCAGCAGTTTCCTGCTCCGCAACTTTAGTAATTATGTCGTCAGAAAGACATAGCATAATTGTTGAATGCGCCTTCTCCTCCAGAACGGCCATCGCAGCGGTAACTGAATCCGTTGACTTCTTTGCCAACGGTGCCCACAACCCTTGTTGCTTCAGTAAAGCCCGCATCTTGATCTACCACGGACTAAAACTATTTCTCCCAGTGAATTTATCAATTTTTACATTCATCCCAGACATCTTTCTCACCCGGATCGAACACAAAGCTCTTGATACCAATTTGGTATGACAGATGTGAGAAAGAACAAATATTGAATGCAAAATTGAGAATAATCAGACACAGATTTAACGTGGTTCACCAACGGATTGTTGGCTACGTCCACGGACAGAGAGAGAACTGATTTATTGCTCTTAGAAGAAAAACAGAATACAGATGTGTTGTGAACTAACTTCGTCGAATAAACGAGATTAGGTTAAATAGGCATTTAACTCGGCTAAACTTAAATTCGGAATCGCCTAACGCGTGTCGCCAGCCCCGCGCCAGGCGCGAGTCGCGGCGCTGACCGCGAGTTACGGCGCCAGGCGCGAGTCGCGGTCATCTCTCGGCATTTGGACGCGAGCTGAGACCCATCAGCGCGAGTCGCGCTATTGAAGATATCCCGATTCTAACCAATTCAAGGCATATTCTTACAAAAAGTTTTATCAATCCTAAAGAATCAAGCTAAGCATGAGCTCTCGTGCTAATTTTCTACATCGTCCTTTAAAAGCTACAACATAGGATATTGAGAGTTGAGACATACACGTCCGAAGGATCGATGAGAGAGATATAGAGAGAAGTGAAGTGAGAATTATATACAGTATGATTTAACTAGTTTGAGAAAATCCACAGACTAGATATTGTATATTAACAGTTGTTTTTGTTCGATGTCAAAAAAAAAAAAAAAAAACCAGTTGTTTTTGTTTCTAAAGAAACCCGAGTAAAAACTAAAAAGTGTTGCACTCTTTCAAAATCGGGAAATTAGATTATTAGGATTTCTATGTGCGTGTAGATCAAACTATAGATCGTTTTGATGGGTTGACTTCGTGAACTATGCTAACCTGTATCTTTAGCCCATAACCCCTTCTCTTTTTTTTTTCCTCTTTGGAACACAGAATAATTTGAACAGAATTACAAACTATAATCTAAAGTACTAATACATACAGAAGTTGGAAAATTAATATGCTCAACAGTCAACACTAATTCAAGTCCTACAATAGCAAATGACATATATATATGTAATTAGAATCTTACCTATAATCCGTAACCCATTGTTACTTAGCAAATCATAATTTCATTTTAATGAAACATGAGATGCTAATCTATACATTACTGGTTCATCACTTCTAATCTAAATATTCGTGTATAATCCAAAATTATGATTTATAGATACCATTTGTAGAAATCATGTCGATACTTATCGAGTAAAAATCATAATTTTTTTAATGAAACATGAGATGCTTAACTATACAATACTAATTGAGTAATTATCTTATCACGAGAACACACTATATTGATTCAAAAAATACGGTCAAATTAGGGTATGTAGAAGTGCAAAAGTTAAACAGGAATAACTAATGGAGAATAATGGAGTATATGTCATGATTGGATGATGCAAATTTATAAATATTTTTGGAGTAAGGAAGTATAATCATCAATATAGTTTTACTAGCTTGAATTATGAAAGATGGACTTCTAGCAGAAGGTCTACTAAATAATAGGTCAAATTTTTTTTTTTTATATATTTGAAGTATTTTAAAATTTAAAGAGATTAGAAATAATATAAAATAATTGACAACATGACACCAAACAAAAGTGGAAAGACATGAAACATATCAGAAATGATATGAAAACAATGACAAAATTCAAATGATCATATGAAGCATTTGTTATGCCCTAATTTATAGTGTAACAGTTACACCTAAGATTTTCTGTTTTAAAATATAAGTTCCATCTTGTTCTTTAATTTTCTAATACTGTTTAAAACTTCAATAATTTCTATTAATGTTTCATAATATAAGTTCCATCTTGTTCTTTAAAAGAGTAGATAATATCACAGTTGACCCTCAACTGTCTCATACAATTAACAACTGTGTATCAACTATTAAGTAGAAAGAAATGAAGTTTTTTGCTCATGAGTTATAACCGCTAATAAGATAAATTTTAAGAAGGAAGAAATGTTAAACTTGTTCTAAAGCATCCTAGAAACAGAGCTAGTAAATTAATACCCCTTGATGATGGCTTCTAAATTTTAGTCAGTGTTGTGTTTTGACGACTACTATAAATTAAAGGTTTGGAAAAGACCAGTTCTGCCACCTATACGAGTTTCGTAATTTTAACGATCATTCCACGACTGGTTTTTATGTTTAAAAAACTTCTGGTTAATATCCTATACACTTCCCTACCATGTGAAAAAGGTATAAGTACTAAAATAATCCAAACAATGTCTTATCGCGAACCACAAAAGATGTACCTGAGACGGGACAAGGTTATTTTCAATTAAACATAATTTTAATATACTTTTCTTCAGAAAAAAAGTACATATAAAGTTTAGACGGTATTATTAAGGGTAGAACCTACAGTATCTAAAAATAAGTAAATATATGTTTGTATCGATATATTCGAATCTTACTACACAAAGTTTTGCTACTTGGTTACTTGGTTAGCTCACGATTTGCCTAAAAGTCCTCCGTGGCCTTTTAAATGGATGTGGAAGCTGGATATTCCTCCCAAATTACAACTCTTTGTTTGGCAAATTTGCCACAATAGCCTTGCTGTCAGAGCTACGATGTTTAGTAGGAAAATCTTGCCAACGAATCTTTGTCCTCGATGTAATTCGCAACCTGAAAATATTGACCATCTGCTTTTCCATTGCCCAAACTCCCAAAGTATTTGGCAACTTGCGGAGATTACTTCTTGGTGTGCCCCGCCATTGTCCTTCCCCTCCACTTTATACTTCTTACAGGATTTCACAGGTAAACATACCTTGCCGAAATGCATCTTTCTTTTCTGGAGCATTTGGAAAGAGAGAAATTTTATTATATTCAACAATGAAAAGTGGTGCCCCCAACGTGTCATTCACCGAGCTAAATTTGCTCATGAGGAATGGCAGTGCCGCTTACAAGTGGATACTTGTCAAGCTATTGGTTCTCCTCTTAGAGGAGCACCACCCCCTTCCCCTAACCCCCTTCCCTCGGCTACTCTTGTAGCCTGGGATCCTCCACCTCACTCATTCTTCAAGTTAAACTTCTATGGTTCGGTTCGTGGTTTGGAGGCTGATGCTGGTGTCATCATCCGTAATCATGAAGGCCAGCTTCTTCATGCCAAAGCCTTCAATCTTGGTCACTCTCCTATTCTCATTGCCGAAGCCACTGCACTACAAAAAGGTATCAAGATAGCTTTGCATTCGGGTATTCACAACATCATCATCGTAGGGGATAACCTCTTGGTCATCAACGCCGCTCTACTCCATGGAAGATTGCTAATATTATTGCTGATTGTAAGCTCATGTTCACACAATTTGTCTCGTGCCAAGTCAGACATGTGTTCAGGGAAGCAAATCGTGCTGCTGATTGGATAGCCAATGTAGGATATTTAGTAATGTCTAGTTTTGATATTTCTCCTTGTAATAACTCTTCTCTTACTTCCATTCTTATATCCGACACATTAGGTATTCCACTCGCGAGGAGGGTAGCCTAATGTTCTTTTCATACCTTTCCAAAAAAAAATTGTTTGTATCGACATAAATTATATTGATGTCCTACCTCGTTCCTAATATACTGTGTTTAAATTTTGTGAATTTATTGAAAACTAAATTTGTTTCCTTAAAATTATGAGCGTTATATGAACTGAGACAAAGTGATACATTAGAAAACTATCTCTCCAAGTTTTTCTCGGTGCACGATAGCTAAACTTGCACTGTCGCCATGGCAAGAAAGTCTGGTGGAAGATCTAAAGGCAACGAGAATGGTAAACTGAAAGAAAAAGCTCGTGGACCTACATCTGACTCTCAAGCATTGAAAACCAGATCGATGTATGCAATTATGGGGGTTGAGGCACTGTATTTTGGATTAGAAATTGGTGAGATTCTTGGGCCAAAAGCTTCGATTCAACAATCAACAACAGTCGGAAATTTGGCACACATTTAACGACTGGTTGCAATCTATTCATGATAGTGCTGACAATCAACTTCGATCTACTCAGAGGACGATTGGACCAGGTAATTCCTCTGTTCCGATATTACAGAAATTTGAGGATGTAGCTGATGATTTAGATGATAAAGTGGTGGAAAATTTGAATGAAAATATAACAACTATTACGATAAAGAATCATGTTGTGGAATATGTTAATGGTGGTGACATTGGAGTGGAACCTATTATTATTGATCTTGAGGATATACAGTATGAGATAATCATTGAAATTCCTCATTAATCTGTTACGTAGTAGGTGCAAATCCTCCTATCCATGTTATGGAAGGATTCAGACGTAGAATCTGGAGAACATTTAATGTTGACAAAGTAGCAATGATGAAGAAATTAAACCCTTGATTGTGAAGCCTTGGACATCTAAAATATATTTTGAGAAAGAATATCTCAAAACCATACTAGTATGGGTGCAACTGAAACTCAATCTTAAATATTAGGGAGAGAAATCCCTACACAAAATTGTTTTACAACTTGGTGATCCAATTAAAGAGATAAAGCTACTAGAAATCATGACAAATCGCAATATGCTCGTATACTGCTTGAAGTGATCCTATTCAGGAATGAGCATGGTGAATTTTAAATGGAAGCCTAATCAGTGCCAAAATTGCAAAGGTCTTGGTCATGATACCAATGACTGTAATGAAGAGAATGAGGAAGATTTGGGTTCCCAAACCAATCTAAAAACCTGCTGTAAAACCTAGACATCTGGCAGTTTAACTGGCACAAAAGAGGCAACAAATGTGGACCAGGAAGGTTTTAAAAAGGCACTTAAGCCTATCAAAGTGAGAATATCTAGTGCAAAGTAGACAAGCACTTAGAATACTTTTGAGGCACTTTTTGAGGGTAGAGATTGGGAAGCCAGTCACGGGAATAATGGTAATTTAGGTGCAGAAGCAAGTGACAAGGAGCATGGAACGGGGGAACCCTCCCATCCTTAATGGATAGGGTGTTAGGTGGAATGTCTGCGGGATTAACAACATCAAGAAGTAGAATGAACTGAAGCATTATATTTTCAAATTTTCTATTGGTTTTGTTAATATCTTGGAAAATAAGGTAAAGTCTATTAACCATGGTAGTCTTTATCAATAATATTTAATGGATGGCGTTTCACAACAAATTCTAGCTTCCACAAAGGAGGTAGAATTATTCTTGCTTGGAAGTCAGGCAATTTCAATGGTAATATAATCAAGGGTACTAGTCAAATGACGCATTGTTTTATACAACCTTTGAGTGGTGACACAGGATTATATTGCACATTTGTATATGCTTTTAATGAGAGAGCTAACAGAGATGAATTATGGCATGATATGAGACAAATGAAGGCTTAAGAGCCATGGTTAGTATGTGGAGATTTCAACTGTGTGATGAGCACATATGAAAGATTGGGATCCCGGGATAAAGAGGTGGAGATAGTGGATATAAAGGTTGTGTATGCTGGAGTGTGGTATGGAAGATAAGAAAACTGGCAATTTCTTTACTTGAAATAACAAGCAACATCGTAATGCAAGGGTTTTCTCAAAATTGGATAGAATTTTGGCAAACCAAGCATATCATGGCTAGCTGTTTATTCTTCTGCTGAAGTATGCTTTCAGAGTGATGCTGAATTTGATCACTCACCTGCTTTACTTACAGTCTATCCAGGGGTCACTGAAGGTAAAAAGAACTATTTAAATATTTTAAAATGTGGAGTATAAACCTCAGTTTGGTGATATTATGAGGGATGCTTGATATATTGAGTTTCAAGGCACAAAAATGTATGTGTTGCTGAAGAGATTGAAGGTGGTTAAAGCTTCTCTCAAAGAGTTAAACAAAAATGGCTTTTTAGAAGTTCAAGCTGCTGATTTGAAGGCTTATTAATTATAGAATGATTGATTCACAACATTTAAACATCCAGATCAGATTCAGTATGTTGTACAGGAATTAGAAGCTGTAAAGGAATATCATTTAAAACATCAGGCATATATTGAGCTCCGGGCACATAAGTCTATGATGGCATATAGGCATATATCAAAAGGATGGGGATGAAAACACATCTATGTTCCATCAGAGTATAAAAACAAGAAGAATGCACAATCGAGTATATAGTATCCATGATGAGAATGGGGTTAGTGTGAGATTATCCATGAGGTTGTCCACACTTCGAATAGGAATTCATTTTCTGAAAGATCCCCCATTCAATTCTTTTTTTAATTATCCGAAATTTTTTCGTATAAATGAAAAAAGCTAGGATCCTTCCTAAATTGTTAAGCTAAAAGAAAGCACTGCAATCTTTTTTTGTCCGTGAAGATCCCACTGGAGCGCCTTCTACTTTTAATAGGCCATGAACTAGATAAGAATCATATTAATATTATGATTGTTCAAGACCTTGTGAAACATTATGGCTAGAAGCAGGTAAAGCCAAGTTGTTTGTTGAAGATTGATTTACAAAAGGCCTATGACACTATGAATTGGGAAATTTTTTAATGAAATGCTTAATTGCTTGGGGTTCCCAACTGCATTTGTTAAGTTGGTGATGGAGTGTGTAACTAGACCAATGTTCTCTTTGATGCTGAATGAATCCATGGAAGGATTTTTCAGATCTGCTATAGGTTTCAGGTAGGGTGACCCCATGTCACATGTTCTAATTGTGATTTGCATCATTTTTTAATGATCTATTAGGAGTTGTTAATCCACCAACTAGGTAAATGTAACGTAGCCTTTTAGAAAGTGGAAGGTCCCAAACAAAGAGAATCAACGGAAAATATGAAAAATACCCCTCTTACTTGCATCTTGATCTTTGAAATTAACCACATCAGTTTCTCAATGATGCAATTATACCACATTGCTTTCACTGATTCTGAATTCAGCTTCAATTGTAACTCATGGTGATATTTTGTTCATCAGAAAAAAGTGGCATGACATGCTTTGGTAATTTTTAAAAAAATTGAGTAGTATTATTGCAGTACGATGGCATAAAAAATTAATAGATTAGTGCTACGCTCTTTTCAGCTTTTTCTAGTTAAGAATTTGTTGCCCCTTGTTATAATTTGATCAAACTCTAAAGTTTCAAACAAGATGAAAGAATTCATACCAAATTAAATCGTTCTAGAAAGATTTCGAGCAAGTAATCAACAACTTACAAATTTTATACTTAAGGCCTTGTACTCTTGGAATGAATTAAACTGAACTAAACTGCATTCAACTAAGTTGAATATAGTTAAACTGAATTGAAATTGTAAGAGTAAATTGACCTAACTGAACCGAAAAAACGAAAATATAAGTCCAAAAATTAAGTTAAACTCCTTATTTCAAGTCAATATAGCATAACTCCCTCCTTCCTTAAAAAGCATGCTATTCCCTAAAATATCCTCTTTTACCACCACCTTATGACGAAGTATTATCTAATATCCCCTCAGCTCCTTTTAATTCTTCCTATTTGGAATCTTTTGTAGAGACTATAAATCAAAATAGGAAGAACGTACAAATACAAGCAGCCCATGCTGAATTGCATATGAATCCAGGGGATCAAGAAGTGGTTGAAGTTGAGTTGGAAGTTGTCAAGGATTATCATTATAAGCATAAAGCTTATATGGAATTTATTGCTTAGAAAGCAAAGCATGCTTGGATTAAGGATAGTGATGAGAATACATCATTATTCCATCAAAGCATAAAAGCTAGAAGATTGCAGAATCAAGTTTACAGCATGTATGATGAAAATGGGATTTGGCATGAGTCTACAGAGGCTGTCTCTAAAGCTTTTTTTTTGTCATACTATGAAAAGCTTCTAGGCACAACTGAGGGGGTGAGGAAGAAGGTGAATGTTCAGCTGGGTCAAGAAGGGCCTGTAATCATAGAAGCATATAGAAGAATCCTAACAGCACCATACACATTGAGGAGGTTAAGAAGGCTTTAATGTCTATTCCAGGAGACAAAGCCCCTGGAACAGATGTTTTTGGGTCTCACTTTTATAGAGATGCCTGGTCAATTGTAAATAATGAAGTGATTGAAGCAGTTTTGGATACATTGCAGGGGAGGAAAATTTTATAATAGTTGAACACAACTATAATCACTCTTATTCCTAAGACAAAATGTCCTAAGAATGTGAGTGAATTCATACCAATATCATGCTGTAACACTCTGTATAAGTGTGTTACAAAGTTATTTGTGGGAGATTGAGGAAAATTTTGCCAGATTTGATCATGGAAAACCAAGGAGGTTTTGTACATGGTAGATATATTGCTCACAACATCATGGTGATTCAGGATTTAGTGAAGCATTATGGAAGAAAAGCTGCAAAGCCTAGCTATTTATTGAAGATAGATATTCAAAAGGCTTATGATACAATCAATTGGGAATTCTTGAAGGAGATGATGCAAGCTTTAGGCTTCCCTAATGCTTTTATTGAACTCATAATGGAGTGTGTTACCACTCCTATGTTTTCTTTAATGTTGAATGGGAATATGACATGCTTTTTCAAGTCCTCAAGAGGGTTGAGGCAAGGTGACCCCATTTCACCTTTATTGTTTGTGTTGTGTATGGAATATTTGTCAAGAATATTGACTAAGTTGGGTGAGTTAGAGCAATGTCCGTTTCACCCTAGGTGTAAAGAGATGAAACCCACTCATTTGTGCTTTGCTGAAGACCTCATTATGGGTTGCAAGGGTGATTATACATCTATATATATGTTACTGAGGGCTTTTAAGCTGTTTTCTAATACTTTAGGCTTGAAAGATAATATTGGCAAGTCTGCTTTTTACACTTGTGGTATGAATGGAAGAGATGAGCAGAGAATATTGGAAGTATCTGGGTTTCAGAGAGAGAATTTACCATTTAGGTATCTTGGACTACCTATATGTGCAAAGAAAATTTCTAATGCACAATGTGAAGCTTTAATAGAGAAGATGACAACTAGGATAAGGGTATGAAGCTCAAGGAATTTGTCTTACATAGCTAGAGTTCAATTAGTTAACTCTGTACTTTTGAGCTTACATGTGTATTGGGCTCAGGTATTCATCTTACCTATGAGAATCCTGGTGGAAATAAACAAGATTTGCAAGGCCTTTGTTTGGAGTGGGCAATATTTCTGTAACAAGAGTGGCTCTGTGTCATGGGATCAAATGTGCTCTTCTAAGGCAGTTGGAGGCCTGGGATTCAGAGACAACATAAAGTGGAATATAGCAAGTTTAGGTAAAATATGTATGGGCAATCGAATCTAAGCAAGACAGTGTTTGGCTTAGATGGATTAGCTCAGTGTACTTGAAGGATGCAAATTGGTGGAGTTACACACCTAACTCTGGTGCCAGCTGGTATGGGAAGAGGCTTTGTCATGTTAAAGACCAGATTAAACAGATATATTCACAGGAAGAGTTCAGCTCACTGGAAGTCTACTCAATCAAAGTTGTGTATGAGAAGCTTATATGAGAGCAGCAGCATGTGTATTGGGATAGAATGGTGTGGAATAGGCTAAGTGTGCCCAAGCATAGGTTTTTCCTATGGCTTGCTATGCAATCCAAGCTACATACTACAGCAAGATTGTATCAGTATCGTGTGAGTCAGAATGCACTCTGTCTTATATGTGGGAGTTTTGAAGAAACTCATAGTCATCTATTTTTTCAGTGTCATTATGGCATTGAATGTTTAAGGAGTCTGAAGACATGGCTTGGTGTCAACTCAGGATTAAAAGATATGCAGCAGCTGTTCAGGAATGTGCAGAGAGGAAGCAGATCAAAATTCCAGAAGCAAGTGATTAATGCCACATTAGCAGCGTTGATATATAGTATATGGCAAAGTAGGAATTCTATATTTTGGCAACCATGTTTACCTAGTATTGCTACTGTTGTTAAGCAGTGTATGAGTATTGTTAGGGATAGAGTTCTTGCTGTACTCCTTAAGAAGATAACTAGGAATGATCAGCTTTGGTTAAACAGTTTGTAATGGGTTAGAAGGCTATAGCCATGAGTGTGGGTACAATCCTTCTAGGAGGGGGTCCAACCTAACTGGTTTGTCTCCTTATTGGATTGTTTAAGATGTAATTTGTTGGTTCAATTAATCTACTTACTAACTCAGAAAAAAAAAAAAAGAACGTACAAATATATAGGAATGTAGCAATAAGAATTGACGATTCACGCCAGCACCCTCTAGCATGAATAGTAAAATCAGTCATATGATATTAGTGCCAATTTTCTGTTTTTGGTTTTGAAATATTACTGGTGATATGGCGGCATATATTGTATGATGTACTTAAAAAAACTACCTACAATTATACTACTAGTAGTAATGTTTGATTTGAAAACTAACACTATATAAATTGGAAAACTAATTTTTCAGGTTGTATAATTCTAATTTTGTTTTTAAAAAAAACTGAAAACAAGAAAAAATGAATTGATCCTGTGTTAGCGGTATATTGTTTTATAACTGATTCGTGGTTCTTCTCAGGGGCGAAGCTACGGTCCATATATTTTTAATATGGCTCCTGTAAAATTTTAAGTTATATCTTATTAAATTGGATTTTATGTCAAATAAATGCTTTTGCTTTAGTGGTAAAGTAGGATATATAGTATTAGTTTTTTGAATGTGAGGTCAAATGATCAAATCATGGTAACCATTAAGTTGGGTTTTTTCTTACCAAGCTTCTAAAGAAGCTGTACGGTTGTACTGTTATACTGTACCTCACTTCACCTTCTACGTTCTATGTATGTTAGACTTCCTCCTCCTTTTCTTTTATTTTATCCTTTTATTTTTTTTTTTTCCTTAATTTCTAAAATCCAAAGCATCAAATCTCCAAAGCATGAATTTCTAATCCATCAAATTCAACAAAGATTCTATTTCTACCTTAATTCACTAGAGGAGTAGAGGTAATATATACTTTCTTCAATTCTTGGGTTCGCCCTATTTTCTAAAATTTAATTTTCTAACATCAATATATTATATATAGTAAGATTCACTGTTTATTTGTTTTTGTTAAATTTATTAGCAATTTTTCTAAGTACTTTTTTTTTTGTCTTCTGTTAATTGTTGATTGTTTGATTTGTTAATTGCTAAAGTGTTTTTATGTCTGATTTACGGTCATATGGTTGTCTACAAGTAAATTTCAGTAAAAAAAAAAGCTATCCATCTGCTTGTCATTCAATCTCTCGTATATCTTTGTCCTTCAACTATTTTGCATGCATGGTAGTAATTAGTAAACATAGCAAATCAATAAAATGACAGTATCAAACTATCAATATAAGTCACATAAGCTGCTGACTGCTAGCCGCGCTATATGTTCTCTAAATAAAGCTAATTATAAAATTCCTCCATGGGCAAATAATTCACTTTCTTTCCATTCCCTACTTGAAGTCAAGGGAGTTGGGCATATTGAATGGTATAACTAGGGGTAAAGTGTGATTAAAGATAGAAGTAGTCAAATGCATGCCTTGAAAACCGCGAAAAAAAGTAAAGGGGTTAAATACAAAAAGCGTATATTAAAAGAATCGGCCCCCTTAATTTTAAATTCCTGGCTTCACCCCTGGCTCTTCTACTATCATTATGTCTAAGTTTCAGTTATCAGTAATAAATATTAACATAACTAATAATATTTTGTTCATTATATAATATATATCGTATGAATTAATAAAATCTAAAAAATAGGTACTGATAATTAACAATAATAACAATTGGTCCTTAGTTATTTTTACAATTCATGCAATCATGTTAGATAATACTACAAAAAATTGCCCAACACCGGTTATAGAATTATACTTGCTCCACCTTCATATTTAGGGCTGTTCAGAGTGCGGTCTGGACCGCACCAAACCGTAACCTAAACCGTTTTTTCGCTGTTTAGGTTGGTTTGCGGTTTCAAAATTGCGGTTTGGGTTATGATTTCAAGCAAACCGCGGTTTGAGGTTTGGGTTGGGTTTTAATTTTTGTAAACCGAAACCGCACCGTAAACCGCAATTTTATATGATTTTTTTTTAAAAAAAAATTATCTATTTTGAATTTTTTTAAAAAACTTGACAAGGTGCCATACAAGTATACAACTAAAAAAAGAAGTTAAAGGTAAAGAATTTGGACACTTTTGATAAATTATTATTTATGTTTAATTATGAAGTCAATTTCATATTTATTTGGACTATTTATATTTATTAATAAATTTTTTTTACTCATAGATTACAAAATTAATATAGCAGAGGAAAAAATGGTTAAATCAGCAAACCAAATCACACCAAACCGTTTTTCATGATTCGATTTGGGTTGGTTTGAGCAAAAATATGGCACAATTTGAATTGGAAAAATGTCAAATTGTATATTTGCGGTTTGGATTGGGTTACATCCAAACCGCATCAATCCAAACCGCGACACCCCTATTCATACTACTGGAGTAATGGTAAGTACATGATTAGTTAAATGCGGCAGAAACTAGCAGATAGTGAGAAAAGTGAAAATCACAGGCATCACGTGTGATGTGTGATCACTCCTTGGTGAAAATGTAGCAGTCAATAAATTAAACAACCCCGACCACCAAAGAGGACAGTGAGAGAGTGAAAAAGGATGAGAAGGGAGTGACCGTATAGCTGTCGGCCACGAGGCAATTATCTCTTTCCTAAAAAACTGGGTCCCTTCATGCCTCAATTTCCGGGGCCACCTGCATATACTTCCTCGCATTTAATATAGGCACTATCTTTTGGATTTATTTTCGGTTAGGTTTAGTTCAATTCAGTTACTTTTTTATATTCAGTTTCTCCCAATTTAGTTCAGTTCTATTTAATTTCTCACAGTCTAAAAGAAGGGGCCTTATAGCTGTAAAATTTCAACTTTCATTTATAATAGTATTAACTTTGACCTAAAATTATGCAATTATAACTAAGGCCCTGTTCTTTTGGACACAAAGCAACGAATGAACTGAACTGAGAGAAACTGAACTGAAAATAAGTCCAAAAAAACAGGGCCTAAAATAAGATTGATAATTTATTAATATGCATCAAAACAAACCTAATAATATCTTAGATATTCCTTCCGTCTTTTTTTAACTTGCTACAATTCTTTATTTGATAAGTAATAATAGTTGAGTGGGGGTTAATAAGGTCGAATCCTTCCAACTGTTGTACTTGGGGTAGAGATTCCCCTTACCTCTCCCCCCTATTCTCAAGTGTCTAGCACGCATAGACCAAGAACACCATGCGGGTTGAGGTTTAGATAGGGTTCTTCTCCTTATTATTACTAGCATTTTTTGCACGCGATGCGTGCTTGGTTTTATTTTGAGACAGAAACTCGTTTTTTTTTTTTGCATATAAGTCAAAATTTGATTTGTTAGTATGAATGCATTAATACTTGTAGACAATTGTAATCATTTATGGTGGCTCAGTTATTATATAATTGTTTTCAACATTTTTGTTAACATTTTTAATGCTATATTATATTTGAGTTTGATTTTTTTTTTCTTTTTTTTGGGCAAAGTAGTTAATTTATTCATGAGGGTAGTAAAATAATGTCCTCGGGGAACACCATAGCTCCCCCCTTCCTTTATATAATAGAGATATAATTGTGTTCAATATTTTTTTTTTAACTTTTTTATGTTATATATGAGTTTGATTTTTTTTTTTTTGGCAAAGTAGTTTATTTATTCATGAGGGTAGTAAATTAATTTCCTGCGGGGACACCATAGCTCCCCCCTTCCCTTATATAATAGAGATTAGCCTAATGTGCACGCTATGCGTGCGACAATATTTTAGTTTAATATTGATATTCAAGCGTTAAAAAATTGGTTGAATGACAGTTTAAGGGTGCAGACATTTTTTTATATAATAAAAAAATAATTGATGTACTAACAATTACTATTTAAATACATAGTAATTGACAAATCAATAGGCAAAAAAAAAATTGTTTCATAACTCTTAGTATTTCAAGTTTTATTAATTCTCATAAAAAACCACGCACACTTGTCAAGCCAAACAACTTACAATTATTTTTTTAATGTATTTTTAATAACCGTTTTAAGTTTGTATTTTTAATAAAAGTTTTATCTAGTAGGGAAAAGCATTAAGTTTGTATTTTTAATAACAGTTTTATCTAATGCATTATCCTAAATAGTTTTTTAATGTGTCTTTGTTAATTGATGGTAAATTTCATTTTTTTTTTGTTTATGATTTGCATTGATTGTGTTATATATTTTATTTGATTAGGCCTTGATAGACAGTGTATTTGTTTCCTTATTTTGTTTCATATGTATTTGAATATGACATGTTCACAGTTGTATAAGATTGATTGTTTTTTTAAATTTGCAAAAGTTTCCTTATTATGGTATCTGCTTTATTTGAATTTGCAAAATATATTTAATTGCTAAGGTAATGTGAGGGATATTTTGGACTTTTTCAAGGGGGACACCATAGCTCCCCCCTTGGCTTATGTAATAGAGATAAGAAAAAAGTGATAATCATAGCCCATTAAAAAGTACTGCTCCCTCCATCTTATTTTAGTTGTCAATTTTTTTCCTTTTTGAGATTTCCTAAAATAGTTGTCAAGTTTTCAGTAATAAATAGCAAACACATTACTCCCTCCGCTTTTTTCACTTGCTACATTTTTCCTTAAATGGTTGTTTTTTTACTTGCTACATTGTTTTAACTTTCCTTATTAGGAGACTTGACCCACCAAAAAGTAATAATGTTTTTATTATGTTTTATATTTTTCCTAGCAATTAAAGATTTCTTTACTACTTTTCTCTTCAAAAAGTGAGGCTCCCCCACCTCATTTATACTAAAGTGGTCAAAAAATACACCAAAAAATATTGAAAGGGACATCTCCTAAAAACTAGTGAAAATAACAATGCATCAAGTAAAAAAAAAAAAAGGAGTAGATGTTCCACTAAACTTAATTTCTACGGTTTTTTCACCAAGTACCTTCGAGTTTTCAGAAAATTCACGAGGTACCCTCGCACTTTTAAAAATGCACGGGGTACACCTCAGTTTCATGATAATACACCAAAATGCCTTTAATAACTAACGGCGGTTAACTCCGTTAGTCTTAACCCTAATTAGCCTAATTAACCTAACTAAACCCTACCCTAACCATAAACCCTAACCCTCGCACCACCCCAGCAGCCCCCTCGCCCACCCCAGTAACCCCCACTCGATTTCCCCATCCCTCCCCTACCCCCACCGATTTTCGCAACCATCCCCATCCCCGTCGATTTTCGTGGAAGTTGAACAGCCCAGTCGAGAGCCATCATCCCACCTCCCGACTCCCCTGAATAGATGGCTCTCGACTGGGCTGTTCAACATCCACGAAAATCGACGGAGGTATGGAGAGGGTTGCGGAAATCGACGAGTGGGGTGGAGGGTGGGGGAAATCGACTGGGGTGGGGGAGGGTGGGGAAATCGAGTGGGGGGTTGCGGGGGGTGGGGAAGGGTTAGGGTTTAGGGTTAGGGGTTAGGGTTAGGGTAGGGTTAGAAGTTAGAATTTAGTTAGGTTAATTAGGCTAATTAGGGTTAAGAATAACATAGTTAACCGTCGTTAGTCATTAAGGGAATTTGGGTGTATTATCATGAAAATGAGGGGTACCCCGTGTATTTTCAAAAGTGCGAGGGTACCTCGTGAATTTTCTGAAAACTCGGGGGTACTTCGTGAAAAAACCGTAATTTCTATTACTCAAAAACAATATAATTGGTGGGGTCTAGGGAACAACATAATAAATGATGTTTCGTATTTATTATCATTCCCAAAATATGACAATTAATATGGGACAGATAGAGTAATATTTCCCTTTTATTTTTATCATCTTTCTATCTCAACTTCTAAATATTTGTCATTTTCCCATAAAGTTTGGTACCCACACACCTTTTTCCTTCCCTTAAACAGGTCTACTTACAACTATGTACTCCATTTGTCACATGATATAGTGCTTGTTTTCTCTTTGGGTGCAAAATGGTGCTCTTATTTCTTTCTTTAATTCTACATTTTCCCATGATTTGCCTAAAAAAATGTGCCACTGTCATGTATTTGCTTATTGGAATTCATTTTTCTTTGTTTATTCAACTCAAGTGTTGGATTAGTCATTCATTTTAATCCTCTTTCGCCCACCATTCTCTCTCCTAAAATCATTTTTTGCCATAACATTAATTGTGTATCATTTCATATTCACTTAACTTAATTCCTATGAAAAACGAAAAACAAACACTAAATTATAAAACGAAAGAAGCCGCTCACAAATAATGAAAGACAAAGGAAATATATTTTATTATTTGTCATAAATTCCGACCAATACAAGTATATGAATACAATACCCCTTCAAAAAAAAACAGAAAACAATAAAAAATTTGCAACAAATAAAATTGGAGATAAATAACCTAAATCACTTTCTTGTACTTTAACTACCATCACTCGTTAATTATTAACTCAAACTGAACCGGAATGCGTAAGTACGAGTAGAGGTAGCAAACTGGTCAAACGGGTCTGGTACAAGTCGGGTCATATTCGAGCGAACTTTGTATTTGGGTTGGGTGCGAGTTTGATAAGTCGGGTCAGCAACGAGTCGTTTCCAATCAGTTCTTGTTGGTTTGGGTCCGGTAAGGTCAGTTTTCTTTTCTAGCAAATAAAATAAATAAATTAATGTTTGTGAAAAATATTTTCTTTGTATTTTCGGGTCGGTTCGGGTCATTGTTTTCGGGTCACTTCGGATCAGGTAAATTTGAGACGGGTTATTTCGGGTTTCAATTCTATTTCGAATGGTCACTTTTGGTTGGAAAACGGGTCTCGGGTCAACAAGTACGGGCCGATTTTGTCAGCTGCAAGTACGAGCCAATTAGCTAGATCCTACTAAAGGTTATTGATTATTTGTACAAGTAACCTTATTAAAAAGTTACTTAGGCCTTGTTCTTTTGGTGACCGTTTCAATTTAGTTCAGTTCAACTCACTTTAGCTATTTTCCTTTCACAGTTTTCCTTCAGCTTAGCTCAGTTTTATTTAGTTTTTCTCATCCCAAAAGAACGAGTGAGGCTTGATGAAAAATATCACAATGTTTAATTGATACATTTGGTTTTTACCTCAAAAAGAAAAAAAAATGATAGATTAGGTTGTTTACCTCATGTGTAGGGATGAGCATGGATTGGGCCAGGGGCATGCACAACCAAATCCAGATCTAGACCTGTAAATTTTGATTTATATCCAGACCCATCCCCAGCCCACAGGGTTTGAAAAATCTAGCTCTTACCCAGATCTAATAGATCTGACAGGTCTTGGGTCCAAAATAGGTCTCATGGAGTTTCCATTTTTTTACTCGCGATTTATTTACGTCATATTTTTAGTTATTCAAATAATAAAGGACCAAAAGTAATAATCTAATTCTTCTACAAAATATTCCCTTTTAAAACATCCACAAAAATTTGACTTGAGTCCTGGTCGGCAATGGATAAACTGAGAAGTTGAGGGCTTGAGGACTTGAGTCACTTGACTCAATGGATGCGTGAAAAACTGAAAATTCAATATGTTAGGGTATAAAGTTTCATTGCTCTTTATATATTTTGTATTATTATATACTTCCTCTTTTTTTAGTTGCACTATTTACTTTTTTACGTATGGCAAGATGCTTTTTGAACCTTAATATCTCTAATTGTGTATAAGTAAAAATAACTAAAAATTGGTAATTGGACTTCTCACAATGAGACGAACTTAACAACCACTTGACTATGTTTTTTCTTGTATAATATTGAGAGAAAACTTGTCCAAATTGGTTGATGAATAGTGCCCAGATGTCAAATGCTGCAACTGAAAAAAAAAAGAGTACTCCCTCCATTTCTTTTTAATGAACAATACACTTTAATTTTTAGTTTGTTTCTTTTTAATGAACAATACACTTTAATGTTTAGTTTGTTTCTTTTTAATCTATACACTGTTAATTTTAATATTTTTGGTAACATGTTGCATCTACTTTCTCCTCTTTTTTCACCCATGTCATCCATTTTTGAATTGTTAAACATACTCATTACCCACTTTTTAATTTTCTCTCTCACTTTTCAGTTTCTCTTTCATACTTTTGAACTTCCGGCCTCCTTGGTTTTCCCCTAAAGTGAAGTGAGCAAACTAAAAAGAATTGGAGAGTAGTGCATATATATATATATATATATATATATATATATATATATATATATATATATATATATATATATATATATATATATATATATTTTCAGTAGGAATTTCACCTCATGACCTCAAGGTCAGGATTTCGAATCCCACTAAGTGAGGGGCACTTGGAGGAGAATTCCCCTTACAACTCCCTCTCATTCCAGGTGTCTGGGCCTCTGGGCGGGCCTTGTTCGATGGCAGCCCAGAGGTTATTCATCTCACCAAATAAAAAAAACACACACACACATATATATATATATATATATATATATATATATATATATATATATATATATATATATATATATATATATATATATATACATACATGCATATATATACATACATGCATATATATACACATACATATATACATACGTACATATACACATTGAATAGCTGTTGCGATTGTGACTAATTTAAGTCTTTTCTTACTTTTATTTTCTCCATTAATGCTCCATTAAGAAGCAAATTATTTATGTTCAAAACTATTACTAATAATGTTTAAAAATATAAATAAGATGTTCTAAATATCAAACCTCGGTTATATGTTCTAAACATTTAGCCATTTGTTTTACAAGAAATGTCATGTCTTGAAAATAATATCATCAAATTAATAAATTAGAAATATATTTTCTAAAAATTGTGATCATTGAAATTATGAAACATGAAATAAAAATCCACAGAGTTATATTTTCAAATACTAAGCCATATGTTCTACAACTTGTGTCTTATGTATAGAATTTTCTAACACATGTTCTGAAACTCATACCATATGTTCTTTAAGTTATTGTTCATATTCTGAATCCAAATCCCTATGTTTAAGATGATGAGAGAGAATGGTTATCATTATTGCTGCTACTGCAATAACAAGATTAAGCTGGAGGAAAGTAGTAGAAGATGAAAAAGCCGAAGATATATTATTATAAAGAAAAATTTGTCAAAAAAAACCTTTTAACGGTTCAATTTTGCGAAAAAAAACCTTATAAAGCATTCTTTGCGAAAAGAAACCACAAACTTAATTTTTCTTGCAAGAAGAAACCTATTCCCATTTTCCGGTGTGTTTTTTCTCAATTTCGGCGCTGACCCTTCTATCTTTCTTTAAACCCCTATTCTCATTAACTGCAGCACCACCCCTATGCATCTCAAAAACCACACCAGAAAATTGAAATAGGTTTCATCTTGCAAGAAAATTCAAGATTGTGGTTTTTTTTCGCAAAGAATGCTTTAAAAGGTTTTTCTAGCAAAATTGAACCTTTAAAAGGTTTGTTTTTTAACAAATTTTCCTATTATAAAAAGTGTTGCATGTATTATTCTATAAAGTTAGGTTTGTTTCTTAAAAAAAACCTTAATGATGTTCTAAAAGTGTTGTATATGTTCTCAAAAGTTAAGTATATCCATTCATAAATAAAAAAAGTTCATTATGTTGTTTTAAAAATTGTTGCATGTGTCATAAAAAGTTAAGTATGTTCCAAAAATAAGAGTTAAGGATATTGCCAAAAAAAATAAGTATGTTCATTAAAAAACGTTAAATATGTTGCTCTAAAAAGTGTTGCATATATTCTAAATAGTTAAGTATGCTGCTCTAAAAAATGATGCATATGTTTTAAAAAGTTAGATTTGTTCCCTAAAAAAAGTTAATATGTTTCCTAAGAAAATATTTTTTTAGTTTTATGTTCTAAAAAGTCTTGCATATGTTCTAAAAAAATAAGTATGTTCCTTCAAAAAACAAGTTAATTATGTTCCCTATAACAAATTTTTTAAGTATGTTGCTCTAAAAAACGTTGCATATGTTCTAAAGAGTTAAGAATGCTCCATCAAAAAAAGTTGAAGTATGTTTCCTAAAAAGAAAAACAGTTAAGTATGTTCTAAAAAAACCCTATAGGTTTCAAAATTTATGGACATAGACCCTTACAAATGGGTCATGTCCTACCGTGTCTGAGTCAAATCTTGAATCCATGCCCATCCCTACTTATATGGAAGCCCTTATGATTAGAGTGACTATGACCATGTTCTTTTGGGTTGAAGTGAGCTGAACTAAATGAACCAAATTGAGTTGAACTAAAGCTCTTTTTAGGTTTGTGTTTTAAAAATTGAAAGAGGGGATTGGCCAGACTTTTTAATCTAAAAATAGTCGTGGGCCATTGATTTTATTCTATTATGAAGAATCAGACTCGTTTTTGTTTTTTAAACGAACCGAAATAAAGCTCAAAAGAAGCCGAGCTATACATATAAGTTGAAATTTTCCTTATTAATCTTAAGTTTCGAATATTTTTATATATTGATCTCAAATTTGATTTATTTATAATTGATCTCAAATTTAGTGATACTTATCTCATATTAGTCCTAATTCAAATTTCGGTGAAAAATGATTTAACATTTTTAAATTAGTCATGAAAACCAAGCTGGTGGAGAGAATAATCAAAATTTGGACCCAAAAAACGAGAAAATTCAATCTGTTATATGAGAGTATCACCATGTCTGGGATGATTCGTAAACAGGTTAAATTTGGGATTAAATAGTAATTAACCCCAAATTTGAAAGTAAAAAACTTATATGGACTTGGTCCACAATAAATTAGTGTGGACCTAATGCTAATTCATGTTATTTACGAAAATAAAAAGGATCACTACATAAAAAAAGGGATATTATCTCAGATAACCCTGACTTATAGGCATTTTTCCAATATAATTACTTTGACTTTGGCAGGCTTGTCTCCGATAACCCTGAACTTGATTTTTGTCATTAAACTGGACGGAATTAGTCACGGCATTAACGAGACCCTAACTTGGTTTGACTTTTGCTAAATTCATATCTTTCTCTCTCTTGTTCTTCATCTTTTCTATCTCTTGTCCTTCATCTCTTCTCAAGCCCATCATTCTCTTATTTTTTTTTTCTCAATCAATTCTCCAGATTAAAACTTTAATCCAAAACATAACAAAAAGCCACAAAATCAAACTCAAGAAATCACATAATTACGCACGAAATGACGAAATCAAAGTATCATACTACAACAATCGAGTAAAATTAAGGAAATAGAGCTATAAAATTGAGATTAGTGAGCTGCGAAATCACTAACCAAGATTTAGATTTTGAGTCCAATTGTTGGGGAGAGAGAAAGAGTTCGTTGGAAAGCTAAGAGTATAGATGGAAAATGAGAAATAAGAGAAGAGAAAAGGTAAAAATGGGGAAAGAGATGGAATCATCGCCAACCAACACCGCATCGAATGTCACTGATCAACTCAGCCGAGTTCTCAAACTCCGAGACTCTTCATTTGTGGTGCGCCACCACTCCTCCAAACACCAGGAACCCCGTCGTACACCTGCTACACCACCACCACATTGCTGCAGCCCCGAGTTTCTCTCTCGTCTCTCTCTCTTGCTCGGCTTTTCCCTTCCTCAGCTTCGTGGCTGCCCCTGACTCCCGCCACAAGACGCGCGCTGCACCACCAACCTTCTGTCGCCAAAAACGCTGACAAACGTTGTCGCTGATGCCTGGAGCTCGCCTCCCCTTCCCTTGCTTCTGTTTTCACGTTGCTGCACCGAAACCCAATTCCGTTGAACGCCCCCTGCTTCTGCCGCTAGCGCGCCACCGCCGCCTTCTTCCACGCGTTGCCGGACCTCAGGCATTATGCTGCCGTTCTCGCCGGAGCCTTGCTCCGTTGTTTTGCTTCGCTGCTCTTAGAAGCAGAGGTAAACTACCTAGTGCTGGTCTTCGAGTTTACATAGTGCTGGTCTTAGAGTTTACAGAGTGCTGGTGTATCAGTCCATTTCCAAGAGATTATTGATGTGGTAATGATATTATTTGCGATTTTTGTGATTTTCTTTTAATTTTGTTCTAGTTTTGGAGTAGTGGCTGAATGATTGTGGTTTTAAAGATTAAAGAGATTTACCTAAGTTGAAGAGAGAGAAAGTGGTGGAAACCATTGATGAATGCTTGAGAAGATATGAAGAACAAGAGAGAGAAGAGATGAAGAACAAGAGAGAAAAAGAGATGAATTTAGAAAAGTCAAAATAAGTTAGGGTCTAATAACGCCGTGACTAATTCCGTCCAGTTTAATGACAAAATCAAGTTCAAGGTTATCGGAGACAGGCCTGCCAAAGTCAGGGTTATATTGGAAAAAGGCCTATAAGTCAGTATCCCAAAAAAAATATATAAAAGATGAATAGATATAAATTATGAAGTTTGACTATGAAAAAAAAGGTTACTATGTTACAAAGTGAAAATTTTATCATGATAAACTAATGTGAGAAAGAGTTACTATATTAAAAATAACAGTCACTATGGTAGATAGTAATTGTATAGTGTAACTTAAAATTTGAAAAGGTTACTATATGGAAAAAAAAGGGTCACTATGTTAAATACTTCGTGGTTTTGGTCCACAATAATATTATTGTGGACCAGGTCCACGCAAGACTAACTCAATTTGAAATTTTTGGTGATGATTTTTCCTAAATCTATTACAATATTGATAGCCTTTCTTATATCAGATTATTTCCATTGATCTAAAGGATTGGATCCATTTGTAATTTTTCAAAGTCAATGTTCAACCAGTTTTAGTTTTGGAGGTAATTTTCACCACTATAGGGTCGGTTCTCTTAATTATATTTTTGTTGAACAAATTTGAACTTAATTTTTCCAAAACTTATATCTGTAAGGTAAAAAGAATCTACGCATCAAGAAAAAAAAAACAATATTGATCATCTGAAATCTTGTTATGATAATTCGTTTGTATTTTTGATATATCAACATGTTAGAAGTTAGCAACATAAAAAACCCTAGCCGTTTCCTCTCCTCTCTCCCTCTCCCTCTTCAATTCTCTTTCTAGGGTTTTTAATTTTCTTGGCCTCCTTGGCCGGAAATAGTCTAATTTCTTTAAAAATTAGACTATTTCCGACCCTTTTCCTTAGATTTTAGTGTTTTATTAGTGTTACTATCTTCTTTATTGCTTTCTTCTGTTTAATTCTCTCCATCTGTGAGAGTTTTTGTCCCCTTTTTGGTGGTTGTTTCTTATCTTTGTATGAGTTTTCTTATTTTCATAGTGTCAATAATTTGGAAGATGGTCTGGATCCATAAATGTTTAGATTTTTTCAGCAATTCGTCATTGGGAACAATTATATCACATAATCAGATTGTGAAGGTCTCTACTTGGAAAGATGCAAAGACATCGAAGTACACTGCTCGCGTCAAGCTTGAAGCGGTGGAGTTGGAGCTGTGCTCGAGTATGCTTAAAATTAATTGGTTCCATTGTGAAAATTGTTGCAATTTGCTAAATCTGTATTTTTCAGATCTTAGTTATCATTGTATGTGCCGTTTGGCTTATTATTAATGATATATTTTCTTCCAGTCAAAAAAAAAAAAAATGTTAGAAGTTTTATTAATATATAATAATATAATCAATGTATAATGGTCATAAGCGTGCCTTGAAAATCATATGGAGAAGACATGGTCCCAATATTTTGGGGGTGGAGGCGGTATCATCTTAGCGACATTGAAAACCCGAAGTCTGCACAAGTATATGAAAATTATGAATACCATACACGAAATACTTGTACTGGTTGGACAATCGGAGTATATAAGTTGTTTCAACTTATCCAAAGGTTTTGAGTTCGAGCTGTACATGAGAATGCAATAACATCGTTGAGAGTTATGTCTCCATTCAAGGTATTTCTCGACATGAAAATGAACATTGAAAAGGTTATTAGGCTAGGATTTCATTTATCCAGTCTACAATAAATTCTATATAAAGAGGAGGCACAATAATAATAACTAAGGGTCTATAATTCTGCCGCACTTTTAATTTTTGTTTTTAAATATGCTTTTACTAGTCATATGACATAAATGGTATAATGACTTTAAAATTAATGATAACTATACTAATAAAATACTGAAAACTACTCCATATAATTTTCATATATTTTGTGTTCTATTTTATGAAAAAAATTAGAAACTGAAACGATAATGAACTAGCCTTATGTCGATGGTACATAAGCTCTGTTGTTTTAGAATGAAGTGAACTGATTTAATTTATGTGTACAGAATTGAACTGAAATTAATTTAACTGAACTGATTTAATTTAAGTGTACTGAAGTAACTGAATATAGTTAATTTAAGTGTATTGAAGTAATTGAATATAGTCTAATTTAATTTAAGTATACGGAACTAAATTGAATTTAATTGATGTGTACTTAACCGAACTGAAAAACTGAACATAATTAAGTGATAATTGTAATTTCAACATAATTATAAGAATAAAAACCTTATTAATAATAGTAATAATAACAATAATAATAATGATAAATTAGTAATAATAATAATAATTAGAGCTTAGAGGAACTAAACTGAATTTAATTAATTTATGTGTATTGAATTGAACTAATAGGAGTCCAAAACAAGAGTAGTTTGCTTGTGCGTGTAACTAAAATGGTAAACGGCAGGTTGAAATGGGTGGAGGGGTGTCCGCTGTCTTGCTTAGGGCAGAGAGAAAGCAGACTGCTTTCTCTCTCTCTCTCTCTAACTTTACTCACACTGGGACCTCTTGACCCATTTAACCTAGGAATGCACCCCCGAGTTTTTAGGGCAACCCTGCTTCAGAGTTCAGAGTGAGAGACCAGACCACCACCCTCTCTCTCTCTCTCTCTCTCTGGTATTTCAATTTCTGAAACCAGATCTCCCTTTAAAATTCTGTGACAACGATGTGATGTATGACTCATATATGGACAATAAACCTAATTAAAAGCTACTAGGACTGAAGTGCCCTTAACACTTCACTGACTCACCTTCGCTTTTGGTAACCTTCAAATCACTCAAAGTGACAGTTTTTTTTTTTTTTTTTTACACACTGGATTTGTACAGTTTCTGGTGATGAATTTTTTGGTAGTATCAGAGGAGAAAAAGAGCATTGACTTGCTAAAATGCTTATTGCATCTGATCTCTTATTGGGTTACCCACCCACCAAACCCCATTTCTATGTAACACCAAAAGTTTTGTCTCAATTTTAAATTTCTACTCCTTTCAATTTACATGTCTACTCTTATTATACGAGTTTTGTTTTAAAAAAAAAAAAAAAAAAAAAAAAAAAAAAAAAAAAAAAAAAAAAAAAAAAAAAATAAATAATAATAATAATAATAATAAAAATTTTTTTTTTTTTTATATTTTTTTTTTTTTTTTTTTTTTTTTTTTTTTTTTTTTTTTTTTTTTTTTTTTTTTTTTTTTTTTTTTTTATTATAATATAATAAAAAAAAAAAAAAAAAAAAATAAAAAAAAAAAAAATAAAAAAAAAAAAAAAAAAAAAAAAAAAATAATAAAAAAAAAAAAAATAAAAAAAAAAAAAAAAAAAAAAAAAAAAAAAAAAAAAAAAAAAAAAAAAAAAAAAAAAAAAAAAAAAAAAAAAAAAAAAAAAAAAAAAAAAAAAAAAAAAAAAAAAAAAAAAAAAAAAAAAAAAAAAAAAAAAAAAAAAAAAAAAAAAAAAAAAAAAAAAAAAAAAAAAAAAAAAAAAAAAAAAAAAAAAAAAAAAAAAAAAAAAAAAAAAAAAAAAAAAAAATTAGCTAATCGTCTAAAGTCAAGAGAATGGAGTAGTGGCCAATATGAAAAGCATGTAAGACAGCTAACGTAAACTATCCTTGGGGGATTTGAGGAATCCCCTCCGACAATCAAGATAGAAATATGTACGCTAGAATACATAGATAGAAAGCAGAGAGAGAATACTGTGTCAGAATCTACATGCACAATGGTACAAATTGGGTATTTATAGTAGTACTATACACTATGATAGAATATGAGAATGTCTAATCCTTAACCACGTGTGCGACTGTCAAAAGTCTAAATATGGCGATAAGGTTCCTTCTTTGTCGTTTATGGAGGCTTCCATGATGATGTCATGATCTTGTCTACTTGATCGTTGGATTATTGATTGCGTCTTCATACCATAATAGGCGGTCCCCTTATTATGACCGCCATGGCTGTGGCATAATAAATTCCCATACATTACTCTTTTACGGTTAAACACAAATCGTAGTAAGGAATTAATGGCAAAACAAGTAAACAAGGCTAGCTAGCAAAGATTATATAAGTCGTAATACATGACTTTAGACTAAAAGAATTAACTAAACCTTGTCCTACTATTCCAATATCTCTAATGTCTTCTCTCTCTCTCAATTTTTTTGTTGTAATCAAAGCTCAAGCTAGCTTTGAGCTACCATGAAGTGTAGCTTAAATCCATTATACTACTGATTTTATTGTCTAAATAATAATAGTATGAAAATACATTTAAAAACATATTCTTAGATAATGGTAAAAATAAGCATAAATATATAAACTTTTAGGGGTAATAAAATTAAGTCCATCAAATCCCTCTCAAAAGAAAAACAATATATTGAATACACAATCCATGGTTTGGAAAATATTAAAATTAAGACTACTACATCGTATTTGCGGGAGAATATTGCTTCTACTCAACGGGTAATTTATGAACTTGATTTAGACAATAAGATTAATTAGGTTTGTTAATGAAGTGCGTCTTGGGTGTAACATGCTACACCATAACTTACTGTGTAACAATTCTCACATGTGCGAACTAATATAATGGTTTCATGGCATTATAAAACACTTTCATGTCATTATTGGTGTGTTTCCTATTATTTCGGAGCTGTTTCACGTCATTTTTAAAACACTTTCATGTCATTATTGGTATGTTTTATATCATTTTGGAATTGTTTCATTTCATTTTAAAATATGTTTCATGTCATTGTTGTTATGTTTTATATCATTTAGAGTTTTGTCCAAGTTATTATAGAACTTTTTCATGTCATTTATAAAACTCTTTCTATGTCATTTTTAAAACTGTTCCATGTCATTTTGAAAGTGTTCCATATATCATTTTAGAACAACTTCTTTTGAATTCTTCATTTATCATTATTAGTGGTTTCATATCAATTTGAGGTCACTTTATGTCATTCTTGATCTGTTTCATTTCATAAGGTAGCCCAAAGGCCAAAAGCAAGGGACAATATCACCCCAAGTAGTTTTGACGTCCTTCTTCTCTCTCCTCTCCTCCCTCACTGCAATCTATTCTCTCGGCTCAATCTGCTATATCTATTTCTTTCACTCTCTCATAGTATCCAAATCTGGTAAAAATTAAAAGCTAAATTTTGCAACTCAACTCTCACCAATGCTAACCTCCTTCACCAATTGATTGAATTTCAGGGAAGCGTCATTAAATTTTGCGATTTTGATGAACAAGGGTTGAAGAACAAAGTGGATGAACGACTCAAAATTTCAAGGTAAATGAAATGCAGATTGTCTAATTGTACTCCTAGAACCAAAACCTTAATTCCTGAAGCGGATACAAACCCTAATTAATGATGTTCAAAATTCAATCTTTATTATAATTGAGGTGTGATTTTAATATCAGCGAATGAAATCCGGATTCATCAACCTAGTTCACCGATACTTGAGGTACGAAATTGAACGAAGAATCTGTTGGATTTGGCTTTAATGGCGTCGCACGATGAAGAACTTCAAGTTTGGATTTAATGGCATCACAAAGGAAGACCTTCAAGCTTGGCTTTAAATTAAGGGAGTCACCATTAACGTCGCTCCAGAGAAGGTGGGCGGAGAAGAGAGAAAAAAAAAAGGAGGGAGGTTTTGGGTTGGCGATTTGACGCTTGTGAACGAGTTGTTACACTATCACTTATGTTATACTCCCTCTGTTTTTTTTATCCTTATCACTTTTCCTATACACGTCTCCCAATGCACATATTTGAAGTCAAATATCTTTCGTTATATATTAGTAAAATTATAACGAGTGAATATTATTAAAGTACTAATTGAGACGAATCAAATAAAACCCCACATGACTATATTTTTTCTTATAAATTGAAAAACATTGAGAAGATTCTCTCTAACTATAAATAGTGTCAAGATTCCAAGTGAGAAAGATAAAAAAACAGATGGAGTAACAGTTAGGCTATGTTTAGTTCACCTTATTATTACTGATCTGAACTTATTTATTATGATCTGATATGATCTGAACTTATCTTTTACAAAATATCTTATTACTAATATTATTATTACTTTGTATTTCATTATTAGTATTACTATTACTATCATTAATATACACAAATTTTAATAATAATAATAATAATAATAATAATAATAATAATAATAACAATAATAATAATAATAATAATAATAATAATAATAATGTTGATTGCTTTGAGGAATGTATAGTTTGTTGTTGCTGGGTTTGTTGGGAGGAGTCCAACCTAGTTGGTTTGCTCCCTCTCTCCCAGTTTAGGCTGTTTGGTGGTGTGTTTTTGGTGTATATATATTATATATATACTATACTTAGCAAAAAAAAAAAACAACAACAACAACAATAATAATAATAATAATAATAATAATAATAATAATAATAATAACAATAACAATAATAATCAATAATAATAAGAATAATCTTAACAATAATAATAGTAATAATAAATAAAATAATAAAAAAATTAAAATAATAATAATAATAGCATAATTATTTTTTTTTCCTTAAAAAAGAACACATAGTATATGAACATACAATTAAAAATAAAAGAACACATATTTTAGGTAAAAACACATATGGTTCATGGTAAAAAGAACATATTGTTCATGTCTAAGGTCCGTTTACAATAAGAATTGAGGTAGTAATGAAAAGAACATATAATAATAATAATAATAATAATAATAATAATAATAATAATAATAATAATAATAATAATAATAATAATAATAATAATAATATTGAACGAGCATACCAAATTTATTTAAGAACACATTCTAAAAATAAAAGATAGATGTTATTTTTATATTGATGACATGTTTGGATTTAACTAACATGTTCTTTATTTTATCAATCAATTGCTCTTTTTTATTATAAATAAACCTATAAATATATATAATCATATATCTTGAACAATATTGTTAAATATTCTTATATCATTGTCATGTTCTATATAAACTTTGTTTTTAAAGATAAGTTGAAATTCCTTGCGGGGGGAAATTTAAAGGTGATGCCAACACCATTAGGTTATCCCATGCTACACATGTTTTAAACTAGTAGCATATACTTTCCACTATTCTGCCAAAATTGTATAAAAAATAAATAAAAATCATATACTATTGTCATGTTCTTTACATGTACAACATCAAAAAGAACATCGCATATCAAAATTGTTGATTAGAACAAATATAAAACAGAACACGTACAAATGCCAAAATAACATTCTTCTTCTTGAACACAAATAGCTTGAAATAGTGATATCGATGACATTTATAATAAAAGCAATGACGTTAATGATAATTACCAATATTAATAATTAATAAGTACAACAATGACAATAATAATAATCCTTTTGAACAAATGTACAAGTAAATACTCTCTCTGTTTCAAAATATAAGGCCTTTACGCTTTACGAAAATTTGCTTTGACCGTAAATATCTCTTATAATATGAAAAATAAAAATTATACCATTGGATTCGTCTTGAAAAATACATGTAGACACATCTCCCCATTTAAGGATCCAATGATGAAACATACCGCGGTTTTAGTTGGCGCAACCCAACGGAAGAGCAATCCGAAAAGCACTAATAGAAAAATGCAAATTTGCGTCACTCTATGTGCGTCGCACGCTAGAAGCACGGACGCAAATAGCCTATTTGCGTCGCACATTAGAGAACGTGCGACGCACAAAATGACAACAACTGGGTGGTAGGGTCATTTGCGTCGAGCGACGTTGAGAACGCGACGCAGATGACAAACATGATTTGCGTCAAACACAACTATAGTGCGACGCACATGGCTGGATCCCATGATTTGCGTCGGATCTTTAAGCCAGTCTGACGCAAATGGGTTTCTTATTAATGTGCGTGAAATTGCATTTGGGCCTTATTTAGGAAACTATCCGCGTCGGACCTTAATCTCCGTGCGACGCAAATTCGCTTCCCCTTTCAAAATAAAATCTCAAACCCTACCAATTTCTCAAACCCACTAACCCATCCGTTACTCTCTCCTTCCTCCTCTTTCTCCCCCTCTCTATTCTTCTCTCGTCAAACTCCCATTTTCGGATGTACACCAATAGTTAGATCTGCAGCATCTCTAACAAAGGCGAAGGGCGACTAACTGCTTCTACGCAAACTCTGGATTAGTGGGACTCCACTTTCATCATTTTCTCTCTTCTAAAACTATCAGCAAATCAATTCCTCTCTCTTTCCCCAAAATCTCTAACTCTTTCGATTGTTTCCGATCTCCTTGATTAATTTCGGTAAGATCTTCGACTTTAATTCTATTTCTCTTCCCTCTTTTTGTTAATTTTGATTTTGGTAGAATTTTCAGCATCGTTTGGATACCCTAATTCGTCGATTTTTGTCTTTGATTTTTTGACAGAAATTGTAGTTGGTTAAGTTTTTTGAATTTGATCATCATGTCGAAGAGTTCTTTCAAGCTCCAACATCCTCTCGGTAACACTCGGATTCTTCCCTTTGAATTTCAAGGAAATTTGTATCAGATTTTCAAGCAAGGTTCCAGAATTTAGGTTTAGTTTTCATTTTTTAGGAAGTTTCTAGTGTTGTAAGTTACTTTCATATTTTTTTTAGATCTGGTAAAATTATAAGTTTCGAACTTGCTTCGAGCCATATGTGTAAATTACATTTTTTTTAATTAAATTAAGTTCCTTTTTTTATCTTTTCTTTCTCGATTTTCTTGGTGTAAATTGTGGTTACTGGATTTTTTTTTTCTTTTTGTGATTTTATAAAACAAAAGAGTGAAAATCATGGGTTGATAAGCTTCGTCAGTACAAAAAAATCCTCATGTGCGTCGCACATAACACTACATGCGACGCAGATGAAGTTCATTTGCGTCGCATGTAATGCTATGTGCGACGCACATGAGTGAGGCTGGGCTGCTGGCTTGGCCATCTGCGTCGCACTTTACTCTTCATGCGACGCAGATGAGTCTTTTGCTGCTATGACAGGGGCAATGAGTCATCAGCGTCGCATGGTAGGCAGGGTCCGACGTAGATAGCTAATCAACTGCGTCGCGTCGTTGTCCGACGCAGATCCTGTATCCTGATCTGCGTCGAGGCCTGTGCCGTCAGACCCATGTCCGACGCAAATGGGCGCCTCGCATCCGATGCAAATCGTCTATTTTGTACTAGTGAAGCCTACCCAAAATAAGTTTAAAGTGTATTTTGAAATCTTATTCGGAAGCCCCATTAATTGTTCATGACAATTAATTGTAGGAAAAATTCCTCAGGTACCCCTAAGGTCTGGCGTAATTTCCAAATTACCCTTCACATTTGGGGAATTCCTTAGATATTCCTGAGGTTTGTGTTTGTGCTCAAAATACCCTTACTCTTGACGGAACCCTGACGTCGTTAACTTTTTTTCCTCTCTTTCTTTCAATCCACCATCCTCCATTGATGAACCTCCAAACCTCCAAGCTTTCTATCTCCTCCCACCTCCATGCCTTTCTCCCTTCTCCCAATCTTCATCTTCCTTCGTCCATCGATTTGTTGATGATTCGATGTACTTTGCGAACCACCAACACACGACCACCACTAGAGGTGGCAGCACCACCAACGAATCAGCAGAAGAATGGAATAACAGAACGCAGCAGCAACACCGGTGGTAGATGCTGTAGCACCGGCGGCAGACACACGCGAACAGTGGAGGGAGAATCCGAGTAGCACGCGTGGCTCCGGCGGTGGCTGCAACAGCGGCGAGAGAAGAGGAGAGAACATCGACACCAAGGGAGCAACGGCGCGGAAGAGGAAGAATCTTCGGAGAGTAGCACAGACTTCGGCGAGCTCAGTGGTCAGCAAAAATGGAAGTAGAAGGAGGAGAATAGAGAGCTGCGAGGGAAGACGATTTTTAAATTAATTTCAATCTAAGTCTAATTTTATTTTGTTAATTTAACAAACTACTCGAAAATTCAAGAAAAATAATAATGGAGGATGGTGGGAGAGGAGCGAGAGAAATTTTTAAGGTTTAGAATGTCACAAATGGAGGATTGTGGGAGGAGAGAGAAAGCTTGGAGGTTCATCAACGGACAATGGTGGGAGGAAGGAGAGAAAACTGAAGAGAGAGAGAGAGAGAGAAAAGTTAACAACGTTAGGGTTCCGTCAAGAGTAAGGGTATTTTGAGCACAAACACAAACCTCAGGGGTATCTGAGGAATTCCCCAAATGTGAAGGGTAATTTGGGAATTACGCCAAACCTCAGGGGTACCTGAGGAATTTTCCCTTAATTGTATTTTAAGCCCACAAAATATTTTGAGTCCATTTAAAATATTTTAAAAGCCCAATTGTTTATTTATTATTTTTAATAAATATTCTAATAAATTGAAATCAGATTTTTATTCCGCAAAAGTCAATCTCAGGATTTAAAGGGATAAAAAACAATCTTTTAAAACACGTTTAAGGAAAAAGCCTAGCAAATGAGCTGCATGCAGGCGGTGCGCCACGTGCACCCAGCTCATTGGCCAAGTTGTGTCAGGCGCGCCAATTTGCGCCTGACACGTGGATCTGTGAGTCACACAGAGTCCTGCGCCTGGCGCACCACTCTGTGTGACACACAACCTTTCTTTTCTATCTTTTTTGAAATACGCGTACCACGTGTACATTTCCTATTGGGCATGCCGCGTCAGGTGCACCAATGTGCACCTGACATGTGTATTGCGCGTGACACGTAAGCCTGCGCCTGGTGCAGAAAGGCGTGTAAGTCGCACTCTTTTTTTTTCTATAAATACCCCTCGACTTCCTGAATCAAAGGACGGTTTTTCTATTTTATTTCTCGAGCACTTTAAATCCCGAATACTTACGTACTATATTTCAAACCTCCAAACACATCAAACACATTAAACCTTTTCAAAGTTCTCGATCACATCACGCTTTTGGTTTCATGATTGCTCCTCCTGAAAGTCGTTATGCTCTTAGGTTTAAACCGCACAGGTATACTCTTGAGGACCCTTGAATAATTCCTTTATTTATATTGCCTTGAAGTTACTAATAATTTATTGTCATGATGTAGATATTTGATTAAATAATCGTGTTTATTGTACATTCTAACCTCTTTTTCTCTTATTTTTGTATATAATATTCATGTTGCTTTGATTGTTCTATGCATATATTTACCACCCACATGTTATTATTGCTAAACAAGACCTAAAGAACTGTTAAGATAATTTGGACAACCTGCTAGGTACCTTGTAATATTATTGCTTAGTAACTTGTCGCTAAATTCCTGAGCAAGTGAGTTTTGTTAATGAGAAGAACGAACTCACTCATGTTAAGATAGTTTATGAATGGAAGCCTGAGATGTGTAGTTTATGTCAGCAATTTGGACATTCAGATGGGAAGTGTAGAAAGGCAACAAGCAGACAGGTGTGGCAGAGGAAAGACCAGCAACCTGCTGAGGTAGTTGTGTCCAGGGTTGAGCCAAGGAAAGAGGCTATGGTTGATCAGAAGGGATGTAGAATGGTTTAGAAATCACCTAGGCAAAGTTTGAAGAGGTTTGCAAAGGTGGCTACTATGAACTCTTTTTAGGTGCTAGCAGAGGAGGAGACAACTGTGGGGATTATAGCTTGTGAAATTGGTACTCTCGTGGAGAGGGGAGGGGTGACAACCCTCCAACACATCATGAATAAAGTCCTTACATGGAATGTAAGGGGCTTAAACAGTCCAACATAATGTAGTTAGAAATTTGATTCACACTCATTCTGTTGAACTTGTAAGCCTCTTAGAAACACGAGTGTAGATTAATAATATGGGTAATCTTTACTTAAATCACTACAAGAAAAGACGATATCAACGATGACTTTTAACCGTCGCTGGATGAATCAAGGACGGCCAACAGTCGTTGACCTGCAGTCGTTGCATCGCTGGTCGCTGTTTTAGGCATCAATGACCGTCAGGCAGTCGGTGTCGATATCAACGACGGTTTTCTAATTTATCGGCGACTGTTTTCATACCAACGTTGAGAATATGCCACCTGCTGTTTAGAGCCGTCGTTGAAACAACGACAGATTAAAACAGTCGTTGTCAACGATGGTATAAATCAGTCGCGAGTATTTAAAAGCAGCCGTTGCCTATCGCATCCATTACATCTTTACTTTCTCACACAACGACTGTTTAGCCGTCGTTGTTTTTTTAAATTACATTAATTAGATAATAATGTTCAAATTTTAATTAAACCTGTACTTGCACCTAAATATATTACACTAAACTTGTTCCTCCATCGCATTCAATATTTTCAACTAAAAAATATGCAATTTTAATATATATTACAAAATACGTAGATATTTATATAATTACATGAAATAGATTAAATTTATGTACACAAAATATATCCCGGTGTCGGAAAATAAAGTAGAAGTCGGGTTCTACAAAAATTTATATCGACAAATCTGGAAACTAATAAGCTAGATGTCGATAAATATAGACACTAAATGTCTATGGTTAGATAAACTATCTAGATTAAATATATGTACGCAAAATAGATCCCGGTGTTGGGATATAAAGTAGAAGTCGGGTTCCAAAAAAATATACCGACACATCTAGACACAAAGCTAGATGCCGATAAATATAGACACTAAATGCATATAGTTAGACTAACTATATAGAAACTATAAGTCTAAAGTTAGTTACCTAGTTGCCAAAACCAACCAAACTACAATGTCACGAGTGTCCGTGTAGCACTACTGCCATCACCAAACCCTGGGTCATCTTCTGGTCTGCGTTGTGGAGGGGGGCCTGTGTTGCAACCTAAGAACATGTGGTCGAAACTAGACATGTTCCTCATCATTTCCTGCAGGAAGGACCGGTTTGACTCTTCCACTTGTGCTGCGATCTTTGCCTCCACCTCTTCCATCCGTGCAGCGACCTTTGCCTCCACCTGCGCCTCAAGCTGAGAAAAAATGGACGGCTCATATGGTTGTGAAGAGCCATCTCCTCGCCTAGATGAAGAGTTGTAGTACAAATTATCTCCCTGACCCAACCCCTGCACTTTTCCTCTGCTCCTCCCACCAACTGTCTCCCAATACAACAGATCAGGGTTCGGTTGTGACCCCTGAGTGGTACAATCATCCAGCTTCTTGTTGTATGTCTCCTGCATTTGGTTAAATGTACACATATTCATGCATTTTCAAGTAAAAACTACTATGTGACACACCAAACAAACTATATTTGCGTTGCTTGTAGTGTTTATAACTTAAACTAACTTAAATATACTCCTATTCATTCATTTTCAAGTAAAATGGCCTAAAATGGCAAAAAAAATGGCCTATATTTGCTACTAACATGCCTATATTTTGTATTTTCATTCAAAACTACTAATAAACACATGAAACAAACTAAATGTATGATGTTTGAGGTGTTTATAACTCAAACTAACTTCAAACTACTCATATTCATTCATTTTAAAGTAAAATGGCCTAAAATGGGCAAAAATGGCCTATATTTGGTTCTAACATGCTTATAGAATGTATTTTCAATCAAAACTACTAATGAACACATGAAACAAACTATATATATGATGTTTGAGGTGTTTATAGCTTAAACTAACTTCAAACTACTCATATTCATTCATTTTCAAGTAAAATGGCCTAAAATGGGCTAAAACGGCCTATATTTGGTTCTAACATGCCTATATATTGTATTTTCAATCAAAACTACTATTAAATACATGAAAACAAATTTATATATATGATGTTTGAGGTGTTTATAACTTAAACTAACTTCAAACTACTCATATTCATTCATTTTCAAGTAAAATGGCGTAAAATGGGCTAAAATGGCCTATATTTGGTTCTAACATGCCTATATTTTGTATTTTTAATCAAAACTATTACTAAATACATGAAAGTAACTATACATATGTGATTTTTGAGGTGTTTATAGCTTATATAGCTTAAACTAACTTCAAACTACTCATATTCATTCATTTTCAAGTAAAATGGCCTAAAATTGGCTAAAATGGCCTATATTTGGTTCTAACATGCCTATATTTTGTATTTTCAATCAAAACTACTATTAAATACATGAAACTAAATATATATATGATGTTTGAGGTGTTTATAACTTAAACTAACTTCAAAATACTCACATTCATTCATTTTTCAAGTAAAATGGCAAAAAATGGCCTATATTTGCTACTAACATGCCTGTATTTTGTATTTTCAATCAAAACTAAGAATAAACACATGAAACAAACTATATATATATATATATATATATATGATGTTTGAGGTGTTTAAAACTTAAACTAACTTCAAACTATTCATATTCATTCATTTTCAAGTAAAATGGCCTATATTTGGTTCTAACATGCCTATATTTTGTATTTTCAATCAAAACTAACTTATATATACGTTTAGAAGTATGTACCGAGATTTGCTTTGCTTTCTTGTTTGCTGTATTTTCTCCTATTCCAGGAACAGTCATAAAATGAGTCTTCAAGAACAACTCGGGGGCGGTTGGGAGTACTCCTCCTCTACTCTTTGCCTATACACATTGTTGAATAAATGCTTTAATTTTTAAAAATACTGAAAATGTCATGTAATTTAAGCTAAGTAGTAGATATGGAACATTTTTACTGTCTTTCTAGCATGTTGTGCCGCCGAAATAGAACCCTGAAAGTGTGACGGCTCAATTGGATTAGATAGGGAACCACCTCTTCGGTTCTTCTTCGCCTTATCAGATTTTTCCAGAAACTTGGGGTCTTGACTTCTCTTCTTCATGGCTTCGTAGATGGTCTCCCCCAACCATTTTGGCCTTTCTTTAGCTTTCTTAAGCGTCCAATATCGCAAGTTTCTTAGATGATATGCAGCTTTCGTCTTGTAATCACTCGGCCATCTAACTCAGGAGCCCATTCGTATAGAACCTTTAATCAAACATTAAACCAAGTTATTAATAAACTAATATAATCAATTTCATTCTTCATAATTCGATTCATACATACTGTGAATGAGTTCCACCAATGCGTCCTTGTGGCCTCGTCTATCTCATTGTAATTGAACCAAGGTTTTCGAAAATGGCCCTGGAAAATGTCAGTGATGGAACCACGCTAACCTTATTATTATCAAACCTGAATTGAAAACCAAACAAATACGTGAATTGTGAATATCATTTGATACAAATATCATGAAGCATATATTAGCTTACAAACTTACCACAATCCAGTAGGGCTTAAAACCTTTTTTGGTGCACCGTTCGACCCTTCACCTTCCTCCATATGACTGTTCGGAGTCTCCGGTACGTGGTTACCAAAGTCATGTGCCTGTGAATCATCTCCTTGTGTCTCTGAGATAGGGATCTGGTGTTCTTGTAGTTTTGGTGACTGAAAAAGCTGCTTGTGAATCAAATTCCCACGACCTTGGCTTCCATATAAGCCATCTCGACCTCCTCGCCCATTAGGATTACATATGATTACCTAAAAAAAACAAATATATAAATCATGGTGGATAAGATAAAGGTACCACTATTGAAACATACATTCACCACCTAAACGAGGTCAATTGTCCAAGAACAGTCCCAACCAGGGACTATTCAAGGTATACTCCTTCAATATTAAAACATAAAAGTTTAATCAATGACCATTCAACAACTACGCCATCGATGCTCATTCATCATTAGCTAATTTGCTCCTAACCTATTATGTAAACCAACTAACTTATACAACAAACTTACATAACTCAAGTCCTCTGAATTATGAACTTGTACGAATTGGAAACATTTCTTTTTCAAAAGAACATTCAGCAAAGCCAAAGCCATAACCGAAAGGATGTCTTAATATATATTGCTACTATAACAAGTAATGATCTACATTATCCATTAGCTCAATCACCAGCAATTTTACATCAAAACAAGTACCACTATTAGAATCAAGTTGAAGTAGAATTCTCCAACATGATAATCAAAATACACAACCGACCTAACTCCTCTCCACATACGGTCAAAACAAGTTCCATACTTCCAGAACACCAAAACAAGCTATTGGAGAACTCAAGATTGAACCAATTCATACTATAAACTCATACAAATTGTTCTAATCTCGTTGAATTATTAATTAATTCCAATGCTACAACCATTACTAGCATCATTATGTAAACTAAAGACAAAATAGACAAATAAGATTGTGATAAACTAGGTCGAAACAAAGAAGGAAGCACATACAACGATATGTTATTGTGTCTAAGCAAATCAAGTCTTGTGAAATGCAGTTGATTAAAATGAAAGTATGAGAAGAACAAAAATTAGGGTTTATAAGAGTGAATAAAATTCCGAAATAAAGAAGGAGAGAGCAAGAAGTTCGATAATTAAACGATTGAACGGGTATCCCAAAAACCCAATTATTAGGGTTTGGTGAGTAACAAAAATTAAAAAAAATAGAAACATGAAGCTTCAGGCATTACCGGCGGCAAGGAGAGAGATAATGGGCTGTCGCCGGTCGTTGGAGGATGGTGGAGGTTGGACCTCAACCTTCAATGGCTTCTAGGAAACTTCGCGCGCCCTCCTCGCTCCCCCTTTTGTGTTTTGTCTCTGAAATAAAATCGAATGAAGAGGCCAACTTTATTTTATCTCCTTGTTCATCAGCGACCGTTTAATACAGTCGCCTAAGCTAAAAAAATTTAAAATTTAAAATAATAATATCAACGACTGTTTTAAACGATCGCTAAATAACAACAACAGTTTATCCGTCGCTGTCCACTTTAAAAGCAGTCGGTGGTAACGACGGATTAAAACAGTCGCTGAGTGCATTAATAACGACTGTTTTTAGAACCGTCGCAGTGAAGCAGTCATTGATTTGGCCTTTTCTTGTACTGAATGTATGTCCAGGTTGGTGTTTTACATCAAATTCTCAGTTTCATAAAGGTGGCAGAATAGTGGTGTTCTGGAACCCACATTTTTTTGATGTTAACATTATCAAATGCACTAGTCAGTTGGTGCATTGTTTAGTTCAGCCTAAAAATGGGAGAGAGCAGTTCTACAGTACTTTCATTTATGGTTTAAATGATGCTCAAGGTAGGAAATTGCTATGGAATAACCTGGAGCAACTGAAAGTTACTAATTGTGGATTTGGATGGGAGATTTCAACTCTGTTCTTAATATGGATGAAAGATTGGGATCCCCTGTGAGGAATTCTAAAGTCCTGGATTTCATAAGATGTGTAAATAATTGCCAGATGGAGGATATGAAGGCTAGTGGAAGTTTCTTTACTTGGAATATAATAACAAGCAAAGTGGTGAAGCTAGGGTATTTTCCAAGATTGATCGAGTCATGTGTAATGATAATTGGGTGGAGGTTTATCAATATACTGAAGCACAATTTTTTCCTGAAGGTGATTTTGACCATAGTCCTATGGTCTTAATTTCTTACCCAGTTAGGAACTGGCAAGAAACCTTTTAGATACTTTGCCATGTGGAAGTCTGCTCCTTCTTTTGAAAACCTTATTGCTACTCATTGGAATGAAAGAATTGAGGGGACTCTAATGTTTAGATTGACTCAGAAGTTGAAAAAGGTGCCCTGAGTATCTTGAATAAAGAAGGCTTTTCTGAACTTCAAGTTAATGAAATCAAGGCTTCAAAAATCTTGAAAGAATGTCAAGAGCAATTACAACAACAACCTGCCAACATGGAACTAAGGATGAGAGAATTGTATGCTGCCAAGGAGTATAAGATTGCTTCTGAGTCTTATAGAAGCTTTTTGCAACAGAAGGCAAAATGTGCATGGTTGAAGGATGGTGATGCTAATACTAAGATGTTTCATAAAAGCATCAAAAAGAGATAATTGCATAATGCCATCTTTGGTATTCATACAACAGCAGGGGAATGAGTTAGTCAACCTGAAGATGTTAATGCAGCCTTTCTGGATTTATATCAACAGTTGCTGGGCACTTCTAATGAGCAAAGAAGGCATGTGAAGAGCAACATTCTCAATGAAGGCCCTCTTGTCACTCACCAGCAGAGGGAGAGATTGTTAGCTGCTGTGACAGGAAAGGAAGTGAAGCAAGCTCTCTGGTCTATCCATGGTGACATGGCACCTGGTCTAGATGGCTTTGGAAGCCATTTTTTCAAGGACTGCTGGCATATAGTGGGAGCAGAGGTCATACATGATGTGACCGACTTCTTTCAACATGGCAGATTATTGAGTGAGGTTAAGTCTACAACTATTACTATTATTCCAAAGCTTATTTGCCCTAGTAATGTAAGTGACTATAGGCCAATTTCCTGTTGCAATATCATTTATAAATGCATTACTAAGATCATGTGCAATAGGCTTAGAGAGATTTAATTACCAGACATCATTATGGAAAATCAAGGTGCTTTTGTACACAGTAGATATATAATGCATAAAATCATGATTTGTCAAGACCTGGTTAGACGTTATGGAAGGAGTAAGGTTAATGCTGGGTGTATGTTGAAAATAGATGTGAAGAAGGCTTATGATACAATAGAGTGGGGTTTTTTTATGGAGGAGATGCTTAATGGCCTTGGTTTTCCTAAAAGATTTGTGAGCCTTGTGATGGTCTGTGTCACCTCACCTAAGTTCTCTTTAGTGGTGAATGGGACTCTTCATGGATACTTCCCTTCTAAGAGAGGAATAAGACAAGGTGATCCCTTGTCTCCCCTCTTATTTGTCATATGTATGGAGTACCTGTCTAGGACTTTGAAGAAGATTGGTGAGCAACTTGGGTTTCAATATCATCCTAGGTTTGTAGCTATGAAGCTCACACACCTTTGTTTTGCTGATGATATTTTGCTTTGCTGTAAAGGTGTATGATTTCTCCTCTGTTCGTCTTATGCTTAGAGGTTTCAAGCTTTTTTCAGATTCTGCTGGGTTACAAGCTAATACTCAGAAATAAACCATCTACTATAGTGGCATGAATGATGCTAAAATTGACAGGATCTTAGCTAGCTCTGGTTTTGTTAGAGACTTTCTTCCCTTCAAATATCTGGGTGTCCCCATATGTTCAAGAAGAATTTCAATTAGTGATTATGAGAAATTGATTGAAAAAATGATGCTTAGAATAAGAATTTGGAGCTCCAGGCATGTCTCTTTTGCTGGTAGGGTGCAGCTCATTAATTCAGTATTGCTCAGCCTTCATCTATACTGGGCACAAGTCTTCATCTTCCCTAAGCATGTTTTAAATGAAACTGAAAAGATTTGTAGGGATTTTCTCTGGTCAGGGGAGTACTATAGCAACAAATCTGGGTATGTGAATTGGTAAAGGGTGTGCACTCCAAAGAGTGCAGGTGGACTGGGTATAAAGAACATCCATGTATGGAACATAGCTGCCCTAGGTAAATATGTTTGGGCTGTGGAGAAAAAGTTGGACAATCTCTGGGTGAAATAGGTGGATGTTGTATACATCAAACATGATACCTAGTGGGAGTATGTGCCTAACAGATATTGCATTTGGTATTGGAAAAAGCTTTGCTTTGTCAAGGAGGAAATCAAGAGATTCTTTACAGCACAACATTTGCAACAAATGGATTCTTATTCCATTAAAGAGGTATACTGTAAGCATACTGGTGAGCATGAGAAGCTTCCTTGGAGTATTGTCATATGGGAAAGAATGGCCATTCCCAAACATAAGTTTCGTAGTTGTTTGGTTATTTAGGAGAGGCTCCAAACCAAATCTAAAGTTCATCACTTTGGTGTGAGCAGTGATGATTTATGTATGTTGTATGTGATCAGGCTGAGACTCATTCACACCTGTTTTTTCTTGTCATTTTAGTAAGGCATGCCTTACTCCTTGAAGCTATGGTGTGGTATGCACACACCACTTTTTGATATGCAACAGTTGATTCACTGGTTCAGTCGCAGAAGAAGAGGAAGCAAGTTCAGAAGAGCAGTGCAGATTACTGTCATTGAAGTTGTGGTTTACTTCATTTGGCAGACAAGAAATGAAGCCTATTGGCTTGAGAAAGTACATAGTATAGAGTATACTATAAAGAATACGAAAGATAGTGATGTATAGGGTTACAAGTTGCATTCCTAATAGTGTTAGTGATAGAAATTGGTTTGATTCCTTGTAATAGGTGGTTGTGTTTGTGGCCAAGGTTTTTAAACTTGGGTGATAGGTTGGAATTGTTGATGGTTTGAAATATACATAGCTCACTTACTTATCAAAAAAAAACTTGTCGCTAAAAAGTAGTCTTTTACGTGTTTCCTGAACCAATTTAGACTAATATTTTTAGGGTGCTTAAAACGTTATTTGGTTATTCTTTTGCATAAAACTATGATATGAATCGATATTTAGTAAAGGCCACCAATGGGCGAACTTGGTTCACTATGACCATATTCGTATCCTCACCCCCGAACTCAATTTTTGGTTTAATGACCATCTATGGAGTCAAGACGGGGAAATCTACATTGGATAAGTCCATAAGATATCCCTACAATTTTCAATATCCAATTAGGTTTATAAGTTTTCCTTTAAAGACTTGTTGGCGACTTCAAAATATTTTTCAATAAAACCTTAACATTGGGGTAGTCAAATACACGCTCACACTGCGGTAGGCGAAAATAAAATCACGCCTACAATACTATAATAACATAATTTTTTTTATTTTTCTGTCAACATGAGTTGAGAGTAATTAACGGTCAAAGTTCGACCTCGAATATTGTGTGTTCCTTATATTTTAAAATGGAGGGAGTAGTAGTATTAATAGTAATAGTAATCGTATAATGTAATACTAATTATAATAGTACTAATAATAACAATAATGATAATAACAATAATAATAATAATAATAATAATAATAATAGCATTAGTAATACTAATAATCATCATAATAATCATAATACCAATATTAATAATAAGTTTTTAAATATAAGGATGATCTGGATTTATCTTATCCAATTTGAACTTATCAGATCTGATTTGAACTTATTTTTCTGATATGGTCTAATCTGATCTGAAGTAAGTAAAAATAAAGTAAACTGAACATAGCCTTACACCCAAAAATTTATGTTGTTATAATGAGTTGGATTCTTTTTTTGGAAAGTAAGTAATATTAAGCCAAAAAAACCAGAATACACCTAAACGTTGCAGCAGCAACCACACCTACTCACTGGACATGCCCAGCCTTACAAATTTTCAATCCAATTTCTATCTCTATCTTTAACTTTTATACTTAAAATCTGCAAAATCTGCAGAATGAGTTGGATTTCACTTAACATTAATGTTATCACTAGTGGAAGTGGGTCATCTACCTTCTAGACAAATCACAAGAATACTAGGATGGTAATGAGATAAAATATTCTAGAATAAGATTGGAATTTTGTTATATAATTGAATGATCTATTAATTCATCAAAATAAATAAAGAGAGTTTTTGGACATACAATTTATAAAAAATTCTTCTCTTTTCCATCAGTTGTAATCTAGTTATTATATTGGGAAAAATTGACAAGAACGGCCCCAACTATGGCCGGTCCGCCATAGAAGGTCCCAACTATGGACTATTCCATAGCAGGCCCAACTATTGCATGTATTTGACACACGTGATCCTTGTTGACTAGCAACCGGTTTTACCGTTTAAATTTTCTTAAAACATTATTTTTGCCTGTTTTTGCCTCTTCTTTCTCCTAATTCTCTCACCTCCCTTCTTCCTCCCGTCACCCCCCTCTACCTCCCCTATTCTTCAAACCTCCTCCACGGTAAACTGACCATGCCCATCACCATCTTCATCTCCACTTTTTTCCTTATCCATAATTCTCTTTCTTCCCTGCACCAAATTGTAAAAACCCAAAAAAACCCATTTCAATTGTTAGATTTTACAACCTGAAAAATCAAATTCAGGAAATTGGATGAACCCAATGCAATGAAATTATGATTGCAGAGAAGTAATGCAATAGAACTCAACATCCTCTTCAAACCTGATGCAATAGGTTTTTGGATTACATCACCGTTAACAAGCAATCGGGTACTTGATCCATCAACAAGCAAACCTGATGCTTCTAACAACTAAATAAACTCTATGTCCAAAATAATAATACTAGTCAGTAAAAAAACCAATCAAATTCCAAAAATCAGCAACGAAATCAAAACCAACCCTGTAAAATTAAGGAGAAAAATAAAGAATGAAGATTGCAATTGTAGTAGAGACATGTTTGACGACAATTGGGCTACTCACACGCTGGATTTTTTCAAAGACGGCATTTACTCCCTCCGTCCCAGAATGATCTGAACACATGTTGGGACACGTAGTTTAAGATGATAAGTTGTAGTGTGGTTATCAAATGTTATTTTATTTAAAAAGTAGATGTGATAGGAGTTGGTGGGGTATTTTTTATTAGAGGAGAGAGAAACTTAGGTAACTTTTTATTGATAAAAGGTAGAGTGTGGGCCAAAGATGTGTAAAAGAAATAATATATTAATGGTGGGACCGTGCCAAAAAAAGAAGTGTTCAAACTAATTTGGGACAAACATAAAAGGAAAGTGTTCAGACTATTCTGGGATGGAGGTAGTACAATTTTATAATGAAGATTTGAATAACAATAACATTATCATTGCTGCTACTCCAAAAATTACTGTGTTTAGAAGATGTATCATTGCTACTTCCTGATCTGACGCCATTAATGGACCCTCAAGGCTCAAGCAACTGGGTTTTGTCTAAAAAACGTCGAGGAAGTGGAGTCGCATTTGGATTGGAGAATGGAGAGTTGGAGGTGCGCGAGAGGAGGGGAAGAAGGAGAAGAAGAAAATGGAAATTGTAGAAGAGGAAATTGGAGATTTCAGAAGAGGAAATTGCAGAAAGAAGGAGAAGAAGAAAATGGAAGAACAGGGGAATATGGGGTTTTTATTGACAAAACGCGTGCAACAACAGTAACAATCAAGTGATAGGTTCTACTGGTTTCTACCGGTGAGTAACCTGGAAGGACCACGTGTGTCAAATACATGCAATAGTTGGGCATGCTATGGAATAGTCCATAGTTGGGACCTTTTATGGCGGACTGGCCATAGTTTGGACCGCTCTTGTCAATTTTTCCTTTTATATTGTCCAATACCTATAGATATCCTTTCTCTCACACATATATTGCGGAGAAAAACCAAGCAAAGCTTGGCCTATGAGAAAGGAGAGAACTATCCAACCTCAAGGTTGGAGGGTTCAATACCCATTAAGGGCACTTTGGGAGAGGTGATCCCCTTAGGCATTTACCTTTCCCCCACTCTTAAGATGTCTAACCCGCTAATACAGATCGAGTTGACCTGCAAAAGCTTTCCGATTAAATAGGGCCCTTCATGTTACCTACGAAAAAAATTACCGCAGAGAAAATCATATTATGAGGTTGATTATGAGACTTATACCCTAATCTTTTGGACTTATTTTCAGGTTCAATTAAATTCAGTTTCAATTCAATTCAATCACTCTCAACAGTTTAGTTTGCTCTCAATTCAGTATCAGTTTCAGTCCAGTTTCTCTCAATCCAAAAGAATAGGGCCTAGTAGTGCGTAATGCCTAATACTACCGTTTTTCAGTTTGGAAAACGTTTGTTTGTCAGATGAAGTTATTGCGAGCATTGTTTTTCATTGTGATCTGCTACTTTGGATTTGAATGTACATGTGCGAATTTGTCGTATTCTTATAGTGATTAATTAGCAATATCTTTTCCGTAATCTCATTGATAACACCATAATAAACCAATAATAGCACGTCTACGGACATTAGGAAATAATTAAGTCCGTGATATATGTGTTCAAGTCCGTCATATAATTAACTCCGTCCTATGTGCTAAAGTCAGAAAACGTTGGTTTTCCTAAATAAAATGTTGGGTACTAAAAAAAATGTTGAGGATATTCTATTTTTGCTAATTAATTTGTTTAATAGATAAGCCTTCACCTTTACACTAGGTGCATAGGTTAGAAAAATCGTTATTGTTAATCTATATAATTTAACTTTCATGCTTGTCAATTGTTACGAGCAATTAAAAAATATACAAGTTATTATCAGAAAACTTTAAGTTGAGATGAAACTAACAACATCTCATATGACTATGTTTTTCTTTGAGTACAAATCACATATAATAGTAAAAGTAAAGTATATGAATAATGTTAAAGTACAAAGTGAGTAGATTAATAAAAAAACGAAGGTAGTACTACGTATCGTATATTCATTGACAACTGAATACTTTGTCTAAAGACTAAATAGCTAAGCAAAACCGTTCCATTAATGAAAATTTGTCAGAAACTACCTTATAAAATCGAGTTTTTGAGAAAACTACGTCATCAAAAAAACATGTTGTAAGAAACTACCTTTTTAAAGTAATAATGTTATAAAATCAACATTTGGCCGAATATATCGACCGTTTACCTAATTTTAGGCATTGACTTTCTACATTTTTTGTTTTGCTCTTTTCCTTCCATGTTCACCCAAATTTTTTTACGGTTTTTTCACCAAATACCCCCGAGAAATTACGAAATTCGCCATATACCCTCAATGTTTCAGATATTCACCATATACCCTTGAGTTTCCGAAAATGTTAACCAAATACCTATTTTTAACGGACGTTAACTTGCCGTTTGCGTTATTTATAATTTTCCATTATTAACGGCTAACTCTAACCCCTAACTCCTAAACCCTAACCCTAATCCTAACCCCTAACTCTAACCCACCACCCCTTCCCCCGCCGGTCCCCAACCCAGCCCCCCACCCTCTCCGTTGCACCCTACGCAACCCCCCACCCCGCTAGTCCCCCGCCCCACCCACCCTCCCCCCCCTCCCCCCCCCTCCCCGTAGCCCTCCCTCTCACAGTCCCACATCCCCCTCCCCCTCCCCTCCCTCCCCCGCAACCCCGCATCCCCGCAAGAATATACGGTTATTTCACCAAATACCTCTGACAAAAAAATTTATTCACCAAATCCCCCTACTTTTTTCAAAATTTTCACCAGATACTCCTGACCTTTGAAAAAATTCACCAGATACCCCTGACCTTTAAAAAAATTACCCAAAATGCCCTTTTGGCTAACGGACGTTAGTGCTCCGTTAACTAATTAACTAATTAACCCTAAAAACTCTAATTAACCCTAAAAAACTCTAATTAACCCTAAACACCTAGGCCCTGTTCTTTTGGACTTATTTTTAGCAAAAATAAGTAAAAATAAGTTCAGTTCAGCAAAAATAAGTTCAGTTCAGCAAAAATAAGTAAAAATAAGTTGAGTTCAGCAAAAATAAGTTCAGTTCAGCCAAAATAAGTTCAGTTCAGCAAAAATAAGTTTAGTCTTGTCTAATGTTGTAATTATTATTTTTGTTTTCAATATTACTATTACTATTGTTATTATTATTATTATTAATATTGTAATTAAAATAACGATGAATTTGTATTTATTATTTTTTATTTTTTATTTTATATTTGTTATTTATTATTTAGTATTTATTATTTATTATTTATTAATTATTATTAATTATTATTATTAATTATTTATTATTTATTATTTATTATTTATTATTATTATTATTCTAATTATTTATTATTATTATTGTTTATTAATTATTATTATTTATTATTATTATTATTATTATTATTGTAATTATTTATTATTATTATTATTTGTTATTTATTAGTTATAATTATTATTTATTATTATTATTAGTATTATTTTATTATTTTATTATTTATTATTTATCATTTATTATTATTATTATTATTATTATTATTATTATTATTATTATTATTTATTATTATTATTATTATTATTATTATTTATTATTATTATTATTATTATTATTATTATTATTATTATTATTTATTATTATTATTAATATTTATTATTTATTATTTATTATCTATTATTTATTCATTTATTATTATTATTATTATTATTATTATTATTATTATTTATTTTTTATTTATTATTTATTATTTATTATTTATTATTTATTATTTATTATTATTATTATTATGTTTTATTTTTATTTTTTATTTTTTATTTATTATTTATTATTATTTATTTATTATTTATTATTTATTATTTATTATTTATTATTTATTATTTATTATTATTATTATTTATTATTTAATTATCATTATTTACTATTTATTATTATTATTATTATTATTTATTATTTATTATTTTTTTTTTATTATTATTATTTATTACTTATTTATTATTTATTATTTATTATTATTAATATTATTTATTATTATTTATTATTTATTTATATTATTTATTATTTGTTATTTATTATTATTATTTATTATTTTTATTATTATTTGTTATTTATTATTTATTATTTATTATTATAAAATAATAAAATAATAATAATAAGTATTGATAATATTGCGTTAATACAGTTTAGTTCAACAAAAATAAGTTCAGTTCAGCAAAAATAAGTTCGATTCAGCCAAAATAAGTTCAGTTCAGCAAAAATAAGTTCAGTTCAGCCAAAATAAGTTCAGTTCAGCAAAAATAAGTAAAAATAAGTTCAGTTCAGCAGAAATAAGTAAAAATAAGTTCAGTTTAGCAAAAATAAGTTCAGCTCAGCCAAAATAAAATAAGTTCAGTTCAGTTCAGCCAAAATAAGTTCAAAAAAACAGGGCCCTAATTAATCCTAAAACCTAATTACCCCAACCCGCCTAACCCCAGCCCCCCCCAACGCAGCCCCCTCTCCTCCCCCCCACACCGCAACCGGCGCCCCCCCCTCACTCCCGTCGGTGCACTCGTCCCCCTCCTCCTCCCTCACTCTCGGTAACCCGCAACCCTCCTTCTCCCCGCACTCGCGCAATTTCAATCTCCAAGCAACGTCGACCTTCTCGCTTCTCCGCTCGACGAACACCGTAGTCCTTCAATCGGCGCGGCGGCCCGTTTCTCCAATCCTCCGTTTGGAAATGATTTCCCGGCCCACCTCGGCCTATGCGAAACGAGGGTGGGAGAGAGGGAGGCGCGGGATTCGATTCGAAGGGGTGGGGGAGGGGGAGGCGCGGTCGATGGGGGGGGGGAGGGGAGTGATTTTCCGGCGGGGGGGGAGAGAGGAGGCGCGGTCGATGGGGTGGGGGGGGGGAGCGATTTTCTGGCAGGGGGGGGAGGCACGAGATTTGAAGGGGGGACAGAGAGGGGGGTGGGGTTGGGGTTGTTGTGGGGGGGGTGTGTGGTGGGGTGGGGGTGGGTTGAGGGTCGTCGGGGGATGATGGGCTTTTAGGGTTTTTAGAGTTAGGGTTTTTAGGTTTTAATTAAGGTTAATTATGGTTTTTTAGGGTTAATGACTAACGGAGTTAACCGCCGTTAGTCATTTGGGCATTTGGTGAATTTTTTTTTAAAGGTCGGGGGTACTCGATGAATTCGAAAAAAAGTGGGGGTATTTGGTGAATGATATTTTTTGTCGTGGGTATTTGGTGAAATAACCGAAGAATATACCCCAAAAATCACAGCAAAAAATTGTTGTAAAATTCGAAAATCTGGGTTTAGATTTGGAGAACGAAACATAGGAGAATCGTGGGTGTAATTGCACGCGCACGAGAACAACAGTGGGGGGAGGGGGCTGCGGTGATGCGGGGGAGGGGAGAGGGGGTTGTGGGGGAGGGGACTCGGGGGGAGGAGGAGAGGGGGCAGCAGGGGAGGGGGTACGTGGGGGGGCGGGGAGGGGTGGTGGTTAGGGTTAGGGGTTAGGGTTAGGGGTTTAGGAGTTAGGGGTTTAAGAGTTAGGGTTAGGGGTTAATAATGGTAAAATTGTAAATAACGCAAACGGTAAGTTAACGTCCGTTAGAAAAAGGGTATTTGGTGAACGTTTGCGGGAACTCAGTGGTATATGGTGAATATCTTAAACATTGAGGGTATATGGTGAATTTCGTGATTTGTCGGGGGTATTTGGTGGAAAAACCGATTTTTTATTATCCTTTGTAATGTGGTTGCTTGGCAATTGTTGGTGAAAATGAATGGAGGGGGATGAAAGGAGAAAAATGTTAACACCAAAAAAAAAGTTTTCAACGGCCGGCATCCAAACAAAAGGTAGCTTTCTTACAATAATTTTGTTTTAAGAGGTAGTTTCTTAAGACATTTTTTTAAAGATAGTTTTTCACAAAAAGTTGTTTTTATAAGGAAGCTTCAAACAAATTTTCCTTATATCAATTTAATATATTAAGAAATTTGTGAAATGAAAATTTGTTTATTATGCCCCTTGCGAATCTACCCACTGACGACTCAAGGACTAATGATTCTAATTGCACTACAGTTGGTGAGCCTTGTATTATTGGGCCTGAGAATAGAAAACACGTTGGGCCAATGGCTTGCTTTCTTGTTCTTCAAGGAAGTCCAACAATCATTATAAATATCTACCTTTTTGCTATTTAAAATACACTTTTTTACCCCACTTCAATAGTACTTTTGTAGCTATTAGTATATTTTACTGACTTAAGCATCAGATGGGATTCCTCTGTTAAAACTCGAGGTTAACTTAGTGTTTTGTTTTACAGCCAACTGAAAGGACCAGCCAGCTTGATAACCCCTAAACAAGATTATCTATACGGGAATACTAACAAATATATTATCAAATTGGATCAAATAAAGCCATCCTTTAGGAGAAAAAACTATGAACATCGGATGATAATGAATAATCACAATCTTAATATTAAGCTCAGGAACATTATTGGTCAAATTAAGGCCATCGGAATTCACTTTCGGGGCCAGTTAACTTGAAATAAGTTTCCGTTTTGAACAAAGAAGGAATAATGGAATAAAGGCCAATGTCAAGATTTGACCACTCTTATTAGAAGTCTAACAAAAGCATGCAAACGTGAAAAAGGAGGGGAAAAAGGATGTCTAGTACATAATTAAATAACTAAAGATATTTCATAATGACCCAAGTTGGGTTTTTCATTGTTAATCTTGGGTAAGAAAGAAAGATTTTATTATAGGAGAAAAGAATACATATGCACTAGTGAGGGACTTACCTTTTTAAGAAGAGTCTTCTTAAAGCCTAATGAAGTTGGTTCCTTGTTAATAATAAGGCTAACAATGGCCGTGCCACGGCTTTCAAGCATAAATAAAGACAATCAATGCAGCCTAATTCCTATGTGTTCATGTGCCACTACAGTTTAGTGTCCTCAAGTATAAATTTTAAATGCCGCACTACAAGAATTATCGCGAACTTTAGCGACCGAATTCCATAGTAGGTTCTTATCGAGCTATGAGACCAACGTGACAAGTCGTGCTTCCCTGCTTGCAAGCTTGTTCAATGGAGATTTAACTATAACGTTTTACAGCAATTGCTTGATCCTTTAATTAACTTTTATAAATAAGTATACGCTTTAGCGATATGACTTTACAAGCCACTGTATAGAGAGATTTATCGAATACTAGTATTACATACATGCAATGCATGTGAAAGCATATAAAATGATAAATTGAGAATGAGGGAGTGGAAGGGTGGTAAGCCCTTTCATCTTCCACCCACATGTTGTTGTGGGTTCGATTCTCATCAGGGGGGTTTGGGGGGCTTTGGGGTAGGTTGTATTTAGGTGCCCTGTGAGAGGCGTTAATGTAATTTATCTTACCAATTTTTTAAAAAAATATAAAATGATAAATTACGTAATTAAATTAACCAAATCATTGTTTTTAATTAAAAAAAAGAAGTTAATTAAGTTGAGAAATTGCCTCGAGATTTGATAGAAATATTGTTTTGGCCTTAATTTTTTTTATTTTAAATTGGTAAAGATGAATTTGTTTAATTTTTATTTGAGAGCATATCTGTAATTTAGGATGGATATCAAATCCTCCCCTCTTTTTCTTCAATAATATAAATAATTTTTAAAATTGTTTCACACATTTAGTTGCAATACAACCGTTTAACGGTTGGAACTTTTTTTTTTAACGACTTCGCAGATAAAAAGACAACATATATATCGCAAATACTAAAAGTTTTTGTCACCTTGAAGAGTAGTATTTAACTATTTATTGTGATTCTTCTAGGCAATTGAAAAATGGAACAGTTCAACGGTGTCTAGTCATTTGCTTCGAATCCTGGGAAAGAACAGAAGAGAGAAAAAAAGAAGTCACAAAAACCAAAGATAGTGGTCGTTACTCGTTATATTCTTATTTTAATATATACGAAGAGATGGATGTCTTTTCTACCTTTCAGAAGGAAAAAAAAGGTTAAGATAATGCAAATGCCTAAACCTCGGATATTAGTTTTTCTCCAATCCAATCATGCAATGATGAGCACCTCATTTGACATCACAATATTTACCAGTATCTATACCTCAATATTAAATAGCTAGAAAAATCAGGTTGGATCTAGAAGCTACTATATTAATTTTGTTTTAAGACTGGAGCTACTATATTAATTTCAAGTATTATAAATTTCTTTTTTCTTTTTATAGTAAGTAGAAGAGAGAAAAAAGAATGATAATTAACCATCTTCTAAAGTTGTTATCATATCCTATGTATCATTAAACAAGCATATATGTACCATAGCAGGAAGTTATAATATTAAATTGCGGCTTTACAAAGACAATGTGATCCATTAACATTGGAAGGCAATATAGAATTTGACAAACTATAGAGTTCTAAGGTAAAATATTAGTAAGATATGCCATTGTTTGTGGAGAAGTTATAGCTTCAGTAGAACCGGGGAGAGGGAGATGGGATGAAAGTGTTCAGGTCATGTGATGCATTTATCCCAAAAGAAATTCAAAAACTTCACACATATCGTGTTTTTTTAGTGTTATATCTTAAATACATTACATATAAATAAGAAAAAATTAATAAGAATAGTCTCAAAATTAATATAGCCGTCATTTCATAAAAGTAATCCCAATGCAAATCTAAACTAATTAGAGTTTAAGTTCTAACCAATCCAATCCAATTTTACAGACACTAAATTGAATCTAATCTGATATCCAAAATTTTAAACTCTATTCTTTTGATGATACTAAACCAATTAGAGTATAATTTAGGCACAAGCATCAAAATAAAGTGTTTGATAATAGAAGTAATTCGTACAATCCCATAAAAATTAAGTACTTAAAACTAATATTCATACAAACCCATAAAATTTATCGAAAATGCTTAAGCCCAACCCCAAATATAAAATATGTAACATAGGGATTATTTGCTATTCAGTTATTTGGATTTTTGGATCCAATCACCCTCAACCAAAACCAATCCGACAATCCAAATTTTCAAAAAAAAAAAAAAACTCAATCTGAATCCAATCTGAACATAGTACGAGTCCAATCCGAATTACTAATTCAGTTTGGATTGGATTGAGTTTTGGTTTTTTATCCGAATAACTTTCACCCCTAGTCATACAACAATTTTTGTTCAAAACAAATTTGGCCTGTCTGAGTAGGTCACGTATTGACAATTTTCTTATCTACTAATTAATTAGCGTTTTATCAAAATCAACCGAGTTAAGTCTAATGGATTAATAGTTTGACTTATGACCCATCAAGTACCTAGCTAGATCCAGTCAAAAAAAAAGTACCTAGCTAGATCGGTATGATATGGTAAGGAAAAGCAATAAATAGAATTACGTAGGCTTGTTCTATTGTTTTGAACATAATTAAGCATAGTGTTTGTAAATCTATTAGAGCAATCATAATCATGAATTATTTATATACTAAAAGTAATTCAAATAAATAATTTATCATAATAATAATAATAATAATAATAATAATAATAATAATAATAATAATAATAATAATAATAATAATAATAATTTAATAATAATTTATCATAATAAATTCAAGTAAAATATATCTTATACAAGTTCAAAAAGTGTAAGCAAAGAATTTATCATAATTATTATTATTATTATTATTATTATTATTATTATTATTATTATTATTATTATTATTATTATTATTATTCATTATTGTTGATTGCAATTAGACACCTTCGTGGAATATTATTACTTTTGCTATGTATGTAGGGATTGTAAGGTTGAAAAGTAAATGACGTACTTCTATTAGTGTTTCCATTGGAGTCACAAATGTTGATACTGCTACTACTACTACTACTAAGGAGTTGTTTTACCTTAGTTGTCAGAGTTTAGTTTGTGTATACTTGGCCTGTTGGACAGTTGGAGGAGGGGGAAGGGGCGCCTAAACTACCATGAGGGGAAGATTGTTGATAGTTATCATACTTTGAATAATTTAGCTATAGTAATTTCAAATTCAGATTTGGCCGCAATGAGAACGAGCCCCCCAAACAAGGAAAGTAAACTAAGTACTAATTTAATAAGTCACCTGAACCTCACAATCTTTATCAAAAGCATATATATTTTATACTGTAATTGCTAAATTGCATTAGCTTTTTGTCAATACTAAATCCTAATTTGTCTACCATATAAATGTGTACAAGGAGATCATAATCTTATCATAGCAAACATTATGACCCATTAGTTTTAGGGTCATACTACTTATTATGACTATCTACAATTAATGATATGCACTACGTAAAAAAAGATAACATTGTAGAGAATGTTGGCATGAAATATTTCTTCCGTTTGTCTTGAGCCTTTGATACTGTTCTGACTTTTGGTTAGTGTGGTCATTGATGTAGACTTATTGTCAAACTACGTTAAAGATTGTAATATCTTTTCTTTCACTTCTTGTACGCTATTTTTGTTGCCTTTATGATTCAAACCCTAAACTCCGATCGAATAACATTCAAACTTGACCAGTAATATCCAAGCTCAATCTGAACACACATTTAAGTTCTTGACCAAAATCCACTGGCACAATAACTTCATAAAGTTCTTCTATAATCTAGAGGACTGAATGATCGGTTCATCTCTATTATATAAGGTAATATATGGGGACACCAAAAAATAGAAAAAGGACAAAAAAAAAAAGGTTAACTACCTGCTTTAATTAAACAAAAAAAACCATATTACTATCTCTATTATATATGAAAAAATTTATATGCTTTTGCACGCATAGCGTGCATATGCGTGCATATAAGACAAGTTAAAACAATGGCATTTTGCCAAACATAACTTCAATTCTAGTTTGGTACTCTCTGTATTATTTTATTATACCTACTTGACTATACACGTATATCAATGCACTTTTTTGACCTCAAATATATTTCATTATAAATTAGTGAAAATTATATTAATGAGTAGTATTAATGAAATACTTATTGAGATGAATCAAACAAGACCCTACATGATTATATTTTTTTATATATACTGAGAATAATTTAGAAGATAATCTCTAATTGTGAATAGTGCCAAGATTCCAAGTGAGCATAATAAAAGAATACAGAGGGAGTAATGGCTAATCTGTTAGTCTGTATATGTGCGTGTGTGTGCGTGCGTGTATGTGCGTGCGTGTGTGTGTGTGTGTGTGTGTGTGTGTGTTTTAAGTTCATATGAGAACCCCCCTTATGGTGAGAACCACTAAATTTTTCCTCATTTTACGAATATTTTGCTTATTTCAAAACATTTTTGCTCATTTTATGATTTGCTAATTTTATGTTTTTGCTTATTTAATATTTTTATGTATTTCACAGCATTTTTGCTCATTTTACGTTTTGCATATATTACGTTTTTGCTCATTTAACTTTTTTATGCTTATTTTACTTTTTTCTCATTTTACATTATTGCTCATTTAATGTTTTCTACTCATTTTATGCTTTATTTGTTTTTGTTTATTTTATGAACTTGCTGCTTATTTTTAGTGGTTCTCACGGTTCTAACTAGAACCCAACCCCATAGTGCACTTCTGATGTACACTACCTCCATTTTTTTTAATTGTTACACTTTGACATTTTTTTTCTATTCACAAATTTCACTTTGACCATCGTTTGTGATTGTACGTGAGGAAAAATATAGTCATGTGGGTTCTTGTTGGATTCGTTTTAATATGTGTTTTATAAATATTATCCTCTTTTTATGAATATTTTTTAAATCTTAAAAAGTTATCACAAATTTTGTGTGGGTTGGCTTTCCCAATCCATCATTAGTAAATGGATAATGCAAAAATAGTTACTAAAGAAATAGTGTATAAAGTTGGAAAACTATGACAAAATCAGAAGTTACTCTTGTGCTTTTGGGTGTTTATCTATTGAGAATGTTACATTTATCAAGTGGTGTTAATCACTAATCCACCCACTAGGGAGTAGGACTTACTTGGATTTAACTAAATATCTATTTCTATCTATAATGGATAGATATCCACTATACAGATTAGTGGTGTTCATAAAAAACCGAAACTAAAAAATCGTACCAAAAAACGGGTCCAAATGGGTGGTAACCATGCCGATAAAAAAAGTTTTAACGGTACGGTTACCGAACCGGTAAAATTAACGGTTAAACGGTACGGTTACGGTTATGATTTTTGAGTGAATGGTTAACCGAAAAACCGATTTTTTTTTCTTTATTTAATTATTGTAAAACATTTTCCAACAACTACATTAATTCTAATATTTGTTACAAAGTACAACAATTAGAAGAAGTATGTGATTATTCGAAAACGTTAGTACTAATTTAAACACTATAATTAGGAAATGGAGTAAATTCTTAGTGTAATTATGTTCTCAATGGATTTATTATCCACTTTATAATACATTTTATATTAGAGTATATATAATATTAAAGTATATGCACAAAAAAAATAGAAAAAATATATTTACATTAAGTAAAATATAATAGTATAAGTTGAGTAACGGTTAATGGTTAACCGAAAAACCGTACCGAAAAAACGGTTAACCGCATAGGCGGTAACCAGTCTAAACGGTTACGGTTCGCAAAAAGAGCAAACCGAAACTTTCGGTTACCGAATCGAAATGTTTTTTCGGGACGGTTTAACCGCCCATGAACACCCCTAAATTACAAATAGAGTTTATTTTTCCTCCCTTATTCACAGCCTGTGTACTCATATGAATACTTATTAACAAAGAAATTAGACCTTAAAACCATTTGTTGTATGTTCCTCTTGACCAAGGAAATATAAAGGGCAGAATTCGAACTCTAAATTCTTGAAATGCTATTTTAATATTTGAAGAGCTTGAAAGGGCATCAGCATCAAATTGACAAGCACAACACATTCGTACCAACAACTTTGTTTTTATTTTCTGCCCTTTCAGATTGCTTATAAATTAACTAATCCAACTTGTTAGTATTAAACACATTATATAATGTACGATCAAAGGACGGTAATCTATTCGTTTAAAGTTGACCCTACCTCTATAGCTTTATTAATCAGTCACAACTCACAACCCTTACAGCATAGATTCCATGAAGCTGATATAGACCATTATTATTTTCTTAATCAACGGAAGGAAAAGAAGATTTAATTGATCAAATTTAATAATGATTTGAGCATAGAAACAAATAGTGATCCACGCGGATGACAATGACCACTAGATAGTACTTTACTTTAATTTAGCATATTAATAACCAAATAACTTCTATTTACACCACTTACCACTATATAATTATGCAATTAGCTAGACAATCAAGTTCTGGGATCATTTTATATCATTTCAATTAAACTCATGGGTTAATGGGTGTTTAATCTTTATTCTGAACTTTCAAGTCATCGGGTTAATCCAAGAAATCAGAAAGCAAAATTTATAGTATAATGCTTATAAAAAGTTGAATTTTATTGTTTTTTATGCTTTAACCTACAATTCAAGTATTCATAAAAAAAAATCATAATTACATTTCAGTTATGAAGACATTAACTACAAAGTATTATTCCCTAAAAAATTATAATCACGCCTAATACTCAGCTATAAATCGTTAAAATTATAATCGTCAATTTTACAAAATGTTTGGGCACTTGTCCAACAAAACTCATGCATCACCCATCTTTTTTTTTTTTTGACATCGAGAAAATGTGCATTAATTAAAAAGTGGAGTACAACCTAATGCTAATACAACAAAACAGAAACAAACTAACACTAAGAAGAGCTTTATTAGCTCGTACATACTTTATGAAGGAAAAACTAACTATTACATGTCCAGTCCAAAAGAGGTTTGTCTTGAGCGAAGGTGGGTGAGGTTGGGTTATATGTCTTGATGACAAAGACTTGATATAAGAAGGAACCTGTTGAGATGCAAAAACTTGACGATCTTCATAGAGAGATTGTCGTGCAACAGCTAGCAGACCCCAATGTCCACTAGAAACTAAATCTTAAGGTCCTTGAAGAGAAATATCCTCCTATAATTCTTTTGATTCAACTAACAATAAAGTCACGTCCTTTGGTGACTTATGACCCTGCTGCGAAGGTACCCTGAGTTTAGTCACACTAGACTGAAACTCGAAATATGTGGATGTCTTAACGTGCCCCAAATCAAGTTGGAGTGCCTCCCACAAGATGTATTTTTTAGATGTCATGACACCTAAAGCAATCACGAGAACTTGGGGCGATTGATGAACTTCGCCCCACTAACGGATCCGAAGATTCAACCTCACAATCCCAAACCTATAAGAACGATGCACAACATATCTTAATTGAGAACCTCCTCTCATCTTAACCAACACTCGAATTCCTAAAGTGGCATAAACCCCATGCCCAACTCCAGGATCATTGGCTCTATTCACCAGGTTTCCTAGATCTTCCTTTATCATAGGAAACCAAGAACCTTGTATTGCCCACCAATCACCACTAACGAACAACCCAAACACAACCATATACAAAAAGGTAAGGGCTATTGGATATGGAAGAAACAAACATTAAACAAGCTAAAACAACCATCACTAAATTCGTAACACCATACCCTAAACTAGGAAATTCGAACACAAGTGGGGAGGGGAAGGGGAAGACACAAAAACTAGGAGCAACCGTCTGACCGACTTATGTAACAGGGGAGGGGGAAGGGATGCCCGACGAACGTAACAGGGGAGGGGGAAGGGAAACCGACGACCGAAACAGGGGAGGGGGAAGGGAGGAACTTGCCGGCGACGAGAACACTTCACGTGCAGTAGGTGGAAACAACAAGAAACTAGCGCACCTAAACCTACTGGCTCGCCAACGAACGCGAAAGGTACCGACGCAGGAAAAACTGGAGGACTCGACACGGGGAAACGGGGAGGGGGACGACGGATCTACGAACAGGGAGGGGGAGGACTCAACACGGGGGAACGAGGAGGGGAAGGACTGGACATGGGGGAACGGGGACGGGACGACGGATCTACAAACGGGGAGGGGAGGACTTAACACGGGGGAATGGGGAGGGGGACGACGAAGAAAAACTAGAGGACAAGGCCAGCAGGGCAGGCTCGCCGGTGGCCGCACGCAAGGCCGACCACCAGCGAGCCTGCTAGAGTGGTGGGTACGTAGGGTTTCTCATAGGGTTTGTGCTCTGGGGAGCGTTGAGAGAGAGAGTCTAACATCATCACCCATCCTTAACGGACGAATGTTGCAAAGAAATATGTTCAAGGTATTAGATAAAAGCATTACTTCGTAGTTATGGTCCAACAAATTGACCCTTTTCCTTAAGTTTTGGCTAATTGAGTTTGGTTCTTAGGACAAAACAGGAAATTATGTTAGATTAGAATTTCATATCAAGATTTAATCCAGTCACTTCTCAACACATGAAAGCTTATACTTCATCCATTCTTTCTTGATCGTAATAGTTCAACATTTTCGCTATCTACATATCTTGCTTTGACCATATTTGGTAATTAGTACATTAGGAAAAACATACTCATATAAATAGGCCTTGAACTTTGGTTGCACTTGACTATTGTTCCCTCTTCAGATAATTAGGGCATATGACCTAAGATTTGTTTCCTTAATAACCTTATCATATTTGGGCAAGAGATTGTATGCTTGACCAAAGCCATCATGAATTTGCTCTTTGGACATGACTTTTACTTTATAAAACAGTCTTTTCTTCACTATAACCCTAAACCTCTCTTGGGTCATCTTTTGCAATGAATCAACTGGTATATCAGGGTTGGCTTAGGTCACATCCAACAAGTACTTGCACATCCAACTAGAAGAAACCATGGGATTCTCCTCTAGCCTGCCAGAAGTTGTGTGTTCTCCCTTTTAATGTCTTGATTGCCTTTACTCATCTTATCAATTAACCTGGAAGCATGTATCCTCCATTCACATGCTTCCATGACACAACAGGCTGTAAATCTTCTATTATCAGCATTCACAAGAGACAGCCCAAATCCCTCCTAAATACAAAAATCCCTTAAAATCTCAATGAAAGCATCCCTACTTAGGAAGATCAACCAAGAATCTAGTTTAATAAAACCCTATAGTTGATCAATCCATATTTTACCATTCTTATACAGTTTATCCATGTTACAACTGCATCTAAGAAGTCCTCAAGCCCCTTCTCAAAAAAATCATTATACAACATATCAACTTCCTCATCAACTATAAAATCATCATCCAACATATCATCTTCATCTGATATTTCATCCTCCTCATCAATATAGTCACATCATCACTACTCTCTTCATCATCTCCAATCTCCACCCTGATCATGATCATATAAAACATCTTGCTCCCTATATTTCCTTCTAGTCCCCCTTCTCCTACTTCCATGTCCTTCAGAGGCATAGATTCCCTGCCTTTTTGATGTACTTTTAGGCACCCCAAAAACTTTGGGCCTCATCCTCTTCTCCCTCCTCTGAATTAGTTCTGCTTCAAGTGGCACATGTATAAGTTCAGGGGAGGGCTGACGTGGTGGTGATGGTGGTGTGGGTTGAGGTGGTGAGGATGCTGGTGGGATGGGTTGATGTTCAGGAGTGGGTTGTGAAGGGGTGGGCTAATGTTCAAAAGTGGGTTGTGAAGGGGTGGGCTGATGTTCAGAAGTGGGTTGTAAAGGGGTAGGCTGAGGCTCGGGTGGGGGTGTTGGTCGAGGAGTAAATTTCTTCTCGGGGTTTTGGGGTCATTTTCTTTCTCTTTGTTTTAGCTGTTGGTGTGGGTTGTGGCTCTTGTGTTTGAGGTTTTGGTTGAGATGACCCAAGGAAGATTTCGTCAGCCTCTTGGGTGGATTACGCTCTCATGTACTCAACCCTATCATCTTCAAATAAAAGTATTGGAACCTCAACAGTAACACATAATTCGATCCCTTAGCATATAATTGTTTTTCTTCTCCACTGCTCTTTCTCTTCTTCTTGTCTTCTCCTTTCCTCCTCTTCTTCTTGTCTCCTTTTTCGCCTCTTCTCTCTCTACAATAGCTCTTCAGCTCTCCTGATATTCTCAGACTTTTCCCTCTTCTCTCTTAGTTTATTTCCAAGCAATGACCTAAAAACATATATAGCAAGGATTCAATGTCTCTTCTACCCATACTTCAATTGTATCCTTACCTGACCAAACCAAACAACACATTTTTATCAAATCAGAATCAGTGCACAACTCCATTCTTTGGTTAGTCCCATGATTATTCATCACTAATAACTTAAATAACTCAGACAAATATACATTCTACTTCACAGATTTCTCCGAGATATCCTCAAACAAACCCATTAAAATAACACAAATCATTGTACTCAACCCTAACATCAAAGTCACGTGTATTGTAATGGAGTAATAACCAAATGGCCGCCATCCTAAGAACATAATTACCTGAAAAGCAAACAAAAAGTGAAGATTACACAACTATAAACCACAAAAAGATGCAACCAAAATCAACTTAAGCAAAAAAAAAAACTAACCCTAAAATCCAACAACATCACAGGTCATCTAATTCCATAATTTCACTAAAGAGGAGCTTAAAAGCAATTGAACCTGAACAAAATGAAGAAAGATTTTACCTTGGGAATTTTTCGAAACGTCACTTTGAACTTTAGCGCTTCTTCCTAATTTCGCATAAATTAAATTTTTTTCAAGCTTCTTCTGTTGCGATTTTTGAAGTCCAAAGCATCCTTACCCTTTTCCCATAACAATGCGCAACAAATGAGCAAAAAAGTTGGTGTAATGCTCGAGTTTTAGGGTTCCATGGATGAACTAGAACAGAGGAGTGAAAGTTGAGGGGACATAAATTTTGGAAGTGGGGTGATTGGTTCTGACAAGAGGTTAAGATAATGGCGCCACCAAATAAGAGCAAAGTTGTAAATATTGGCTAACGGAGCATTAACTTAAGTTAGGTAAAAGGGCAATAAATGCTAATATACTGTAATTGAGGGGCGGCATTTGGTGAATATTCAAAACTTGGAGGGTATATGGTGAATCCAATCAAAATTGGGGGAGCATTTGCTGAAAAAACCGAAAAAGAAAATTAGTCCCATATCATTAGTCCAATAAGTAACGCGGGCAAACTATCCTAATCACTTTAGGACTTGCCAATAATTATTAATGCAGATTTCAACAAATAAAATTATCAATTATATCTATTTTGGTAACTTCAACTAGGTTAGTTGCTTAAGAATTAAGATATATGAGGTGGTACCATATATCAATGGTAGCTTTGAATCGAAACTCGTCTACTATCATTGCTCTTGTAGGACGTAGCTTCCAATACACTATAAACTATGAAGAACTATGCATAGATTTTCATTATAATTTCAAACCTAGATTAAAAAAATTGTCAACTTATTGAAAAATCAAACTTCCCTATTCAGGTATAATCTCTCTGTGCCAATGGATAAGTATAGATAACTGCGTGCCTAACTTTGCTGAGAAACATAATCGTATCGTACGTATCAATTAAAGAAAACAGTAACACGTCTCATAATCATAAGGAAGTGGCCAATAGATCTTATATATATATACATGCCCACTTCTGAAAGATTTTGTTTAATGTTACTATGAATAGTATTAGTAAGGAATATTTATTTCACCAAAAAAAGTAAGGAATATTTAAAAATTGATAATTTGACTGAAATGTTTAAAATTCCAGTTATGTAACACACCTTCATATAAGTCACTAAATAATGCAACCCCGATGATTGCTCTCCTTTTTGAATCCCAAACAGTCATTCCTGCAACAAATAAAAAGAAACAAAAAGGCATATAATTAATGAACCCCAATAATTTCAAAACAATACTACTTTTGTCCCATTATTTTTGTCTAAATTGACCACTTTGGGGATCAAACATGCAAATCTTTGTCGTTATCTTGGGTAATATGTAGAAATGTGCACCAAAAATTATAACGTAGAATTTTATATTACTCCCTATGTCTCTAAACAAGAGTTGTTTTTTGCTTGAATTTTAATCTTGAGTCTTGATAGTCATTTTTCGTGATAAGGATTATTGTATAAGATAAGGATTATTGTATAAACAAAACTAAATTCATATTTCAACAAAATCTTAGTCCTACAATACTACCTTTTTCGAGAAAAAAAATTATATATCAAAGAACGATATTGTTTGAAATTCGACAAATTTTTTTTTTTTTTTTTTTTTGAAGCTCCTCCACAAATTCTACATTAAGTTTTTGATATATTTAGTTCTAAGGATTAATAATAAATATTAAATATTAAATGCAAGTCCTAAAATGGTACTATTAGTTTAGAACTATATGACAAAACTTGCTTAATAATTTCATTTTAAGGCGCTATTTACAAGATACAAAGCCAATTTTTACTCATTCTAAAAGCCATATTGCTCATTTCAAAAAAATTGCTCGATCATATCCAAGTGAATTTCATTTGAAAGTTATATTGGCTCATTTCAAATTTAGTGTTACTCATTTTCAATTTATTTTTGTTTATTTCGGGTATTTCAAATTAAACTTACTCATTTTCAAGTTATTTTTGCTCATTTGATCAGGTACCTAGAGCTACGTCGTCTTTTTCCCGCTTTCATCCTCCTTTCAATTGCGAAGGGATGAGATTTGAGGGTCCCCTTTCTCGCGTAAAAGCGATCAGAATTCGAACACGCTGTGTTTTTACAGGGAAGGATCGAACCTTGGGGATGTTGTTTTTAAGGTTGGATAATATAAATAGGTAACACCTAAAAATGGAATATGGAGTAATCGATAGGGTTCATACTAGAAGCTAATTATACTTGAAAACTGGAAATTGTCAAAAACAATGACGTCTAGAAAGCTTTCAATGTCAACCTTCAAAGCAAAACCCATGATGCTCGGACAACTTTAAAATTATAAAGGGAAAATTCCTCAGGTACCCCTAAGGTTTAGCGTAATTTCCAAATTACCCCTCACATTTGGGGAATTACTCAGATACCGCTGGTGGTTCGCAAAGTACATCGAATCATCAACAAATCGACGGACGAAGAATCGATGGACGAAAAAAGATGAAGATTGGGAGGAGGGAGAAAGGCATGGAGGTGGGAGGAGAGAGAACACTTGGAGGTTTGGAGGTTCATCAATGGAGGATGGTGGGAGGAAAGAGAGAAAACTGAAGAGAGAGAGAGAGAGAGAGAGAGAGAGAGAAAAAAAGTTAACGGCGTTAGGGTTCCGTCAAGAATAAGGGTATTTTGAGCACAAACACAAACCTCAGGGGTATATGAGGAATTCCCCAAATGTGATGGGTAATTTGGGAATTACGCCAAACCTCAAGGGTACCTGAGGATTTTCCCAAATAAAAATTGCAAGTTTTATTATTTTATAACGGAATGCAATACATAATGATTGACATAATAAATTATTCGTATTAATAATACGCTTGGTCAATAATATGATATAGAAGTAAATTTTGCTTGATCGAAGCTACCGCCAGCTCATAAATCTCTTTATGCGACAAGAGTTCATGAAGCAATGATTTTAAGATCTTAAGAGCATGCCCATTCATGGTTTTTTTGGGCATCAATTTGAGTCATGAACCTTGCTAAAAAAATGTTGGTTTATAATGTCAACCATTATACCTTCAATCTTCTATTTCAAGACTCCCATTTTCTGCAAATAAAACTATTGATTAAGTTACTACACTTTACATAAAAGCCTATACCTCTAATGAATATGAATATTGCTCACATAGAGATACTTTGGAGTAGCACATCAACATAAGTATAAAAGTGGACACTCAGCTCTACGTTACAGTGTCCTTTTATATCTTGACTATACATTCTCTACGTTACTCTTCAAAGATGTTAAGGGGTTGTTTGGCAATCGGCTGTTGTCTGCTGGCTTTTGGCTGATTTAGTTGGCTTGTTTGACTGGCTGGAAGCATTGGTTGTATGTATTGGCTTTTTAAGTTGGTTGTTTAAGCCAGCAGTTTGCAAAAGTGTTTGGCAAAATTAATTGTGGCTGTTGGCTGTTTATTAGAGAGTTTGTGGGCCAACAAGCCAACAAGTCAATCCAAAAAGCTGCTCCAGGCAACTTTTTCATTTTGGCTTAAAAGCCAGCTTTTCAGCCAACCAAAAAGCCAATAACCAAATACTTTTTTTGGCTGTTTGACCAAATTGAAAAACCAAAAGCCAATGAAAAAGCCATTTACCAAACATGGCCTAAGTCCGAATATGGTGCACAACACATAGTCTAGTTTTCAAAGTTTCCAGCCTCTTTCTTCAAACTATTCATTCACTATGGTAATTTTTTTGTGTTTCCACGCTTTACATAAAACGGGTTAGAATAAAAAAACTTGAATGGATCATGTACACAATAACTTATTGTGCACCGGCTATCGTGTGATGTAGTAAGTTTCTACCTGATGTAGTCAGTTTTTATTTGATGTAGCCTGATGTAGTCAGTTTTTATTTAATGGAGCCTAGTGTAGTCAGTTTTTATATGATATGATCACCTTTTGTATAGTCAACTTTTGTATGATATAATCGGTTTTATGATATAGTCGATTTTTTCTGATATATCTAATTTTGTGTGATATAGTCAGTTCGGGTTCATAATAAAATATTGTGAACCCGATCCACCCAATACTTTCTAGGGGTAGAATAGAAACAAGTGACTTTAATAGTAATATCATGTTAAGGAATTCCTTGATACGAACAAGTAAAAGATACCAGTAATTTGCATCTCAGCATTCAAGTCCACGAGACTTCAACCAGCCAAAGTCAAGCTGCAGCCTAGAAGCAAGTTCCAATACATAATAATTTAAATCGGTTGGCAACCAAAGCAAAGAGGATATACTCTTAAAGTACACTAAGTTAAACAAACAAGGCTCCTTATAAGGAAACACAAAAAGGGATATGAGAATCCATGATAAGTAAATGACAAGATGAGCTCAAGAGTTAAGGCATCTTCTCTCATGAGTTATGACTAATATCCTAAATTTTACAATAGGCCAAAGATAGAGGAGAAAATTTACCCCAATATCAACGATCTATATATTATCTGTTTCCAATTGTTTGCCCCAATTTCCTTATCAACAATTATACTAAATGGGTGGGTTGTAGGCAATTTTGTCTTTTTGCATGTGAGGCAACAGAAACGTAGTGAGAGATTATAAGGATGGTGTTTCCTCAAAGAAAAATGAAGGAATCTTTTACGGACAATTCAAAATGGAAAATGAAGTAATATTTTAGAGACGGATGTATTATAAATTTCTCAAAAATAGTTCGATGAAGTGAATTTAAAGGGGTTCTTCACACTCTGTCTTTGATTGTTTTATACAAGCTAACATGTCAATTAATTTCATGATCAATTGACATGATTGCCCCTTATTTGTTAATTCCATCGTAGTTATAGATATTCTTTTATCATCGACGACAATTTTAGATGATTTAAGTTTGCTCTATACTAGAGATCAACCTAGATTCACAAAGAAGTTTATTCTACATTCATATGTTCTAGTTGCAATCACAACTTACCCTCATATACTCCAAACATAGTTTCTCCTTCTTTAAGGCATTCTAACGCATGGGAAGTTCAATCACATGAAGCCAAGATATTGAAGCTCCTAGCTAATTTCTAAATATAACTAGAAATCCATAGAGCTTAAATTACCTTTTATAATCTATCCTTTTTAAAAACTTTATAGGGTTAGGCATGTGAGCACGTGCGGCTCAAGGAACGTGAGAATCTATGGGGGGGGGATTACTTGCATTGCATGTGCCCTGTTTAATGATTTGTTGGGTTTCGATAAGCAATTTTCCTTTCTTTCCTCTCGCACGCTCCCACGTGACAGCAATTCAATAGCTCTAGAAATTCTGTGGGCCCAAGGGCCACTTGTCAAATTCTCATTTCCCAATGCTCAAATTTCGCGCTGGCCCATGGCACAGGCCCATCAAATAGCTTCCTTGGTCCTCCTTGATTTTCCATCTATAAGGGTTTGCTCCAGTGTAATCAATTTGTAATTTTAGTGGATTAACTAAGTCCAATCAGGTGTAATAACTTCATATAAATTCATTTCAGCAATATTCAAGTGATAAAAACGCACCTTAAGAATACATTTTCTCACCTTACTAGTCCTGAATTTATTAGTCATCAACTTAACTGTTTAGACCATGTCTACATGTATTGCAGTTAGGAATTAAGTTTCAATCGTCCAAATTGGCTCTAAACTTAGCCTATCTAAACCTTATTGTCACGCTTATATCATCTTTTCATCGTTTGTAGTAATCTAAATCTCCCAAAAACTTTAAACCGTGATTTTTCCCTTACTATGGATCTTCTGATTTTGCACATCAAATAACGTGTTAGCTTTCTTATACTTAAAACTCCGTGTAAGCTTTTGAGTTTTGATAATACTCTCACTTATGGTGTAGGAGGAAAAATCACATTCATCCCCAAACCAATATACCGTTAATTATATTATCTATGCCTAATCATCAAGCAAGGTCCTTATCACCTTATAGTGCAACTTAACCTAATCACACACTCACAAGGTAATGCCTAGATCAATCCCCAACTAACATCATGCACTAAGCATTAAACTTTGCGTCATGACTTTGGAAACTTCTTTAGTAATCATCTCTAATCCAATCACACAGTAAGTTCAAAAGCAACTTAATTATTCATGAGACTAAAATGTGACAGATGGACAAATTACTTTAAAAGGTTCAAACTCAGAGCATGTAGTTCTAACAATACAAACAGAACTTCATGCTGCTATGTACTTCCAAATGTAATGCAGAAAGTTAGGTAATAAATAAACAATTTATAGGCAAGATTAGAGAAACTTACATGTAGTTTAAGGCTAATCTAAGAGGTAGATTAGCCAAAAGTGATTTCAAATAATCAAATTGCAGATAAGTAGGTAAACTAAACATCAATTGTTTCAGATGGGTTATGTGTACTTTGTACGATAACATATTACGATTAATGACAGGAGGCCACCAGAACTGAAGCCTTTTCTACTAAAATAAGTGTGATTAGCCGAGCTAAGATACGTATCCTGAATGGAACACGAACCAAACGCATTATTCTAACAATCACTTTAACAGATGTAACAGTAAAGTTACAGAAGAAATAGCATAATCTAATCGAGGGACACCGAGATTAGAGCATATTAATTAAAGTCAGCTTCTTAATTGGACCAATAAAATTCAAAAGGAGGAGTGTTTTTCTTTCCCATAAAGCATAGCTGCATGCCCTTTTTCTTGTGGTCCAGGGAATGGATTGAGAATGACGGGGTAAAAATGATCCTTTCTGTAAGGAATTGATTCTTTTGTCTAAAACATGATTGTTATAGTAGTGGATAACTAGTGGCTAGTAACACGTGCCAAGATGAGGGTTACAAGCCAAGGAGAATAAGTTAAGGGTTTACCTCTGCCGAGCAATAAGAAGAGTACAGGCAAATTTTGCAACACCGGGAGAAATATGGATAATAACCCGTTCTGGTGATGTGTATTTTAGTTTATGCATAATGGAGGAGTGACAAATAAATCTCTGGATCGGACAAGAGGTTCAACCTCGATACTATTTTTTCAATAATTGTAGGGCTATAGTGTGTACATCTCAAGTATATAGGGAAAGCTCGAATAAAACACCTCAGATTGGATCAAATGAAGAAAGAAGACCCTAGAACCTGCAACTAAACTGATAAAATGGAAAACTAAAGTTAGACAGGCAGTCGGAAGTATTAACTATTGGTGAGTTGAAGCATGGTTGTAAGAAGAGATATAGGTGAGCTTCTGTACTGAATACCACTATTAGAAACAGTAATTCTCAAATAGGAACGTCAAAGAGTGCAAGTTACTTTTAGATGATCGGCTGATTGCTTAATTCAGCCATATTACAGTTTTAAACCAGAGGCACATAATACACCACTGAAATGTTGTCACTTGCAGGACAGCAAATTGGAATAGTAAAAATGTGCTCACTTTATAACAAAAATGGCTACTACTACTCTACTACTGTGTTTCTGCAAACTAGAAGCAGTTCATTATAAGTAAACTTTCCATTACAATAGAAATCTTGAAACTCCTATGCCAGAAATAAAGTTCCTTTATCAGCAAACATCAGAACTTCCAGCAGATAAATGCTATAGCTATTGTTTTTTGCTTAGACAAGCTGATTTTAGTGGTCTTCTCCAAAGATTGGTATTTACAATGGATAATTTGCTTAAAGAGATAGAATAGTTTTATTAGAGTCAAATGCAAATTCCAATTTCATTGTTCTTATTCTATAAAAGATGACACTATAAGGGAGAGGGGTTTGAGGCCTACTATTCTAGTGATTGGTGAAGCTCATATGAGATTTTGACTTAAAATGTTCTTACTTCCTATGAGTACTTCGTACTATGCTTTCTACAACTACTTGATTCAAATAAAGAACTTTTCTGGAGACTTAGTGAAGGCTACAGTTTTGGATGCAGCAGAAGTAGATAATTAGGTGATATGATGCGCGGAAGCAAGGGAAGAAAGTTGAGAAGACCTAAGCATGGGTTGCGATTTTAGAGAGTTAATCGACTAATGAGTTTTCAGTTTAGCACTATAGAGATGTGATCAATGAAATGTATCTGGCATTTGTAATTCGCATAAGAGAATGCCTATTGCCTTATTTCTATGTAATGACTTGAAGAACATTAGAAAAAAAAGAAAAAAAAAACTAAAACTTCCACGGTTTATTAGCTTTACTATTATGTTCTTAGGTTGGCATGAACAGACTAGTGTCAGACTTTCATGGATTCTGTTCTTTCTTTCACGCAGGTTTTTCCTCTTGGAATTACTTTGGAAGACAACTACACACAACATTCTTAACACTCTGTATCCAAGTCATCTTTCTGTCCTCCAACTTCTTCTAAAATCTCCATACTACCTTCACCACCCTTACCAGTGCATCATTCGAGCTTTCACTGCATAGAATCAAACCAACCCTCCTGTTTTCCTCACATGCACTTGGAAAAGAAGGAAGGGCATACATGTCATTGCATAGGTAGTTAGGTAGAGAATGAGACACGCAGGGGTGTTTGGGACTATCCTAAAACAGTAGTTTAGACTGCATTGGAAGGAAGTATGCTAAGAGGAGAATATAATAAAAATAGCACAAGGAGTGTGATTATCCAGAAAATTCTAAGAAGTTTGTTACCTTGAAGAGTATCCACCTCTCAAAAGTGGGCAGATTATTAACCATTTAGTTGTGCTCAAAGGAATACAATCATATCCTTCTATTTCACCTTTATTACTTCTTCTTCCTTAATTCTCTCGCCTTCAATATATTGTTGTCAAATTGTAACTGAGAAAAGGTCTCATCTTTGAAATTGGTGAAGACATCTCCTTAATTCTTATAAATTGGTACCAATGTGAATTTTCTCCAATCTTGTGGGACCCTATCTGTCCTCCAAATCTAGTTGAATAAGTCTATTAACCAATCAATACGAACCCCCTATGCATCGCCAAACTTCAATAGGAAGACCATTTCGGCAAACTGTAAATTTCATTCTCTTCAATGTCTACCATTATTTTCTGGATTTTTGCGTATATAATTGCGCTTGAGTTCCCGAAGTAGCAAACGTTCAACTTCCATCAAACAGCTCATCAAAGTACTCCTTCCATCTATCCTTGATTTCTCTATGCTAAACCGGGATCCTTTGATTTTATCTTTCACAAACTTAATTCACCGCAGATAAACCATTGCTCAACACTTGCCTTCTCTTAGCTATCTTACATATTAGTTTTTCACCGTGTCTAGATTTCTGTAGATGTCCTTATATACCTGTAAATTTGCTTGTCAGACTCATATAACTTCTTTGCCCTAGCGTTCTTACATTTGCAAAACTAATTCTTTCCTACATTTTTCCAAGGCTAAGTAGAATCCTCTTTTTATTCTTAATCATTGTTTCTACGTAGATATTCAACAATGTTGTGTCCCTGTGCATAAGTGTGTTTCCCTCTGATTCTCCTAGGTCCTCCTAGGCTACTTAGTTATACAAATTTTCATCTTTGCCCAATTAGAGTCGAAGATCTTCCTCTGAGATCCAATCACCCCACGTTGTCGGTATAAACTTTACCATTACCTTCATTTAAGGTTCACCATCTTATTAACATCTATTATTTCTTGCCCCATTGCGAATATCTTGCACTAGAATTCTATATTGAGTAGCTACAGTCTCTTGCTTCGGGTGTGAAACAGTGGACGTCAAGGGTTTGACGGCCTATGGAGGATGGACAAGGCTTGGCAACATCGGGTATGCCGGTGTAGAGTTGTCTAGGTTGTCGGTATACCTGCACAATGAACAAGGATGACTGACCTCGGGGGGTTGCCGAGGAAACCCACTTCGATGCCTAAGTAAGACAAGGTACGTCAGGTAAGTACAGGTAAAGTAGGTAGGTGAACAGTAATTACGTACCTCGAAGTCAGTGCACGTGGGCTATTTATAGTAGTAGCTCAGTAGGTCGGTTCCCTTGTAATAGATTCTTATCCTTACACGTGTAAAGCACTATCTCTGTCCTTACACGTAAGTGTCTATAATAGTGGGCGCTGGTAGGCGCTTGTGTACTCACGGTACATACCTGCTTATTGTGGCCGCTTGGCGGACCACGCCAGGTGGTCGGCAAGTCACGAGATGTCGGCTCTATATGAAGTGACCATTTGGTTAGGGAATATAAAAACTGACCAATCCCGACATCAATCGGATACCGGCAACATATTGTCGGTCATTGAGGGTTCATTACTCCCATACAACTCTCCCTTGGAATAACCTTACTAAGAGAAGGCTATTTTTGTTGCATTGCTTACTTCAAAAGGTCACTATATGCCACATTGCCACTAAATATGTATCGCACTTCTTAAGCCATGAGCAAGGTTCAAGTCTATGCCGGTAATATGTAAAATGGTCTCTCCCCCTGCATTGCTTCTTCCACATCCAAAATCTATGGTTTCTCCCACTCCAAAACTTCTTCCATATCCAAAAACCCTTTACGAACACTTTCAATACCATTGCAATTTCCCCTTACATGTCCATTTAAATCTCCCCGATAAGTAGTTTCTCTGTGTGAGGAGTCCTTGAACCATCTCATCTAAATCCTTTAAAAACTGATGTTTAAGAGATTCAACTAAACCAAGCTGAGGCACACATACACTAACTATATATACACTCTCTCTATCACACACCGTCTTTACTCTCAAGTGCCTATATAAATCTACTACGTCGTTTACTAGCCTATCATCAATAACAAATATCAACTCGTTTCTACTCTTATGTTGTCATAAAAAAAAAAAATTAAACCTCAAGGCCTGATAAATGTAAAATCGTCTCATCCTCACTTCTTCTAACTCTACTAACTAACCTATAACAGGCCGTGTGTTCCAAGAAGATAATCATCCAATACAAATGCTAGAAAATGATCTAGATCAATTTCTTTAATAGATTAAGGTAGGATCAAGCTACTAAGATCTTTTGTTGTGTGTGAAATTGGTGTATCACACACTATGATGTATATTGAGCATATATTTGTGACATCATATTAGACTCTTCAGTTTTGAGTTTTTGACCCTTTTGGATGTTTTCTGGATATTAAAGTTCTATATGGGAAAATTCAACATAAATCAATTAAATTAAGTTCATGTAGAATTTAAGATCTTTGATCCCAATGATCCACCACTCTGAATGCAGGATCCCTAATAGCTTTCAGGAATAGCTTGCTCATTTTAATTATTGGTCCGATTGCAAAAGATGTGCAGATATGCACAATCATCAGGAGTGGTAAATTTAACTCCAAATTGAGCCATTTTATTGTTTTGCCGCATGCTATGAGCCTATGACAGAACACATAAAAAGGCATAAATCTTTGCAGTGTAAATTCTTCTTTTTGAGGCGATAGGTTGTTTTAATGTATGGGAAAAAGGATGCATCTATCCTGATACTATATTATGGATATTTTTCCGGCCTTTTGCCATATGCACAGCATGATTAACATCTACTCCATCAAAACTTTCTGTATTGGAGGCCTTTCGTCCTCTAGATTATATTACTACTATTAATTTGTATTTACTCTTGTTATGAATTCTCTTTTTAAAAAAAGAATAACACTACAAAACCAGTAAGTCAACCGAAGAAAGAAAAAGAATACAATACACACTATATACAGAAACAAATGCATGAACAGAAGTAAGCAAGAGTCATATGGATATATGGATCTAGAAGCCATGTTCGTTTCCAAAAATAATGTTCAAATAAAGTAGGGCTTTAACATATGCCCGAAGTCTGAGGTCCAATTCTAATTAAATGCAACACCAACAGTACTGACCTCATGACATGGATGATGAAGATACGGAAACTACAGAGTTTTGAAGCACAATGAATCGATGGCAGACACTGCTAAAAGCGCAAAATTCTGATCACTGCCTGTGTATTGATAAGTTGTACACCTGTACCAGATGGAATCAAAAAATTTCAGTCGTACAGCACATATAGAGAAACTCCAAAAGAAGCATGCATGTTCTTAAACTAAATCTTCCAATATTTGTAAAGACAAAATAAAAATAAAAAAATCATAATGACAAAAAGCACAGGGAGATTTATATAAGAAATTTTGGAAAGAGGGATGCCATGCGAAAAGACAAGTTATATATGAGACATAGCAAACTAAGTAAGAACCATAGAAAAAAAACGCGGTCGCGGTCGCGTTCGCGGGAACAGCTTGTAACGGGGAAATAGAACGTTTCGCGGCCGACGCGTTAAAAAATTCACATTAATACGTTCTAACCTTATTTGCTTTATTTTAGTTTATGAAGTATTATTACAACATAATATAATTAAATCTATCAGAATATCATGTTATATTAGCTATATAATTAAATTATAAAATATTTTTGGCTAATATTTGAAAAGAACGGATGTAACGGGGATAAAAGCGTTCTAACGCGGCGAGTTCGCGTTAAGGAGCGGACAACGCGGCGAGAAGTATGTGATTTTTATTATGGCGTTCTGTAACGGCGTTTCGCGGAACGACAAATCCAAAATCCGTTACAGAACGGCAGTTCTGTAACGGAACGGGAGAGTTTTAATTCCAGATTGATTTGGATGGAGAGTACCCCCACAACCTTGTTACTTGGACACGAAATATTAGTATTGGATGCGGGTATGTGTCTAAGTGATACTATTACCTAGTTCGTTAAACACTCCAAGAACTGTGATCGGATGAAGGCGTTTGTTGCATGCAAAAGGCATACTTTTGGGCCAATTTAACAAACTTATGCAGCAAATGTCACTTATCTGTTCTTGTACTGCAAATTAGGTAGCAGTGGTCAAGTGTCTCGTGCAGCTATTTTATGAGTAAAATCCATGATTTTGGCCTCATGGAAGTGTCCAAGTGTCCACACCCATGTGAGAGTGTAAAGAATCCAACACGGGTACTGAAGTAAAATGAAGGGTTCGAGTAACATAGCCCAACTTATTGACCAAAATGCAGGCTTTATGACAATTTGCAGATTGAGGAGTTCCAACGGACAGGGAAAAAAAAGACTATTTCCTCCCATACCCATTATGTCCTCTTTCCAATAATCATAAGCTACAGCTGACTACAAACAACTACCACTAGTTTTTGCTAAGTAGAAAATGAAGACTTTGCCACTTAAGGGCGAGAACACCATCATTCTCATTAGAACTTGATGTTACAGGCTGATGACTGATACCAAGTTCTGGAACTCTGGAGTAAATGGAAGGCAATAGGACATTCATTTGACTACTGTGCAACTGATAAAGCAAACCTGAATTCACAGACTTTGTGCCCTGAGATAGTCAGATAAACCATTATTTAATCTAAAATGCTGAATCTCAGATAATCTATGTGGCTTCATATAGCTGGCTATCCCTTGTCCTTAAGGCATTACCGGATGATCCAATATCTTACTTTCAAAGGCCATTAACAACACATAAGAGCTCTTTCCAAAAGCGTTCCTTCTGTCAAACAACACAGGATACTCATTCATTAACTGAAGCATCCTTAGATATTGCCCTAGAGCCGTGGAATTCTGGGCTTTAACCACTTACCCCTCTGGATACTCAATCCCAATTCTGTGACTGGATTAAATCCAACATCTGCCAAAAAAACCTCTATGCCAAATCTGTGTGTATGAATATGTCCTCTTCTCGTATGCTATCTGGCATCTTTGGCTCCATAGATACTCCAGAGTCCAGATCTTCAATAGGAAAAACCTTCCATCTCGTGTCTTTAAAACTCCTCTTGGACTGCCACCGAAGAGTTCTATATCCAGAACCACGAAGGTGGCCTCAAAAAGCCCCCCGCCTAAGTGAACCCCTCCACTTTTAAACTTCTTGAAAATCAACACAGATGGCTCCTTTGACTATGAATCTAGAAGATCAACGCTGCAGCAGTTTGTAGAGATTACATGGGAGATTGAGTTGAGGGATGTGTATTCAGATCTTACTCAATAGATCCCCTTGAAACCGAGCTTAAAGCTATCTTACAGGGCTTAACTTGGATAAAGAAAAAAAGAAAGAAGCCTGGGAAAACTATAGGGTTAATTGGCCAAAACAGCAAAAACTATAGCTCAAGTGCACTAAACAGCACAACCTTTGACGGGTGCGGTCCGTAGCACGAACTTTAACTCGAGGTGCAATGCATAGCATAAATGTGATCGAAGGTCAGAGATTTTGTCGGAGTTTTAGAATCTTGAATATTTTATTCTTTTTCCTTTTATTCCCTCCTCTTTTTATTCTCTATCCCTTACCGAATCTCCTCCCCTGCTTCAAACCCTGCCTCCTCTCTTCTCTTCCGTGTTATTATTGTTTGTTACTCTCTCTCTCCATCTCTTTCAACATGACATTAAGAGAGTTCTTAGAATTTCTCTCATTATCCGCTTGTAACCTTCCATTAAAGTCAAGTACTTTCCTCATTTCTCTCTCATCATTGTCCTTTGGTAATCTATTTCTAATGCAGGTTGTGTAATTTGATCTTATCGTTTCTATACTACTTTTCGAGATCGAGATGTGTAAATTGATTCAGCAAACCAATTCTCAGCAAATGACAATTGATGTTGAGAGAGAAGAAGAAGAGAGAAAAAAAAAAGGAAAAAATGAAGAGGGAATAAAAGGGAAAAATTATAAATATTGAAGATTCTAGAACTCCGGCAGAATCTCCAACCTCCGATCACATTTATGCTATGCATTGCACCTCGAGTTAAAGTTCATGCTACGAACTGCACCCATCAAAGGTTGTGTTGCTCATTGCACTTGAGCTATAGTTCGTGTTGTTCTAGCCAATTAACCCAAAACTATATCCTCTCCTCATATAGCGCAAAAGCAGTGGCTAGCATAGTCAACCTTCCAAAAACAAGATACAAACTAACGTCAAAAAGGGACTCCACGAATCTCCTCCTATAATGCCAAGACTAAGATTCAGTACAAGGGAAGGGAAGCAAATTAGGTGGCAAATGCACTAGCAAGTTTGGCAAAGGAAACAATAGCGGAGATAAACTAGCCTTATATGCATGCGATGCGTGCGAAAGCAAATAGGAAGCTAAATTGTGCAATTACATCTAATAAACTTAAATATTATGCAACAAACATTGTTTGCCAACTTCCGGTAGAAAAATATGACATCAACTATGTTCAGCAAACATCTTGATAGTGCAAAATTGCAACACAAAAGTAAAGAAATAAACATATAAAATTGTGTTTTGCACTTGTTTATTTTGCTTGATAAACCTCCAAACTCATCGAGCAACCTCTAAACTCGCCTGTAAACTCTAATGTTGGAAAACCTCCCTCTCCTTGTATTCCAGTTTAATTAATGCATTCATCGTTTCTCAAAAAAAAAAAAAGACAAAAGAAAACTGAAGCGTGCTGAGTATAACTCTCGATCTCCATTTCATTGTTCAAAAAACACAATTTCCTACATATAAGTTGCACAAATAGTGTGATTTTCATAAGGCGTTGCAATTGCCTTTTTAAAAACCTGGCCTAATATAGTTGGATCCTAACGAAGTGCTCATAATAGTAGAGAAGGAAAAACCAAATCGGTCCTAATCAAAAACAAGCTTCCCGCTAATGGAGAGGGCTTCTCCAACTTTGATTGAGCCAGCTGTTAGCCAGGTGCTTTAAATGTAAGACACAGACAGGGCATCAAGAAAAAAAACACCCTTATGCAGTAAAACTTTTGTACTGCATCATATTCATACCCTCCAAGTTACTAACTTACCAGTTAACATTAGTATCTAGAGCACCTTTGCCTCATCTGGCAAGCGACAGTAAATGGTGATAGCGGTAATGATTTTTATAGTGATTTTGCAAAAACATGCCAATGTTCATGGTAATAAAAGTTCGATCCAAAGATGTGTTTTTCTTCATAAATTTCCATAACATCTTGATGCCACATTCCAAAGTGGTAATGGATAGTAACAAAATTCTGTGAAGGATGGGAATGGACAAGCATTTCCGTTGATGTTGACATGCAACTTCCCTTACTAAAAATTACCCTAAGATTCATTATCATTTTGTCATTTGTTAGGGTTTACAATGGGGACGTTAGTGGTTTCAAATCAGGATCGGAGGAAAACAAGACAAAGAAGGTTAAAGATCTTTCATGCTGACTCAATTGCTCTAATGAACTTCTGGAATACAGCTTAACTAGAAACATTAGCATTATGTTTTAACAAGTCAAATCACCTACATCCTGAATCTTCACAATTAGTAAATACTTGTTTGGTTGATATAAAGAAACAGGGGAAACAAGACTTCCTCAAAAGTAGAATAATGTAAAGTATTTGGTTGGCAAAAATTTAAGAAGTTATCACAACATGGAGGAAGTTGCTTACTCGGATCGCTCTACGAAAGTAGAACTTCCCATGATCAACCAAACAACTTTTAACACTTCCTAAGAAATAGAATTTCAAGGGAAAAACAACTTCCTAGGAAACACTACAACCTAATCTCAATCAAATGACCACTAAGTTCATCTTATTTCCAACTTAACAAATTCCACCTTCCAGTGCATTGTAGTCTGTACACTTCCTTCAACAACCCTACCAAAAAAATGTAAAAAAAAAAAAAATCAACAGCCTCTATGATGAAAGCCTAAATGTGGAGGTTAACTTTATGGGCTTACTCGCGTAACACAAGAAGGGAATTAATAACAAAGAAACGGGAAAGAATGAATTGCATATCCTGGCAGAGATAAAGAGCATGACAGGCAGATGAGATTCACTCATGCCCTAAGACCCACATAATCACCAATATATGTATATATTGAAAAGGAAGGTATATTTGATTAATCTGAACCTAAGTCTCCTTTTCCATCTCATTTTATATCTCACATCTTAGTATCAATTTATTCATCCAGTCACACACATAAAAAGCTACAATATCTCATTTGTAACCAGTAAATATAAGGAGCGCAGGTGGCAAGTAGCTTAAACCGCTAAATTCTGTAATTGTGCCCTAGAAGAACCAGAGTTAGAAACATCTCATGATCCGATACCAATTTTGAGAGTCATAATATCCAATACACCGCCAAAAGCAACATCAGGCTTTGAGGAACGTCACAATAATCAAATTTAAATTCACCCCATCAAATCTTGATTTTGTGTTGATCTACTAAAGTACCACTACAAAGAAATAGAAATAAAACAAACAATTTCTTAACATCTAAGAGTTAAAGGCAGGTAAAATAAATATAAAAAAAGTGATACTAGGATCACATATTTAGGCCCTTTTCTGTCGATCTAAATTAGACGCCTTTACAAGAATAAAAGGCAAGTAATGAGCACAGACCTTTGAGTCAACTGCATGATACTCTTCCACTAGATGCTACATGAGTGCTGAGAACGCCTGGACAATATCTTCTGCCCAAGTTTAACTTTTTCATGAATGGACCTGAAAACCCAATTGAAAAAGATAATTTTTATAGAATGCAACCAAAGGCCGTAGCTGCATCAGCAATTAAGATTAGAGGCTAATTTAACAATGATGTAAAAGAAGCCTGCAAATCCATAGAATTAGTAGTTCTAGATTGAATCATTGCATGGAAATTACATTGTGAATATGGAATTGCTTGAGAGTTGTAGGAGTTTATAGAATTTGGAGATAGTATGTCTTAGGGGGAAAAAACTTAACAGTAGTTCAGGAAGGGAAAGCGTTACTGAGCACCAACAAATCCGAGCATACAGCTACAAAATACCAAGGTGTAGCTCAACACTATAAACATTTGTTGATAAAAATTTTCTTCAACAACAGGATGAGGATAGAAAATGAGATTTATAGCAGCTATTAGACACACGAGTCCAAGTGTATTCCAAAAAAAGTATCTTTTTAGTTTGAGAAGCAACAGTGACATAAGATAGCCGGGGGGGGGAGGGGGGGAGAAGTAAACAACAAAAAAAGTAACACATTACAGCAAGAATTCGTAATATTATAAAGAGAACTTCAGTTTTCCTCCCATATTGTTGGATCCTTGAGTCCAACAGCTGTATCTAACCTATTAAATTGACATTTTAATTGCCGATAAACAAAAACCTATGTAGCAGTTCCCATGCGACGCCTCAAAACATTCAGCCATCTCATACATAAGATGATTAGGGCTCGAAAACTGAAGATATAGGCTATAGCAAGCCATTACCAAATCATAATTCTATCAATATTCTATATTTGTTTGGATCCATAGCAGCTTACATAAGCACATATCAATGTAAAGGTTTGAAGAGGAGCTGAAAAAAAAAAAAAAAAAAAAAAAAGAAAGGCAACATAGTTGATTAGACATTCCAATGTGCCACTAATACAACTCGAAACCTTTTCAAAGATTTATTTTTTTGTCGCAAGTATTCTTCTCATTTCTGTTGTAGTAAAAAGCCTGCTAGACACACGTGTAATAGCAGATAGCAACAATAATTAGATAATTATGTCTAAATGCACCATATTTTCTGATAAAATTTCCATCTTGCTGCTCATCTTTCAAAAAGCACCAAACATCTCCATAACATAAGATAGCATCATCACGACCACAAAACATTTTGTCTCAACTTCTGGTGATGCATATATCACATCTCCCATCACATTGTTTTTGTCCTCTATAAAACAATCTTTGGCAAAATTATATACATCCTCCGTTCTGAAAAAAATAAAACGCTTTTCTCAAAAGATCTCACATAAAACAGAGAAGCGTTTCATTTATTTCAGAACGGATGAAGTATTAGATTCCCCGTTCCCCCATATGGTACTTACTCTTGTTCTCTAATGATTGTTCCAGTTTGACTTTCATATTTATCAACGTACAACTTTGACCATTAATATCTTGATTAACTATAAGTAAGTTATGAAAAATCAATATTTTGAAATATACTTTGAGACAAATTCAATAACATTTGAGAACACTAACATTTTTTTTCCCTATATATTGGTAGCAAAATAGTGTCGAAGCGAGATATGTGAATAGTGTAATATTTAAAAAGAAACCACTTTTTGAAAATGGAGCGAGTAATTTGTAAATATATCTACAAGATAAATTGTTAGTCAATACACAATCTTTGGTCCTGTCAACAAATAAACAAATCAATCTTTGGCCATATCATATCTCTACAACACAACCCAATTCAGCAGGAAATTGGTCACTGTATTTTTTAAAAGAAACAACTATAATGATTTGAACTAAGCAGTAAGAACAAACGAACTCTAATAACAAGAGCTGCATTTTTCTAACAAAAACCCAAAATTTAAATAAAAGAAGTAACAAAAGGGATATTCTTAATTAGATATCAGTATATTGTGAGGTAAAATGAAAAAAATTCAAATTCAACAAATTATCATCATAAACAATTTACTTCAAAACAAAATAAAGCAAAAATAACGTATCAGAGACATCAAGAAACAGAACCAAAAGGGCAGAGGCAAGTACATTACAAACATTAAGTTGAGATAAAGAACATTGAAAAAGACAAAACCTTTACTGAGTAAGAACAAAAGAGCGACAGATTACCAAGTTGTTGCGCAGTTGAAGATTCACAAAAGCCAAGCAAATACCTCAGAAAACTTTCTGGGCTGCTTTTCCCTCCTTTTCTCCTCCAGGCTAACACCTTACACCCCCCAGCGTCTAAGCCTCGGACGTATTGGCCCACTTAACTACTCCTCCCCTTCCTTTTTGTTTGCCTATTAAAAAGAGTGGATGGGAGAGTAAAATTGTGATCCCTATGACCATTAATTTTAGGGCGGCGTTTAACTACCGAGTATTTTTAATAGGAAGTAAATTCGAAAGGATAAATCAAACAAAAAGAATTGGGGTAAACTTAGAAGGGACGGAGGGAGTATCAAACGGCCATGACTGCACCTTTGCACCAATCTAATTTATATCTTTCACGGGTTGAGAATTTTTTATTTTTTTTTAATTAGGAAAGATAATTGGTCGGAAGACCAACCCTCTATTTCTTAGCTACTAACTGCGCACACCATTTCGAGATGTTGGGTACAAGGCTATACAGCCCAGAAGTAAATGCCCAACATATTGTTGGATTCGAACCCTGGGCAATGCCCTGGAATTCGGGGGGAGTACTCCACTGAGCTACCACCTCTCCCTCCATGGGTTGAGAATTATTGTAACACTTGTCTTTTTTATAATTATTTTAAAAATGAATATCATTAGAAATCGTGTGCAGTGCATGCAATCAGCCATGTTGCTTGAATCATTAAGGCCATGTTTGGTAAATGGCTTTTTCATTGGCTTTTGGCTTTTCAATTTGGTCAAACAGCCAAAAAAAATGTTTGGTTATTGGTATTTTGGTTGGCTGAAAAGCTGGCTTTTAAGCCAAAATGAAAAAGCTGCCTGGAGCAGCTTTTTGGATTGGCTTGTTGGCCCACAAACTCTCTAATAAACAGCCAACAACCATAATTAATTTTGCCAAACACTTTTGCAAACAGCTGGCTTAAACAGCCAAATTAAAAAGCCAATACATACAGTCAATGATTCCAGCCAGTCAAACAAGCCAACTAAACCAGCCAAAAGTCAACAGCCAACAACCAATTGTCAAACAACCCCTAAACCTTTGTCCTCTAACTAACTTTACATAACATCATATAACCATCAAACTATAATATAAATAACAACAATAAAGAAACCATAATAGAGAAAAGTCATGGTCATAAAATTTAGAATTTTGATGCTCAACTATTTTTTTTTATATTATTAATAATCTATGATAACATAAATTGTATTTCAAGATTGGCTAAATTATGTTCAACTTATTTAAACTTATTTCAGAAAAAATAAGATCATATAAGATAAGATCATATAAGATAAGATCATATCATATAAGATAAGATAAGATAAGATAAGATAAGATAAGATAAGATAAGATAAGATAAGATAAGATAAGATGTTAGACAACACAATAGAGTAGAATATAAGTTCTGATAAGTTCAGATAAGATAAGATAAGATAAGATCGGATAAGATAAGATCATATCAGATCAGATAAGATAAGATAATATAGGATAATATAAGATAAGATTAAACAAAATAAGTTGAATCAAACGGACCCATAAATCCATTTTTTAAAGAAAAACGTGCAAAAAACGATAAGAAGAATATTGAACTATTTTTTAATCAACCTACTTTTAGATCTTTCACAAAAGTGATATGAAAGAATATCAGATTTCTAACTCTATGCCCGATCTATAATATTAAGGAAATTTTAATATTTGAAATATTAAAATTCAATTTACTAATGAAGGGTATGATTTATTCAACTTATTTTTCCCGAACTTATCATATATGTTTTAAAATTTTTTGAACCTTTTCTTAGTTGTGATTTTTTAAATACTTTTCTTAAGACATGTTAAGGGTCTGTTTGGCGAAACTAGTGGTTATAGTAGCTGCTAGTTGTTGCAGTAGTTGTAGCTATTGGGTGTAGCTGCTAGCTGTTTGCTAGTAGTTGTTAGCGATTAACGTGTAAAGTAATTGTTTATTTACAAGTGTTTGGCAAAATTAGCTGTTGCAATTGTAAAAGACAATAAATGACATTTATTCATATAAGAAATGAACTACAATAATTTTATTAGTTAGTTTAATAGTTAGTTCAATAGTTAAATTCAATATTAATTTTTTAAAGAATTTACACAGAAAAAGGAGTATACGACTTTTTAAGTACTTAAAGAAATGTAGAAATTTAAGATAATAGTCAACCCTCAAAAGATTTATATTACCTATTTTAACTAAAATGCTTGTGGAATTTGGAGTATAATATATTGTGAGATATTAGTTATATCTTCTCTTTAAAATATATTGTAAAGGAAAAACAATGAATTGACATAAAATAAACCAATTAATAAACATAAAAGGGAAAAAGAAATGAAAAACATTGGTTAATAATTTTACCTTATGCTATAATATAGTGTTTGTTCGCTAGACCGCTACCTATAAATCTCAAACGTTACTTGTAGTAACAATCTACAACCACTACCCATAATCTACTCCAACCGCTATCTACCAGCTACTCCAACCACTACCTTACCAATCACTCATAATTTTTTTAAATAGTGTTTTGACCTTGTCCAACCCTACCCGCTACCTAAACGCTAATGCCAAACAGGGCCTAAGTTCAACTTATCTTTGCTTATTTTTCATAAAACATTAGAAAATAAAGTTCATAATAGTTGAAAAAAATATAGAAAAGTTCTAAGAGATTAAGAAATGTAAAGAGAATTAAGGTCCTTCCTAAATGTCGTAATTTATCAAAAGTTTAATACATTTCGGAAGGATTCCAAGAGGATAACTAAATCATTGAAAAGGGAAGCCAACTTTAGCAGCTTTGATTTTAGCATATAATAGAACATCATCCTACACATGTTTTTCTTCATAAATTTTCATTACTATTAAAAGACACCTTTCTAAATGGGATTTTAGGAGGCAAAACAAATCATTTAGGATAGAAGCGAATTTAGTGACTTCTCTTATAGTATACTCCCTCTATTTTCTTACTATATGCCTAATTTCCTATGCGCATTTGTTAACGCGCTTCTTTGACATTAAATATCTTTCATTACATATCAGTAAAAATTATAACGAATGAATACTAATAAAGTAGCTCAATGAGATGAATCAAATAAAACACCACATGATTACATTTTTTCTTATATATTGAGAAGTATTTAGAAGATTCTCTCGAATTGTGAACAGGGTAAAGATTCCAAGTGTGCATAATAAACAAATAGAGAGGGAATAGTATTGATTTTTCTCCTTTTATGTAATATGGGACAATTCATGTGATTAATTAATTTTAATTGATTTAAAAAAAGAAATTTACCGAATGCTAAACAAGGTTTATTATACAGATCCATTCCTTAATACTACTATCTCATTAACATCTCTCTCCAAAGTTGGAAAATTAAATTCAAACTCATATAGTTTTTGATTCAAACTCATATAATGATATGAAGGAATAGTCCAACAACTCCCAAATACTATGTATGACCAGTACTTATCCCTTAGATGGCCCTTCGTTTCCACTATCCAAGATCTGGACCTACCTTCTGTAAATGAAATGGGGACCAACTTTATTTATATTAAACAAAAAATAAATACAAGGACATATTCATCATCATCATCTTCAAGTTAGTAAAATTTTAGGGTTTCATATTATTAAAATTTATATTAATGTCTACATCTCTCTAAGTCTCTCTGTAGCTAGCCCATTCTTTGCTGCAGAGAAACCCTCAAGTAGTGATTAACCTTTGTCATTGTGTATAACATGTGATATTTTATCATCTTACAGATTGAAATGTACACCTATATGATAACTCCATGAATGATTCTAATCTACCCCCACATCTTTAAAAACCTAAAAATAGCTCAACCCCAAGGGCCAAGACACAGTACCTTAAATTGAAGTTGTTAAGTTGACAACTCATTGTATATAATAATTTACACATGTGGATGCCAAATATAAGTATAGCTCAAGAAGAAGAAGAGGGAGAGGACACATGGGAGCTAGCTCGGGCGTTCGCCGAGGATACAAGGAGCATCATGGGTACCAACTGGCCACCAAGGTCTTACACTTGCACCTTCTGTAGGAGAGAGTTTAGGTCAGCTCAAGCTCTTGGTGGCCACATGAATGTCCATCGCCGCGACCGCGCTCGCCTCCACCATCAGTCCACTGTCCAAGACCAAACTCGGTCAGTGAGTATGTCAATGTGTATGGCCACAACCAGCACAACATCATCGTCACTAGTCTATCAAATTGCTAATTGTACAAGTACTAATGTGAAAGAGGTTATGCCATCTTCTGTTGGGAATTCATTGCCTATTCACAGTTATACTGATAATTATAATCAGATGCAAGTTATTAGTACTCAGATGTCTAATAATGGGCTTATTAAGGTTAATCATGAGGACAAAGGAGTCATTGAAGAGCTTGATCTGGAGCTTCGTTTGGGACATATACCAACATCACCATCACATAACAAATTGTTTGAGAAGAATAATAATGTGTCTCTTTTTAATTTCAGATGATACTTGAGGTTGGGATTTTCCTCTCTTTTATAAATTTTAAGTATATTTTTCCTTCATTTTAGTTATAATAATAATATTTTGTAAGTCAAATTAGTTTTTTCTTTGGATGCTTATTTAAATTATTTTTTAAGTTGCACAGCCAAAAAAGTTTTTCCTCCTAGGTAGTATAATTAGTTGTTAAAAATCATTGTCATATCTCATGTGTGTAATGATTTATGATTTGATGGTTCTTTAATTAGTAGGGAGCTATTTTCCAAAATTGTCTACTAAGCACAGATAATTCCAAAGAAACTAACTAATTTTATACGAGCCAAGTGAGAACAGAAATAATAATTGATAATTGGAGTACAGTAATAATACTAATCCCTGTGTCCCCAAATCTATAGTAATTGTACTATGTGACTTTTATAGTCTCAAATGCTCTATTTCTTGTTTATTTGTTGATTACACAGTGCTACTGGAAAATAACATTTTGTAGGGTTTTTTCTTTTCCATATTACAATATTTGAAGTTTTAATTTTTTGAGGGGATATTTGATGTTTTATTTAAGGATGTTAAGAATGGAGAAAATTAATTAGAAGGAAATTTTTTGTTGAAGATATAAAATGAGTTTAGGAATCTTTTCTTTCAAGGTATTCCCAAAGAAAATCAATAGATAAGGCTCCAACAGCATGTCATAGCAATAATCTTCATATCGATTGAAACCTATAATTCATGCTCGTTGCTCAGTTGCTCTATGAGTCTATTCTTATCTATTCACTATAAAATCACAATTACTCTCTCCGTCTATTTCTAGTTGCTACATTTTGCCATTTTCAAGTGTCTCAATTTACTTGTTACATTTGCTAAATATTTCTACTTTTAGTATGTGGTACCCACATATTATTTACCTCTATACTCTTATTTTTGTCTTCATTGCACAAAAAGACAACTACTTTATGCTTAATTGCTCTAGTACTTTTCAATGGTCCTCACATGTTTCCTTGCCAATTATGCAAAAATAAATGTAGCAACTAAAAAAAGACGGAGGGAGTATTCAACTAAGAAAATTTGTAAGAGTTCTCGTATGTTTAGGAGATATTTGGGCTCAATTAATAAAATAGAGTTTTTTATTTAACAATAAAATTATTCCATTGATTTATAATAGAAGTTTATAAAACTAACTATACATATCAAATTTGATCAAATATAATTATACTATGAAAAAATCATGATCGTTAATGAAATCTAACACTTCATGGTAACCCTCTTTCACATCGTTAATTGTTTGATACAATCTTCTATACATGATGGAGTTTATCGATTGGTTGTAGTAGTTTTGAAGTGTAACTCGATTACAGCATTGCGCCAATTCCCCTCAACAAATCAATTTGTTGTAGAACATGAAACCCAAAACGAAGTCCTAAATGTAAACTCTCACAAAGAAACAGACAAAACACAATATATGGGTCGAAATAGTAACCTCATATTTGGGTAGAAAAACTCTAGAATAACGAAAGAATTATGTTTTAATATAAACAATAATTTCAAAGCTACTAATAAAAAATGGCTTAGCACCACCGAAGTTATTAATTTCTCCATCTTTTCTTACACTACATATCGTACTTCTTAGTTCTTACTGTCCTAGTAAAAGTAGGATAAAATAAAAGGCCAATTACACCCAAATAGATGTTAAAAAAAACTGCCCTTTGTCATATCACATATGGGTATAAAAAACGATGGCGACATTTGGGTATTCATTCAATAATGCATGCTTTCGACAAAATTGAAACTTATTTTTTCATCATATTGCATCACTTTATTTGCTCAAACATATATGTTCTTAAGAAAGATAACAAAAGAAGTGAAAGTATAAATTATTATATTATTCTTTTAATTAACCAACTGAATATTGTTGGTCACAAACTTAATCAACAAAACATTCTCTAATTTTACGTACAATTCATTGTTCAAAGAATTTCGTAATAGTGAAGAATAATAAATTCATCTTAAAGCTAATTAAGTAAATTATTTGTTTAATAATTGTTGGTTAACCAATTCTGTGCTAAATTTTGATAAAAATATAAAGAATATCAAGGTTTTACTTATATTTGAGATGAAACTGCAATCATAAACTACAAATAACTATATGTAATCTCAAACTACATGAAACCAATGTATGTTTCACTTGATTGGCCTAAAATAAAAGGAGTCATATCTCAAGAGATACAGTCTTCGGTCTTCGTGCCCTCTTGTCAACTCCATTAGGTTACATTTTCAAATTTAAATTTTTGGCTGGGTGGAGTAAATTAGAGAGAAAAGTAGTGGGATCAAATATAATGAATATGAGAGTGAATTAAGTTGTGCACCTTCATGCTCATTTTTTTGTAGCTAGGGGGCACTCTTTTAGGAAATTCCGGAAAAAGAAATTTAGACAAAAGGGACATAGAGAGTATGGTGTAGGGCACACCACTCTGCTATATTCTATTCACCTACAAGGATTTTATTACTTATTCTACTTATTCTTGTTATTAGATCATATCAAATTGGATTAGAAATTTTTAGACCATATCTTCCTAGATAGTCTAAAACTTTCGTTGCACAATTTTTTATATTTCCTCCATTTTGAAATAAGTGAATTAAACATTTCTCTCTTTTATGTGAGAGATTTTTGAGAGAAGTGTTTCACTTATTTCAGAACGGAGAAGTACTAATTATATGCTACTTCTTCTTATTGACTAATAATTAGGGAAAAAAAGACTTTAGTTGATTTTTTAGTCATCCTCTTCCTCTTGTCAACATGATAACATGTAATATAAAGTACATCAATATTCACTTAATTAGGTGTACTTTACAATACGTTGCCAACATTTTTTTTTATATTTGGATGACAAACATTCTAGTACTATGGTACTACAAAAGTGTATGAGATCTTCGTTCATAATTATTTGAGTAATAAATGAAAAATAAGCTACCACAAAAAATGCATAAAGGGACATATACATTCTGATTGGTGAAATGTTTGACATAATCAACTCAAACAAGGACTTTTAATATACACCTTTAAATTTTCCCCTAATCTTTCTCTTGCAACCCTCATCTCTCTTTTACCTCTTCCCCCCCCCTTTTTCAATCAACCTCTTTATTTTTGTGTTTCTTTCGCTTTTAAGTTGATGGAATCTCTTTCCGAGTGATGATGGATTCTCCACCAACCCTTTGGATAGAAAGGGTCATCGTATCTTAGTAATGAACGATGTGTTCTAGGAAGACACTAAAATATCAAAAGTCTTATCGTGGGGAAGTTTGGCGACTAGCCGACTACAGAAGCTTTAGCGAGGCACAAGTGCAAAAATGGGTGAAGGAGAATTGGTACAAAAGGCAAGAAATTAAAGTCAGAAAAGAATGGTACTTTTTCATTTTTCACTGTGAAGCAGTCGAAGATGCAGAGGAACTCAGAGTGCTAGTGTAACTCCCCGACTTTCATGCATCCTTATTAAGTTAATTAATCATGATTAGCGGCGGAAGACTTAACTTATTCGGCGCGTTGCCGCCGTACTTTCCACTAGGGGGAAAATACAAGGGCGACATTTAACCTTATCATACGGTGACTTTACTCGATTCTCTACTTATTAAAGAAACACTATAATAATTGAAGAACATTTTCAGAAACTTTCGGCAGATTTTCCTTAAACTATTGTAACACTCCACCCACCAAGTGACAGGCCACAGTAGTGACAAAACAAAACATTGACAAACACATCAAGACATCGCTGAGTACTAACCCATAAAACATTTTGAACACATGCTTTGGTGTCTACGACCCTCATGTAATCAACATGTTTACACCGTTCATAATCACATCATCACAACATAGCAACATTCACATTATTCATTATGTTTCATGACTTATAAGTATTTTCGAAATCATAGCGAGAATCGTAACATCATCATAGTTCTTTCCTATCAAAGTAGAGGACATACTTTCATATCATCGAAATTCATAAAGCTTATAGTTTAAGTCATACGGTTTTGTCATAGGTCATTATCATCTTTCATTCACTTCACTTTCATAATACTTCCACTTTACTCTATCGTGTTTCGTTTCTCACGTATCATAGATATGTTACATAATCCTAATTGTAATTATAAGAAGTCATCTTAAACTCAACATAGTCATAGTCATATTCGTAACGTAGTAATGATCGTACTTTCGTAACAACATAGTTATTTCATAGAATTCGTTCATAACATCACTAATCATCATATTCGTAAAACATTCCACATCTCCTAATCCAAACATCGATAATATAATGTGTGAAATCATAAAACATAATCGCAATCATAATCATAATTTCGTAACATCAAAGTCATCATACTTCATAGCATTAAATCATTTAATAACATCATCTATATAGCAATATATTTCGTATCATATCATAAGCATCATCATTATCTTTCCATCTTACTTAAGTCATATTGGTAACTTGATTAACATCCGAGCTTTGTAATAAAATAAGAAAGAGCATGCATTTAATAGAGGGAAGGGCAACATAAATAATTTCATAACGTATCATATCAGTTCATATCATATCATAAGCTTCATCATTATCTTTTCATTTTACTTAATCATATTGGTAACTTGATTAACATCCGAGCTTTGTAAAACAAGAAAAAGCATGCATTTAAAAGAGGGAAGGTGTAACAGCCCGCTCCAAATAGCAGCTTAATTAAGGTCTAATCCTACTAATTACGAAGTTAAGCTGCTAATTAGAGAGACTGTTAGGGCGGACTATCACACCTTCCTTCCCCTAGGAAAGGTAGGAAGTCTATTAGTATCCAAGCATAATACGAAAATAAGTTATAATAAAATAGTTATTACAATATGTTTTGAGTACTTAGATTACAAATCAAATACATGTTTAACTTGCAAAATCATTATATAATACGATTCATCTCATAGCAGCGGATTAAACACATTGACCAACACTTCACATTGCACGCAAGAGCTAACTCGAACATTCCCTCTAATCCTGCAAAATAGTTGAATCTGCCCCCACCAGGACAGGTTCAAAGAACAAAACAGGTTAGCTTACGCTGGTACACAAGTCCCACCAATTACAAAATATTAAGGTGGCTGAAACTATTCAATCGTTTCTTATACTCAAAACATAAACTTATAACAATAATAGCTTCATTTTCTTTTTGCTCAGAAATTCATTAATGCAGCGAGATGGTTTTTGTTCTTATTTGGAAATACGTTTATACTTGCTCATAAATACGTTGATTCTTTCTTTTAACTTCCATAAAAATTACATTGCATATGCAGGAGAAATTCTTCAAGAATTATCTCAAAATATCACATATCATTCTCAATACTTAGAACAACAATACTCTTAAAACTTATCACAAAACATAACATATCTCCAAGGAAGGAACATGAATGGAGGCTAAGCCACCACTCCACACATTTGAGGGACGTCTCCCCACCTTTCTTATTTCTGCTTGCAAGACTTCTAGGTCATGACCCTTCATAACGGAGCAATACCCGCTCCAAATACTTAAAGAGCAAACCCGCTCTGCACATATTGTTCACTTCCCCCTTATAAAACAACTTACCATCATACAAATTTAGTTATACTAAACACTTGTGCTTAAATACTTATACTCAAATACTTATACTTAAATACTTATGCTGAAATACTTATACCTTTATAATTATACTCAAATAACTTACTTAAAAACTTATGCATAATCATTATTTCAACCATCATAACAAACTTTAACTTATCAAAATCAGTTTCGTAAAACAAGCTTGCTATGTCAAGTTCCACCATCTCGGAAGGGTGACTTATTAACAAAGCTTCGGAAAATAAACATTATGGTTAACCAGAATGGTTAATAAGGTGATCAACATGATATGGCAGCATGATTAGGTTTCAAAAGAGGTTCTTAAAGATATGAAAAAAACGACGCCACACAAGTACTCACATAATCTAATTCATGGTTTTAAAGTTGGTAGCAAAATATGATGGTTTGCGCGTGAGATTACATCGGAACTTTTATGTTCCGCTAAGGGTTTGGATAGGTCAATAAATAAATTGTTACATGCAGTAGGTATTCAACCTTTAAAGGTACTCAATGAACCCAAGAAGCATGGGTTAATCGACTTGGAAAGTAACTAAGAGAAATCGGGTTTTCAGTATTCCTTTACACAACGAAGTATGGTCATGTGTGGAGTTTAATGAAGGGAATGAAGCAATGGTTTATCTTACAATCAAGACATGTATATTCCAGGGATACATCATGAAAGTTCAACCAATAACAAGATCATTAATCAAGATTCCATCGGGATAATAGCAAGGGTCGATGAATTTTTGAGGAAACTTGTTATGCAAACAACAACTTCCGGACAGCATAACTTTTCATGTACAACTCAAATGGAGTGATTTTTGGGTCTAAATTCAATAACTTTTCAAGATCTACCACTTCCAAGAGACATCAAGGCAAAAAACATAGTGGAAAAGAAAGATATTTGGGAGAGAAAGTCACGACAGCATAGCTCAGGAGAATGGATAATCACTTTCTCACTCGGTTATTCAGAGAGTCCTAGGGAACTTGACATGCAAGAGATTTTTAACACAATATCTTCCATAAGAAAACACATGCAAATCTGTTTTTATACACATTCAAACATAATCCAAGTATTCACAATTCCACAAACAAATTCCATGATCAAGGCTAGAAACAAAGTTTAGGTGGTGGAGCTTGTGAACCTTATTTCGGGTGTTTAGGAATCAAATCTTCTTTAAGAACTTTTAGCTCTCTTCCAGAAACCTTCTAAGATATTAATTACAACATACATAACTTAAATTCAGCAATTAACCCAAGGTAATCTAATTTACAATCTACTAAATCTCATAAGTGCTACGGTTTAGCCACATCATACCTTTCTTAGTTTTCTTTGATGCTATGGATGTGATACCTCAAAAATAACACTTTCCCAGTATGAAGAACAACTTGAGGAGTCTAGGACAACAATTTCATGCAAGATCCAGATCTAAAATCAAAAGGAACAAAATCAACACGCCGAGCGGCGAAGAAGAAGAGGGGTGAATGTTGTGTAGTTGTTGTGTTTTGTGAATGAAATCTCATGAAATGAATTAGGGACCTTGGTCATATATAAATAGAGAATGAGTAATGGCAAGCTCGTGATTTTGGTTTAGTAATGAGCGCAAAATCGTCTTTTCACGACTTAGGAGCATTCCAGAATTTTATGGTTTTTACTTAATCCTTAACCTTATGTAATTAAGCTCCAATCCTTCACTATACTTAAACTAAACCCTCAAATTATGCTTTGTAATTCAATAAAGATATTTTGGCTCATTTGTCCCTTAAATCATAATTACAAAGTATCTCAAACACAATATCGATAATAGTTCGAAGTCTCGAAATTTCATAACAATGCTCAACGTTCTTAACGTAATTCGTAAATATCTTATCTTAGCTCATAATTTGCATTCATAATCACATGATAAACATATAATATTCAGATTCACCGACGGACTTCACATAGGAACTATTCACAATTTCCTTATTCCTCAAAGATGCAATTGATTAAGTCTCGATTAGTATGCTAACGTATCTCGTTTATCTTAATGATATTGTCTTAAAAATTGAGTCTATTACACTCTTCCTCCCTTAAAGAAGTTTCGTCCCGAAACTTATATTGTACCTTAGAATAATGGGGGTACCGATCTCGCGTATCTAATTTGTTCTCACATGTTGCTCTTCCTGATCAAGGGTCGGTTTTGAGTTCCTTTAACCAAGAGTATTGTTTAGCTTTATAATATTTCTCCCCCTTTTTTTTAGAAGTCAGTAGGTAACATTACTTGCTTAAGTTCAATTATATAAATTCATATTCTAAGAAACTCATATCTTTAGGTTCCAAGGTTTTTATAGCATATACCCAAATCTGGTAAGGTATCCATTCTTTTACAACATCTTCCAGAAATCTAGAGGAGAACGTTACGAAACCATTAATAGATTCAATGAATCTCAATAACTTAGTACAACAAATCCCAAAACTGATTTTTGTTCACTATAAGCCACTTAAAAGAAACGATATATATAGCAATCGAACTCGGAATGTTTATATGGTGGCAATTGACAACTAAAATATGACAACACTACTCGGAGACTTAATAAGTTAACCACCATAATTCTTGGAATAAATGGTTAAATACTTATAACCTAAGCTATTCTCATTTCCTTTTTCCCCTCGTATTACTCACACTTGCTTCTTAGTCTCATGATCTTACTCAAGTCTTACTGAAATCCTGGCTCATGACATTCCAATCACTAAGTGTTCGATATTTATATCCATACAGGCTTCATACGGAGCTATACTCGATTGGTAATAGAAGAATTTCGTGCATGCTAATTTATCTTCCCATAAACCCTTTTATTCCCATATATGAGCTTGCAATATTTTCCCATATTTAAATAACATACTCTGTTTTCTCATGTAACTTCTCCCCTTAAACTTGATTCCCTAGCAATTTAAGTATTTCGCATCATATTGCAGCACATTTCGCTTCAACCCCTTCCACCAATTTTTTTTATATCCTGATTCATCTTGTCTTCTTTGTGATGAACCGAGTACGCACCGATATGCGCCTTTCTAGAATTCTCTCTCTTTCCCCCTATATCCGAATCATCGTCACTCACCATTTTCCTAATTCTTTATATTCTTTCGTCACCATATACTTCAAAAATTCGTTATCTCATTTCCCTCTATCTTTAACCTCAGTTCCTTGATAAACTTATTTTTGCACTTACTTTGCTCAAGTTTCCTTAAAAGGAATACTTTTATCACATAACATTTAGTTCTCCATGTATATTCCCTTCCTTAATCATATTCAACTTTTGATTGCATTACTCTTGCATACTCCCATGGTTATCGAAATGATGAAATCATTTTCCTGGCGAGGTTTCTATTCACAGCCTCTACCACCTTATCTCGCCTTCCCCAGTGGTACTAAATGCTTACATCACGATCCTTGGGCAATTCTAGCTACCTTCGCTATCTAACTTTCATATCTTTCTAAATAAAAATATTCCTTAAGTTTTTTAATGATTAATATAAACCTTTCAGGTTACTTAACTTAATAAAACCTCTATAATGTTAAGGCAAATTCCTTAGCTTTCATTCCAGATCATGCGCACATTAATTTTCTTATAGCTTTAACTACCTAGCTAGGCGCATAGGCTGCCACTCGCTGATGTTACATCAATATACATGCCAAACCTTCCTAAGAAACATAGCTATACATCTTAAGTCCTTCCGTCCCAGAAGGCCGAGCTAGAATTTCTTTAACTTCTGGAAAGCTTTCTCATAATTCTCCGACCACTTGAACTTTATTCTTTCCTTAATACTTCTTTAGGACGCGCTTCCTGATTCTTTTGACATACCAAAATATCATCTACAAGAATAGTCATAATAGTCTAATAAGATTTAAAATGTCACCATATCGTATTTACAAACACTACTGGTGCATTACTAAGCTCGATCAATGTTTTCACAAATATAGTGAACATAACTCATCCTAAATGTCATTTCCGAAATATCTTCACTTGCTGCTTGCATCTAGTTTTTTTTTTCTCGACTTTTAGTCTACTTTCAAACACCCCCAACTTATTTAATTTGATCAATTAAATCATATACTCGGAACAACGAATTCCTTTTCCCCAACTGTAATCTTATTAGTTTGTCAATGATCTTTACATAATTTCATTAATCCGTCACCTCAAGGTGAAACATTGGGTCATATAAATTCTTCATCTCTTTTTTTTTTTTTTTTTGCAACAATACTTCCAGCTACGTCATTAACTCGACCATCTCAACTCTAAAAATATATGTAACCCCTAGCACTTATCTTATATAACATTCAATCACCTTATGTAATTGCAATACTGGCAAACCCTTAACTAATACATCTGGAGACTCTTTCACCACTAGTGTTTTTTTTTCCATGCTCCATCACTCCCTTATGATTTTCTATTTTCTGAATTACGTAACCAGTACCTTCTGGTAACCCATCTCCCTTAATCACTTTGCTCCATTCTTCCGAGTTTGACGACACATTCTGCTATATAATACTATTTTTGCTTGTGATTTCACCTAGTAACATTTTGATGATTGCTTGGTTCTTACTCAGCCAAGACATCCTCAAGATTATATTATAATACTTCAAATCGGAAAACATTAAATCAGCCTGCAACTCTGACTCTGCTATCTCAATTACACAATCTCTAAATAATCATTTACAACAACCCGACTCTCTATTAGACATATAAGTTGTCTTAATGAAGTTTAACAAAATGCGTTGGAGATAGATAAATGCAAAGCTCCAGAATCAACAACACGTTAGCTACGGCTCCATGCGCGTTACTATTGAGCACAATCATATGAGTCCCCCAAAGTCGAATAGGACCCAATTCTCTTCAGTTTCAGTTCCTCAAAGCATCGCCCGACTTTCACCTATTTTTCATGATAATATTCAGCTTACTTATTTGGGAAAATTATATGCCAAATCCATTATATACAAATTCCCATCTAATTAGTAATATCCAAAATTTCCAATTTCCAGAACGATTTCCTTGCTTTAAAACATGTAAGAGGAACATAAAACTTATTCAAATTCAAGCTCATCTCACAACCTAACATAGCAAATCTACCACATATGTTCTTGGAATTATACCATTTATTCCTAAAAACAAATCAAGAAGTACTTGTAACTGACATATAGACTCCAAAATTTTAATCTGATAAATTTCCAATCACAATTATATTGATTCTTATATTACCGGAATGATATTTGTATTTTCGAATTACTTGTCCCGATACCTTATACCTCTATAACCATATTACATCCCGACAAATTGTCTACGACAATCATTATTGTAGCTTAGGTTGATAAATTGTATTCCATATCACCCTATCATACATAAATATACCATGATTCAATTATCTACCAGACATTTATACTCCAAATACTAATCATTCATTATCCATATCAATCTTAAATTTATAACTTATAGTAATACTTCTCAACGTTTGAACTTAATTCCATATTACTCCTCATTCAACACTTATTCCTTTGTAAATTCATAACACTAAATCACTGGCTCTCCATTTAGGCTACTAGCTTAATGTAGAAACAAAGCTTACTTAGATAATACCAAGCATATCTACTTTGAGTTTACACTGCATATATATATATATTCTCTTTCCTGTTTGTCCTCATAACTTCACAACAAATTTATTTATAAAAGAAATACATACACAAAACTTTAACACAACCAATTTTTTTTCCGCTCCGTCTTTCTCTTCACAAGTTATAAATTTTGACTCATTCCTTAGTGTGGATTGTCTAGTATGGCTAACCCCGCCTCTGGTGCTCCATAGGGTGATTCATCTTGCCTCCGTTTCTTCCTCAATACTTTTAACCTTAACAAACTCTTATCCTTACTGACAATAATTACATCATAACCTTGAACCAATTCTGTATTCCTAGACAATATTTAACAGGTTCCATTAAGTTTGACGAAAACTAGCCCATGGCTCACAAATCACATCGGCTTAAGTCCCGGGTCGCCTTTAGTGGCTCCTACAAGCATCCATAACCTCTTTCCATTCTTGGACTATGACCTAGTGCCTAGTTAGCATGGCCATCATATCATCTTCCCATTTATCAACACCAAAATAGGTGTTGTGTCCTCTTTATATAAGCATGTTCTCGCTTACGCTTTTACGGAATCTACTCGGAACCATCTACACCAAAATCTTATTACATTCACATTTACATTCATACACATAAATTCACATAGCACACACAAAATCACACACACATGTTCACATATGTTCTGAATACTTTTACATATATATGAAATGAGTTCCAATTTTTCCTTCCTTAAGAAAATAAACACTATTTACCTTTTGTTTTCAAACTTGCAAATCAGAAATACTTAGTTTTTGGATCTCGAAAACCTAAGCTCTGATACCACTTGTAATAGCCCGCTCTAAATAACAGCTTAATTAAAGCCTAATCCTACTAATTATGCTAATTAGAGAGACTGTTAGGGCGGACTACCACACCTTCCTTCCCCTAGGAAAGGTAGGAAGTCTATTAGTATCCAAGCATAATACGAAAATAAGTTATAATAAAATAGCTATTACAATATGTTTTGAGTACTTAGATTACAAATCAAATACATGTTTAACTTGCAAAATCATTATATAATACGTTTATTATTGCTCATAAATACGTTGATTCAATCGTTTTTTATACTCAAAACATAAACTTATAACAATAATAGCTTCATTTTCTTTTTGCTCAGAAATTCATTAATGCATCGAGATGGTTTTTGTTCTTATTTGGAAATACGTTTATAATTGCTCATAAATACGTTGATTCTTTCTTTTAACTTCCATAAAAATTACATTGCATATGCAGGAGAAATTCTTCAAGAATTATCTCAAAATATCACATATCATTCTCAATACTAAGAACAACAATACTCTTAAAACTTATCACAAAAGATAACATATCTCCAGGGAAGGAACATGAATGGAGGCTAAGCCACCACTCCACACATTTGAGGGACGTCTCCCCATCTTTCTTATTTCTGCTTACAAGACTTCTAGGTCATGACCCTTCATAACGGAGCAATACCTGCTCCAAATACTTAAAGAGCAAACCCGCTCTGCACATATTGTTCACTTCCCCCTTATAAAACAACTTACCATCATACAAATTTAGTTATACTAAACACTTGTGCTTAAATACATATACTCAAATACTTATACTTAAATACTTATACTGAAATACTTATACCTTTATAATTATACTTAAATAACTTACTTAAAAACTTATGCATAATCATTATTTCAACCAGAGTGGTTAATAAGGTGATCAACATGATATGGCAGCATGATTAGGTTTCAAAAGAGGTTCTTAAAGATATGAAAAAAAACGACGCCACACAAGTACTCAAATAATCTATTTCATGGTTTTGGTTTTGGTAGCAAAATATGATGGTTTGCGCGCGAGATTACATCGAAACTTTTATGTTCCGCTAAGGGTTTGGATAGGTCAATAAATAAATAGTTACATGCAGTAGGCATTCAACCTTTAAAGGTACTCAATGAACCCAAGAAGCATGGGTTAATCGACTTGGAAAGTAACTAAGAGAAATCGGGTTTTCAGTATTCCTTTACACAACGAAGTATGGTCATGTGTGGCGTTTAATGAAGGGAATGAAGCAATGATTTATCTTACAATCAAGACATGTATATTCTAGGGATACATCATGAAAGTTCAACCAAAAACAAGATCATTAATCAAGATGCCATCGAGATAATAGCAAGGTCTGATGAATTTTTGAGGAAACTTGTTATGCATACAAAAACTTCCGGACAGCATAACTTTTCATGTACAACTCCAAATGGAGTGATTTTTTGGGTCTAAATTCAATAACTTTTCAAGATCTACCACTTCCAAGAGACATCAAGGCGAAAACTGTTGGAACATTTATAGGGTAATGGGTTTTATTAGCGCATATGGTTATATACTAGAAGAGGAGGAGGTCTAGTATGTTAAGATTAGAATGCGCAAAATCACGTGAATAAATCAAGCAAGTCAGGAGGCTAGTCGCGGGTCGCGACCAGGAGACCGTCGCGGGTCGCGACCAGCGCCTTTTCGCGACTCGCGATCTGTATCGCGAGTCGCGACGTGTAGTCTGACTTGGGACGTGAAATTTTGCGTGGACGGTTTATAACCGTTGTATTGCATACGTTTTCCGTTTAATGATGATTAAGTATTCTTAATCAGGGGATTAAAGGGAGATCAATGCTGTAACAGCTCTAATCAAGAGGGAATTTGATATATGACCCTTGTCATTCATATGAGAGGGGAGAGAAAAATCAGTTTGGTAGATTCCACTTAACTTGCTTTGCTTGAGAGAAAACTTGCTACTTTCTTTCTAGTGTTCTTCACAAACTTCAAACACAAAGTTCTTGTTGATTCACATAGAAGATCATCTAGTGAATTGTTTTCTCCATTGTATCTCATTAGTTATTTCGTGTTAACCCGGTGATCCTAGAGGGGCGAAATTAAACTAATAGGAAAGCGTAGTTTTCGTGCCTTGGAGTGGTATATCCGGTTCCCTTGTTTGATCTCACATCTAACAATCTATTAGTTTAATTTCCTTCTTTTCAGATATGGCTAAATCACTCAAGGACATGACTATGAACTTCCAAAAGTTGGACAAGTTTGAGGGGGTGGGTTATCGAAGATGGCAAAAGAAGATGCACTTCTTGTTGACAACTTAGAATGTGGTGTATATCCTTTCAACACCCATGCCACCATTCCCGAAAGATGGAGAGGAAGAGTCCGTGGAGACTACAAGGAAGAGGACAAAGTGGGAGAATGATGACTACATTTGCCGGGGTCACATCCTCAACTCTCTTACCGGCCCTTTGTTCGACCTTTACCAAAATGTGGAGAGTGCAAAGGAACTTTGGGATACTCTTGAGGCCAAGTATATTTCGGAAGATGCTTCAAGTAAGAAATTTCTTGTTATTAATTTTAATTCATTTAAAATGACTAATGATCGGCCTATTATAGAGCAATTTCATGAAGTTCATCATATTTTGAACCAAATTAGATCACATGGTATGGTGATGGATGAGGCTATTGCCGTAGCCTCAATCATTGATAAATTACCACATTCTTGGAAAGAAACTAAGCATTCCTTGAAACATAGGAAGGAAGATATGTCCATGGAGCAATTAGGAACCCATCTTCGTATTGAGGAAGGGGTCCGGGCTCAAGATGGGGTTAATAAAACTACTCCTAGTATTCCTAAGTCTACCGTGAATATGGTAGAGGTTGGTGGGTCTAGTGGGACCAAGAAATCCAACAATAACAACTCTAAAACCAACTTTGCAAACAAGAAGAGGAAGACCCTCACTTGTTAGGTATGCAATGGACCTCATCTCAAGAGGGATTGTCCTTCTAAGAAGAAGAAGACAAAGAATGGACAACCTAGTGTTGTTCAAAACCAAGGTAAAGTTGCACATGAAAATGTAATTGAAGAAATGAATTTTGTGGCTATGATTTCTGAAATTATGTTTGTGCAGGTTGATGATTCTTGGTGGATAGATTCGGGGGCTTCTAGACATGTGTGCAATAATAAGCACTTCTTCAAGTCTTTGGAAGAATTGGATGATGGTCCAATCTTGTATATGGGGAATGATTCTACGGTAAAGGCCAAGGGCATAGGCCAAGTAGAATTGTTGTTAACCTCGGGAAAGACTTTAACTCTCCGGGATGTTGTTTATGTACCGGAAGTTAGGAAGAATCTTGTGTCGGGGGGTCTTTTGAATAAGTTTGGTTTTAAAGTTGTATTTGAATCGGATAAGTTTGTAGTTTCCAAGGGTGGTATTTTTGTTGGACAAGGATTTTATTGTAAAGGAACGTTTAAATTTAGTATTAATAATGAAATTGACACTAGTTCTATTTACATGCTTGATGTTTCTTCTCTATGGCACAATCGTTTATGTCATGTAAACTATCGTAGATTATATGACATGTCTATGCTAGGTTTAATACCTTCTTTCGATTTAAAGTTAGAGAAGTGTAAGACATGCATGCTAAATAAGATTACAGAGAATCCTTATCCTAGTGTGACTAGACAAACGGTATTGCTTGAATTGGTGCATAGTGACTTGTGTGACTTTCATAGTTCACCTTCTTTGGGAAATAAAAAATATATCGTGACTTTTATTGATGATTATTCAAGGTTTTGTTACATATATTTATTATTTACTAAAGATGAAGCACTAGAAAAGTTTAAGATTTTTAAGACCGAAGTGGAACTTCAACTTAATAAAAAAGTTAAAAGACTTCGGACGGATAGGGGTGGTGAATACTATAATCCTAGCTATTTTAGTTCCATTGGTGTAATTCATGAAACAACCGCTCCATACTCACCTCAAAGTAATGGTATAGCGGAAAGGAAAAATAGGGTTCTAAAAGAAATGGTTAACACCATGCTTTCTAATTCGGGTCTAAATTACGGTTTTTGGGGTGATGCAATTTTAACTGCATGTTATAGATTAAATCGAGTTCCTAATAAAAGGAATAAGACTACCCCTTATGAACTTTGGTGTAACAAAAAGCCTAATCTCAATTACCTTAAGGTATGGGGTTGTAGGGCAATTGTCAAATTGATGGAACCTAAAAGGAAAACTTTAGGTGAAAAAGGAATTGATTGCATTTTTATAGGCTATGCGGTACATAGCAAAGCCTATAGGTTTTATGTCATTGAGCCAAATGATGTTGTCTCTATCCATACTGTGATAGAGTCAAGGGATGCAATATTTGATGAGACTAGATTCTCATCGATTCCAAGACCAAAGGATATGATACCTAGTACTAGTTCCAATGTTGTTGATGACATTAACAATGATCATGATACTACAACACCGGAAATTAGGAAAAGTAAAAGAATTAGAAAAGAGAAATCTTTTGGACCGGATTTTCAACTATATTTAGTTAAAGGGTCAAGGGAGTCTGTTGTGACTCAAATTTCATATTGTTACAATATGGAGGAGGATCCTAGGACCTTTGATGAGGCTATGAAGTCTCATGATTCTGCTTTCTGGAAAGAGGCAGTGAATGATGAAATGGATTCAATAATGGGCAATCATACTTGGATTTTAGCTAATTTACCTCCCCGATGCAAACCTTTAGGTTGTAAGTGGATTTTCGTATGGAAAAGGAAGATGATGGAACCATACTAAAACATAAGGCCCAGTTAGTGGTCCAAGGTTTTAGGCAAAGATATGGTATCGATTATTTTGACACTTATGCTCCGGTTGCTGGAATAGCTACCATTAGACTTTTGATAACATTGGCTGCAATTAATTCACCAAATGGATGTCAAAACTGCCTTCCTTAATGGTGAATTGGAGGAGGAAGTATACATGAATCAACCTGAAGGTTTTGTGGTCAAAGGTCAAGAGACTAAGGTTAGCAAATTAGTTTGATCTTTGTATGGTCTTAAACAAGCACCTAAGCAATGGCATCAAAAATTTGATGAGGTCATTTTGTCTAGTGGGTTCAAAATAAATCAGTCCGATAAGTGTGTATATAGTAAATTTGATAATAACGGTAATGGAGTTATAATTTGCTTAAATTTGATAATAACGGTAATGGAGTTATAATTTGCTTATATGTTGATGATATGCTTATCTTTGGGACTGATTTGGAACAAGTGGAAAAAACCAAAGTCTTTCTCTCTTCTAGCTTCTCCATGAAAGATTTGGGTGAAGCGGATGTTATTCTAGGTATTAGAATAATGAGAGGTAAAGGGTCAATTACTTTATCACAATCTCATTACATTGAGAAAGTGATTAAGAGGTTTAATGAATCGAATTCGACTCATTTTGCTACTCCGATGGATCCTAGTGTTCACTTGGTTCCGAGTAGTGGTACTCCTATTTCACAATTGGAGTATGCAAGCTTAATTGGAAGCTTGATGTATGCTATGACTAGCACTCGACCGGATATAGCTTTTGCTATTGGTAAACTCAGTAGATATACTAGTAATCCTAGTATGTTGCATTGGCAAGCATTGAGAAGAGTGTTAAGGAATATGAATAAAACCTTGAATTATGTCATAACTTACAAAGGAGAACCTTCTATTCTAGAAGGTTACTCGGATGCTAGTTGGATTTCCAACAAGGAAGATTATTCATCCACTAGTGGATGGGTGTTTCTTCTTAGAGAAGGTGCTATTCCATGGGCATCGAAGAAGCAAACATGTATAACGGATTCCACTATGGCATCGGAATTCATTGCATTGGCATCTTGTTGCCAAGAAGCGGAATGGCTAAGGAATGTGTTGAGTGAGGTTGACATGTGGGTCAAACCTATGTCACCTCTTGCTATTCATTGTGATAGTGCATCAACCATAGCTAAAGCTTATAGTGAAGTCTACAATGGCAAGTCAAGGCACATTGGAGTTAGACATAGCTATGTGCGTGAAATGATAAGGAATAGTTGTATAACTATTAATTTTGTTCGGTCTAGTTTGAACTTGGCGGATACGTTTACTAAACCGTTGTCAAGGGAACTAGTGAAAAAAATGAACAAAGGGATGGGTCTTAAGTCTATTGATCAATCTTTAGTTAAGGAAAACTCAATTTGATGTCTAATACAACGTTAGATCTCAAATTCAATGAGGATAGTACTTTTCTTAAAGGTTGGAAGCACTTGTGTTAGTTACATCACGAGGTTAGTGCTTGTTACTACAATGATAAGAGGTTGAATTAAGTTTCTTAATAAGCACTAGTGGAAAAAAACGGAAGGGCTGCGCTGCAAGGGCTGCGTTTTTTGAAAAACGCAGCCCTTCTTGGTGAAGGGCTGCGGTTAGCCCAAAAACCGCAGCCCTTTACTTACGAAGGGTTGCGGTCAATGCAAAAACCGCAGGCCTTTTAGTGAAGGGCTGCGGTTTTTAAAAAAACGCAGCCTTATAAGTAATAAAGGGCTGCGTCTATTAAAAAACGCAGCCCTTTATGGGCTTTTTTTTAAAAAATATTTGAAAGGAATTAATCGCGGGCTTAACATATTAAGCGGGCTCATTTTGGAAGGAGATCTCCCTCATTCTCTCTCCTCTCTCACGTCCTTCCTTCTCCCTCACCCTCCTTCCTTCTCCCTTCTCTCTCACCCTCCTTCCTCCTCCCTCCTCCCTCCTCCCTCCTTCCACAACAACAAATATTCGTTCTCTCTCCGTCAATGAGGGTTCGTCATTCGTCCTTGCCGCGCCAATGAGGGTTCGTCGTGCGTCCTTGCCGCGCCGCGCCGCGCTGTTCTCTGGTCGTTCGAACTCCGGCTATCCTTTCGTCGTCGTCGAACTCCGCTTAAGCAACGACAGCAACAAGGGATGATTTTTCGTTTGTCAGATCTATAATTTCTTGATCTTTGTTTTGATTAATGTTCATGTAATTTCAGATCTATAATTTTCATTTTTTTTCATTTTCGTTCGTTTTTTTCATTTTTGTTCATTTTCGTTCATTTTTTTTCATTTTCGTTCATTTTTTTTTTCATTTTCGTTGCCTTTTTTTTCATTTCCGTCTGTTTTTTTTTTGTTCCTTTTTTTCATTTTCGTTTTGATATTGGGACTTTCGGTTGGGAGGGTTTGCGTTTCAATGGCTCAGATTTATGATTTTCATGTATGGATTAAAGTTAATCATGCTATTTAGCATAAGCTTTTCATAGTGGGGCAATGTGTGTTCCAAAATTGGTGTTGTTTAGTTTATTTGGCTGAGTAAAGTCGATGTTGAAGCAATTCTCGAACAAGGAAGTAGTCGCGTTATTGATGTTTTTTCCTTGCGATTGTGTTTGTGTAGGAACAACACTATCTGTAAAAGCGTAAGCAGCATTTGTTGATGAACAATTGGTTTGACATCTTGTTGCTGACCATCTATTATGTTATGCTGTTGATGAACAATTGGTTAAAATTTTTTTTTTATTTTTTTTTGGGTCAAAAGGGCTGCGGTTATGGTCAAAACCGCAGCCCTTTGTACAAAGAAGGGCTGCGTTTGAGGCCCAAAACCGCAGCCCTTCCATATTGGAAGGGCTGCGGTTTTGGGCCTCAACCGCAGCCTTTCGTTGTGAAGGGCTGCGGTTTAAAAACGCAACCCTTCACTAAAAGTGAAGGGCTGCTACGGAAAGGGCTGCTGGCCAAAAACGTAGCCCTTATGGCTGTTTTGACCGCAGCCCTTCCGTTTTTTTCCACTAGTGAAGTCTTTGATAAATGCTCAATTGTAGGAGCATGTGCGTAAAGATTTACCTATATAAGCTAGAGGTTTGGCCGCTTCACCAAGTCTAAGGCTTGACTTGGAACGCTTATGAATGGATATGGACACCAAGGCGTCATAGGTGTCGGAGGTTAAGAACTATGTTTATGCTTATGTGTATTAGTATCTTCAATGATTTGTGGTGGTTATATGATCAAAAGCTTTGTCTATCATTATGATCGAAATTGTTGTAAAGTTACTTTTACTAAGTGGAGATTCAATCGTAAGATATTTCCATGATGCATGAGCATGCTTTGTTTGTGATTTACCCTATAAATGGGAGGAGGATTGTTGGAACATTTATAGGGTAATGGGTTTTATTAGCTCATATGGTTATATACTAGAAGAGGAGGAGGTCTAGTATATTAAGATTAGAATGCGCAAAATCACGTGAATAAATCAAGCAAGTCAGGAGGCTAGTCGCGGGTCGCGACCAGGAGACCGTCGCGGGTCGCGACCAGCGCCTTTTCGCGACTCGCGATCTGTATCGCGAGTCGCGACGTGTAGTCTGACTTGGGACGTGAAATTTTGCGTGGACGGTTTATAACCGTTGTATTGCATACGTTTTCCGTTTAATGATGATTAAGTATTCTTAATCAGGGGATTAAAGGGAGATCAATGCTGTAACAGCTCTAATCAAGAGGGAATTTGATATATGACCCTTGTCATTCATATGAGAGGGGAGAGAAAAATCAGTTTGGTAGATTCCAATTAACTTGCTTTGCTTGAGAGAAAACTTGCTACTTTCTAGTGTTCTTCACAAACTTCAAACACAAAGTTCTTGTTGATTCACATAGAAGATCATCTAGTGAATTGTTTTCTCCATTGTATCTCATTAGTTATTTCGTGTTAACCCGGTGATCCTAGAGGGGCGAAATTAAATTAATAGGAAAGCGTAGGTTCTGTGCCTTGGAGTGGTATCTCCGGTTCCCTTGTTTGATCTCACATCTACCAAAAAACAGAGTGGAAAATAAAGATATTTGGGAGAGAAAGTCACGGTAGCATAGCTCAAGAGAATAGATAATCACTTTCTTACTCGGTTATTCAGAGAGTCCTAGGGAACTTGACATGCAAGAGATTTTTAACACAATATCTTCCATAAGAAAACACATGCAAATTAGTTTTTATACACATTCAAACATAATCCAAGTTCACAATTCCACAAACAAATTCCATGATCAAAGCTAGAAACAAAGTTTAGGTGGTGGAGCTTGTGTACCTTATTTTGGGTGTTTAGGAATCAAATCTCCTTTAAGAACTTTTAGCTCTCTTCCATAACCCTTCTAAGATCTTAATTACAACATCCATAACTTAAATTCAGCAATTAACCCAAGGTAATCTAATTTACAATCTACTAAATCTCATAAGTGCTACGGTTTAGCCACATCATACCTTTCTTAGTTTTCTTTGATGCTATGGATGTGATACCTCAAAAATAACACTTGCCCAGTATGAAGAACAACTTGAGGAGTCTAGGACAACAATTTCATGCAAGATCCAGAGCTAAAATCAAAAGGAACAAAGCTGCCAACAGCAGCCATCAACACGCCAGAACTGGCGATGAAGAAGAGGGGTGAATGTTGTGTAGTTGTTGTTGTGTTTTGTGAATGAAATCTCATGAAATGAATTAGGGACCTTTGTCATATATAAATAGAGAATGAGTAATGGCAAGCTCGTGATTTTGGTTTAGTAATGAGGGCAAAATCGTCTTTTCATAGCTTAGGAGCATTCCAGAATTTTATGGTTTTTACTTAATCCTTAACCTTATGTAATTAAGCTCCAATCCTTCACTATACTTAAACTAAACTCTCAAATTATGCTTTGTAACTTAATAAAGATATTTTGGCTCATTTGTCCCTTAAATCATAATTACAAAGTATCTCAAACACAATATCGATAATAGTTCGAAGTCTCGAAATTTCATAACAATGCTCAACGTTCTTAACGTAATTCGTAAATATCTTATCTTAAATCATAATTTGCATTCATAATCACATGATAAACATATAATATTCAGATTCACCGACAGACTTCATATAGGAACTATTCACAATTTCCTTATTCCTCAAAGATGCAATTGATTAAGTACTGATTAGTATGCTAACGTATCTCGTTTATCTTAATGATATTGTCTTAAAAATTGAGTCTATTACAGAAGGGTAACATATAAATCATTTCATAACATATCATATCGGTTCATATCATATCATAAGCTTCATCATTATCTTTTCATTTTACTTAATCATATTGGTAACTTGCTAGTATCATTTATCCGTCGGGTGGTCACAACAAAGGTGACAGTTGCGGTACTCGTAATCCGTCGGGCGGTCACAACAAAGGTGACACTTGTGGTGCCCGTAATCCGTCGGGTGGCCACAATAAAGTGACACATGCGGTACCCGTAATCCGTCGGGTGGCCACAACAAAGGTGACACTTGGGGTACCCGTAATCCGTCGAGTGGCCACAACAAAGGTGACACTTGCGGTACCCGTAAGATACTGCCAAGAACCATCTTTCACTTAGCTTTATCATGTTTTGTTGCTTTTACGCACCACAATTACATTACATAACCGTAATCGTAATCATGATACATAATCATCATAACTTAACCATAATTACATTACATAACCGTAATCGTAATCATGATACATAATCATCATCATAACTTACCATAATTACATTACATAATGGAAATCGTAATCATGAGACGTAACCTTAATCATACATAGTCGTAATCATATTCATAACGTATTCATAATCATACTTTTGTAACATCATCATTATTTCATGAAATTTGTCACAACATCGATAATCATCATACTCATGGAAAGGAAACATTTCATATCGCATAATCCATGTAACAATAACATAGCGTGAGATATCATAAAATATACTTATAAAGGGATTGTGAGTGCTAGCAGTAGTCGTTACATACTTTTCATAGCAGAAGAATTTCAGAGGACATGTTTTTATAAATAACGTTTCGTTTCCTTTTGAGTGTCCTTTAGAGATATAACAGAAGCATAACAGTCTTTCCGTACTTCACGTCCATTAAGCATCATTCATACTTCCATATTATTTCGGAGTTAAAAGGTATACTTTGGCATATTCGGGATACATGAACATACATCATAGCAAACATTTCATAACTCGTCATTCGTAAGAGCAAAAGTCATCTTTTCACACTTTCCGATCACTTATAAAACAGAAAAGCATACTTATTCCATACTCCTTTATATCCATATTAATAAGCTTATTAGCGACATAAATCACATAATCGACTATCGTCATTAAACATAATTCAACTTTAAATAGTTCTCACAATATTCCAGTGATAAGCTTTTCTTAGCTTTCCAACTTACTAACATATAATAATAAACCTGATATGGTTAACAAATGTACTTTAAATGTCATATACTACCGTTGTCTGAAAGTCAATATATTATCTCAACTCTAGCATAGCAAAGCTAAAATTAGTTAATCAAAACACTTTCCGTAACCTTTAAGCTCATAAACATAATAGGAACAAGGTAAGTAAAATTTGTGTTCTTTATCATCTCAATTCATCTTTAACCCATACATCATTTCAACCTCGTGAACGAATACTTAACCATCATATTGAACGCATCTCTCCATAGGTGCTTACGTGATTCACTAAAACTTCCTAACAAACAACTTAAGATCACTTCACCAAGTTATTTCCAACAATCCATCTTTAGCGATCTTAACATACCATAAGTTACTCTAAATTCTATAAACAACATAGTTTTAGGCCACTAACAGTGTCATTATTCGCAATTATAAACTTAATAAGAAAACAACGAGAATGACTTCTACTTGTCATTAGAGTTTACCCATCAATTTCATCAACTCAACCTAATCCACACCGAAATTCCAATTTCCTCAAGGATTAGCATAAATCAAGCCTTACAGATTAATTCAAGTAATACAAGAAATTAACATAGTTATAACTTATAATACTTGCAATAATCAAAGAAATCAGAGCATCAACAAGTAATAACCAAACTTCGAAAATTTAGAATTTCGATAATAATCCTTCAATATGAGGAGAATGATAAGAAGAAGAAAAGGGAGTAGTACCACACAACAAGGGCAGCACAGGGAGGGGTGTGTCAAAGCATCGCCGACGACAACCAGCGACAACCAACAGCCACCTCAGGTGGCGCAAAACAGCGGCGGCAGCAAGCACGATGAAGCAGGGGAGGCGCGAAGGAAAGAGAAGCATTGGAGCTGTGGCGAGGCGTCGGGGTTGCTGGCCCGGTGTCTTCTGGTCGGGGGTTCGCTGCACCAAAGTGGTGCGCAGGTGGTGGTGGCGTGGTAGCGCCGTGAGAGGAGAAGTAATTTTGTGATTTTTAGTTGTTGAACTTGTGATTTCTGACCCCTAATGCACTGACTTCTTATAGAGGAATTTATCAGACAAAATGGAGGTGGAAGGATGGTGAGTGGTTGTTTTGTTCATAGGAGAGCTAGTGTAGGGGACAAAGAGGAGAGAGAGAAAAATAGGGAGGTGGGGTGGTCGGGTATTCTACCGTGGGTTTACTTAGGGAGGTTTCTTCCTTTCTTTTTTTTATTCAATTTTGCTTTGGGTGACTATATGTGAAACTTTGACTCATTAGCAAGGGTTGGGTTTTGCTAGGTTTAGGCTTCAAACATTAACATTGGGTTTTGGCTACAAATCTTTAACTCAAAAATATATAAAGAAAACATATAGGATTTTCTCATTAAATCCATAAACTATATTATAAAATCGTTTATCATAATAAATATCATTTTTCGTAATGCTAAGGTAAATATATATTTATTTTTGGAAAAAACTCTTAATCATAATAACTTCGAAAAATTTTAGGACGCTATTAAGCTAATAAACAGAATTAGTAGCTAATAAAACGAGATTAAGGTTCGGGGTATTACAGCTTGGATGTGCAAATTACAAGCGAGATTTCATCCACTTTTTCCCGATCCACCCTAGCTTTACATTCATTGCATGAAATAAACTTTGAGAAAGCAACCATCTTGGTACGAATTGAAGGGCTTCCCCTTACGTTTGACAACACTGATAAAACAAGAAGAATTGCAAAGAAGGTTGGTGATGTGAGCTACTTTGATGGTGCCTCATGGAAGGAAGGTCTCAAGGCATTTGTTAGGGTTTTGATTCTGACGAATGTCACCCTTCCTCTAATCCCTTGCTGTTTCATATCCAATGGAACAAAAAAAAACCGGTTTGGGTTCACATCATGTATGAAAGTTTCTTTATCATCCATTGGAATTGTGGGAAGGTTGGCCACAAGGCCTCGAAGTGTAAGATCTCCAAGCACAGGGTAGAAAAGGAGTTCATGAACATGCTTGTTGAGAAGTCAGACAATAGCGGAGGAAATTTTATAGGAGCCAGAATCGCACAAGTTGTTTTCGAAAAGCTGAGAGCCTTAGAAAATTATGAAAATACTGCACTATAATGCTTAACTTGGTGGGAGAAATTCCTAGTCTCCTTCATCATTGGGTTTTTCCACCTCTCTAAGCAGCGATGAATCATCAAAGCAAAGTTTATGTGGGTCTAATCCCGGTCCTTCCAAAATTTTGCAATGAAAAAGAGATCATCCTGTGTTTGAGGAGGATTCAAGTCTAGGATCAAAGTCTTCAAGAGAGTGCTAGAGAAAAAAAGGCAAGCACTAGGCTTCTTCACCAGGTCAATCGCCAGAGAGGAAGAGGAAGGACCATACTCTGAATTGGCCATGCAAAAATTTTAAATCTGCATTGATGAGTGCAAGTTTAATTATTCCACCCACCCTATAATACCCCCCAGTCTGAGGCTTCTCATCGCGTTTGGGAGGGTATTATATGTATTTGGCTTTCATATTCATTGCTATACTATCTACCTATAATTTCTCGTTTAGTCAAAAGAAGCATATATTCTTCTTTCCTTATGTACTTGTGTATGTCTGCATGCCCCCCTTATTTATTTCCTTTATTGTAAGTATCTACCAAGCTCCCCCAATCCTAGAGTTATCTATTTTTTTTCCTATTTTAGCTGAAGCATATCTGGGGAAAAAGACCTCTTATTCTTTTATTTCCCTCTATCTAGTGTTAGTGGTTCCCCCATTTCCGCTTATTTTCTTTGCTAGCTAGTTCAATGGTTGAGTACAATGTCTTTGACCAGTCCATGGGCCTTTGTGATGGCAGATCTATATATTTCCAAGTTGGGCGGAATGTTATTTTCAGATAAAATAAAAAAAGATGACTTATTGCTTTTTTTCATCAACCCTATGGCTGACCCATTAAGGCACGGTTTTCTACAGCTTGCTCTAATCCAAAAATATTTTACCTTTCAACCCAACCAAGATTCTTCTTTCCTAAAGACCAGACCCATTTTAGCAAATTATTAGAATTTCCCCTCGTTCGCTTCTTGGTTTGTGCCAAATGTCACCCTAGATCCCCCTTTTGGTACTGACTATCTAGTACCACCTCAATCCCTTATGAATTTCCTTCCAAAGTAGAAAGCCTAAAGCCCAGTTCACCTATTTCTAGTATTTTGGTAGATGGGGAAGAATTCTTCTCTTTTGATTCAGATGTTAGCTCTATTTACATGAGGAACCTGGATCTCAACTTTTCCCCTCCGGATTCGGAAGAAGAAATGGCAGAGAGTAAGCTTAAAAAATCCCCGACTAGGGTAAGAAATGAGAAAAAGATCGGAGACTGGTCTCTAGATCTAGAAAGTAGGGAATCACATGAATCTTGGCTGCCAAGTTAGGGATACAAAGAGAAAATCATGAAATGGAGGGTAGTAAAAGGCTATTGGATATTTCCCTTAGTGACCTGTGCAATGATTGGAGGTATGGTTGGGGTGAACCTAGCAAGAAAAAAAAAAGTGCAAAATGAGTATACGAGGAGAATCAATGGTGTCCATTGCCTCACATTTGGTTTTTTTTTTACTCTGATATAAGCGATCAAGGAGAGCTGACAGTTCAACAAGGAGGTCCTAGGCAAGGATGAAGGAGGGTTTGCAAGAAAAGGTGCGGCTGGCCCACAACAGCCTGGTGGGCCAATATAGATTTTTTGTTGGAATTGTACAGGTGTTTTAATGAATGACAACCCACCATTCAATTTTCATACTTTGTCTGTAATAGTACAGTTGCGAATATTTGTTTTTTTATCAGGAACTAAATGTTCTGTTAATGTTCTCAAGCCCTTAATAAAAAGGCTTAGTCTGGCTGGGTTTTATTCTCTATCAAATCTTTAAAGATTATTTTTATCATTTAAACTCGAAAATCAATTATCTAGAAGATAAAAACTGATTTTTATAAAATCATTTAATAAGGAATATTTATTTAAAAAATTCAATTAGTTATCATGAATATATAATTGGACTTTTTAAAAAAAATTAGGCTTAACTAAAAATACAATTAATTATCAAGAATAATTACTTGGGCTTTTTAAAACTATTTCATGACTTTAAAACGATTTTAGACTTAAATGGGGAGTCAAATTTATGTGTATACAATAATACAAATGTATGTTAAAATCAAAAGGTTGTATTGAAAAACAACCTATTAAGATAACATTATTTTCAAAAAAAAATTGTCAAATACCACAGAGTAATTTTTTTTACCAAGTACCCTCCAACCTTTCAAAATTCACCATACGCCCCTCAATCACTTGAAATTAACTATATACCCTTCATGACTAGTGACCTTTAGATTTTTAGTCATTAATCTCTAATTTTGTTATAAAAATTGATTAACTCTACATGGCCCATTTACCTTAATTGTCAACTACTAACATACCCTTTTATGGCCATTTTTCTATCTTTTCCTCCATAACTGCTTTTCTTCTTTTTATCATTAATCCTTGATTTCGTTATTGTACTCTAATTATAAGTCTAATTTGATCCACTAGCCTACTAGACCACCATTGAAACACCACTTATGGCCGGCTAAATCAAAGAAGAGGAAAAAGAGATAAAAGGGACATAAGTGGTGTTTATTGTTGGACGTTGGTCAATTAAGATTAAATAGTAAAAAAACAAAAGTGTTTAGTAACATAATTAGAGGCTAATGACTAAAACAATTGACAATCATTAGTTTTTTTTTTTGACAATATTAAAGGCATATGGTGAATCTTAAAGAATTTAAGGGATGTGTGGTGAATATTAAAAGTTGGAGGATATATTGTGAAAAAACTCAGGGATATATAGTGAAAAATCCATAATTAAAATAGTCATAACTACAATTATCGAATTATTCTTTATAAAAAAACATAACTCCCTCTGTCCCATATTATAGTGCTTCTTTCTTTTTAAAAGGTCCCAAAATGTAATTCTTGTTTCCTTTTTTGATTCTACACCTTTTCATGATTTTCCTACAAAAATCGTGCCACCGTTATTTATTTGTTTATTGAAAATAGTTTTTTTGCTTTGTTTATGCATTTAATGCTCTTTCACCACTTATTGTCATTTTCTCTCCTCAAATCAGCTTTTTCCCCATATAATTTACTTTCAATACACAAATATTTTTTACCTCCCTCTTTAATTCTATTGACCTTAATACCCATGTAAAAATAGAATCAGACATTATAATATGGGAGAGAGGGACTGGGGAGTAATTATTAGAGGCCCCTCTTAATTATTTCGAGAATTGAGAACCAATTCTGGAGCATATAAGAGCAACTCCAATGGTTGGGGTGAAGGACTTGCTAGCAATTAAAAAAAATATGGGGCAAGTAGCTGAACCATTGGAGTTGTCTGATGAAATTAGCGTAGCTTAGCAAGTTAGCTGAACTAAGCGAAATCGCCCAAGGAATTCTACTGGGCCCATGCTGAAGTTGTTGAGAGAGACCAAAAAGCTGCGTGACAAACACGCCTCTACTGTTTATGAAATGGGATGCTTGGTTGATGTACACGCACATGGCATTGCTTTGTTCAAACCAAAAAGTGGGATGGCCCACATTATTGAATTTCCATTGCAAAGTAGTATAGTACAACGGCTAGGAATTGCTTTGTTTAAGTTTCATTTTTTTTTTTTGGTATATAATTTCATATAACAGATAGTTTTGGTAATTTTTTTTTTTTTTTAATAAAACAGTAAATATTTTGTGTATATATAGTAGAAAAATTGAGTATAAATTTATCTCCACTTCTAAATTCTTCTCTCTACAAAAAATTATCTTACTTCATTTCATTAGAAAAGTTCCATATTCTATAATATGGACAATTCACAAGATTATTATGCTCAATACTACTCATACTTAGAAAATTCTCCCAATTTAGATAATCAAAACACCCAAAATCCAACCCAAAATGTTTCACCAAATCTCCAAACTTCTCCGATTCGTCCAACTCCTCTACATTATAACAATCGACATCACTCATTTCCTCTTGACTCGCAAATTTATTACCACCCCGGGTACTATCAGCCACCAAATATTATGCCGGTTAATCCTCCAATGAGGCCAAACTACTACTCTCGTGCTCCGTATCCTCATGAACCATATACAGTTCATGATAATTCAAGAAGGGAAAACTTTGGAGGTGGTAGTGTGCATCAAGATTCCGAAACTCCAGATTCGAGTAGTGAGCCTCAAACTCCTCAACATGAAATAAGTGAAGAGGACAACGTCGAAGTGGTACAAAAAAATAACATGAAAGGCAAGGGCAAAGGAGAAAAAAGGATCAAGTGGAGTCCTATACAAGATACAGATTTATGCTATGCTTGGTTAACAACTTCGAATGATGGTGTAAAGGGAACTGATCAATCGTTCAATAATTACTGGGAAAATATTGTGGCTTACTACAACCAATATAGGAAGGAGGGTCCAGTAATGACCCTAAATCAAACTTCCAATCATTGGTACAAAATGAGTGCCGATGTTTCCAAATTTAATGGTTGTTACATACAGGTGGCAGAAAGCCACCCAAGTGGTCATGATGATGATCAAATCATGGGTATCCTTGGATCTTTGGAGAAGTCGTTACGACAGGAAATTTGCTTATTTGCATTCTTGGAAAATTCTTAAAGAGCAACCGAAATGGCAACAATTTGCAAAAAAGGAAGATCGTTCTTCAAAGAGAACAAAGAATTCTGTCTCTGGTACGTACACTTCATCATCCTCAAACCCGGATGCTAGCGAAAATGATAATGTTGTTGAGGTTATGGATGTTCGACCACCAGGTCAAAAGGCAGCTAAAGCAGCAGCAAGAGGTAAGGGAAAGGCAAAGAACAAGAAGACTAATCCAGAAGCTATGGAAACCTGGAGCAAGTTTGAAGAGCTCCAAGCAAAAAAAATGTCATTGTATGAAAAACGCATTCGTGTGCAAGATTTTGAGCTTCTGTGTAAGGACACTTCAAACTTGGACGAAAACGCTCGAAAAAATCATGAATCAGTCTGCCAGTACATTAGAACTAAGTACGGAATGTAGTTTAAGTTAATCTTTTAGTAATTGACTTTATGCTATGCTTGATTAATCCCAAAAAACTCCATTTTGCTTACCATTGAAGTTGCTCTAACAAGAAGTTTAATCACCAATCGTGGACTCTAATGCTTGTGAAACCCCTGTTTTCTCTCTTGAACTCTCTTCAATGGCATCATCAGAAATTAAGCAAATAATTGGAGAACTAAACAAAGAATCATTCGTTGATCTCTTAACCAAACTCATCGGAGAATCCAAGTACTTACAGAACAACCCACCTGAATTAATTCCAGAAGAAGACAGGGTTGTGAATCACTTGCTTCAAATTCTCTCTCCTCTTTCCACCACCACTGGAGGTGGGCCCCTCATCATCAACCATGCTACTTACTATCCGAAGAGGGGAAACCTCATTGTTGAGTATCCGGGTTCTCAACCCGGAAAAGTTCTCTCCTTTGTGGGTTGTCATATGGATGTAGTTACAGCTAATCCTACTGATTGGGTATTAATTTCTTCTCTTAACTTTTATTGGTGTTTTTTTTTTTTTTTTTTTTTTTTTGTAAAATTTGGAACTTTTTTCTTTCTGGGATTTTGTTTTTGTGCTGAATTAGGGTGTTACCTGATGATTAACTGTGTTTGTCTAATTTTTCTGGCTGTGATTTTTGTGGGTTTTACATTTTGGGTTGAATTGGATGATTGCTTGAAATATTGTTCTCTGATTTTGTTGGATTTGTGTAAAGTTGGAAGCTTTATATTATTTTTTACTTTTTTGGGATATTTTTGTGGCTAGATTTATTTTATGGTGTTGCTTGATGTTTCTTTGTGTGGTGTTTGATGTTAATTTCTTGAATTTTAATGTCTGTGTTCTTGGGTTGGATTCATGCTACAGTATTAACTGAAGTGCTGGAAGCCTGCAGGTAGTAATTTGTGTTGGGAATTTGTTTTGATAAAAACCTTGGTTTGTTGATTTGGATTTGCAATACTTGATGAAGTAATGTTTTTCCTGTTTGAAAGTTGGTTAATATGTAATGATGTTGAGAATGTTAGGTTTAGAGAAACTTGGTTGAGATGATAAAGGATATCTAACATTTGGAGCTACCGGGAGTGTTCATTATGACCTCATGTTTATGAAGAAGGATTACCTACAATCGTAAAGTAGTGTGTCAGGCTGTCAGATAAGAAGGATAATTTAAACATCTATATGTCCTGATGCACCTTTTTAGACTAATATTGCTCAGAGTTTTTGTCCATTTCATATGTTTTAAGAGCCCTGATGGGAAATTCTTTAACTTTGGCTTCAATGCACTTGATCATATCTCTCTAAACTTCATTTACTTCTGATTGGCTCTAGAGTGACTTAGTTTCCTTTTTATAAGGAGTCTAAATGATACAACCTCTTTGGTACTATAGATCAAGGCTAAAACAACCTCTTTAGGCTGTAATCTGTATACATCTAACCCACCCCCTGCTGGGAGCTTCATTGTGATTTGGTATTGTGTGTATTGCTCATAACTCTCTATTTTAGTGGTGCCTAGATTCTCATTCTGAGGTTTTAAAGAATTTATGAAAGTTTTTCCTTTTGCCTTCTCCACTGATTTGATATGTTAAATAACTTGGGTCATCAAATCAGCTTGTGTCCAACTTTTGTGGTATAAATGCGCACATCAAACGTCTCTTGAAGTGAGTTAGGTAGGAGACTTCAGGCACATTAAAGCTCTCTTTCTCATTTGTTGGCTGCAATGTAATGTTCTTCTGTGTATTCCATGTCACCCACTATATGGAAACGTCATATACATTTCTCATAGGCGTCATTATTTGAGTTTTCCTTATTACACATGGGCTTTATCCTTGTATTTTTTAATGGAATGATTTGTAGGACTTTGATCCTTTCTCACTGAGCATCGAGGGTGATAAACTTAGGGGACGAGGGACTACAGACTGTTTGGGACATGTTGCCTTGATCGCTGAATTAATGAAGAAGCTAGGGGAGACAAAACCAAAATTGAAGTCGACTGTGGTTGCTGTCTTCATAGCAAATGAGGAAAACTCCGCGATAACTGGAATTGGTGTTGATGCTCTTGGAAAGGATGGATTGCTTGATAAGTTGAAGGATGGTCCTCTGTATGTGTCCTCTACTGTTATATGGTAAAACTTATTAATGAAGCTTTTATATTCAAGGACTGACATATATACTCTTTATTTCTTCTTCAGGTTCTGGATAGACACAGCAGATAAGCAACCTTGCATTGGTACTGGAGGCGTGATACCATGGAAATTACAGGGTTATGGAAAACTTTTTCACAGTGGCCTTGCACACAAGGTACTTTTCATAAACCTCTCATCAGCCACACACAATGTTACTATAGATTATGCTAGGAGCCTAGGATCAAAGTAGACCAAGGAATAGGTTATTACTGCCCAGCAAATGTCATAGGCTTTAATATTAGTCTGATATGTTAGCTATATTTGTTTGGTTTATTTGACCTAAGCAATGAGTCGTCAACTAATGCTGATAGTCTCATAACAATATGGACTAGTCATTTGATGGCGCATTATTATGGAAGATCACTCATATTATCTCCATAATATATACTACTAGTAATGAAACGACAAGTCAAAGCTTAATTTCCAAGAGACGGGGTGGGTTTCATTAATCAAAACTTATATTTTTATGGCTGGCAAAAATTCCTTCATCCACTTCTTCAAACCCATTTCTTCATATCATTCTAATTCCCTCCATCCAAGTTATCTTTGGTCTCCTCAGGCTTCTACTAGGATTTCCACAATTATAAGTCTCCTCTTTCCTTATTGGCGCATCTTCTGTTCAATGTCGCTCATGCCCAAACTTACGTGATCGATCGAATCTCCTTCATCTTATCTTCCCCAACCATTCTCTGAATAGCTTCATTTTGAATTCTATCCCATAAGGTGTTTACATACATCCATATCAATATACACATATATGTGATATCCATTAACCTATATATGATCATTCCTGAATGTCTAACGTTTAGACACACGTAATAACTAATTATTGGTAGTGATTATCCTGCAAAATTCCTCCTTTAATCTTAGAGGTATTCTATGGTTGTACAATGTTCTACTCTCATTTGAGCTACCTAATCATATGACTCACCTTGGTCGATATTTTCATTCCTTTGAAGAGTCGACACATATATAAAACACTCGCTTAGGGGTAATTCCTCGCCATCTAATGTCACTATCCTCATTTTCATTCCTTTTAGAGTCTGTTAAAATTTCACCCCGTATAACCTAAACCCTCAATTTTGTCCATGGTAATGAAATTCTATCTCCAAACACGTGTTTACTTTCACAAAATTTCATTACGACTTAATATCACATTTCAAAGTGGTAATGATGTTCATGCAATTTTATGAAGAACATAGATGGTTGAGGCTGGTCAAGCATAATGGACCTTGACACAAATTTTCCTTACCATGATTGTTTATTGAAGTTCTAGTTTTTATGAAGGATGGAGTCTATAGATTTAAGATTTTTAGGACTGGTTACGAATTCTAATGTCAAGCTCCTAGTTGTGCTTATAGCTTCGATCTTTTAAGGGGTATTGTTTCGGGATTGGTACACCCCAAATTTCTCCCTTTATGTTAGTGAAAACCCTTCTTGAGAAATTAAGGGATATTAACTTGGAAACTTACAAGGCTTTAATTAACCAACTACTTTTATGATCGTTAACAAAGAGTAATATCTTGAATAAATGATGGTGATGAAAAGTGATGAACAAATAGATATGTTTTCTTATTCGAAATGAAATTTTCTAGACATATGCAAGGACCACTTAAGTAAAAGTACTCACAAGCTTCATCACCGTCATCTTGAGGTAATACCTATACCAAGCAAGTGAATTGGCTGCAAGGTAATTTTAGCTGATTGCCTGATTCTGAGATAGGTACAAAGTTCGGTGTAGCATAGTTTAGATTAGAGGCTGTTTGTGCAAGCATAGTGCTTTTCCAATATCATGAAATATCTAAATGAACTCCATCCTAGTTAGCTTAAAGAGAAAGACAGCATCTTAGTGCAATATCCAATGGTCTATTGGTAGTAGTTTAACATAGTCGTACTTGTTTTACAAGAATAGATTGACTTCTCAACTACCCTTCTCAACCAAACGTAAATAATACATGCATATTGAATATGCAGGGAATAAATGCTATGGAAATGACAATGGAAGCACTTAAGGAGATCCAGTCACGATTTTACAAAGATTTCCCTCCACACCCCCAAGAGGAAGTCTATGGATTTGCAACCCCATCAACTATGAAGCCAACTCAATGGACTTGTAAGTACTGCCCTTTTGAAATAGCATAACTTACATCGAAACAGATGAATGTACTTGTTGATGTGTTATGGATGCTCGGTTTTCTTGCTAATTCTCGATATTTCAGATCCAGGAGGGGGTATCAACCAGATCCCTGGTGAGTGTACGATTTCAGGTGATGTCAGGTATATTACTTAATCAGTTCTGATTTATGTGGTTTCTTCTTCTCTCTTTTTTTTTTGGCAAGTCCTTTTTTTCTTCTTTGAAAGACTTGTACGGAACTTTCTCATTCAGGCTTTTTTTATTGCTGCAGGCTAACTCCCTTCTATGAGTAAGAAAAACCATACTCATGCTATTTTATCTATTAGCTCAATCTTCAACCTAAATTTCCTGCCATGTCGTATTTGTTCCATGTCTTAAATCCCTATGCTTTCTTGTTGGGTGGATTAGTATTTGATAATGTCTTATATTTGTCTGTTCTCTTGCAGCGTAACTGACTGCATGAAAAAGCTTCAGGAGTATGTTGATGACATGAATTCTAACATTGAGAAGCTAGATACTAGAGGACCAGTTTCAAAATATGTGCTACCTGATGAAAATATAAGAGGAAGGTTTGTACCTCTTCATTATAATATATGGTAAAACAGCTTACCCCTTACGTTTGTGGTAACATCTGCTGTCTTACCAGACTTGTAATAACTTTTGATGAGGCCAACAATGGTGTGGCTTGTGATCTCAATTCTCGTGGCTTTCACGTATTATGCAAAGCTACTGAAGAAGTTGTTGGTCATGTCAAACCCTACTCAATCACGGGAAGTTTGCCACTGATTCGTGATCTGCAGGTGAGATTATCATCTATCTTATTATCATAATTTAGAGCTTTTAAAAAAGAAGACATTTTTTTTTATTATATTGTTCTATCATCATACATTGATATCGACCACGTTGTTGCAGGATGATGGATTTGATGTTCAAACAGCAGGCTATGGTAATTCTTTTTCCAATGACCTTACATATGCACACTGTTGGACAGAAATGCCTAATTATGCTGTGAATTACTCAATTTCTTAAACAAAGACATGATAGTGGTCTTTTGCTTTTAGCTGCAAATGTTAGAGCCATGCATGTACATTCTCAAGAATTCTAGGTGTTCGTTAGGTTGTCACACAAATACACAAGAAAAATTACATCCTAGGAAGTGGGTGATAGTGTTGTTTGGATGACAAAGATACAGTAGTAGGTTTTGTGTACATTGGTATACAAACTCCAAATCAAAAGTCAATTTTGTATAACGGTAATCTTTTAATAATTTGGGGTGACTACCATGTATAAAATACACCCATTATATACAACTTTTTGCGAAAGCAAAAATCAATATCTAGTGGCTACACGTTGGATAAATTTGTTTACATAGTTCCCTAGGTAAGTAAAAGTTCCCATGGGATGTTTAATTTCCTCTGAAATGGAACTTCCCAGAAAATGCAACTTCTTTACATCTAACCTACTCCCTAGTCCCTCCTCCCCAAAATAAATGCAATAGTTTGATTTTTGCACTATTACGTGCATCACTTTGACAATTTCTTTTCTAATACCTTCTGTGTTCTTTTTCTATTGCAACAATCACCGCTTTAGGTAGTTTCACATCTATTACAACAATCCCACTTTTGGGAAAAAAAGCAACTATAGTTTACAATATTGTCCTTACTTTATCTTACTAATACCATCATTAATTACTTATTTTGCCTCATAAAGTTGCTTTTAGACTTTTACTCTATTAAGGATTTATTTCTCTCTCCTACTTTAGTTAATTAAAGGGGTACCTTTATGCTAAACTACCCACCTTTTTCACTTCCTTAAAAATCGTACCCAAACCCATTGTTGCAGTAGAAAAAGAACGGAAGAAGTATATAATAACAAATGTTAGTGTATAAGATATTTTTTAGATTTATCTCAATGTATATTTTTAACATGTCAACTTTACATAATTGTTATTAATAAATAATTAGAGATATTAATGGTAAACTTGTGCATTGGCAAGTTTGTCAAGAATCGTTGCATTTATTTGGGACATAGGGAGTAACAAGTACCATATGTTAGAAGATATGACACTGGTAATTGATGGCCAAACAGTACCATACTACCTTACCTCTTCCACTCCCTAACTGCTAAGATTCACTTGCTTGCCTTAGCCTTCAAGTATTGGTCGATATCAGGCTTGATGAGTATTTATGAATGATTTTTGGAGTTCATTATGAATGTGTGTGAAACTATGAGCCTAATAAGATATCTTTGCCTTCCAGGGTTAATGGCGACATACCATGCCAGGAATGAGTACTGCCTTCTCTCAGACATGTGCCAAGGCTACCAAATTTTTGCTAGCATTATTGCACAATTAGAAGATTGACCTCTCACCAAATCATGGTTGCTTTACACCTTTTATGTTTTTTTTTTTTTTTATTAGACTAAGCGATTTGAAGAACCATTCACCACCAAATTTGTGAAGATCGGCCATTTTGGTAAATTCACCTGGTGTAGGCTCTTCATCTAGCCTTTTTTCTTTTTATTAATGCATGTCATCTATATACGAGTCACAACTGTTGAATAACAATTATCAGTCTCAATAAGAAGCTCATGTTTATGTATGGTCTGACTTCAACCAGGTACTGTCTCCTGTTTCTGTTGCTGTTTGATGTATGTCGTAGAATTGTGATGATTCCAAAGTATTAGTATGTTTAGTCAATACTACAGGTCTTGCCAGATATCGTAATTCGGCAAGATTTTTAATTCACAGGTTACTGAACAAAAATGGTTCCATTGTGTGTAGATGGCTAAATGGATCAGTTAATACTACCCATCTCGGTGAACAGACGAGTCAATAATATGGATATAAATTGCACAGAACGGTTTGGCCACCCTAACTTAGCAGTTGATTTTTCACGTGAAAAACAAACTTAAATTCTAAATCCCAAGTAGCACATCTACCTCATTGAGCCTTATGTTGCATCATCCCCATAAAGTGCGTAATGTAGAGTAGTTATGACTCATGGAGCTTTATCAAGACCTCTATTTGTCAAGCGTTTCAAAATTTTCGGTCTATTTAGCAAAAAAAAGAAAGATGTCGATTTTTAGAAACTCGAAAAAGTGCTTCTAAAGGTGTCAGCAGGTGTGCCAGAGTCCCCGGCATGTTCTCCTGCTGCCTGCTGGGCCAGTGTTTTTGTAGATTCTGGACAGAAATCACACTCCTAAATCCTAACAGTCGTAAGAAAAAAATACTACCTGGCACCTGCCAACATTACAAACCTTCTGTAGTTTACTTGGTACTTTATTTACTTCAGTTCTACTACCATCATATACATTGTCTAACGTGTAGTTTAATAGTTTAGTATATATATATACACTCTATACAACTACATTCCCTGTGATATAGAATATTGAGAATCTACACTGTATATAACTGTAATTTACAGTTCTGTTAAGACAACAAACGAGCTCTTCAAAAAGTGTTGGCCGTGCTATTCCTTTCTGATTTTAGATGCTGGATTCTCTGACGTAACCTGCGCTGGTGATCGTGAATCTTCCACAAGCCATGCCCTAGAACAACCGCAGAGTAAATCCCGTGCGTGATGATAGGTGCAAGGATGTTATTTGTCTGAAGTGAAAACAAGAGGAAAAGTTACCAATTTATCATGGCAAAATCCTAACTACTTGAAAGAAAGGAAGCACATACCTGGATCCACTCAAATCCAAGGTACAGCCCCAAAATTCCTTCTAGAAGGGGCGAGTATATTCTTTTCATTTGCCTCCGCTCATACCAGGCTGCAAAATGCACGAATATGAGATAATTATCTTCACTGGCTCACTGTTGAATCCATGGACTTGTTCTCTTCACCTAATTTTTACCAACTAAAAATCGTAACTGGTTCTTACTAACTAAAAGTAAAAGTGAATATATTGTGATCCTCTAATATTATTCTCATATGAATTACTAAGTAAAATTGATTTTTATTAGTTAAAACAGATTTTACGGAACAGGGCCTGAGAAGTCAAAATCATAATTTGGGAACAAAACCAACCTGCAAAAAGCTTCTTCAAATCCTCACGGCCAGAGCGAGATTGTAAAACAGGTGCTACAACATACGTAGGATCTGAAATAAAACGACGCAACTTTACAATTATGATGAAATGATAAACTCAATGATGCTACTCTCTCGAACAAGGTTACAAGGGCTGCAGATATATACCTTTTGGTGACGCGGCTATATAATATAGAGAACCTGTAAGAGCAGCTGTAATGACTGCTGCAAATGCTTGGGCAAATGGTACAAATGGAGGCAGCACACCAGCCTATATATTGAGTTTTCAGTGTAAAGTGAGATAATGAGTCAAAAGAGGACATTCTAGCTATAATAGCATAGGCCAGGAGGAGAGGTTAATTACCAGAGCCGCCATTCCCCGAGCATCAGTTACCAAGTCACTGCTCCTCAGAAATATATCAGCAAGAGCACCCTACAGTGCCACCAAAAAACTAAAAAATAAAAATCACTTGGCGAATAGATTTTGATGTACAGTTGCATATTTAGGAAGTTCATCTGAGGGACATCTAAGGCATCTTTCAGGTTTAAGAAATATGTATGGACAAAGGGTCTGTTATGTTATAAAATGTAACATGAATAGTTTATACTAGTTTTGAAGCCCGTGCATTGCACGGGTTGTTGTTTATTTTATTTTCTTGCAAGTTTTTTGTTAATATTATTGTTGATTTTGTGTTGCTGTGAAATGGATTTTTCAACACCGTTGTATTTACATACTTTCTCCATTCTTTTTCTATTACAACAATTACTGCTTTGGATAGTTTCATCTTTTGGAACCATTCCACTTTTGGTAAATAAACAACAATAGTTGACAATATCGTCTTTACTTTATGTTAATAAAACCATCTTTGATTACCCAAATTGCCTCATAAATTTGCGTTTACATTATTAAGGAATTATTTATCCCCTACTCTAGTTAACTAAAGGGGTACCTCTATGTTGAACTACCCATTTTTTATTTCCTTAAAAACCATGCCCAAACCAATTGTTGCAGTAGAAAAAGAACGGAGAAAGTATTTGTCATTATACTCTAATTTCTAGATTTGTTATTGTGATATATAAATTTTATAATTTTTAATATTTAATTGAATATTGTAGCTAAGTCTATTATTAAATGATATCCCAATAAAAGGTATAACTAACAATAGCTAACATAGTTTGAACATGAATACTACCCGAATAATACTTTAAGAAAGTAGAGGGTAATAATTTAATAGATGTAGGACATAAAGAATAGAGAAAAACATAAGTGCCAGGCTGCCAGCCACAACTTCAACTTTTAGTATAGCACGTAACCACTAACGCATATAGAATGGAAGATGGGAAAACCAAAAAGAATATCATAATGATAGTATCATGAATAAAATTAACCTCTACTAATAATCGAAAATACTATTTAAGAGAAAAAAAATACCTCTTCATCAATCATGACCATATCAAGACTTATCAAACTTCCCCCTTATTTATGATTATGGATACAATAAATATTCTATAAATAAAGTTCAAAACCTCAAATAGTCTAGAAATGCGATCCTTGATTTCCAAATAGTTTTAGTAGAATTAAGTTCATGGAGAAAATAATAAGATCTGACATATAGATATATGGAAAAAAAAACATAAATGATTATGGATATAATAAATATTCTAGGAATAAAATAATTAGTCAATTGCATAATACCTCTGCAATCTCGATGACAAACTTTCATTTGATTCTTCATGTAATGCCATCATGGAATGCTATAGGTTTAAAACTATATATATGAATTTTTTATCTTTATATACCTCAAATTTTAAAAGTATGATTTTGAAAGATATAATTACTATTGCCACCTATAATACGCTATTTTATAGTTATTTTTATATGGATCTTATTTCGAAGCGTATTTCGAGCACTCTCCGATGGTAAAAAAAAAAATACTATTGCGAATTGTGTAGCAAAAGTTATATTCAATTTACATAGTATAATAATTTAGGTTGTTTATTTAAAATCAGATTGTAATCTTCACTTATCCAAAACACCTTATATGTATTTATATCTATGTTGAACACTATTTTCTTTAAAAAAATTAAAAAGAATGACATGGCATGCTTAGGTGGAGCTCTTTATAATATTCTAAGGTTGTTTTATTTAAATCAAACTCCAATTTTTACATAATCCAAAACTATAATATATATGTAACTTTATCGCTATAGATTATAGTTTTTGTTGTAACAACAAAGTTTCCTTAATAAATTTTGTTGCAATCCTATATTGTTTTGGTTTCGTTGAGTAAGGTTGAGGTTTTTAAAGATTATATGTTTAATCCTGTAAATTCGACCTATAATCAAATGTTATAATCACTTATAATACACTATACTTAATACATATAGCTATTATTATATTTATCTAAAAGAAAAACTAAATGATATCTTACAATTCATCTAATTTAATATATTTTCATGAGTTGTAAAACTATATTGTAAATGAATCTTATTTTGAAGCATATTTCAAGCACTCTCCAATGGTAAAAAAATTATAATGTTTTGAATTAGGTAGCAAAAGTTAAATTCAATTTACATAATATAATAACTTAGGTTGTTTATTTAAAAGAAAACTCTAATTTTCCCCTATCCAAAACTCTTTTATATATTTAAATATATATGTAGAGTTCTATTTTTTTTAAAATAGTTAAAATAAAAACTAATGACATGACAATCCTGAGTGGCGCTCTTTATTTCATAATTTGTAGAACTATATTGTAAATGGATCTTATTTCGAAGCATTTTTCGAGCACTATCCAATGCTACAAAAATTATGATATTCTGAATTAGGTAGCAAAAGTTATACACAATTTACATAATATAATAATTTAGGTTGTTCATTCAAATGAAACTCTAATTTCTGCTTATCCAAGACTCCCTATATGTATTTAAATCTATGTAGAACTCTATTTTTTTTAACAATAAAAATAAATATAAAAATTGATGGCGTGACAATCCTACGTGGCGCTCTATATTTCATAAGTTGTAGAACTATATTGTAAATGGATCTTATTTCGGAGCATTTTTCGAGCACTATCCAATGGTATAAAAATTATAATATTCCGAATTACGTATCAAAATTTATACATAATTTACATAATATAATAATTTAGGTTGTTCATTCAAAACCAAACACTAATTTTCGTTTATCCAAAACTTCTTATATGTATTTAAATCTATGTAGAACTCTATTTTTGTAAAAAATAAAAAAAAAATTGATGACATGGCAATCCTATGTAACGCTCTATATTTCATAAGTTGTAGAACTATATTGTAAATGGATCTTATTTCGGAGCATTTTTCGAACACTATCCAATGGTACAAAAATTATAATATTCCGAATTACGTAGCAAAATTTATACATAATTTACATAATATAATAATTTAGGTTGTTCATTCAAAACCAAACACTAATTTTCGTTTATCCAAAACTTCTTATATGTATTTAAATCTATGTAGAACTCTATTTTTGTAAAAAATAAAAAAAAATGGATGACATGGCAATCCTACGTGGCGCTCTATATTTCATAAGTTGTAGAACTATATTATAAATGGATCTCATTTTGAAGCATTTTTCGAGCACTCTCTAATGGTACAAATTTTACGTAACAAAAGTTATACACAATTTTCATGATATAATAATTTAGGTTAATTCAAATCCAAATTCTAATTTTTGCTTATCCAAATCTCCTTATATGTATTTAAATCATCTAGAACTCTATTTTTGTAAAAAAAAAATAAAAATATAAATTGCTGACGTGGCAATCCTACGTGGCGCGCTCTATGAGCTCGAAATCTTGAGGAGTTCCCTATGCTCCCGAAAAGTTCCTCCTTTATATATATATATTGATTTAACAAAGAAGCAACAGTCATTATAGATAGTCTTTTATATACAGTTGGAAATAGTGTTTTTAAACTTTACAAGATCCCTTTTTGGAGCACTCCAAAGAGACTTCAGAAGACAATATCCAGAACTATATACTTCCTCCGTTTTTTTTACATGTGACACTTTCCTAAATCGGAATGGTGCAAATTACATGTGACTTTTTTTCTTTCCTAAATTAGTAAGTTTTAGCCTATTAAATTATCATCTTACCCTTATAACAATTAATCAAAATTAAACCTACTTAATTTAACCTAAATTAACAATTAACAATTAACCACCACCCCTCCCCCACCCACCCCAACCCAACCCTTTCCCCCCACCCCCAGCCCCCTCCCCACCACGGCGACCCCTTTCCCCCACCCCCGCCCACCACCCCACCCCACCCGCCGAAAACACCACCCTACCGCCGAAAACACCACCCGGCCGCCTAAAACACCACCCCACCCACCGAAAACCCAACCCATCCTCGAAACACCACCCCACCCGCCGAAAACCCACCACAACCCCACCCCCGAAAACACCACCACCACCCGAAACCTCCCTCGAAAACACCACCCCACCCTCCGAAAAACACCACCCCACCCGTTCGCACGATTTTGAGTTCGATACGGACCCGCAACATTGAAATACGGTTATGGAGGCGGTGTTTGGAGTGCGGGGTTTTCGGTGGTGGTTTAATCCGAAGCATCAAGATGCGGAATTCGAAGGGGAGTGGTTAGAGTGCGGGGTTTTCGGCGGTGGTTTTCCTTCGAGGTCAAATCTAGAATTCGAAGGGGGAGTGGTGTGGGGCCGGGAAAATCGGCGGGGAGGGGGAGGGGGGTGGGGGAGGGCCGCGGCGGTGGAGTGGAGGGGTAAGGAAGAGTTGGGGGGGGGTTGGGGTGGGGGAGGGGGGGTGGGGGGGGGGGAGAGGGAAGGGGGTGGTCCCCACTCCCTTTAATCCCCTACAATTACCTTAGCTTAATCCCCCTCCAAATTTTTTCTAGGTAACCGTGAAATTCAAAAATGTCACATGTAAAAAAAAAACGGAGGAAGTACAACTTTTTCAACTATCACAAAGTGGCAAAGTCATCAAAAAGGAAAATAATTTATGAAATATCCAATCAGCTAATGGGAAATTTCCCAAATGATTGAATACGTCTACTAACCTGGACAGCAGCTCGATAGAAGAGTTCCTCTCCTATTGAGCTTGCAGCAACAATGAGTATAAACTGCAAAATTGGAAAAAACAATTTAATTCAATCTAACCTTCAATAGCTAAACACATCACACATGGTATCCCTTAGCAATCAAGTTCTTCAAGGCTCTAAAATATTTACCTGCCACGGTGACATTCCATAGAAGAAGCTACGAAGCTCCTCATCCTCCACATCCCTTATCGCACGAGCATGGGGTGACACCTTTACAACCTCATCCTGCATCCAGTTAATACAGGGCATTAAGTAAAAAGAAAGAAAAAGCCACCATGACAAGAGAGAAATTTTGAGTCAATGTCCACAATTCCAAATATATGGAGTAAAACATATGAATAAGCTCCTAGGAAACATCATAAGACATACATCTAGTATAAAGAGGAGAGCCATGATAGGGGGGGTTGCATATCCAAGTCCTTGAATAATGGCATCAAATGACAGTTGGAAACCTCCAGAACTGTCTATTCCTGATAGTGAGCATATGAACCTCCCAGTTAGAGCCATAGCGCCATAAATGCCTGGTTTCAGCAAAATCATATAACGTTAGCAGTACATTAAAACACTCTTTCTGTCACAATATTTGATGGAGAATGCACTCAAGTTAAAGAAGTTAATCAACTAAGGCATAATAACAATAGAAAAAAAAATCATGGGTATCACAGCCTCACAGGGCAGAAAGTACATGTCATACGTTTCAAACATGACAGATTCATGTTCTTTTTCTTTTAATATAAAAAGTGTTTAAAGCTTATTCATAAAATCACTTTACTCATCATTCCAGTTTAAGCATCAATGTTGAGCAATCGGAGATGCAACATGGAATGTTCACTTGACACTTTCTATAGATCAAAGACACACAAAGTTTTCGTGGAATAGCGTGAACATACCCAATTTGAACACTGGTAAACGAGTCAAAGTAACATAGAGGGAACTAAATTCAGTCAAACATCCACATATTAGAATTAAATCATGAAATCGAATAAAGAAGGCATCAACCACATTGTCATTTGTGATACTCGTTCCCCAAATACTCCTCTTTTTGCTTCTTTTTATATCCATATCATTTGCACACACCCAAAAGCAATTACGATAAAAGAAGCCAAGTCCCCCGCCCAAAAAAAAAGAACAGGAAAGTGACAATTTAAGAATGATAAGCAAAATAAACTTTCTTTTTCCACCTCAATCCAACCTTGTTTCTAGTAAAGCTTTTATGAAGTTATTGTTGGTTATCATCTTTGCTTTTATAATTTTAGCAATGGAATTCATTATTAAAACCTACCATACCTAAATTTTCCAACAGCTACGAAAAAATTTCTAATTTTCTCGACTTCCATACCTGATATAGAAACTCCATAATTCCCTCAAATTCATTTTCTAAACTCTGCCAATTCTCTCTTAGTCTTAACTATACAATCTCATACACATGGGTACACATAACACATTTACACATCTATGAAGCACGGAAAACCCCGCGACATGAGGTTTCCACTTTTTAAAAATCTTTCCATTCCCGAAACCCCAACCATTTCCGTGCTAATGAAGCCCCTAAATGGATAGGACACGAGTTTGAAACCCAAACCCCAGCCGTTTTTGTGCTACATAAGTCTACGGGTACACATTAGCACGGAAACCCCCACGACATGAGGATTCCTCGTTTTCAAAATCTTTCTCAAAACACCAACCATTTCCGTGCTAATGAAGCCCCCTCAAAATAAACCAAAACCCCAGCCGTTTTCGTGCTACATAAGTACACGGGTACACATAACAACAAACACATAGACTCCAATTTAATCAAGCAATTATAACCCAAAACCTTTTTATTCATAAGCTAATTAGCTGGACATAATCTTATCTTATCAATACAAAACCCACCAATCAAATCAAGAATTATTAGATAACAATAACCCCAAAAAAATAATAGAAAACAATAATTCTCTAGAAAATGAAAAATGAAATGATTACCAATTCCATAGCTAAGTCTGACAACAGCCCCAATCTTATCCCAAACAGGAAAGTCAGCAGAAGCAGCAGCATCCCCAAAGCTTTGATTAAATGTGGTAACTTCCATAGTTGATCCAGTGTACCCTCTTCCTCCACCGTCTGATCTTCCAACTCCATCAATCATCTCTCTTCTCCTATTAGGGTCCACTGAAGCCCTCACAACACCTCCACCATACCTGAATTTCTTACTCCTAAGGGTTGACTTTGGTACCAGAAAGTCAAAGCAAAGGGACCCATTATTAAAGGCCTTAAACGACGTTGTTGGTGGGTGTGAAGCTCTGTATATCAATGGAAGTGACTCCATTAAAGTGAAAAAAGAAGTCTTTTTTTTTGTTTTCCTTTTTGTATTATCAGAAGAAGAGGGTGAAGTTATGCTCGTTACTAGGCATAGCTGTTGATTAATTTATTTGTGGAAAGATATAATAAAATATTAGAAAGGGATATTTTCTGTGAAGATGAATAATGGCTACTCGTATAATTTGATGGGTTTTATGGATTTAGAAATAGTGGTTGAGAAGTGAGGATGGATGATAGAAAGTGTTCATGGTTCTGTGCCGTGGTTTTTTTTTTCCTTCTAATGGATGCGTTAGTTTTGGTGCCGAGGAATTTCCTTTTTGGGGGATATCTGTAAAAGCCTATGAGTGTTTGCCATGTGGAGATAATGGTTGCATATTAGGAAATGTTGATTAGCATAATAATATCCATAAGTACATATTCGTATGTGCCTACTCATTACTCAATGTGCAACGTGTTATTAGTTGATGGTGTGATGTAGGTTACCGATTATGTATAAATATGGTCTAATGAGTATAGATAAAGTTATAATAAACGATTTTCTTGTAAAATGCTAATAATTCTTCATTTTACATTGGTTTTAAAACTAATTTACAAGTATATTGTTTCTATAGGCTCGGATGAGTTGCTGAGGAAGGGAAAAGAGCATATCGTTACTAAACCTCTAATTCAAATAATTAACCTAACAACCCACCTGAGCTAATTAAGTACTAAGGAAGGGACGAACCTAAAGGATCCGGGTCTCACCAAGGTAAATTCATTTACAAGTAAGCTAAGTTGAAGAAAAGGTAAGGTTTTCGGCTAATCTATTAGAATCAAACTAGACAAGTAAAATTCATCTTGATTGAAATCAATAAGGAAAAAAGTACTAGGATTGGGGGAAACAACACAAATAAATCACATCCCAATACCAAGTAGAACCATGGGTTATTAACATAAAAGAGGAACAATTAATCCTGCTAGACACCTCTCAAATCTTGTATAAAAGGGGAACAATTAATCCTGCTAGACACCTCTAAAATCTTGTTTAGGGAGTATAGAGTTCTAATTTGAGCAAGAAAACTTATATTTCATGGTGCTCTATGTAGGAATTTAGATGCTTAATGCGGAAAACGAGTATCATATACTCAAACATCTAACACCAAGATCTTTGCATAAAGAGTATAAAATATACCTCTTGATGCGTGAATTCCACTTCCACCCCGAGCCTTCTAGTGGAGATCCTTTAGAACGTCAAACGTCGTTCCTCTAGTGTTGGTCCACGAACAACCCTTAGATCACCACGTATGCTAGTACGGAAGAGAGAATCCTCTTGCTTTTGAGGTGAGAGATGGCCGAATGAAGGGGAGAGAGAAGAGCAAAGAAAATCATATTTTCTTTACTAAAAATGATGTAATCCACTCACCTTTGTAACCCCCATATGATTATATAGGGTGGTTACAAAGAGATGATTCATGAGGCTTTATTTTGCCTCATAATGTCATACATTATGAGCCTAATAAACTCATGAGTTACAACTCTTCCATCCATCATAAAAAACCGCCCAACCCACTTCACAAATGGATTTGGGTAATATCCAAGGGTTGTCACATTGTGTGACCTCATAGGGCCCAATACATATTAGTAGTTGGCCTAAATATATTAGCCCAACAAACCGCAATTAGCTTCTAGCAAAACGTTGCGGTCACCTAATATTATTGAATATATTATCTTCATAATTTGTCCATATACATTTAGTTTGTTACACTTGATCGAGGGCAAAATCCTTCAATCTCCCACTTGTCTAAGAACAAGTGTGTAACCTTCAAACTCCTTAAGTCGCTTAATGTCTAACTTGATGACATGGTAACATCGTATGTAAACCATACCAATTTTCAAGTTGTTTCTTGAAATCTGAGTTCGAACTGTCGAAACAAATGATTAACTCCTTAATCCATTTGAGCACGGCCATGCATTTTCAGTTCTCGCTCTTCAAGAGGCCAAGACACCAATCCTAACTCTTAGGAGGACTTTATCCAGTCTTGTATAACCAAAACTCCCACTCAATTCGTAGCAGTTCCGATCACTGCTTTTATAGCCTCCTTTTACGGCACGACGTTTTGCAGTGTCAAAAACATACTAATCCTTAAGTAAAAATAGTGTCGTACTCATGTCTAAGGAATCCACTAAATATATTTATGAGATTCTCATAAACCTTTTAGAGAACTCCCACTAGGTTTGCCCAACGTGTATCAACTATACACGCCTATGCAAATGACTAGACATCTCTATGTCCCCATAGCCCATGAAACTGCACTATCAATCAACTTGCAATCTAGTCCATGAAACATAATCATTTACGTTCAATTTTAATGATTTGAACTAGGGACAAAGGTAAATTATAACTCATGTTCACTGGATAGGGTTTCATTCGTCAAATCACATATTTGACAATCCTATCAAACGTTATAAAATACTTTGAACGTTTTATTTAATACTAAACCAAGATTAAATAAGAATATAACCTTTTATTGATAAACATAACCAAACATATCACAAGAGTAACTATAATTGTGAACTTATTAAAAGTAAATGGTACACAATCAAAACCACTCTCCTACATGCTTAAGTCCTATAGCCCTAGAATGACTCTCATGCTTAGGCTGAGGCAATGGTTTAGTCAAAGGATCAGCGACATTGCTATCCGTATGAACTTTGCCAACTATTACATCTTTTCTCTCAACGATTTCTCGAATGAGATGAAATTTCCTAATTACATGTTTACACCTTTGATGTGATCTTGGTTCCTTAGACTGAGCTATGGCACCATTGTTATCACAATGTAAAACAATACCATCTCCAACACTAGGCACTACTCCTAGCTCCAGAATGAACTTCTTCATCCAAACGTCTTCCTTTGTTGCATCTGCCGCAGCAATGTACTCGGCTTCGTTGTAGAATCAGCAAACGATTACTTTGCTTTGAACTTTTCCAGCTCACTGCCCCTCCATTTAGACAAAAGATGAAACCAGATTAGGATCGGAAATCATCTTTGTCAGTTTGGAAGCTCGCATCTGTGTAACCCTCAACAATTAACTTACTTTCACCTCCATACACTAAGAAATTATCCTTAGTCCTTCGTAAGTACTTTAGGATATTCTTAGCTGCACTCCAGTGTGCGTCACCTGGATTTGATTGGAATCTGCTACACATGCTCAAGGCATATGAAACATCTGGGCGAGTACAAATCATGGAGTACATAATGGACCCTATAGCTGACGCATAAGGAACATTACTCATTCGCTTAATCTCATCAGGTCCAGAAGGACACTGAGTCTTGCTAAGAGAAACACCATGTTGCATGGGCAGAAAACCTCTCTTAGAATTTTCCATATTGAACTTAGTAACGATCTTATCTATATAAGTTCGTTGGCTAAGTCCAATCATCCTCTTAGACCTATCCCTATAGATCTTGATCCCCAAAATGTACTCAGCGTTTCCAAGGTCTTTCATAGAAAAACAACTCTTCAACCATTCCTTGACTGACTCAAGCATGGGAATGTCGTTTCCTATGAGAAGTATATCATCTACATACAAGACCAAGAAGACTATATTACTCCCACTTTCCTTCTTGTAAACACAAGACTCTTCTCAGTTTTTGAGAAAACCAAACAGTTTGATTGCCTCATCAAAACGAAGATTACAACTCCGGGATGCTTGCTTCAATCCATAAATGGACTTTACATACCCTCCTAGGATATTCTGGATCCACAAAACCTTCCAGTTGTGTCATATACACATCCTCTTTCAAGAACCCATTCAAGAAAGCGGTTTTGACATCCGTTTGCCAAATCTCATAATCATAAAAGGCAGCAATTGCTAGGAGTATCCGAATGGATTTAAGCATTGCTACTGGTGAAAAGGTTTCTTCATAGTCTATACGAATTTGCTTGAACCCTTTTGCAACCAACCTTGCTTTGTAAACCTGAATGTTACCATCCTTGTCTGTTTTCACTTTGAAAACCCATTTGCAACCAATAAGTGAAACCCCGTTGGGCAAATCCATCAAGTCCCATACTTGATGTTCAGACATAGATGCCATTTCAGACTTCATGGCTTCAAGCCATTGTTAGGAGTCTTCACTCATCAAAGCTTGCTTGTAAGTAGTAGGTTCCTCAAATTCTAAGATCATTATCTCAGAACTTTCGGTTAACAAGAAATCAACAAACTTTTTGTTTGGTATTCTTGATCTACTAGTCCTACGAGGGGATGCAACAGGAGAAATTTTCTTCTCAATAATTTGAGAATTTTCGCACGAATTAGATTCGAGTGGGACAGTAGGAGGTTCGTGTACAGGATGCACGTCCTCCAACACTTGGTCAGTTGTGGGAGAAGATTCCTCTAAAGGAGGAATTACTTCAAGCTCCACAGCTGGCACTTGTGCTTCTGACTCTAACATAGGTTGAACTATGTTCGTTTGTTGCGTTTCTCGAACCTCTTCGAAAAATATATTACTCCCACTTGCCTTTTTGGAAATAAAATCTTTTTCCAAAAAAGACACCACGACGAGCAACAAACACTTTGCCCTCAGTTCGATGGTAGAAGTAATAGCCCTTGGTCTCTTTGGGATAACCCACAAAGAAACACTTATCTGATTTAGGGGCGAGTTTATCTGAAAGTAAACGTTTTACATAAACCTCACAACCCCAAATACGTAGAAAAGACAAACTTGGAGTTTTTCCACTCCACATCTCATATGGTGTTTTTTCTGCTGCCTTTGATGGAGTTTTATTAAGTGTGAAAGTAGCAGTTTCGAGAGCATATCCCCAGAAGGAGATGTGAAGATCAGCAAAACTCATCATAGACCGAACCATATCAAGTAAAGTTCGGTTCCTCCTTTCGGATACACCATTCAACTGAGGTGTTCCAGGTGGAGTGAGTTGTGAAAGAATTCCACAAGTCTTCAAGTGATCACTAAACTCTTGGCTCAAATATTCACCACCACGATCGGATCGTAATGCTTTAATTTTTTTGCCAAGCTGGTTTTGGACTTCATTCTGGAATTCTTTGAATTTTTCAAACGATTCCGACTTATGCTTCATTAAATAGACATATCCATATTTACTTAAATCATCAGTAAAAGTAATGAAGTACCCAAACCCTCCCCTAGCTTTTGTGTTCATTGGTCCACACATATCAGTATGTATTAGACCCAATATATCACTGGCCCTTTCACCCTTTCCAGTAAAAGGTGACTTTGTCATTTTACCCATTAAACATGATTCACATACATCAAATGGCTCAAAGTCAAAAGATGTTAGAAGTCCATCTTTATGTAACTTCTGAATGCGTTTCGCGTTTATATGTCCTAAACGACAATGCCATAAGTAAGTAGGATTAGTATCGCTTGACCGATGTTTTTTGCTGTCTATGTTAAGGACATCTTTGTCTAAGTCTAGGATTTATAGACCATTAGACCTTTTAGCAATGGCATAAAACATTGAATTCAAATAAACAGAGAAACAACCTTTCTCAATTGTAAATGAAAACCCTTCATTATCCAAAACAGGAATAGAAATAGTGTTTTTGGTAATAGCAGGAACATAATAACAGTTATTAAGCTCTAATATTAAACCAGAAGGCAAAGGTAGACTATAAGTCCCAACTGCAACGGCCGCAACCCTTGCACCATTTCCAACGCGCAGTTCTACCTCCCCTTTAGCCAAGGTTCTACTCCTTCTTAGTCCCTGCACATTCGAAGTAATGTGAGAAACACAACCGGTATCAAATACCCAAGAAGTAGATGTTGCTAAATTAATGTCAATGACATAGATACCTGAAGAAGAAGCCCCAGACTTCTTATCATTCAGATACTTCGGGCAGTTACGCCTCCAATGGCCTATTTGACCACAATGGAAGCACTTGGCATTTGCGGCCACCTTTGGCTTTGCCTTTGTCTGTGGCTTATCAGCAGTCTTAGCGGCAACTTGCTTGCCCTTGTCTTGCTTTTTCTTGCCAGCCCATTCCTTCTTAAAACCCTTCCCCTTTTGAACCATAAGAACTTCCTTCTTAGGTGCAACAGAGATGTTTTGCTCGGCAGGCATGAGCATCCCATGTAACTCAACAAGGGTTTTTGACACCCCATTCATATTGAAGTTCAACCTAAACTGGTTGAAACCTTCATGAAGTGAGTGTAGTAAACTCTTAAAACCAAATTTAAAAGGTAAGTAAACTCTTTTACTAATTACAACAATTGTAATTCTTAGTTGATGGGTGATTGCTAAGGTGATGAAAGCTCCCAGGTAAGGAAGTTACCCACAACGTTGGGGAAAGCCTTCCTAATCCTAGACAGAGCTTGTCACCCAAACACAAAAACCCAACCCTTTGCTTCAAAATCCAAAACCGTTTTGATGATTTTGTTGGGCCAAACCAAACTATACATGCAAATTTTGGAAATTTTTACTCTACTTAGCCCAAGATTGGAAGTAACACTCTGCTTTGGCAGTACCTATTACTAACGATCAAGATTTTAGTAGATGTTTATTTGGAATAACAATTACCCAATATTAGCTTTAGGGACCTAAGTAAATTATTATGTGATTTAATTACTAGTGAACTCGTTGCAAAAATAAATCACATGCATAATAAAACTTAGAAAGCATTCAAAAGCAATAATTTAAATGCATAAAGTAAAATGTGATCCTAGTATGGCCCCTAACCCTAAAGACTAATACTCTTTAAGGTCTCCTTTCTTGAATCACCATGGATCTCCATCCTTGAATCACTTCAACTTGAATAATTATTTGAAATTTAAACTAATATTACAAAAATGCCAACGATGCATAGATCGTATTTAAATTACAAAAATACATTAACGATACGCATATCGTAATTTCTATCCAAGTTTGGGCCATACTAGTCACCGCATGCATGCATAATATATAACATGCATTCTAATCAACTTATTAAATATATATATATAACATGCATTCTAATCAACTTATTAAAATAAATTATTATGCTTCAATAACTTTAAAACATAATAACATCAACCAAATTTAATCTCATATTAAATTAAATGGTTAGTACCTCTAGACAAATTCAATCATATTAGAATTTATCTCCCAAGGTCTTTAAAATATTAATCTAACAAATTTAATCAACTATTAAATTTAAAGAAAAATACATAAGCACTCTAAGGCACCACATATATTTTAATCATATTAAAACATAAAAACATAGCATGATATTTAATCACAAATACTAGCATGAAAGAATTAATCAACTTATTAAAACTAACATCCTAACATAAAATTAAATGTCACAAAATGAAACTCCCATCATAATTTTAATTCATTTAAGTATTAACATAGGATACCATGCATAATAACTTATTAATATGCATTAAGGGATATACAGATTTTAAAGTTTTTATCTGTTGAAGGAGAGACGAGCCAAGGGTGGCAGACCACCGCTCGTGACTGGCGAGCTAGGTCGCGACTCGCGATGGTCGTCGCGGCTCGCGAGAAGCGTTCTGCTTCTGAGTTTTCGATCTCAATTCACGTAATTTTAATCGAAATACGTATGATTTTCTTTATACATTAAAACACTTTTATGCATAACTAAATCAGACTTGGCCTCAAATTCAAGAATTCATGCTATGAAATTATACATAATCAAATTAAGCATAAAAAAAACTCAAAGCATGCAATTCATGAATCATACATATATACATCATATTCTAATTAACAACTTTACTAAAACATGAAACAATATAACAATTATATATGTATATATATATGTACCAAAAATGTATAAACAACTTTTATACTCCCATTAGATTAAAATCCAATTTTAATCATGCAAACAATATCCTCATGCTAATACCCTCCCCTAAATGAATTAAAATAAAGGAAAACATGCATCAACATGATCATATTAATCTATGCAATAGGCTAACTGATACCACTGTAGGAATTTAGATGCTTAATGCGGAAAACGAGTATCATATACTCAAACATCTAACACCAAGATCTTTGCATAAATTAACATGAATCTATAAAGAGTATAAAATATACCTCTTGATGCGTGAATTCCACTTCCACCCCGAGCCTTCTAGTGGAGATCCTTTAGAACGTCAAACGCCGTTCCTCTAGTGTTGGTCCACGAACAACCCTTAAATCACCACGTATGCTAGTACGGAAGAGAGAATCCTCTTGCTTTTGAGGTGAGAGATGGCCGAATGAAGGGGAGAGAGAAGAGCAAAGAAAATCATATTTTCTTTACTAAAAATGATGTAATCCACTCACCTTTGTAACCCCCATGTGATTATATAGGGTGGTTACAAAGAGATGATTCATGAGGCTTTATTTTGCCTCATAATGTCATACATTATGAGCCTAATAAACTCATGAGTTACAACTCTTCCATCCATCATAAAAAACCACCCAACCCACTTCACAAATGGATTTGGGTAATATCCAAGGGTTGTCACATTGTGTGACCTCATAGGACCCAATACATATTAGTAGTTGGCCTAAATATACTAGCCCAACAAACCGCAATTAGCTTCTAGCAAAACGTTGCAGTCACCTAATATTATTGAATATATTATCTTCATAATTTGTCCATATACATTTAGTTTGTTACACTTGATCGAGGACAAAATCCTTCACTCTAGTCTAACTAATTAGGCCAAGTTAAAAATTTATATAAAACCCTAGTCTATATAATTCAACAAGCAAAACATACCAAACAATCAATTATTGATGAAGGTCATCCACCTAAAATCAAGCTATTAAGGGATATCAAAACAGTCAAGGAGTGATGGAGCTCACATCATCTAAATCACCAACATCAGTAACGATTGAACATGCACAAATCTCAAGCATATTAATCCTTGTAAATTCTAACACATGAAAAATGAATGAAAATATGATTAGGCTTACCCCCTTTCCTAGCTAAGCAAACTACTCACCACCCATTACAAGAAATTCATACACATAACTAATTAAACTAGAAAAAATCAACATCATAAATAAAACTAAAGCAAAAGATTAGCACAATTCAAAGAAGCAAGAAAATATAGGAAAGATGAAAGTGAGAGTAAAGAAAAAGATGGAGATTTTATCTAGACTAGACTATTAAATATGAAGATTAAGTATGAAAAGATGAAACTAAACACATGATAAAGATTAATAAACTCAAAATGCACAAAAATAATGAGAAAGAAAGAAATCAAAGGAATAAGAAACTTACTTAGGAAACCAGAAATTCAAAGAAATTGTCACTTGTTTTTTATTGATTTTAATCACCCCAAATACACCTCTTCAGCCAAGTTTTCTCTCTCTTAAATTAAAACAAAGTAACTAGGGTTCTAATTTTTGGATCCTATTTAAAATTGGGGTAGAAGGGTCTTTATACTCGCGCTACCCTCTAATTACATGGTTATAAATGAAAACGACCTAAAAATAAATCGTAATGCACAACATGCAGGTAAATACGAAAAACTCCCGGGCGGACTGGACGAGGCCGGGCAGGCAAATCCCCGTCTTTAAGATGAAAATCTAGCATGCAGAGTCCGGGGCAAGAGAAAGGGCCGAGCTTGTTTGTGCTCGAGCAAACACTTTTCTTTTGTCTTTCATGCCCAAATCTGTTAGAAAACTGTTTTGAAGCGTATTTAAAATCCAAAGTCTTATTTTAAAGCCCAATTAATTATTCCTGATAATTAATTGTATATTGAGCCCAAAATTTGTATTGTGATCCCAATCCTTTGAAAAAGCCCATTAATTGTGTTAATAAATATTTTTCAGAAATAAATAAATATTTTCAAAGACATTTGTCAAAGTTGAAATCAGATTTTATCCTGTAAAATCAGATTTTCGAATTTAAATGATAAAATAAAATCGTCCAAAACGCGTTTAAAAGAAAGGCTGACAAAACGTGTTTGACGCGAGGAGGTGTGCATGGCACGCCACGTGAGCCCGGCGCAAAGCTGCAACCTGACACGTGGCTCTTTGCGTCACACAGAGACGTGCGCCCAACGCACTCTCTGCGTGACGCACAGGATGCCTTTTCTATCTTTTTTAATGTTTTCCTATAAATATGCCTCGATTCCCCGAATCGAAGGCACGCTTTTCAAACACTTCGAATACACTTTTACTCGTACACGTCTACACTCGAACACTTACGAATTCTCTCTAAAAACTCTCATACTTTCACATCTACAAACACACAAACATACATTGACAAACCTACAAAAACACATACTTTCAGATACACTTTTCATACATACACATATTTCGATCGATCTTCAGGCTTCACGATTGCTCGTCCCGAAGGTTGTCACTATCTCAGATCCAAGCCACGGTATACTCCTGAGGGTCCTTGAATAAATTCATTATTTTTATATTGAAGTTACTAACTATTTCTTTCCTAATATATAAAAATCGTTCTTTTCTACATTCTAACCTCCTTTTTATTTATTTTTCATACATATGCATATTGTTATGATTGTCCTGTTCGTGCTTTTCATCACCCTCATGTTATTTTTGTTAATCAAGACCTAAGGAACTGTTCAAATATTAATCAAATAATTTGAACAACCTGCTAGGTTCCCTCTAATATTGATTGTTTAATAACATATCACTAAAAAAATAGTCCTTTATGTATTTCGTGGACCAACCTACACTTAATTTATTTTTAGGGTGTATGAAAATATTATTTGGTTATTCTTCTGCATAAAACTTGATATGAATCGATATTAAGTAGAGGCCAGCAATGGGCGAACGTGGTCCCTGACCGTGTTCGTACCCTCATCCCCAAACTCAATCTTTAGTTCATTGACCATCTATGGAGTCATGACGGAGAAATCTACATTGGATAAGTCCCTAAGTTGTCCCTTTGGTTTCCCAATATCCAATTAGGTTTATGAGTCTTTCTTTAAAGAGTTGTTGGCGACTTCTTTCAATACAAAACGTTTTCAATAAAACCTTTAGAATGTGGTAGTCAAATACGCGCTCGTCCTGCGTAGGCGAAATAAAAACACGCCTACAATTTGGCGACTCCACTGGGGATGATTTTAAAAAATTAATTTTTTAAATGAGTGGGTGAAACTCGAAAAATACGATTCATTCTCTTTTTATGCTTTAGAATAACATACAATTTTGCATATGCATGGCTATTGTTTAAGCTACCATAAGGACAATCTTCCTTGCCTCATTAGCGCATGTTATTCTATGTGTGAGGCCACCCATAGGGGGTTTGTGCTTTGTCCTTCCGAAAGCTTCGTGAGCGATAGTGTTGGATCTTAGTCATAAGCAAACCTACGGAACCATGGCATTGTTATCTTGTTCCTGACTTGAGAACTGAAGTGAGTCTTACACGTGGCCACCTTTTTAAGCAAAGGTACGAAGCGTGAGATCAATCTCTTAGTCATGGACCCTTTTTAGCCTTAACCTAAACCTGGCCATAGTTTCAAACGTAGAACTGGACTTTTAGGTTGAAACTTTTGCATCCATGCATGTTATATGACATTTACTTGTGATTGCGATTTTTGCCAGTTATTAACTTGTCAATTTTTGTTGTTATGCATTGTAAAAACTATCGTCAAAATTGACCAAAACTTCGCCTAAATCTCCCGAAAAAAACATGTCGGGGGAGCAGTGCGCCAAACGCATTAAGTTGCGCCTGACGCACCTCTCTCACGCCAAACGCACGGCTGTGCGCCGCGCGCAGCAGTGCTGCGTGGCACGCATCCTGTGCATTGCATTTTTTTTGTCGATTTAGTCTTCGTGGTGGTCGATCCTATGTTCTTTCCGTCTGCATTCGCGTAAAATCATAATCATTCTAGAAGTCTTAATTTTGTCTAGAAATAAAACTCACCTAATTAAAAAAAAAATCAGTCTTTTCATGCATATAATCTAAGGTCGAGTCTATTCTAAAAAGTGCATTTAAAAGAGTGATCATGGTAGAATTAGAGTCGTCGTGCATATCCACCTTCTCCCTGCTATCCAACTAATCTTCCTTATCAATCCTACCCTATCATATTCAATCAATTTCAAAAAAAAAACTTATATTTTTCAAAACCAATCCTACACCCTCTTCTATTCTACCTTTTTCGAAAACATTTACTAATCATCATACCACTTATTCAATAAAAAAATATTTTTCAAAATTAATCCATCATCTTTTCCTAATAAAATGTAAAAACAAGGGGTCCCTTTCAAAAAACGAATTTTGAAAATTCTAAGCCTAGTCCAAACACCTTCATTCAATACAATCCAATCAACCCAATCAAATCCATTTGCATTACCAACAACTCACAAATAAAAATTAGGGATCACATAGTGCCGTCTGTGAACAAGATTTTATTAAATCGGTCTTCAATCTCCTCACAATGAACATTTACATCCAAATGTTTTTTTTAATCGAGTAACGAGAATCAAGCAACAAATGAAAGGTGGTATACAAGCCACTAATCTAACAAACAAGCACCTTAGGGGTTATAAACTGTGTGTGCCTTCTTTTTGGTTAAAGTAAACCCACTAAAGTAGTAATGGTATATTCTAGAACTTGTCTTAGTTCTAAATATTGCAACAACTTCACCAATTATATATCAATTTATCATGATTGATTCTTTGTCCTCTAGATTTGAGTTTTTAATTTGTACTTGATTAATGGCTTACATTAATAAAATTTATTACCTTTTCATTATGAGAAGAAGATTAAAAGATGTGTTTTAATAAACATGCATAGATATATAGAAAAAAGGAAGGAAAACCCAAAAGTGTTGAGTTAAATTCCTCATGTTTTCATCCACGAGATCTTGGAAAGTGAAAGAAAACTTAAAAAAGATGGAGGTTATTTCATTAAAAATAATATTTGTAAAAAGGAGAGATTGTACAAGAAAAGGGCATGCGTCCATTTGGATTTATGTTTTTAAATATAAGGTATAGACATGACAACTTTTTCGAACATCTTAAAATAATAGGGTGTTTGGGAATTGAGATACATATTAAGTACACATTCAGCTCTCTATAAGTGCGGCACAAGATTCATACCAAAGAGGCAAATTAGTATCAAAAAGCAACACCATTGCATGTATTGGGAATTATTTTCCCTAAATAAAAATAACACTGTGTGAAATGAAGGAAAAATAAGAGGCACTAGATATAATTTAATGAACCATAATTTGTACAAAATCTTATAAAACAAAAGGAATAAAAAATCTTCTCAAATACTTAAGATATACTTAAGCAATATAATCAGGGGTGGTTAAAAGTACCCTACCTGCTTGACTCGACCCGCTTGACTCGATCCGTCTACCCGCTGACATGCTTCAAAAAACCGTGTAATTCAATTGAATATTTGAATTAGTGGTACCTGAGAAAAGATGTGGGTATTCGGTCGGTCATGGGTCGATTTTTTAGTTAAATGGGGTGGTTAACTTAAGGAATATTTTCTAGGATTTGGCTTGAAGACTGTCAAAGTCATATTATTTACTTCCAGATTCTCCTCTTGTCTCCCCCAAACTCCTCTCTCTCTTATACGCAAACAAGAAGCTCACTCATGTAAATATTTTTTTTAACTTGGCAGTGGCAGTGGCAGTGGCAGTGGACAACAAACTCACTCCCCAAACTCTTCTCTCTTTCCTATATGCAAACTACAAACTCTCCTATATGCTCTGAGGCAGTAGACAATAACTTTTTTATTGAAAGAGATATTTAATTAATTGAATGTCAAACGACATCTACAATAGGTATTAAAATAAACAAATTACAATCAAACAAGATCAAAATAACTTCGTCTTCTATGAAACTACAATGAATAAGATTGAATAATGTGGTGTATGCCCCTTGTATTCGTTGAGTCAATAAGCTATTAATAGAACCGTCGATCACTATGACATAGTTTGGAGAAAAAAATTATTGATCTAACTATGTTGACCGCATCTGAGCTTCCAATACCTTCGTGTTGATAGTCTTGAACTTCAACCAACGAGAACAATTTTTCATACCTACAAACAAACAAGCTAGACTCACAACTCCCATAGGGGTGAAGGAGACCTCCACAACAAAGAAGACAAATTCCCTATAGGAGGGCTCGAGAAACTCTCATAAAGATAGACTAATTTATGCAACAAAACAAGAAAATATACTAGAATTTGAAAACAAAAGAGGAAAAGAGGCATACCATGGATGAGAACACCCATGGCAGCCCATTGGTTATTTTGAGGGGCAACCGCCCAGGGCCCATCAATATTAGGGGCCCAATTTTGATTTAAAACTTGTAATAAAGGTAAGAAACAACAACCATAGTAAACAAAATGAAGTTTGGCTTGGTGGTTTGCTTTACACTTGTTAGTCTAGAAGACAAGGGTTCAAGTCCCATAAGGATAGAAAGTTTGCTTTTCTATTTTTTTGTGCAATGGTTTGCTTTTCTATATTAAACTTCTTTTTACATTTTTTTTATCTACATTTTTTTCTTTTTATACCCTCTATCCCACAATATTTTTTTTTACACTTTTTTAGTTTTATTACTTACCCTTTGCCTTTTTATTTTTGGATACAACCCATTGTTATTTTAATCTTTTTTTTCCTCAACAAACATGAACCACCGTTCTCTCTTCTCCAAGTAAAATAACCACTTTGCTATCTCTCATATCTACCTTTACTTTAATAAAATAACAATTGATACTAATCCTTTGAAGTTATGTATCTTTATAGGTGTAATGTGTAAGAAGTGATTTTAGACGAATGAAGTAATTCATTTTACAAGTTCCCATTATTCATTTTAACATATTTCCCCTTTTGACTTTAATACTATTTAGATATATGACTTTCACTATTTATTTTGATGTGTGCTTAAGAAAAAACATAGTGTACTTATTTTGTCGTGTAATTGTCAAAGGAAGTACTAATTAGTCGCGAAGATTTTGTTTGCCACTATATATAAGAGGCCTTGAGATTTCGTTTCGCCCTGGGCCTATAAAATGTCAGGAACGGCCCTGCAGCCCATCACTGATGAAGAGGAGAAAAAAGGAGAAGATGGGGCAGCGAGAGAGAAATAGGTTTGGACATTCTAGTATTCAGTAAACATTTACATGGCAGTAGCTGTCAGCCTGTCATAACTGATTCAATATTCATTTTATTTTTAAAAACGACATATTTAAATTAGGTACCCTATAACCTGGCCGTAAAAATCGGGTACCCGCAAACTAGGTTCCCAATTTTTTTGGTGCGGATCACGGGCCACTATTTTACTATCGGCATGTCCAGATACTCGGTTATAAAATATTGCTATATATAATATCCCAGATAAATAAAGTAGCGAAAGGAGTACAGGGTTAACAAAAATTAGATGATTGAACTTGTTATTATTGCTCATTATTCATAGTTTTGAGCAATTACAATTACTATAACTATAGAAAAAATTTCAAGGAGATGATGACTTAGATTTTGTGTTCCCCTCAAAAAAAAATATAGGCGTGTATATATTTGGATGTCTCCAAATACCATTCATATAATTTATACCTTGTTTACTAACACCATCTCCCTTTCGCAATACATGCAACATAAGAAAGTGACACTAAACTAAAAAGAGGTCACATAAACTGCAAGTTATCTTTATTGGCCATGTGATCAAATAATATAGTAGTGCACATGAGGTGTAAATGGATGGGGTAAGTGAAGGCACAAGTGTCTTTTTAATACTTAAATATTTTTTATCAAATAAGTAAGAAAATTCTACATGGTGACCTCCTACTTTGCACTTTTCTATTTGGTGGCAGGGGTAAAAAAAAAAAAAAAGATTTATACTAAGTGACATCCTACTTTAGCATATTACACATAGTGACCCTAATCCACTTAAAATATGGTTGACCACCCAACTAAAAGAAAATTACTAACCTACACCTAGTTAATTATCTTTTGAAAACCCTCCCACCCCATCCTCCTCCTCCTTCACCATGCTCTACCATTGCCAAGCCCCCAACTGGAGACCGCAACCCAACCACAGCAGTCCCAATTCCCAAACATGAATGAAGTTTATGTCAGCCACGAAATTGTCCTGTTTTTGTTTGTCATCAAGCGAAACATAATTGGAATAAGCGGCCACAGTTTCAGCCTGCTGTGTATTTTGCTGCTGTGAATCAGATTTAAACAATCTCTTTTGATTTTCTAACTTGCAAGCAATCTACAAACGCCATCAAAAGTTATCCAAGGTTGCAATTCAACCTGAAAATGCAGCGAAGTATTGTGCAAATTGGTACAAAATGAGGATATTCAATCAGAAGTGAGCTCTATGATCATAAACAAGTAGCAAAAAACATGAGAAAAATTCATCTTCTCGCTTAAACTCAAATCCCAACTCTAATTTTTAGATGTCTAAATATAATTCTATTTTTGTAGCCAGAATTTTCACCCAAACTATATGACTCACAGTTTAATACATCGTTTATTTTTATAAAAGTTCCACTGATCAACTCAAGGAAATTCTCCTATTACTCAATATCAAGAGCAAAACAAGAGCTTCTACCTATCAAAATGATATACTCATAATTGTCACTATAATAGATTAATTTCTACTACTATTATGACAATTTAGTCCAGGAGGTGATTGCATTCAAATTTACATAGCTCGTAGTGCGTCTTTGGTACTCCATGAACTTTTAAATGCCAAACCAAACATGGGAGCCTTCTCATCCAATCCCTGGATCCCCATCACCATCAAAGCTGGGCAAATGTCCTCCTTGTTAAAGTGTGTGCGTGGAGTTACGTCGCTGATCTACGTATTGAGTTTCTTGAATTCATCCAATAAAGCTGCAAATTCACCTTGATTCACCATGTTGGGACAACAACCACACCAATTTGATGTGTTCCTCTAACCAAAATTCAGTTTTCAATGTGGTTGTACGATTCTGCTCGATCGATTTTGGGCTGTTTAAATTCGGTTTGTAAGTGAATTTTAAGTGAATTTTATGAATGGTTTAAGCTTTAGGGCCTGTTCTCTTCGGCATAAAATAACTGAACTGAATTAAACTGAAACTGAATTGAACTGAATTGAACTGAATGAACTGAATTAAATTATAACTAATTAATAGTAATAATTATCATTTAGGAACTGAACTGAACTGAATTGAATTAAATTATAACTAATTAATAGTAATGATTATTATTTAGGAACTGAACTGAACTGAACTGAATTGAACTGAACTGAAAATAAGCTGGGGAGAACAGGCCCTTAATAGGATATAACAGTTTGGAATCTCGAGTCTTGGATCAAGAAACACTATGCAACTAAAACTGAATTTTATTAAGTAAATTTCAAGTATATATAACAGGCGATGTCGAATGACCATAGGAAGGAGGAGGGGAACGGGGGTTGGAAGGGTGGGTGAGGAAGGGGACTTGGCGGTGGACCGGTGGTGGAGCATGGTGGAGGAGGAGGAGGGTGGATTTACAAAAGATAAATCAACTAAGGGGTAGGTTAGTAATTTTCTTATGAATGAAGAGTTAGTCAGATTTTTAGTAGGACTAGGTCACTATGTGTAATTAGCTAGAGTTGGTGGTCACTTGGTATTTTTTTTTTTTGCCCTGCCACCAAATAAAAAAGTGTAAATTAGGAGGTCACCATGTAAAATTTTCCAATAAGTAAATAGCAAATATTATGAAACATCTTCAAGAGAAATATGTTGTATGTACAACAAGATTGAGGTCGTACGATAAAAGTGCAAGAATACAATTCTACATAACCAGGGGGCTCCTCGAGGCCATCAGGGGGGCTCGCTTTCTGAATCTCGAGAATATTATTGTTGAGGGAGATAATTTAGTGGTTGTGAATGCTATTAATAATGTTTGGCAGATTCCGTGGGAAATTAATAATATTATTTGGGATGCAGGTAAAGAATTGGAGAAGTTCGTTTCCTTCTCGGTAGATCATTGCTTTCGGGAGGCCAACCGTGCAGCGGATTTCATGGCTCATAGGGGGCATTCAGTGAATTCGCTTTTGTATTGTTTCCCTCCTTTTGATGTTGATTTCTCTCTTCTCATCCGTAAGGATGTTTTAGGTTGGCCTCCGGACTAGGGGCCTTTCCTAAGTTTTCCTTTCCTTTTCAAAAAAAAAAAAAAAATCTACCATAGATGGGTAGCATTTACCAAAACAAAAAATGTTGTAGGCTTTGAAAGAGATATTAATAAATGCAACAAACCTAAACAAAAGAAAAAGTGCAAATTCAATATGTAAGCAACGTGGTTGCTCTCTCAAAGGCTCCGACTTGATTTCTCTAAGCCTCTTTCGTTTCACAACAACCATTTTTTGTGATGTTGCACAACCTATTCAATTTAGTATTTCGTTATTATCCATCACAGGTTGCACAATTTATAATTACAACTCATTCAACTAAGTTAAATTTTACTCTCTTCGTCTTTATTTACTTGCTACATTTTCTTTTTGGGAGTCAACTTTGACGGACAATTTTAATTTTATTTTATAAGTAAAAATATAGTCATGTGTTGTTTTGTTAGATCCGTGTTCATGTGTAGATTTATAATATCAAAGTTTAATACCTTTGTACTTGAATGAATAAGAGATATTCACGGTAAAAAAAAAAAACGCTTTGAAATTGTGCAAAAGCAAATGTAGCAAGTAAATAAAAACGCAGTGATATAAAAAAAAAAAAGTAAACAAAGACGGAGAGAGTATTACAATAATTTATCATAATAAAAACAAGTATTTTGAATATTTTGATGTCAAGAAAATCAGCAAAAAAAGGTAATATACTACCAAACAAAAGGAAAAGAATCGGGACCCCAAAAGTCCAAACCAATCCCATTAAGAAACCCCATATCATATCTGATATCCCCACTATTTAAAAAAAAAAGTACAAATGCTAAGGAATTCAAAATATTCTAAAAATGTTTATATTGTGGATATTTTATTTTATTTTTTTCTTTTCCAATACTCCTTTTGTTTTTTCTTGTATTTTTTCATTTGGAATCTTGACACTATTTATACTTAGATAGAATCTTCTCAATTTTTTTCATAAGAAAAAATATAGTCATGTGGATCTTGTTTGATTCGTCTTAATTAGAAGACGCGCACAACAACAGAGGGAGTATTTAAAGGAGAGAGCGTGTAGTTGTAGATGCATGAAGAAGAAGCAAAGAACACGTTGGTGATGGTGATGACTGATGAGAGAGAAAATTAGCATAGAAAATTTCACTCCTAGTATAATAGGATTGGAGGAAAAACACAAGAAAACAAACAACACAAACATATACATATAAAAACCTCACTCCTTTTTATTTTCTCTCTCCTCTTCCTCTGTTTCTCTCTGTGTGATGAAGAAGAAACATTTTAAGTTTAAACCACTCCAAGAGTTGTACGATCATGGTCATACCCTTTTGAAAACAAAGGCAAGTTTTTTCATATCCAATGTCTTTTTTTTTATTTATTTTCTCTCTCCTCTTATTTTTCTCTATGTTTCAATTGATTTATATTTCATTGGTATCATCAATTAATTTTTGGGATTGAATTTTTTTTGCATGTTTCTAGAAAATTCGTGTTTTTGGTTGAGATTACAATTTGGGTTGTTTTTCTTTTGCTAAATTGAGTAGGGTTTTCTCTGGGAATTTAAGACTGAAGGGTTTATCAATGTGAGATTGTTGCGCCTTTTTTTAAAAATAATTTGTATGTTAATTGTTAAGTTATTCTTGTTCATCTGAATTCCATTTGGTTTACTTTGAATTGTTCATGATCGGGATTAATTTAAATTGTCGAATATTGGGATTAAGTTTTGTGGGGTTACCCTTTCTTAGGTTTCTTATAAGATAATTGTGATTATGATGCTAATTGACCATGTATTTGTTTATCTAAGTGCTTTTTTATTTGTAAATTATTTATATGATATGATCAACCTAATAATTTGTAACAAGATCTTTGGCAATTAAATATAATGGTGGATGGTGCACGTGTTAGGTAAAATAATAGTAGAATTAGATATAATATGGTGATTTGAAAGAGGTAATCCGCGTTGATTTGTTTTAATCGATAGAAATTTTTTATATATTAGGGCCAGAGGACGAAGTTGAATTGGATCATCGATTAATCGCGCTGTTAATAAGAATTATTCTTTGGTGATCCTGGTGTTTTGTTTTAATTGGTATGATCACTTGTGGAGTATTGGAAAACAATTTGGTGTCAAATGGCCTTCTAAAAGGTTTCATTTTTAATGCCATTTCAATTTACTACTATATATTGGTATTTGCAATTATGCTTTTGATGAATTTCTTCAGAAATGGAGTGCTTAGTGCTCACCTAGGTTACACCAGGTACATGATAACAACCTTCCCCTTTTTTTCCGGGATGAGGATTAAGCAGAGATTGAAGTTTTGTCTTTTGATGTAATCAATTTTGTTAAAAAACTTGGTAGTCCTTATTTGAACTTGTATGAACATATTAGACCTAATCTGAAGTTAATTAGTTATACTCTTTGTTAGATTTGAGAGTCAGAGAACTTAGCAATACCATATAGTAGTTTCATTTGGTCGGTTTCATGAAAAATAAGCTCAAGGAATGCTTGTATTTCATGAATTTATTTGGCAGTTACCTACCCTAGAATGAATTCAAAAAGCTCCAAATTTGGCTGCAAATGTCAGGGATGTACTTCAGAGATGCTGAATGTATCTATTGAAAACCCTGTTTTGATGTGTTGGTCTGGTCTCTTAAATTCTAGGGCCAGTTTGCAACCACTTAAATTTCATACAACTCCACAGGCTTTTAATGGTTCATGCCAATGTTCGTGGATGTCACACGCTATTTCACCAGCCAAACAGGGATGAAAGTCAGACTTAATTATCCAGAGGTGCTGAGTAGAAGGGCTGTTGTTCAAGGAATAAAATTTGCAGGGATAAAAGTTTTTCTTTGAAATTTATACCCAGTGTCATTTTCAAGAGATATCAGGCTAAAGCTTAATCATGAACATGGAGCTTACTTGGATTTTTAGAAGTTGCCATAAGGTGTTAGAAGTTTAGAACCCTAGGAGTGGGCCAGCATATGTCGTCATGTGGTGTATATCTGTACGTTGCTGATATGATCTACTTATTAGTAGTGTGTTGTCCCCTTCTAATGCAAGCCTTGAGGGTTAACTTTTCCACGAGCATAGTTTTACCATAACAATATGTAACTTTGTATGTGTACATTCTTGCTTTAATTGCTTTTTGCCTAACAATACTGCTCTTAGTCTCATTCTTATAATTTTGTTGATAAAAATCAGGTAAATCTGCTGAACATTTTCAAGAATAATTTTTTCTATTGCAAACCTTGTTAAAAATGTTGGACAGACAATGTATATGCCTTTTCTTGCCTTTCTAATGACCATTTCTGAAAGTCACCTCTGAAATGTACAACAGGCTGCTGGCTTGTCCAAAATCTCTCTGGAGGAGTCAGCCGTTAATCAAGTTTCAGCTGGTGACTTATCTTGGGAAAGAAAAGTCAAAAATCACAGGCAGCTGCCCAGTAGAGAAGCAAATAATATTCCTTCAACTTCCTGTCAGAGCTCATATTCTGAAGATCTTCAGAGTTTGGACTCTTCGAAAGCACCTGGCCATCTGCCAATGCTTCATAATGTAACTACTTCTCGGTCTACCACAGAATATGAGGATCATGATGTTTTTGACTGCCAAGGTGACGAGAACTCTTGTATAAGCAAAGACGATGGTGCAGTTATGATTAGCAGTGTTCATCTCGGTGGTGAAGATTATAAGAATGTGAGATCCACTGCAGCTTCAGTTAGTAGCTCTTGTGCAGAGGTTTTGGAGAAATCTTTAAATGGTCAATCTCTTAGAATTTCCCCAGCCGCTCAAATTTCAGCTGAAGAAGGTGACGAGAATTTAATGAGAGCAAATAATTACTCAAGTGAAGTTGTGCTGCCAACAGTTGTCTCTGATGGACTAGGATCATCTGAAACTTTTTCGAAGGATGAGCAAGATGGTCTAGATCACGAAATTAGTGAGAAAACCCGTGTTTTTGCCAAGACTGAGGCTGTATTAAGTGATGAGAACCCACCAGCTATTGCCTTGAATAGCTTTGATAAAATTCAATATTTGAAGTCTAACTCACCAGCTACAAGAACACAGGAGCCTTGTCTTCAGAGCCAGAACATAATGAATGAGAATGGATCAGATGAATTGGTGGATGTATGTTCTGTGTTAATCTTTTGCTTCATTTTTGTCCCTTATTTCCTTTCTTTATGGGGGAAGGGGGAGAGGAGTTTTTTTTCCTTCCAATTGCTCTGAAATCTTGTATGCAATTGTGTCTACTAGTTATGCATACGAGAACGTCATAGGCTTTATTAAATTAATGGGTCTGCCACCAGCTTCATATCATGTTTGGGTCTTCTTATCTGTGTTTGTATCATGGGACCATAGAGAAAGTTGCCTTTCTAAGAGCACCTGACATTTGCTTACTCATTCATAATGATTTTCTAGGGGATACCCTGAAAATATAATAATGTGGTCATGTTTCTGTGTAGAAGAAATCTATTTGTCTTAGCATTTTGTAATATACTACATTAATCGTGAAAAGCAGTTCGCAAATTTCTGTTGCTTTCCAGTTTTCACTTAGCTAAATTCCTGGTAGAGGTAAGAAGCTGATATGCTGAAAATAACAAGCTGTTGCATAAAATCTAAGGTTGTTTAATTTGTAAAATCTCAGTATCCTGTTGAAAGAAAGATTGATGTGGAAAGTAGTTTGCAAAATTCTCTTGCTTCTCATTTTCGTATTTAGGAGTAAGAATCCGGCATGTCTTACGGCAAATTGACTTTCAGATTTGCATCTGCATCTGTGCCTAATTATTTAACAGATAGGGGAAGTTGTAGTTCATCATTTTTTCCATTTGGGATATGTGCAGAAGTTATTACAAGAACTGCCTTATCGTAGCTGTTTGGCTATATTAAAACAGATGTATATGGTTCTAACTAAACCCAGAGCTTTTAGACAATCTTCGCTAAATTTCTGCTGTATTCATGTTGCTGCAAAATATTGGTTCTTATTTTTCTCTCCACCCCAGATTCTTCCCTCTTCTATCCATTCTGTGTGTGTGCATGCTTAATCGTGCATTTCTCGCCAGCTTCCAGCATCCTTCTAGATGCCACATAGTGTTTAGGTGGTTTCTTGTGTTTCTTATAAGTGCTTCTTGAACCAGCAGTCTCTTTCTTTTTTTTTACTTTTCCAGAATTACCTATTAAAGTTGTGTATGGATTGACATAGCATGTTCCATATGATATAGGTGAGAGTATGTGATATTTGTGGTGATGTTGGTCGGGAGGCATTTCTTACTCTTTGTAGCATGTGCAGTGACGGGGCAGAGCATACGTAAGTCTTTTTTTAACTGGTGCATCTGGTCACTTAACATACTTTGAGGTCCATGCAAAGCATGATTGCTAATGCTTCCTTTTTTGCTTTTTGGCTCATATAATTAGTTATTGCATGACCCCTAAGATGGAGAAAGTTCCTGAAGGTGATTGGTTGTGCGAAGAGTGTAAGTTGATGCGACAACCAAAGAAACAAAGGCAAGCTATGGCGCAGAGATCAGACAATGCTTCGAAGCCATCATGTTTAAAGGAACTAAGTCAAGGTTCGCCAACAACGAATTCTGCTGTTCAGCATTTTGCTAAAATGAGGACGAAACCTATGAGTAAAGCTTCCTGCTTATCTGAGAAGAGACACGGGCCTGCTACAGATGTGAGACCCGAAACAGAGAAAAGACTTGCTGACAGAAGTGTTCAGTCATTGATTCCTGGTTCAGGGGTGAAAACACGGCTGACTCAGATCTCTTCATTGGAAAAAATGGATAAGGGGAAAGATGAGGCTTGTCAGGTATCTCCTTTTGTTAATCTTCCTGCTAAGAAAGTGGTGAAGGAAGCATGTTCATCAGGTTATAGATCACCCAAACCTGAACAACAATCTTGTAGAGGCAAGTTGTCTTGCGAATTCCCATGTAAATTGTCAACGTGGTGGAGTGAACATGTCAGTGTTTAGGTCATGTCAATAACTCTGTCTTTTTCATTTTCATTTTGGCAGGATCTGTTAACAATAGTAAGTCACTTGATTGTTCAGACTCAAATATGCAAGTACGAGGCAATCAGGATATGCATAAAAGGAGAAAATCTGCCAAGAAAAATGCTTCTGACCGTGAACTGAAAAAGGATCAGCCTGACAATGAGATGCTCAAATCGTTGTCACTAACTGGCGTTGGCTTAGTTCGAGATGTCTCAAATGCTCACTTTTCTGTTTCAACTGTAAAGGATGTTAGACATGGAAGCGGAAGGAACTCCGCTGTAAAGTTATTGAAGAAGACCTGTCAACTCGACTCACCATTTGCTGGCTCGGGTCCGGTGAATGTCAGCTCTCCTAGGACCAAAGTTGTTCCCAAGGTTTTTAATGATGCACATTCATCTAGAAAGAATGTTGAGGACAAAAATGCCATCCAGGTCAACGGAACTTCTAATGTTAAAGCATTTGATACCCTTGCTCATTCAGGCAAAAACTGCGTGAATACGTTTGGTGAGATTCTACTAACATGTTCTGACTTGAACTTTTTTAACTGTGGTCTTTTTAGCACATTAATGGCTTTCCTGTATCGCTCATCTAACTGTTCTTATTTTCTTCCCGTTGTCTTGTTTTATTTGTGTAGCTGGATCTGTTGAAGAAAGAAAGTCACCCTGTCTTTCAAGCTACTTGATCAATTCTCCTGCCAAAATTGCCAATGCTTACACTGATCAGGGAGTGAGATTATCCACTCAGAAAACTGACTTCGGCGATATCACAAGGAATGACAATGATCATTCAGTTGCTTCATATAAGATTCTGCCGCTTGACTTTCAACACGTGAAAGTCAAGTCTATAGTTGATTCCGCAGATATTGACCATACGGTTCCTTCTGCGATTTCCGCCGTCCCAGAATCTGGGTCTATTTGGAAGTATGTTTACTTCTTTATTTTCATTGTCCCTCTTGTCTGTAATTCATGGTTTATCTGTGGATCTTAAAGTCTCGGACGTGTTATTATTTCCCCAATCCCACTCTCTTGGAGAATCTGAGTGTAAGGTGTTAACATATTTGTTTAGGGGTGCGTTTAAATTGGAGAAAAGTGGTCAACTTCCAACTGACTGCTATGGGGTACAAGCACACTTATCAACACGTGCATCATCCAAGGTTGTTGAATTGGTTCATAAGTTCTCTCCCGAACTTCGGTTAAAGGAAGTGCCTCGGTTGCACACTTGGCCCCTTCAGTTCCAAAATAATCACCTCACAGAGAAAGATATTGCTCTCTACTTCTTTGCTCAAGATTTATGGAGGTTAGTAATGTTGGAATCATCATCTTTCTTTCCATGATTTTTTTTTTGAGTTCTTTCTTCTAACTTTGTGGCATTTCATGCAGCTACAGAAGAAGTTACAGGATGTTGCTAGAACGCATGAGAAACAATGACTTAGCTCTAGAGGCCAACTTTGGTGGTTTTCAGCTTCTAGTTTTTCCTTCCAGCTTGCTTCCTGTGAGGTCACAGTGTAAGTTTTTTTTCTGATATTTTGGTTAGTAATTTACTGAAATTTCTTACTCCTTTGTTATTTGTTGACTGTCCATTTTCTGTACTACCTTCCCCAAAGAAACGTGTCCTTTTTGTCTCAAAATTTTAATATGCTTTTGACAGGCTGGAATTCTCTCCCATTTCTATGGGGCGTTTTTAGAGTGAGAAAAGTTGATGATCCTTTTCTCCCGAACTTGAATGCTGCAACCCTGAATCAAGGCTTGCACTCTCCTGATACTTGCAGATCAGAGAACAAATTTGTTTCTGCACCAGTCACCGAAAGTGCCTTTGTATCTCGTACATCCCACAGTTCCATGGATGGTACAGAATCTGTCAACCCTGTGGTTTTGCAGTCTTCGGCTTCAATCAATTGCGGGGACCAATTCTTTAAGCATCAAGTACCTTTTTTGGAGAAACATATGCATATGTTGAAAAATCATCATGTGCAAGCTGATACGACTTTATTTGCCCCTGATTGGAGAAAAGAGGATGCTGACAGGGGACTATGTAATGACGACTTACAGGTATCATTCACCTGATGTTACTAATTTTCTTGCATACTGCAGTAAATTGCACTTGACTGTGTAAAATTTACCTTGACGGGAACTTTTAGAATTTTACATAGCATTGCATACCAATAGTCCAATATCACTACCCTAATTACTTTCAACGAAATTTCTTCCTGGGGCATGGTGGGGGATGGGGATTCAATTGTAAGCAGCCTTTCCCCTACAATAACAAAATGGCTTTTCAAACCTTATCCCTCGGTTGCAAAGAGAGAATATTGTAGACCCTTGATTCGGAAGGTAAAAGAGGGGACTTAGGGTCTGTTCTCTTCAACTTATTTCTCCTCAACCTATCTCATTTCATCTGAATTTTTCTAAACTTCTCTTACTCTTTTTGAACTTTATGAACTTTTCTTAATTTTTCTGAACTTTTCAAAAGTATTTACTACTTTTTCTTAACTTGTAGTTATTTTTTCTAAAGTAGTTTGGACTTTTGTGAACTGTATGAAGTTTTTTTAATTTTTCTCACTTTTTTAAAAATTAAGTAAAACTAAGTTGAAGAGAACATACCCTTGGTATCTCAAATTTTTTTTTTTAAACATGGATAATTCTTGAGCTATTTATATTTGTTCCATATTACACAAGGTTGAAACTTTTGTGTTAGATTGAATTGATCCCCATTCCACCCCCTTCCCACCAAAACTAGGGCCGGAATATGCGGACCCAACTCCCAAGCCAAATTTAACCTAAAAATAGCATGTTAGAGTTGGGATTTTCAACCCATTTAATTGCATGGGTTGACCCCATTAACTCATTTAATGAAACAACTATGGTAAGTGTTGATGTCTCCAACACATAAATAAGTTGCTCTCACTTATTTAACTCACTTTATATAGATTTTCTGAAAACATTATATTGGACAAATTTGATGTTTGGTCAAAAATCAAAAATCTCTTAAAGATAAATCATAATCATTAATAATCTTTAAAAAAGCATCCTTGGTTTTTTAGTGAATTTGTACATTTAGTCTCCTAAAGAACTAATTTCATATAAATAATGATAATAATGACGTTCAAATGGTTCATATAGGTAGCCTTTTTAATAACTAGGTCGTATTAGGTTTGATTTTTTCAACCCATTTATTAACGAGTTAGGTTGGGTAAGAGGATTCTCATTTAGTTATCATCAAACCGAACACGAATTCAACCCAAACTCATTTGTTTGTCAGCCCTAACAAACAATCAGAAAATGAGAGTTTAAAGAGAAAAGGAAATATAGCAAAGGACTTGAATTTTTTCTTTATATTGAATTTCTTTTATATCCTCTGCCGTACAAATTTAAGGAGAATTAGTTAAGATGAATAATGTAGGCTCTGAAGGATGAGCCCATGCAATCTTCAAGTGAAATACTATTGGAGCAGAATGATACATACACGATCTGCAATATTTTTTTTGGACAAAGATATAGGGAGAGGAAGTTAGATTTTCCTTTCTTTATCAGTGTGGAGACTCTCTATCTTTTTGTTGCTTAGGCTCTCTATCTTTTAATTGCTTGGTTTACATAATCTATCCATCTTTTTCGGTCAGTAAACCACAGAGTAGGTAGGGGAAATGACCTCGAATCCAGAAACTTGGAGTGAAAAACAAATGTTATGATCATCATGCCAAACCACTAACGACCCATTTGGTAGGCAGTTTATATGGTGCTCATGGTAATGAATTCATAGGTAAATTGGTAAATAATGTCTCACCCAATGTTCATGATAATGCTTGTCCATTTCAATTACCTCCTCTATAAATTTCATCACCACTTTAGAGGTGGTACCGAGTGGTAACAACCTAACCGGTAATGGAAATTTGTGTAGAAAAAGACATGTTTAGGGATGAAATTTCATTACCATGGCATTGACATGAGATTTTTATACAAAATTACATATAGAGGCATGACAGTCACCAGTCACCACCATATATAGCCGGCTACAGAACAGGCCATAAAGTCCATAATTTTCATTTTTGAGTGAGGCATGAGATATCTCATTTGTACAATGTAGCACATAAGTGAAGTAGGGATATATAGTACAACCTGAGTTTCTGGCCCGTAAAGCTGAGAGCACGGCATGTTTTCAAGTCAGCTATGGAAACCGTTGCATTTTCCAGACTTGGCAAAAGTTGAGCCTATACCATACTCCAGCAATGAACAATTTTGAGGTCGGCACCCAGGCGACTATTTCTTTTGGGCATCTGCCCAAATTGTATGTTTACTTCAACACATATTGTGGACTTTATTACAATACAAGTCATATAAGATGGAGATCATCAGTAATATCAAGAATCAGACATCTTGAGGATCATGGCAGTCATTTGATGACTGATGTTCATGCCAACTTATGGGTATCTGAGTTTGGCCGATGCTGATTTAGGATGCATGGGCTAATTTTAAATGATTTCAGCTGGTTTGTTTTTTTTTGAGTCTTGACTTTTTATCCTGTTCTGTATCTATGATAGCTTCCTGAGCCTGATCTAATTATCTGATCCTACTTGTGAATTCTGGCAGATGCATGATGTTGGTAGTGGGAGTTCCTTCTCTTTAGATTCGGGACCATCAGGATCATCTGATGGTAGAGGGTGTGCCAAATCAGCAGATCACGACGCACACGTAGAGCCATTACTGAATCCTGCAAGCTCTAGTGCTCTTAATCTTGACCTCTGCTTAGGCCATAATAGGTCAGGGTCAGAAGAAGGGGTCGACTTGAATTTGGTTCTTGGCTTTCCCACCAAAAGTAAATATCAAGCTAAAGGTTTCATTAGCAATGGAAGTAACCAAGATCTGAGTGTTTCACTCACCCTTTCACTTGGGATGCCGTGCTCAAATAGCTGACTGATGGCTTGGTGTGGCTGCTTCTGCTGCTGCTGATGACTGGTCTTTTCCCACAGGGTTTAGATAATAGCTGTAAATAGTACATATATAGAACAAAGGATAGTATGTTATATGAGAATATATATAGTAATAGTTGAGGGCGTGATGATAGTTAAGTGTTTCATACATATGAGAAGTGTGAAGTTTGAGCAGTGATAAAGATCCTTTCAGTGGCAGCACACATGATGTTCCTTTGTTTGCTTTGGCTGGCTTATTTTTTCATTGTTGGCCCTGCCTCAAATTAGTCTTTTATCCCGCTTTGTTCTGGTTGTAGGGCTGATCCGGCCAGCCTGAAATGGCTTGTTTCGGTGGCTCAGGCCATGATAGGTGGGCTTTCTTTTGGTTTCGGTATGGCCTGACCTAGGACAGCCGAACAGCTCTATGTAATAAGCGCTATTGACTTGCTGCCTTTCTAAAATTTCGTGGAAGGAGAACATGTGCAAAAGTAGGTGTTAATTTTGATGCACATCAGGATTTAAAGGTGGTTCGATGTAATTTCACTTGGTGCATTTCTTATCGAAGGCTTTATACAGTATCAAGGCATTTCTGTTTTAAAAAATGCTTAAGCTCCGGCGAGTTTCTAACTTGCTATTAACCCAAATTAACAAATGCAAGGATAAACTCTTAAACTAAAGGCAGTATGAGTAATACTATTAGAAGTTTTTGTTTTTTTCAAAAATTATTAGAATAGCGGTCTAATTTTAACATTGAATTAGACAAACTCAAACCTACATTATCTAACATCTAATTATAACCCAACACAATCTCTTGACATCTCGTCGCACAACTTAGTAGTCTCTTCTCTTATTCTTCCTTTGTTTGCCTTTGAATATTGAACTACATCAGACACTTTTAAAAAATAATCCGACAGTCTTACCGAATGGGTTAAATTAGTCAATAAATGGATTAAAGAATGTGATTATTGAATGGATCAAATTGGTTATTATATCGATTAAACTTGCCACTAAGTAGATTAAACTAATGACTACATTCGGAAAGACATGCTTGTTAATTTAAAAGTAGGCGATCCCTTACGACTTACGAGACCAACTAATAAGTACTATTTTTGACGGCGAGTATTTCGATGAAGTTGAGATTATCTGCAGAACCACATAGCTAAAAGTTGTGAATTTCCAATTTCATGCGAATTCCTTGAGAAATAAATTCCAATTTTATTGGGGAGGGGGGGGATTTTGTATTCGTGGTGTTGGACACTGCACTGATCCACCCATGTTTGCATTAAACCAATGCCACAAGCTGAATACGACAGACAAACAAATTAGAGAGAGAATCCCAAAGAGTATCTTTTGAGTCAATTTTCAGTTATTGGTCTGCCTTTGTATGCTACTCATATAAAATCACAGACCAACTTCAACCTCCCTCTCTCTCCAAATCGACGGCAACAACTTCCTCTGTGTGCAACAATTGGTGGAAGTTGTTGGTGAAGAAAAGAGAGATAAAAACAAAGAATAAGAAAAAAAGAGCAAACTTTTTTTTTGGGTCTCAATTTCATCATCTCTTTTCTAAGGTTTCATTCTTACCCACGTCATTTCATTTCTTTTGTCTTTTTACTCTCATTCTCCCCCCATATTTGTGGGTCTCAATTTGATTTTCTGGGGATTTGTAATGTTTATACGAATTTCATAAAATCCCAGAAAAAAGAACCCCAATTTAAGCTGATATATTTTTCCAATCTTTTGGGGTCATTTTAATTCATTTAGTTTCTTGCATTTTACTGGGTTTATTCTTTAATAATACCAAATGGGTATTTTTCTGAGATATTTGTTGAATTTTCTGGCTGTGTTGCAATCTTACTATAAGTAATAATATTTGGTTTCTTGTTTTTCAGATTGTATATTCTGATTGAGTAATTGATTTGGAAGGTTGATGCTGCTGGGATTTTGAGTTCTTCTTGCTTTGATTTTGGTTGCATAAGAAATTTTTTTATTGGTAAGAGTTAAAAGTTTTTAATCTTCCTTGATACGCTTTTTTGAATATTCATCTGCAGATTCAGATGGAAAAAGGCAAACTTTGGAGACAATTAGGTTTTTACTTTTGTTAGGAGATAAATTATCTTATCTTAGTATTATTAGGAATCTAATGTATTCCTAGGTTGCTATCTATCTCCTAACAATTTTATATGCTCTTGATTGCATTTATCAACCCAGTATATGATTTAGTTCTCATTGATGATTTTCCTCCTGGTTCTGCAACTTTGTTTATGATTTTGCAATCTGCATTTACTTATCATTATCTTATATCTGGTTTTCTTTTACGTTTGTTTCTAATATTGCAGATTGCATTTATGATTAAAGCGTTGTCATATCTTAGCTGATCCAATGATTTTAAGATGTTAGATTGTTAACTGATGATATCCATTCGTCTTGGACTTTAAGAGTGATTTTTCCGAGTCATCTGCTCTATGCTTAGTTAGCTGCTTCCCAAGGTTTTTATTTCTTCAAACAGTTGCAATGGCGAGCAGAGTTTCTGCTTGTTTTAGGAACTTCAGAATTCGATGTATCCTGTTTTGATTTATTCGATCAATATGTAGTTACTAGAACTGCTGTATGATTAAGTGGACGACTTTATGATGCTGCTTATAAAACTATAGGACTATATATCTTGGAAATTGATCGAGGTAAGTGATTGTTGGGATAGGGCGTGTGCAGCTCCAACAGTTTAACTAGGGGAAAATAATACGACTAGATAATTAAGGGTTTTTTGCTTTAGTTATATATGATACATTTTCATTTGGAAGTTTGGGGTTAGCTGCTGAAGTCTTGGCTGAAGAAATTATGGTGAGGCTTAATGGGCTTTTTTAAGGATTTTTGACTAGCCTTTTGAGAATTGACTGTTTTGTTTAGCATTATGTCATAGGATCCAGAAATTGTATTCACACATACTAATTTTGGGATGTCTAGAAAGTTGTCACCTTTCCTAGATAGTAATGATATATAAATTGATCAGACTCTTAAGATGGCTCTAGTTGAATTGTGAAAATAAGAGAGTTTGAGAATGGTATAGAGCTTTTTTAGTAATATTATGCCATATCTTTAATTATGAGGGATTGGTGGGATAGTTCACCAGCACAAGTTGAGGCCGCAATACCTAGCCAAAGTGTCCATACAATAGCCATTTTGTGTTGTCGGTTTTGAACGAAGTTATTAGGATTAATACTTTTGACTACCCCCTTCACAGTATACTCAAGAATCAAGACAGGTTCCTCACTTTGTCACTGATATGATGTGGTTCTGAGGTCTCGTTAAATCTTTTCTTTTCTTTCCTTTTCCTTTTTTTTTTTTTTTGAAATTGCCCCTACACGAATAGCATTGATAGGGATAGTTTCTGCGATTCTTTTCCTTTTAGTCCGAATTACTTCGTTGCCATGTTTTTGAAGATGTCCTTCGTGACTAACCCTTTTCCGAACTCACTCCTTGTTAAAATCAACAATCAACCAGAAAATGGAAGCAACAAGGTTTGTTGATGCTAATACATACTGGTGATATTTAAGGAGGACATCTGACCAAGACATTCTTTATTAAGTGTTGGATACCGGGAATCTGGGATTTTATTAACAACTCCAGATGATTCTTGGTTACACAATTTTTTTCATAAGTTACCTGAAATTGTGATCCTCGGAAGGATTCAAATGGTTACACAAAATTTAAAGTTAGAGCTACTAAAAGGGTTTATGTAAAATGAACCTGCTTGGCATGGTAGAGCTGTATGACTGGAGCATTGGAAAGACAGGTCTACTTGCAAAAACGAGATGGATTCAATATGAACTCTAGGATTTTTTATAAAAGAAATTTAAATACAGCTTTCTTCTCTCTTCTTTGTCTTCTCCCTCTCGCTTTGAAATTCCTCACAGTAAATGGGTAAATGAAGGTCAATAGAGTAACTTTATGCTAGCTGTCACAACTGACATTATTTATTATCATTCCTTTCTTTTGAATTTTGTATTCTTCCCCAATAACTTATTCTTTCCTTATTCTTTTTTAAAAATCCTTATTTTCTCTTTCTTTGCAGTAGCTTTATGCTTTATTTTTAAGAGATTAAATACTAAAAAATAATTACAAAAAACTAAAAATATACATTGGATACAAATAAATTCAAGATTTTTTCACTAGTTGCCGTGTCCCCGAGTCCATATTCAAAATTTGGACACTTAACAAACGAGTTCGCGAGTCCTTGAATTTAGAATTTCCTGTGTCCGACCCTTGGACCCGTACCCGAGTCCGACACACATACCCGAGTCCGAGCATCCTAGTCTACCACTACCACCATCTATGTGATATGTCTGCTTGCCAAACAAGCCTAGAAAGTAATTATAGTTGTGTTATGTGAGGCAGTCATTTCCTTGTCTTTTTAAGTAGAAGTCGAATTGGGTTTGCAGGGTTGCGGAACATGTGCTTACTCTTAAGCTTAAAACTTTACCCATTAACTAATATATACTTCCTCCTGTCTGAAATAAGTGAAACACTTCTCTCAAAAAGCTCTCACATAAAAGAGAGAAGCGTTTTAACTTATTTCAGAATGGAGGAAGTATAAATAACAGACTGAAACATGAAGAGTCTGAGTATGTTTCTCTGTGGATAAAGCTTTATATCTCAATGTATATTTGGCCTTTAGATTTGTTAGCTGCCACTCGGATATGTACTGATGTTTAGTCTTCTTTCAGAAATGGGAGACGTAGCAAAGGATCTAACTGCAGGGACTGTTGGAGGGGCTGCGCAGCTGATAGTTGGGCATCCTTTTGACACCATCAAGGTGAAGCTTCAAAGCCAGCCAACTCCTGTTCCTGGCCAAGCTCCCAGATATGCAGGTGCTGTGGATGCTGTGAGGCAAACATTAGCTGCAGAAGGTCCTAAGGGTTTGTACAAAGGTATGGGGGCCCCGCTTGCTACTGTTGCTGCTTTCAACGCCGTACTGTTCACAGTAAGAGGTCAAATGGAGACCTTGTTAAAGTCTGAACCTGGGGCTCCCCTCTCAGTTGGCCAGCAAGTTGCTTGTGGTGCTGGGGCTGGAGTTGCTGTCTCCTTTTTGGCTTGCCCCACAGAGTTAATCAAGTGCAGGTACCATTACAGTGCACATTGCTTTTCTAGTTTATTTTTTCTTCCCTTTTCATTTTCCAAATTGGGCCGAAGTCAGATGTGATAGATTGCTCACCTGTATTTTTCACTCTCTGCATGCAAGATGTTGCTTTCATTAGTCATTACCTTCAAATTGGACTTTGTTTAGTGGCGGACCATGATTTTAGTTTCGAGGTGTCAGCTTTAGATTTTGGGAGTGCTATATAGGGGTTGCGGAATTGCAATCAACGCAAATTTGTTTGAAAATCCTTTTTATGGCCCAATGAAAAGATAGATAAAGCCTTTTCTTTTTGAGGTGTCAGCTAACACTCCTTGCCTCAATGTAGCCATGTAGGTCCCGACTTGTGTTGGCTAGATTTAATTTAGTCTACCTCTTTCTCCAAGCAATGTGCGTGGCATTGTCTTGAGTCTGGCATAATTTAGGCATGTAGGCCTGTTCAACATGGCAGGGACCGGTGGAATTGGGACTAACAGATAACATGGGGGGTGGTCAGTGGGCTCTATGGGGTCCGCCTCGTTGATCATGATATGATGTGCACTTTGAATAGGCTATGTTGGCTGGTATTGTAAGTAGCCTTAGCAGGGTCAGCTATTTGACTCGTTGATAACTGCTTCTTTTTATCTTTAATAAATGGTTCAGGTATAATGGATTTCTTCCTAAGATTATGCATAAATTGTGGAACCGTAACTGTGGGAAATGAGTAAAAGATTTGATTAAATACCCAAATAAAAAGAAGTGTTGATTTGTCATACTATATGAGAGTTGAGACCATCACTCCATTCAAAGAAACAAGAAAGTGTTATCTAATTACCCTGCTAAATTACATCTGGCAAGAACAGATTACAGGCCCAGGGTTCCATGTCCGGAGTCGGTACAGCTGCAATGGCAGTGAAGTATGGAGGGCCAATAGATGTAGCAAAACATGTTTTATCAGAAGCAGGTGTGCGGGGTCTGTTCAAAGGCTTGGTCCCAACTCTAGCCCGTGAAGTACCGGGCAATGCTGCAATGTTCGGTGTATATGAAGCTGTTAAACAGTATATAGCTGGTGGCCATGATACATCTGAGTTAGGGAGGGGTTCTTTGATCCTGGCTGGAGGCATTGCCGGGGCTTGCTTTTGGTCCTCTGTCTACCCTACTGATGTGGTGAAGAGCGTTATCCAAATTGATGATTTCAAGGCACCCAAATATTCTGGCTCAATTGACGCGTTCAAAAAGATATTAGCTACTGAGGGTGTGAAAGGATTGTATAAGGGGTTTGGTCCTGCTATGGGTCGGAGTGTACCGGCAAATGCAGCTTGTTTCTTGGCTTATGAGGTGACCAGATCTAGTTTAGGTTGAAAATCTGATGTTCTTTTTCTTTAATTATTTACTGATTCAACTTGTTACCATTGGTAATTCTTTCTTTGCTCTACTAATTTTTTTATTCCCTTGAATGAAGTGTGGGAAGAAAGATGATGGTTTACATCATTTTTGGAGCTGTTGATTCTTCATTTCCATCGGTTTTATTCTGGAATCTGGATGTATTTCAGGAATTTGAGAAAATTATGCTAAGGAAATGGAATTAATGAACTTACTGTGTTGTTTGGTTAACGTTGGAAAACATAAGGATTGGGACTTCCTAGGAAGTACAAGGTTACAAGGTAGATGAGCTATTTAGTTGGCAACAAAATAATGGAGATGATTAAAACTTCCTGGGAATTTCCTTTTCCTACAAATTATAGGAAGTTGCTTACCTAGCCGGCTAGCCCTCCTAGGTATTAGGTAAATAGAAACTTCTATAGGAGTTAATCCCCCCACTGCTAACCAAATGACTTAAAACAATTCCCATGAATTTGATTGCGGAAATCAATTCCCATGATGAACTTTATGGAAACTTCTACCTTCAGGTTGTGAACCATAAAACGTGTTGCCTTTCCAGATCCCCCAATGATTTCTGAACAATAAGGGAGTTTAACTTGTGTGGAGGATGTCATCGACCAAAAGACCCGTTGAAGTTCTTCCCACTGATTTTGACACCATAGCATTCATAACCATTAAAGCGTCACCATCTAGCTCCACCTTTATGGTCTTGATTTTCAAGTGTTTGATCACAATATGTTCCAATAACTATGCTTTTATGGTATTTAGTTGATGATGTTATTATGATGAGTCTTTGTTTGTAATCATGTTGTACATCAAATTCTTTTCATATTTCGTAACAATCTGGTGGCTTGATGATGGTTTTTTTTTTATTAAAAAACTATCCTAATCATGATGATTCAGAAGTAAAGTAAGATAGATTATTGGCTGTGTTAGCTGAAGAATTTTACTGATGTAAAGATGCAACTTGAGGTGGATTCCTGTCTGACTGGGTTTAGAGAATTAGTGCAGGCTTATGAACCACTGGATGTGTTTCAATCGAGCAACTAAGAAATTTATATGGGCTATCCATCTCAATAAGATGACAAATTTTAGGCGCTTTGCCTTGAAACTCAACCAGTGGTTACTGAAAGGCTAGCAAAATGTAGCGAAGAAGGTTGAGACTACAGTGCATGCCTGCATGGAACCTACAGACTGCGCGGATGCAAGGCTGATCACGCCAATGCCATCGTAGTGGAAGACGGATGTGAATGGTTGAGTCATGAGTGTGAAGCTAAGAAAAGTGGCTTACGGGAAGCTACTTATGTCAAGCCGAGCCACTATTGCTGAGGGCGATAACACTGAAGCTACTATAGTGCTTGTGAGTCCAGTACAAGTGACTAACCGAGAAAAGTACCTTGAAAATTTCCAAATATCTTTAAACAAAATGATTTTGTTAACATTTGCTTCAACAAGATGAGGAATTTCCTTGAAAGTTATCCTTATCTTGGGACCGCGGTAAGTAAAGGACACTAGATTGACAGCATGTACTTCAAGGCGCATAGACTGGCAATACTTTACCTCCAGAGACCTTAGGGCCAGCCGGCTAGGAATTTTCAATTTTTTCAATGACGAGACCATATTGAGATGTAAAACTTCAAAGAGTGGGAAACTGTATAAAAGGCATCCAAAAACCTTGCCAGTCATGTTTACATGTTTCAGATGAAGAGCAGTCAAGGAACCAAGAGTACAATCACTGAAAACCCTTGTCCTAACTCCCAAGTGCATAACTGGCTGAAAAAAATTGTGTCTTACACATACACAATGGAATCTGAAGTGACATTTCGCGTAAGTGTTTACATAATCTTCTTCCCTCCGAAAAAATGATTCGTCGAAATAATGAATCACTGTTGATATGGACACATAAGGGGTCGCCAAATGTTCAGGAGTTCTTTTAATCAAATATGTCCGAAATCCAGTATAAGTTACATACTTACATTATGTGAATATTTATTACAACACTTGTCTTTAGCACGGAGATTTAGGAGGAAATTGAAAGTGGGGATATTGTGTGAATATCTATGTTAGATTAAGGAGAGAGAAAAATTGTTTAGAGTAAGTGGTCTCATGTTTGGGTATATTTTTTTCATGTATAGAAGTGTTGAATCAATTAAAGAATTATTAAAAAAGGCAAGTGTTGCAATAATTTTGGAGCGAGAGGAAGTATTTACTTTAAAATATGTACAATTAGAAAAAAATAATTATGAAAGAAAAAAGTTATTTTAAATCCTTCCCCACCCAACACAATAATTTTAGCGCCACTGTATGTTTTTATCCCTCAGCAAAATAGTATAGCAAAATAGTATAGCAGAAAGGAAAAATAGGACCTTGAAAGATATGATTAATGCCATGCTTTTTGAGTTCCGATCTCCCTGATAATAAGTTGGGGGAAGTTGTTTGGTCTCCAAATCATATCATTGAATATATAGGGTGTCTCATAAGAAGTTAGACAAGACTTCGTTTAAGTTGTGGAGGGTATGGTTTTGTGCCCAAACCATGAAAGTGTTGGGGGTGTCGAGCCAAGGTGGGTCTACCTTTGTTCAAGTGGTCTAAATATAGGTGCTAGAACCTTTGATGGTATGTTCATCTATTAGTCTGAGAATAGCGTTGCCTATGGCTATAGGTTCATGAGGTTGGATGATGGGTCTTTTTTTTTTTGGTAGAAAATGAGCATTAAATTACTAGCAAAGAAACAAACAACATAGTGCCTTCAGCCATGGTCATCGGGAAGATCCATGGTTGACATATTACAACTTTGTAAGTCTTCTAATAAAATTTCCATACAAACTGGGGAGGGGTGGGGAAATTTTTTAATGTATTTAAGGTTGCTGTCCTCCCATGTGCATGTTTTGCTAGTGCATCAGCAATCCTATTTGTCTCTCGACCTTCATGCCAAAGCTTGAACCCTGCGTTTCCTTGGAGCCACTCCCTACAATTAGAAATAAAATTACAATGATTACTTCTAATAGTTCGATTGTTTCCAATCTCCTCAACAGCATTCTTGCAATCCGAAGTTATGATACTCATGTTCCAATTTTCTTGCATTGCATTGTATGGCCATGTGGATGGCACGAATTTCCACTTCCAGGATATCGGAGCAGTATGTGTTCAGAGCAATCCCACCAATCCAAGATCCATGCGAGTCCCTACAAACAGCTGCAAAACAAGTTTCCTTTGTACTGACAAAGAAAGAGCTATCCACATTTATTTTCTTAAAGGATGTAGGGGGAGGTTTCCATGTTAAAGAAGATTGAGGCATGTTTCGGAGGGAGGAATAGGGAATGTAATTAGAGAGGGGTGAAGAGGGGAAGGGGGAGAGAGAGGGGTTGGGAGCTTTACCCACTTTAGGTTGGCTCTTTGAATAGAACCATTCAGTGGCGGCCCAACGGGAATTTTTTAAAGTAGTGGAAGAAGGAATGTTCTTTTTGTTGATAACCCAAGCATTACGTCTCAACCAAATACCCCAAATTGTAAATAAAAATCCAACATTGGAAGGAATCAAAGTAGAATTCGAAGAAAGATGATTATTATGGTCTTTGATGATGTTATTTTTTAGCCAGTCATTAAAAGAGGAGTAGTGAATTGCTACGAAGTTCACATTATTCAGATTTCATACGCCGGTGGCAACCCCTAAGTATATGATCCATGTTTTCCTCTTCATTTGGGAAGAAAGGACGGTTTTTTTGGTGTGTTTTGATACGGTAGCTTATATTCCCATTAGTTGGCATTCTATTCCACCTAGTTTGCCATAAGAATATTTGGTGCTTTGGGAGGCCCGGTGCTTTCCAAATCCACTCCCAAGACTCCTCCGCCTTGGGAGGATTTAGGAAGGTCGTGGCTTTTTTTGAACTAAAACTTCCCATGTGAGTCCAGGTTGAATACGTATGATCGGAATTGCTAGAGAGGGTAATTGATTTAACTCTATCTACAACCTCTTGGGGAAGAAAAATGGAAGAAAAGTTCATAATATCACGGTTTTTAGAAGGTCGACATTTTGGTGAAATTCATTTTGTAACAGAGGCCCTTGAATTAAAGACCTTAAACTCTCACCGTTCACCCATTTATCAATCCACAGATTAACGTTGGTCCCTTTCCCTACAGCCCACGCTATACTATGTTTGTAAGTTTCCCACCCAACACCAATACTTCTCCAAATGTGTGACCCTTTTTTAAAGTTTAGTGGTTCAAGTCTTTTATTAATATATTTCTCTTTAATGATATTAGAGGCCCACATAGTTTCATTATCCAACTTCCAACATAGGCGAGCAAGGCTTATATTATTAATGTTTTTATGAGTTTGAAGACCAAGCCCCCCACACTTTTTTGAGCGCAAATGTTTTTCCAAGCGATCCAAGAATTTTTTTCCTATTTTCTTTACTATCCCGGGAAAAAATTACTGCATATTGAATCTAGTTTATTCTTAATGGCCATAGGAAAATCAATCGTGTGCATATAATATCTAGGAATGGCTTGGAGGGTAGCATTTATTAAAATGGTCCTTCCAGCCTTATTGAGGCTTTTAGCTTTCCAGGAGGCTAGCTTGGAAGCCACTTTGTCAATTATGAAAGTAAGTTTGTTTTTGGAGGGCTTCCTATGGCATAATGGAAAACCAAGATGAGTTCCAAGGTCGTTAGTGCTCGTAATGTTCATCTCCTGCTCAAACTCATCTATCATATCAATATTAGTATTCGGGGAGAAGTATAACATACTCTTTAACTCATTTGATTTTTGCCCCGAAATATCAAAGAAGGTTTGAAGGATATATTTCATAGCAGAGAGGGTGGAAAGGTTAGCTTCGCCAAAAAATAAGATATCGTCAGCAAAGAAAAGATGTGAAATTTCCGTTCTCCCCCCCCCCTGACCTTAAAGGGAGTCCAAACTTTCGATGCACAAGCTTCATGGATGGTACTAGATAAATATTCAAGGCAAATGATAAATAGGTACGGAGATAATGGGTCGCCTTGTCTAATACCCCTAGTTGGTGTGAAGGTGTTTGTGCGGCTTCCGTTAACCTGAACACAAGTTTGGCCAGCAGAGACACAGCTCATGATAATTTTAATGGAAGCATAGGAAAAGTTTAGTCTTTTCAAACAATGTTCTATAAAAGGCCACTCCAACCTATCATAAGCTTTTTCAAGGTCAAGTTTTAGAGCAAAAAGACCCTTTTTACCTTTCTTTTTGTTCATGGTGTGGAGGATTTCCGAAGCTATTATAAAATTTTCCTCGGAGCCTCTACCCGGGATAAAGCTATTTTGGTTGGGTGAAACGATATCTTTTAGGTAGGGTCTGATCCTTTGGACGAGGATCTTTGTGGTTATCTTGTAAGAAGTGTTTACCAGACTGATTGGTCTGAAGTTATTAAGCCTGAGAGGATTATTAATTTTTGGGATGAGGGATATTAACGTTGAGTTCATTGATTTGGGCATAACAAGGGAAGTGAAAATGTCTTTAACACAATTAAAACAATCCCCTTTTATTGAATCCCAAAAATGATGGTAGAAGTGAGCATGATAACCATCATCCCCAGGAGCCTTAGATTTACCAATTGAAAAAAACGGCTTCTTTGATTTCCATCATTGTCGGTACATTGCTACGGTTGATAGACTCAATGGATAAAAGCTCGGGCGGGGGGGAGGTGGTCGGACGAGAAAAGATTTTTATAGTGCTCCATTATAGCATTCTTAATCTCATTAGGCTCTGTTATACAATTACCCGTTTCATCTTTGATCATGAGGATTTTATTAGACTTCCTTCTGAAAATAGTCGAAAGGTGGAAAAAATGAGTGTTCCGATCTCCATTCATTAATCAATTTGTTCTAGAGCGAATGTGCCAAAAAACTTCTTCTTGATCTAAAAGCAAGTTAAGGTCTTTAGTTAAATTTTCCTCAAGGTCGAATAAAAAGGGATTGTTTGGGTCAGATTCAAAGGCTCGTTGGGTTCCATTTAACCGGGCCTGGATATTCTTTTTATTTTTAAAAATATTATCCTCTTTTCTAACCCAAATTGGGATCTCATTACTAAGGTATTGCAATTTACTATGAAGATTGTTTTGGTGCAGGGCCCATTGGCTCCTAACCCACGGGTCAAACGGAGGATTTTCTAGCCACATGGGCTCGAATTTGAAGAACCGAGTATGATCAAGGACAGGTGGCTTTTTAAGATTTATGAGAAGGGGGTTGTGATCCGAAGAGAGTCTAGGCAAATTATTAATGAAGGCGTCCGGAAATTTTAAGGTCCAATTGGCACAAGCCCAACCCCTATCCAATCTTTCAAATATGGGATAGCTCTTTCTTTTATTAAACCATGTGTATTTACTACCAATGAAGCCCAAATCATGCAACCCACATTTTTCCATCGTGTCTTTATAGTTTCGCATTTTGTACTCTTTGGGAGGATTACCTCCAAATTTCTCATGAGAAAAGAAATATGGGTCTTTAACAGGGTGTTTTCCTTAAAGAAATATGGGGATAGTGGAAATGTTCCTCTTGTGGGGGGTTGTATGTCCTTTAGTTACTTCGGGTGAGGTTGGTCAATTACCATTTGTGTGAATAGAGATTTTTATTTACTCTTCTGCTGACTAGTTCCGTGTATGTTAAATTAGTGGGATAGTTCACCAGGTCAAGTTGAGGCTGCAATACCTTACCAAGTACCAAAGTGTTCTTACAATGGCTAGTTAGTGTAATTTTGTCAGTTTTCAACAAAGTTATTAGGAATAATATTTTTGACTACCCCCTTTACAGTATACTCAAGAATCAACACAGGTTTCTCACTTTGTCACTGATAATGATGTGATTCTAAGGTCTTAGCAAACCTTTCATATCTTTTGCTTTTTTCTAATTGCCTCTACACAAGTAGCAGTGACAGTGATAGGTGTTGCAGTTCCTGTTATTTTAATCCCAACTACTTCATTGCCGTGTGTGTGTGTCTGAAGATGTCCTTCCTGACTAATTCTTTTCCAAACTCCCCCCTAGTTACTTTCTAAATTTACAATCAACCATAAAATGGAAGTAACTAAGGCTCTGTTTTTTTGGAAGAAAATGTTTTTCCCCAACAAACTATGGACATTTTCGGGGAGTATTCCGACATCTATTTTTATTTTAAATTAGTGAGTAATAGTTCAGAAACTCGGAATAGAGTAATGACTAATTAACCCGTTGATTAATAAGGTCATCGTTCCAAGAATTGAGCACTTCTATCAAAATTGGGACGGGGATCTGAAAACAATTATCCTCTCTTTCAAGCGTTTGTTTCCAAACGAGAATGAAAAGGAAAATTTTATGTCCAACACTCATTCTTCATTTGGAGGAAAAACATTTCCCCTGGCTCTTCAAGAAAGCCGCAATTTTCTTCCTCACAGTTCAGTAGACATTCTCTTCACACCTTGCCTATTGCTCCAAGTTCCAACTCATATATTCATTGTTTACGGAAGATGATTGCTTAGTACTACCTTGCTCCAACTTCTCGTTTGTGTACCTTCTCATCTAGTCATCTTTCATACAACGAAACAAATGAAAACTTTTTTACAATTGCAATATTGCGTTTTCTGGTGGAAAAAAATTATCCATGTGAAACTATTTTCATTTGAGAATGTTTTTCCATCCACCCAAACGACACCTAAAATAAAATGCAAACAAACAGTAGGTAGTTGGAAGGTCTGGGCTTATTTTCTTTTGTATAGGACTTAGCAGTGTAGAGAAATGGATATCAAGCACCAACAGCTTGTTGATCTCGTTTGTTCTTTGTTCTGCTGTATTTTGTGTCTGTGGATTGATTCTATGCGGACACAACTCCTCCTGTTATGTTGCTAGTTGCTACGTAGGATGATACATGATTATGAAAAATAATTTTCCTCTATTAGGTTTGCGTCATATGGTAACTGTAAAGCACAGCGCCACAGCCTTATGCTGCCTTTTCCGTGGAAACATGGTTTGTTGATGCTAATACCTACTGGTGTCTGGTGATACCTAAGGAGTACATCTGATCTGTCTAAGAAATTCTTTTAAAGTGCTGAATACTCTAGACAATTATTTTGTCATGAGTCATGACTCATAAACCACCTGACATTGTGTTCCTCAAAAGGATTTAAACAGTTACACACCTTTAGAGTTAGAGTTACTGCACTGGTTTATGTGATGAACCTGCGTGGCATGGTAGAGCTGTATCACTGTATGACTGGACGTTGGAGAGACGGACTATGAACTATGAACTCTTGGATTTAAAAATATATATATTTAGCTTTTCTCTCTCTCTCTCTCTCAAATTTCTCCCTCTTGCTTTAAGAATCCTAAACAGTAAATGAAAATGTGGATTTACACTAGATAATATCTGCTCACTGGTTATTCAAGGAAGAGGTTTCCCCTGAAATTTTCAAGTTTCTGAAATGGTAAACATGATTTCATAATTCTCCGTGCAAATTGCAATTCAATGTTTTATCAGATCAATGGAAACTGGAAAGTGTAGGGAACATCAAAATAAATTGAACTTGCAATAATATAAAGTTGGAACGAAGTACTTAATCAATTACAACATTAAAAACAGAAAATGAAAAGCATATGAGCTCTGTTTGCCAGCCTTGTGGTCCTACTTAGCTCAAATCCGAATTAAGGAGCCAGTGGCTTCAGAAAAAGGATGGTGCAAAACAAAAATACAAAGAACATGAGCAGCTGTGCGTCTGGACTCTGGATAGCAGGAACTAGGTGAGGTCACAGTCGTGTTTTGGAGGATAGATGGAAACCTGAAGTGACCTACCAATACCATTGTTGTTTTTCTGAATTTGTCTGGCACAAGCAGCTACAACGGGGTTGGCCATATAAATATCGATCAATTGGAGGGTACAGATATCTGCTAGGCTAGATGCAAGTCCCTCCATTCGGTCACAAAACTTGACAATGAGTTTCTTAAGTGAAGGAAAATGATCATTGGAGGCCTCCCACTTCTGTAAGTTAGTTCTTCCAAGATAGAAGACTTCAAGAGTGCGAAATCCATCATCTTTAGGCTTCCAATACTCTCCCATGAATGCATTTTCCTTGAGCTTAAGCATGACAAGTTTGGGTAACATCCCAAGGATGTCCATGTGCTCCCAGCTAAGCGTTGTATCAGTTAAAGTTAAGTTCCTTAGGTTTGGGGGAAATTTGTTACGACCAGGGAAATGACTAATTTTGCTTCGAGCATTTGAAGACACATCAGCATAAAATTTCAGTGTTTCAAGGTAATTCATGTTAGCAAGGGCTTCAAATGTACTAACTCCTCCTCCTTGTGGGGGTATAATTAGTTCTTCCAGTTTACCGCGAATGCCCAGTTTGGTCACAGTCGGAATTCTAGCCAAGAACTTACTGGTGCAACTATCAGCTGATATTGAAGTGAGTGTTTTGATATGGGAAGGACCTTGATGATTTTGTTTCTTTGTTTTGGAGCTGGGACGCATAACAAAGTTAGCCGACACGTTTGTATGCAAATGCCTAAGTTGAAACATTTCCCATATGTCTGCTCTAATATCAAGCGATTTTCCTGATATTACCTTGATCATGAGAATCTGCATATTCCACAGCTTTGACATGTCCGGTGGAAGAACCGTGAAAGTGATGGCCATAGCAATGTATCTGAGTTGAACAAGTCCAAGCAATTCCTTGGGGAAGCGCTCGAAAATTATGGATGTAACATCTAAAATCCTGAGCAGTTGGAAGGCCCTTGGTATGAAAGAAATATGCTCCAATGGCAATCTAACTTCTTCAACAGCCATTGATACAAATGAGCGCGTACGGGCAGCCGTGGGATTTGACTGAACGTAGTCCAAAATATACGAGTGTATACCAAGGCGACGACACATACTAATTGCACCTGCTGTACTTTTAAAAGCTACCAAATCCTCTGGGTCTTTAATCACATTGAAAAGATTTTCTTCCTTAGCCTCTTGCTTGCACAGATCATGCATCATGTCATGAATACGACATATCTTTATTCGGCCATCATGTGTCCTCTTTGGTGCCAGCACCAAATTCTTGTCAACAAGCTCATCCAAATAGTCTGCTGCAGTTTCCTCTAAGCTTTCTCCGTTTTTGTACTCGATAAAGCCCTCCGCAATCCACAATAGGATCACCTTTCTGGCAGGAATCTCAAAATTTTCTGGAAAAATTCCAAAGTATAGAAAGCATACCTTCAGATGATCGGGAAGGTTATTGTAACTTAACCTCACGACCTCTTTGCATTGTTCCTGATCCCTTGTCACATATTCACTCACCTTGTTTGCAATCTTAGTCCACCAGCTTAGGTCATTGGTTTTCTTTAGAAGAATACCTGTAAAGTTGATCAACAATTTGGGTCATATTCCAATATTGTTCTTATCTACGTTGACGAAGTAGGCAAGTAGCTACAATAATAATGCTACATACAAGATCATGAGTTTACCTGCAATGATCACTACCGCAAGTGGTAGGCCATCACACTTAACAGCAATATCTCGTGCAACCGTTTTAAACGTTAGAGGACATGGTTCTTTCCGGAAAACCTTTTTCCCAAGCAGCTCTAAACATTCATCATCTGTCAAGAAACGAAGTTTATAGAGGCCAGTTATCTGAGCACGCTCTGCGACCTCGTTGTGTCGACTTGTTAACAGGATTCGACCACCGGAATGTTTAGGGAAGGCAACACTGAGATCCGTCCATGCTTCTGGAGTCCACACATCGTCCATGACAACAAAGAACTTTGTATGTTTTTCCAACGTGCATCGAACTTCTTTCGCCAACTCATCAGCATTAAGCTCGTGCATTTGTTGGGATAGTGTCCCGCCTGAAATATCTCGTAAGATCTTCAAGAACACTTCCTTTCTAGTGTACTTCTTAGAAACATAAACCCATGCACGAACCATGAAGTCGAACTCCAAATTACGATCGGTGTATATTTTGTTAGCCAATGTTGTCTTCCCAAGACCAGGCATGCCAACGATTGTGACAATTTTCAGGTCATTTGACCCTTCATTGAGTAATTTTATTACATTTTGAGCTTCAACGTCGAAACCTACCACATCGTCTTCCTCCACCACAGGAGCCTATTCAAAATTAAAGAAATTACTAGCTAGTTGATGAGTCTGTCGATGGTGCGCACCATCCAAAACGCACCAAAAAACAAACAAAACGCGGAAAACTGGAAACAAAAAATAACCCAATGAACATCTTCAATATTCCACTGAACAGTTAAAAATTTACCACATGGGAACCTTTTTTGAATCAACAATATGTTAATGCAGTGAACATCTGTTCATCTCCAATGAACATATAAGTAATGACAACATAAATATTTATCACAATGAACATATAAGTAATTTGAAAGAACATTTTGAAGACTTGGATGAACAAACTAACATTTGAATCAACAATATGTTAATGAAGTGAGAAATGAACAATAGTAAATCCCAAATGTTTATTCCAAAATTGCAAATGTCCATTGAAAATTAGCGTGTGTTTATTGGACTATAATGTCCATTGGAATAATTTTGATGTTTATTGGTTTATATGAACAATAGTAAATCGCACAAATGTTTATTCCAAAATTGCAAATGTCCATTGAAAATTAGCTTGTGTTCATTAGACTACAATGTCTATTGGAATAATCTTGATGTTTAATTTATTGGTTTACAACGCACATGGGGTGAAAAAATTGAGGAAAGAGAAATTGAGGTGGGTCCCACAAATGTTCATTGGAAAACTACAGATGTTCATTGCAGACCGTTTAAACGTTGCGTTTTGAAGCGTGCGCACATGAAGCACCATACTTCCGTGCGTACCTTCGAATTTTGATATCAAATATTAACCATGAAATTAAATGCATAAAACAAAGCATAATTCTACTAGTCTCATATTAACACATTTTTGTAATCCGTTTCTTCTCATTTTATGCTGGAAAAAACTTTGTCAACCTACCGGGTAGACTACCCACTATTAATAAAGACTTGTTGAGGGTTGTGGTAATGGAATCCAACTCAATATATAATTTTTTTATTAGTAGTGGGTTGTCAGCCCGGTAGGTAGATATAGCAATGTCCTTTATCGTTTTCGTGAAGATGACCCATCTATTATTTACTATTATTATTATTAAAAAGCGCAGGTAAAAATTTCATGTTTGACATAAAAATTATCAAAATATGTAAGAAATTTCAAACCACAAACTCTTATTTAAAGTGTCATTATCGATCTTATATATCATCAACTAGAGCTTCTAATTGTAACAAATTCTAATTTAATTTTTTTTAAAGAGTAAATATTAGCAACAAGTCTAATTGAATTGACGATAGGCATTACAAATCTTAGTTTCAGTACTTTAAAATGGAATACTTTTAAACTAGAAAAAGAAATGGATAAATAAACTCTGTGAAAAGGATTTTTAACCCAAAACCACCTTTAACTAGAGAGGTTCAATAAACCACCCCTAATCTTTAATCAAACGGATTTTTCACATGTATGATTAATTTTGATTTTCACAATATACCGTTCAACTTTATAAATTCACCATATACCCTCAATTTTTTAAAAAAAAATTACTATATGCCCTTAATGACTAAATCCTGTCAACTGTTTTTAGTCATTAGCCCCTAGTTATGTTACTAAATCCTAGTTGACCTCTATTGATCCATTAATCATAATTGACCACTAATAAAACAATTAAATAACACATATATATGGCCCTTTTATCTCTCTTCTTCCATATAACTCTCTTCCCTTTCTTTGAACATAAATGATGTTTCAATGGTCATCTATTAGGGTAAATAGGTCAAATAGGAGTTGATTAGGATGTAGTAACGATATCAAGGGTTAATGAAAAAAAGTTGATAGTTATTTGTCATCAAGGGCATATAATGAATTTTAGGGACATTATATATGGTTAATTTTGAAAAGTTGGAGAATATAAAGTTAAAAACCAAATTACTCACGGGTATATGGTGAAAAATCCAAACTATAAAAATTGTAGTATACTACATCCGTTCCTTTTTATCTACTTTTCTTTTCGGGCCCTTTTTTTAGTGGTTACATTGTTACTTTATCTATATAATATCTATAGTTTTTTCACCAAATATCCCTGACAAATTTTTTTATTCACCATATACCCCAACTTTTTTCAAATTCACCATATACCCCTGACGTTTTAAAAAATACATCCAAATGTCCTTAATGACTAACGGCGGTTAACTCAGTTAGTCATTAACGTTAATTAACCCTAAAAAATCCTAATCAACCCAAAAAAAACCCTAAGTCAACCCAATTAACCCTAAGCCAACATAACTCTCTCCCTCCCCTAACCCCCCCAACCCCACTTGCCCACCCCCTAACCCCTTGACCCCATGACCCCCAATAACCTGACCCCCATCCCCTCCCCCCCATGCTCCCCATCCCCTCCCCCGCAGCTCCCCCGGCCCTCCCCCCTCCCCGCAGCCGCGCCTTCCCCTTCCCCCACCCCTTCGAACTCGGTCGCTCCCCCTCCCTCCCCCGCCGCAAAATCGCGAATCCCGAGCCCCCCGGTAGGGGTGTAAGCGGGCTGCGAAAAGTCGATCCAAACTTGCCGGGTGGACCGGGTGAAATTTTTTTGGGCTGGACTCGGACTCAAATTTTCGTGTCCAAATATTTTCGGATTGGATTTGGACTCACCCTTTTGGAGTCCAATAAGTCCGATCCGATACAAAAATATTTTTATATATAATGTATATATATTTAATATGTATATATATAATATAAAAGATGTATGTGACTTATTTTATGGAATGAATATAATGACTTAATTTTTCAAATTCAATTATGAGAAAATGTTGTGAATCATTGAATCTAAATTGGTGGAAAAAAATAATATGATAAGCGGACTGGACTGGACTGGATTCGGGCTCAAGAAAAAAATTTCGGACTGGACTGGAGTGGACTCAAAAAATATTTGGATCGGAATTGGTCTCAATTTCTTGAGTCCAAAAAACTTTGGACTGGATTTGGATTTGGCAAAGTCCAATCCGGTCCAATCCACTACACCCCTACCCCCACCCTCGAACTCGGTCGATAACTCGGATTTCTTCGACAAGAATAGCGGATCTATTGCGCCAGCGGAGTGAGGGAAGGGGAGGCGCCAGCGAGGCGAGGGAGGGGGACTCGAATTTCTTCGACAAGAATAGCGGATCTAGTGCGCCGGTGAGAATGAGGGAGGGGAGGCCGGGGAGATGGGGGGGCTGCATGGGGGCGGTCGGGGAGGGGGAGGGGGGGCCCTGCGTGGGGGGTTGGGGAGGGGAGGGGAAGTTGCGGGGTGGGGGGTTGGGGGGGGCTGGGGTTGTTGGGGGGTGGTGGGGTGGGGTTGGGGGGTGGGCTGGTGGGGCTGGTGTGGTTAAGGGTGGGTCAGGGAGAGAGAGAGTTATGTTGACTTAGGGTTAATTGGGTTGACTGATAAATCATATTTATATATAGTTTTAAGGTGCATTTAGGTTGCATTTTAGAGCATTTAGATTCATATTTAGGTTCATTATTGCATCATATTCTTAAGTTATGTTATTCTACTCCTATTCGGTATGTTTTCTTGTTTTTTATGAATTTCAGGTAATGAGAACGTATTTGGAGTATATTTAGCTGAGCTTGAGGATTAGGAGCACTTGGAAAGAAGCTACGATGCATAAGGATCATATGGATATGTCATAGTACGAGTTTGAGCCAAAACGAAGCGGAAAATCATTCGAAGAAATATGAAAAAGGAGTCATGTATACTCTTATGATCATAACTTTTGATGTGCTTCTTAGAATCAAGAAATTCCAGTTGGGTTGGAAACTAGACTTGAAGGGCTTTCCAACGATAGGTCACACGCCCCAAATGGACTTCTGGTTTAAGAGATACAGGCTTCGCAAGTTGACGCAAAAATCGTTGTTTACCCGCCCGGCCGACCGGGCGGTTTTGCCCGGTTGACCGGGCGGTGTTTCCGGAAGGATAATTTTTGCCTTTTTTTAGCCGGTTTTGTAAAAACTATAAATAGGTCTTCTCTCTCTCCCCAAAAGAAGCTCTCTTTTCTGACGTTATATTTTGTATTCTTAGGTTTAGCTTTAGTTTCCTTCTTCTTTTTTCTCTAGTTTTTCATGGCAAACCCTAGTTTCTCTTTTCTTCATTAATTCACGAGTTTATAATATTCATCTCTTTTCTTTCATTGATTTCTTTGATCATGCTTTTCTTTGTAGATTTAAATTTCTGTATTTATTTCATGATTGAGTAGTTTATATTCTAGGGTTTGGGAATCCATGTTTATATGCTATGATTCTTGATTGATATTTATTAATGGTTTGATTAGTTATTGATATCTCTAATTGATTAGTGTTTTTATTGTTAATCTTGCAATCTGATCAATTGTCTGATTAAATATTGTTAATATCGAGTCATAGATCGAGAGATAGTACTCTTTAGAGGCTTACCTACAATTAGCAAATCTGATTATGTTGAGCGACCGTACTAGCATATGTTGATTTGAGAGCGTTAAGGCCCGACCGTAGGATTAACATGTGCTCTAGGTATCTGATTAATTGAATCATTGATGATATTTTGATAGATTATAGTTATGAACATGGTGAACCATTGCCCTAGATCCTTTTTAGCTTGATTTTCATAGTTTGATTAGTTTAGAACTTTAATTCATTATTCCTGATCTTGTTTAGTTTCTCCATGCATTAGAAACTAGATTAAAATAACCATCTCTCTGTGGATTCGACCCTACTTACCCTACTACATTGTTAGAAGGTTTTGCAGGAATTATTTTTGACAGGTGTACGACAGCCTATCATTGACTTAGGGTTTTTTAGGGTAATTAGGATTTTTATGGTTAACTAACGTTAATGACTAACGGAGTTAAACGCTGTTAGTCAATAAGGGCATTTAGATGTATTTTTAAAAAGGCAGGGGTATATGGTGAATTCGAAAAAAAGTTGGGGTATCTGGTAAATAAAAAATTGGTCAAGGGTATTTGGTGAAAAACTGTAATATCTATATAAGGTAAAATGTCCAATCATTATTCATCACTTTTGTCCCCCATGTGGTGTCTCTCACCCAATAAATTAACCACTTAAAACTCCCCACCTACCCCAAGTGTGTAGATTATTTAGGAACGGAGGTAGTATATCGAAAACATAATTCATTGGATCGTAAGATCAACAAGTTGAATTAAGCTCCTAAAACTCTAAATTCTAATCGAAGTAGAAATGTAAGATCCTACTAACTATTCATATTAAGAACATACTTTTGGATAGATGGAAAGTAAATTTTAACGTCGACGGTAGTACTAGTACACGCTAGTATTGAAAATACCTTTTTCTCCTTTGGCCGTCTGTGGGAAGATTCAGTGTCATGAAGAGACAGAGACTTAAAAGCAACCTCAGCGAAACCGTGAACTTTTTTGATGTCATCACTGATGGAAGCGATCTCCTCACCAATGGTAGCGAGCTTGGGCAAGTGGATGATGGCACCAAGAAGCCGCTTGGCGAAGGTTTCGTGCTGAATGGCGGCACGGCTGACATAGGACTCGACAGCGTCCTCAGCTTTGTAGGTCACATCCCTGATCTGCTTGATCAGCTCTTTGATGGACTCAGTTTTATTCTCGCTTTTGTTGCAGTCTTTAAGAAATGCCTTGAACATGTCAAGGTCTTTTCTTAGTGCCTCTATGTCACCTTTCACTCGGATGATTAGCTCCACTTTATGAGCTATCAACTGAAGAATGTTTTGGATGAGAAAATCAACTGCTGCCGATGCCATTTTTGCACCCTCCTCTGAGTGACGTTGACTTTTGGGTGTTCACCTTGGAGCTCGCTGCAGATCATGGATCTATATAGAATTATGGACGTAATTACTAACTACATCTACCCACTGGGTGGACTATCCACTCTTAATCAATCATAGAAAATAATTGTTAATACTCAGTTGGATTTCACCTTACATTAAACTCTATTAGTAGTGGGTGAATTACCCACTAGTTCAACCAAGTTTTATCCTAGAATTACTCCGTCTATTGACTTTATTACACCATCTTATTAACCGGATCAAGACGGTATAGATAAACACCTAGAGGGTTGTGCGTAAAAATGTACACATACACAAGGTCAATATGATGACAGCCTAATCTAAGTTTAATTAACCTATTCATTTAACTTATTGAATGACAGCCTAAAGATGTGCCGTGTACGTCAGCGGCTGAAAGGCAAGTAAGGGATTTTAAGATTATAATTATATCAAGTAGTTGGGGAACAACAATGAGCATGACTTGGTAATATTCTAAGTTCTAAAGACTGCTAATTTGCTATAATATTTTTGAGAGGAAGGATTGTATGATTTGTGTAGGAGCCAGCATAGTGATTAGGAACAAGCAGTATATATAGATAGGAGGCTAGACTAGTTGACTAGCTTTCCAACTTCTAGGCGGGGGGTCAGGGATAGTTAGTGCCAACGTAGTGAACATGTGTGGAGCTATTAGTTCGGCAATTATTATGGTTAATAATTTATGATTTAAGAGTGACGAGTAACTTTCTAACCAATAAACTACGCCATTACAAGTTTGTAAATTATTTCATATTATATGTATTTTTTAAACTATTATACATGTTATATTATAACATATAAGTTTGTAACTATTATAAGTTGGCAACATGATATTATACTTTTGTAACTTCATAAAGAATAACAATTTTTTGGTGAATAACTTTAATCAAATTGATCAATCTTTAATTCTCTATATGCTACAATTGGTATGAGCACTAGTGGAAAAAAGTTCAACCGTTGCGGTCAAAAGCGGGCTTACCGCTCCGGTTTTGGGCCGCAACGGTTGGTCTCGCAGCAGTCCCCAAATATTAATTGATCCGGTCCTAAACGGATCAGTTAATCATTTATTGCCGCGGTTTTGAGTCAAAACCGCAGCGTTAAGCAAGTTAACCGCTGTGGTTTTGACCCAAAACCGCAGCGGTAAGCAAGTTAATCGCTGCAGCGGTTGACCACCCCAAAGACCAATTTTTTTTTTTTTTTTTGCATTTTTTCTTTCTAAATTATACTAGCGAACAATACGTTTTGATAATTAGAAATCCTTTCTTACACAATTGCAGCCAATCACACAAATTGTTTATACATTTGCAGCCAATCACATAAACAGAGCAAACAAAATTAATAGAAATTAAACAATAGAAAGGAAGAAAAAAACGAGAACAAGGCATTGATAACAGACGAAAAACGAGAACAGGGCATTAATCCAAACTTATAACTTTACAACGGACGAAATAAAAAAATGAAAACAAATCAAAAAAAAAAACCAACCCTAATTACGAAAACCTAACTAAAAATACAAAACGCTAAATAACAAAAACGAAAACAACCGAAAGTTAAACTCTAAAATTACAAACGAAAATAATAAAATGGAACGAAAATGAAAATTAAAAATGAAAAATATAAACCCAACCCTAGATTTGGAACAAAAACGAAAACAAAAAACGAAAATCGAGAGTTAAACACGGCGGCAACAACTAAGAGTCGTTGGTGGTGGTTGTTGACAGCGACGAAGTGGAGAGAGAGAGAACGACATTGATGAGCGAGAGGCCGAGGAGAATCCATTAGAAGAGGGTTCGTGGCGGTGAGATCGAAAAAACGACGGTGGTTGATGAAGAAATGACGGTGTTTGTTGATGAGGAATTGAAAAGCGAAGAAACGAAGATGGTGCTGAAGATCTGGTGGGGAGGATGTTGTTGATGATGATAGATGATTTAGGGTTTGTGAGAGGAGAGAGAGTTGATGAGAGGGGGAAGAGGAGAGGGTGCTGATGAGAGTGGTATTAGGTTTGATGAGGGCGCTTAAAGGGCCACGTTTAATACATAGAGGGATTGGACCAGCTGGGAGCCTGGGACGCGTGGGCTCTAAATGAGGTTGAGCGATTAAGTGGGTCGGGTTTTGTATTCCTAATATTGTATAGCTGATCCAGTTTTTTTGAACCGGATCAGTTAACAGAAAACCGCAGCGGTTTTCTGTTAACTGATCCGGTTCTCTAAGAACCGCAACGGTTTTGGTTCCCAAGTTAATTTCCCACCCAAAATTTCGAGGATTTGCGATGCGGTTATCTTAAGGATCGCGGCGGTTGTGTTGTGACATATAGCCTTTTTTCCACTAGTAGAGTTATATATTATAAAATGCTTTTTTGTAACTATTATACATGTTATATTATAACTTATAAGTTTCTAAGTACACTAGTTTGTAACTATTATAAGTTAGTAACATGATATTATACTTTTGTAACTTCACAGACAATAAAGATTTCTTTGGTTAATAACTTTAATCTAATAGATTCAATCTTTAATTCTATATATGCTACAATTGGTATTAGGAGGGAAATCTAGACAATTCATATATTATTAAATGCTATAAAAAAGAGAAGATTGAGACTAAAAATAACATTTATTAATAGAAACATTCTAAAGTCACATTATTTAAAATTTACAAAAAGAATTTTATTCAATTAATAGAAATTCGATCAATTACAAAATAAATTACAACATAGAAGCCTGCTTCAAACTAACAATTACTCCAAAACAATTCTTAATTCCTTGCTTCGCCAATTGTTATTTGTATGCTTGAGAGTTGAGCTGGACTACGAACCTATTCAATAAGAGAATCCTTACACCGGTAGCAAGATTATTAGGGTAATTGGATACATCACATGCAGTGGCGGAGCCACTAAGAAACAAGGGGTAGCAGATGCTACCCCTGATTTTTTCAAAAAAATAAATTCACTGGAAAAATATAAGAAATAGATAAGCTTGTCCTTTCGTCCTTCCTTGCCTTTACCTCCTCAGTTTCATTAATCCTCACTCCTCGGATAATCTCGTATCAATCCTTCAATTGATACAATAGGATGCCACAAAATGCGTCATTTCAGTTCCAACAAATCAAGCAAAATCCAGATACTAATTTCAGTAAAACATTACAACTTTCTCCTAAATAAAGAAGGAGATTAATACATAAAATACATGGAATAACTCTAAACCCCAGAAAAAAAAAAAGTCAATAACTTGGGCTGAAAACAGAGGGAGAAAGAAAGAAATGAGAAGAAAAAAGGGTATTGAAGTTGTCAAATTATGGAGAAAGACTCCATTAAAGCTTTGAAGTGAAGAAAATGTAAGAGAGAAAGAGATGAGAGATTAAGACGAAAGAGAAGAAGATTGATTTTGTTGCCTGGCTTTAGTGTAGAGTAATAACTAATAACCCTTCTCCTCATGTCTGCATCTTATTGTAACTTGTTGATGCCTTTCTATCAGTGATGTTCTACTGATTCGTTTAGGCCTATTTGTACTTGGCTCTTATGTGCTAATGAAATGCAAAATTTATCAAAAAATAAACATACTTCTAGAAAATCTAAAAGTAACATAATGGACATGCAGGGAGCTGGAGATAAGCATAAGCTAAGAAAAAGATTATCTTACCATTAATAAAAAAATTGGATTGACCAACCTATCCTTGAAGATCATTGTAATTTTTAGAAGGCAATTAATTATTATTATTTTAGAAGAAGAAGGCAATTAATTTAAATCATAGTTCAAAGCATGTTAGTTGTTTAGCCAGTTAGAGAAAGCATGTTAAGTGATTTTTCTAGGAGGTATAAGAAGGTAATAATGTTGTTTAATTGGCAAAAATAGAGAAAACTTCCTACAAAATAGAGAAATTTACTTCCCTAGATTCCTTTAGGTAAGTGGAAATTCCCATGGTAAGTTAAAATACATTTCCTACGAAATTACAAATTCTTGTAAAAATTAACGTATTAGGAAAAACTACTTTCTATGTTAGACCAAACAAACATTAGTACTTGATCAATATAATTTATGGAGTTTTTTTTTTTAAATCGAGATCGCAAAGTTATGCTACCCCTCACTCAAAATCCTGGATCCGCCACTGATCACATGCAATACATAAATAACTTCGATGTACAAAGTATCGTGATATATCATGGTCAACTTATCAACGCCAACTCCTAGTTATTTGGCTGCCAAAATGACAATAAAGATTATTAAAAATTCAAAAAATTATAACACCATATATGCACCATTAACCAAAAAAGAGAGTTTATAATAAAATCCAAAGTATCAAAGAACTTAGTCCGTTACCAATTGTACTAAAATGATTTGAAATCAAAAAGTTTTTTTGTAAAATTTCTGCCGTGGCAAAAATGTTGAACAATTGAAAAAAAATATGAGAGAAACAAAATGATTTAAAGAGGAGAGAGAATTGAAAATTGCAAACACCTAGACGGTTGTGGTGAAAAATTTACACATACACAAAGTCAAATATGAATATATGATGACAGCCTAATCTAGTTTAATTAACATAATCATTTAACTTATTGACTTGATTCACCTAATCTAGTTTTTCTACTAAATGACAGCCTAACAATGTGCTGTGTACGACGGCAGCTGAAAGGCAAGTCAGGGATTTAAAGATTATAATTACATCAAGTAGGTTGGGAACAACGATGCGCATGACTTGGTATTCTAACGAGGGGTATTGTAATTTTTTTTTGTGAGGAAGGATGGTATAATTTGTGTAGGAGCCAGCATACTGCATATTGATAGTAATTAGGAACAAGCAGCAAGTGTTCTAAGCTCCATAACGCCGTAGGATTCAGTGCAAAAGTAATGAACAGGTGCGTATTGTTACCTTGCCATCTCATTCTACTCTTTTTTATGTTCATTGGTCTCTTTCAATACTAGTATGCTGTTAAGTTCGCGATTCTTATATACTGATTAAACCTGCCAATTGTTTTTCATACGTGCCTTTCTTTCTGCTATGTGCTCATTACTGCATTCTGGGATTCAGCGGTCTATTGGATGTCATAGACAGATATCAATCACCAAAAAATCCCATGTCGTTTTGACGATACCATCATTCTAGGGAGTTAAGCACTGCCAAAGGTCAACAGCCAACAGGTATTGTATGATTTATGGCTGGACTATAAGGATGGATCCCAGACCTAATCCTGATCCGTATAATCAAATCTGTTTTATAAGATTTTGATCTCTTGATCGAGTGATTTTGACCATATTCTTGCAATTATGAAAAAATATGGCACTGCAATTCTCATTGTTGTGTCGGCAAATAGAATTTGGCTTTATTAATCAGTGAGCAAACCAACTATGTTGGACTCCTCAGAGCCAAGAGAACAAACCAACTTTACATCATTAATACTAAACACGAGCTATACAATAGTATTACTTAAATCTTCTAGCCATTGACTATCTCTAACATAGATCTTCTTAGGAACACACTCTCAGGTTGCCTTACTGTTTGGCTCCAATGTGCCTCATTTCTTGCCCACCAAATAAAGTAAACCAACCCATTCAACACTACACTTATAATCGTCTTTTGAGCACAAGATCTCCTACTGTTACCTAGGAATAGAGGTGATCAACATGGGCCCGTCTCGAAAATGGGTTGGTTTTGGAAACTATTTTTTGGCCCGTGCTTCGAGTCTGGCCCGCTTTTTGCGCCAAAAGAACCGGGCCACGGAAAACCTACAAATGGAAAACTAAGCTAAATTTTGGCTGGGCTTGAAAATGGCCCGAAAAGCCCGCGTGGCCCTGCTAGGAATAGCGGGTTTAGACGTGAAAATTTCGGCCCAAGGTTTGGCCCGAAATGTGGGCCACTTTTTTGGGTCAAAGCCCGTCCCTGGCCCAAGATGATCTCTATCTAGGAATATCATCATCCTCTGAAACAGGTTTTCAGGAGATTGGATTTTCAACCATTGTTTGACCTTGTTCAACACTCTCCCAACAGGCCAACATAACTACATTTAAAAAATAGATATTCATGAGATTCAATTCCATTATCACATAGTTGACATTGAGTTGTATAAACCACAACAATTTGAAGCAGTCTATCAGAAGTTCTCGGCTTTTGTTGCATCACCGACCAACCGATTACGATGTTTTGGAATAGATAGTTTATTCCGGATGTATCTGTCCCATCTGTACTTTGTCAAAAACACCAATCAACTTCTTGTACATCTTTTGAATGTTGAATCTAGTTATGTTAGCTAGCTCCTATTGAGAGATATGTGATGTTAGCTCATCATTGAATTTGCCAGTCTGTCTCCAATACCAACAACTATCCAAAGGAGGGGTATAATCCCACCAATCATTTGCCTTAACATAGACCTCATTGACCCATTTTATCCATAAGTTATCTTGTTTGGTAGTAATGGCCCATACATATTTTGCTAGTACAACTTTGTTCCAAACACTAATCTTCCTAACTCCAAGCCCCCTTTCTGGTTTTGGAGTACTATGCCATGCAACATTTCCTGGTTCGCTGCTAAACCAAGACCCACTCCATAAAAAAAGATCTACAAAATTGTGCAATCTCCTTCAGCAAAACCTTTGGGAGGACGAATATTTGTGACCAATACACATAGATACTTATCTGCACAGAGTTTATTAGCTGAATTCTCCCAGCAAATGATAAGTTTCTGTTACTCCATATTTTTATCCTAGCTGTCATCTTCTCCACAATGTTTCTACGTTCAGCAATGGAAATCTTATTGGCAATATTGTCACCCCATGTACTTGTTTGTAACGTAATCTGCTATGAGTGAACCCAGGAACATCCTGAATTCTTTTTATTACTTCATTGCTCACTCCAGCTGTGTAAAAATCAGACTTCTGTTCATTCACCTTCAACCCAGAAGTTGCTGAGAACAACTGAAAAGCCTGCTTCATAGTATAAACACCAGGGAACTTGCCACTACAACACTGTAATACCCCGATTTTTAAGAGCGTTTTAATTAGCATTAATTATAATTACAAAGTTAATTATGTTTTGAAAATTCTTATTTTATTTGAGTTTGGATTATTTATAGTATTTGTAATATATTTTGTTTTATGAAACTATTATTATGAATTATATTTTTGGATTTTAAATAACCAAAGTCGGTATCCATTTATGTTTGTCGGTTTAAGTTGGGAAATAAAAACCCCCAAAATCTTTGTCTCTCTGTCATTTTTCCTCACCAAAAGGAAACCCCCAACCCCCTTTATTTTTCTCTCTCTCCCGGTGAAAAACCCCAAAGAAGACCCCAAACCCATTTCTCTCTCCTCTCTCCCCGTGAATCCCCCGTTTCTCTTTCCTTTCCCCCCGCTCGCTGCTTCTCCTCTTCCTTCCTCCTCGCCGGTGATGCTTTGCCGTCGTCTCTGCCGGTTGTTGTTGTTCTTTGTGCGTCTTCTGCTGCTGCTGGTTGTCGTGGTGCCACTGCTCGCCGCTGCTGACCACGCCGGGAACTCTGCGCCACCGTCACGCCATCGCCACCTCCTTCCCGTCAGTCTCGCCGGAACACCTCGCTGGCTTCGCCGGAGATTCGAGCTCCTCTGCCGTGTGTGTCGTCCCTGCTCCAAATGAGCAGAGGTGAATCACCTCCTGTTTATTTATTTTCAGATTTTTAAGATTTAAAAACTCAAGCCCAATCATATCTAAGTTGAATTAGTTAAGTTTGGGCCTAAAATCTGATTCAAGTTGTTCAAACCATTTTCTTTATTTCAGATGGGCTCAAATCAGATTTATATAATGTTAGATAAAGTTACTTAGCTAATTGTTGGGCTAATGAAGCCTAATTAAAAACTGATTTGCTTAGTTAAGCTACATAATTAGTGGTTGGGCTAATTTTGTATAATTAAACTGATTTAGTTCACTATTAAGTTAACTTAGTCTAAATTGTGACTCTAATTTGATGGGCTTAAATTAGATTTATATAGTGTTAGATAATGCTACTTAAATGATTGTTGGGCTAATTTTACTTAAAGAATTGGAAAGACCAAGAACACTTTCAGTACTTATAATGGGATTTCATTTTTCTGATTTCAAGAAGTTAGATTAGTTTATGGTTGATTTGGTTCTTAGCTTACTATACTAGCCTAAGTATAGCTCTAATAAGTGCAAAACTAGTTTTGTAGTGTATGGGGAAGGTTTAATCAGAATAGCTTATATTGATTATTATTATGGTTATTATTGAGGTTAATTATGAAGGATTGTTATGGAGTTCAAGAGAGTTGATGAAGTTGTGAAGTTCTTATTTGTCAAAGTCAGAGTGATTAAGCATATGAGGTAATGTTCATGTCCAGCAAATATATGTATGCCCGTATGTGCTATATGTGATGTTTATATGTGTATGCGTGAACACGATTATGTGATATGATTATGTGTTATGATTTGTATGTGGCATGATGAAATATGCTATGCTGTGACGATGCTTATGTATGTTATGAGATGTCATGTTTATGATTATGTTTACGATCTATGGATGATTCCGAATTAAGAATATATGATGTATGATAAGTGATGATTATAAAAGTGGATGGTTTCTTTGGTTTGGAGTCATGAAATGATCCGGTAAATGGGCAAGTCACAGGTGGAGGAATTATGTTACGATGAACGATACGGACCAAAAAGGTCATATGATGATGTTAATGTTACGAATTATGAAAGTTATGATATGTCCAAAACCTGTACTTGCCAATGAACTAAAGTCACGTAAAGGGTCCTTGCCAGCAGACTATTCAAGGCTAATGATAACGTTCTATGTTAATGATTACTAAAGTGTTACTATATATGCTTATATGTGAAAATGTTTACGAACTAAAACCGTTTTTACGGGTGGAGTGAAGTTGCGAGTTTTCAACTCATTTTAGGTTATTTTACGTGTTTTCTCTTTTCCCTATTTTATGAAATTATTCAGGTATTCCGAAGATAACTCAGGATCGGTTATGTCAGTAATGCTCCGGAAAGAATAAGTTGAAGCGACTCTGTATACTTGGGATATTTAGAATACTCTGTATTTATGGGTAATAATTATAGCTTAAAGACGATCATTTGTATGTTTAATAGGCCATTTTAGGCTATTTATATGATTAGTGGGCCCTAACCCACAGGCTTAAGTTGTGCTTCCGCTGACGATTAAGGTTATGTATCTCCGGGGCGTTACAGAGTTGGTATCAGAGCTAAAACCTAGCCGGAAGTGCATAGTCTTAGACTTTGCATCGCCTAGGTATGATCCTTTGGGAATTTAGACGATAAGAAAGTTGAGGTCAAATTTGATGATTATTTGGGTTAAGAGAGCCTAAGATATGAGAAATAGTGTTATGAATGCCCTTTTGGAGTTTAAGTGGCTTATCCTGGACCTAGTTGGTCTTAAGTTATATGATTATATGATTGTTGTGATGTACGTGACGATATGTGAATTTTAATAGTATTTCGATTAATTTTACTTATATGGTTTGAGTAATCAAAAGGTTTTCAAACGAGATCTCACTGAATGAGTTAGTTAGAATTCATTGCCAACAAGTTTGCCCCTTTTGTTTTCTTTGCTCCTCGATTTCGCGAGTCGAGTTGAAGTAGAGATACAAAAGATGATGGCGGAATGGAGGCTGAATTCCTAACGAAGCCATGAAAGCTTGAGATCTTGGTTTTGTCTAAATGAATTTAGCTTCTTATTTCCTCGATTACTTATTGCAAGTTTCGAGGACGAAACTTTTTTATAAGGGTGGTAGGATGTAATACCCCGATTTTTAAGAGCGTTTTAATTAGCATTAATTATAATTACAAAGTTAATTATGTTTTGAAAATTCTTATTTTATTTGAGTTTGGATTATTTATAGTATTTGTAATATATTTTGTTTTATGAAACTATTATTATGAATTATATTTTTGGATTTTAAATAACCAAAGTCGGTATCCATTTATGTTTGTCGGTTTAAGTTGGGAAATAAAAACCCCCAAAATCTTTGTCTCTCTGTCATTTTTCCTCACCAAAAGGAAACCCCCAACCCCCTTTATTTTTCTCTCTCTCCCGGTGAAAAACCCCAAAGAAGACCCCAAACCCATTTCTCTCTCCTCTCTCCCTGTGAATCCCCCGTTTCTCTTTCCTTTCCCCCTGCTCGCTGCTCTCCTCTTCCTTCCTCCTCGCCGGTGATGCTGCCGTCGTCTTGCTGGTTGTTGTTGTTCTTGTGCGTGCTTCTGCTGCTGGTTGTCGTGGTGCCACTTGCTCGCCGCTGCCGACCACGCCGGGAACTCTGCGCCACCGTCACGCCATCGCCACCTCCTTCCCGTCGGTCTCGCCGGAACACCTCGGCCGGCTTCGCCGGAGATTCGAGCTCCTCTGCCGTGTGTGTCGTCCCTGCTCCAAGTGAGCAGAGGTGAATCACCTCCTGTTTATTTATTTTCAGATTTTTAAGATTTAAAAACTCAAGCCCAATCATATCTAAGTTGAATTAGTTAAGTTTGGGCCTAAAATCTGATTCAAGTTGTTCAAACCATTTTCTTTATTTCAGATGGGCTCAAATCAGATTTATATAATGTTAGATAAAGTTACTTAGCTAATTGTTGGGCTAATGAAGCCTAATTAAAAACTGATTTCCATTAGTTAAACCAATTTAGTTTAATTATTGCATGAATTTGGTTGGGTTTAAAACCGATTTGCTTAGTTAAGCTACATAATTAGTGGTTGGGCTAATTTTGTATAATTAAACCGATTTAGTTCACTATTAAGTTAACTTAGTCTAAATTGTGACTCTAATTTGATGGGCTTAAATTAGATTTATATAGTGTTAGATAATGCTACTTAAATGATTGTTGGGCTAATTTTACTTAAAGAATTGGAAAGACCAAGAACACTTTCGGTACTTATAATGGGATTTCATTTTTTCGATTTCAAGAAGTTAGATTAGAATATGGTTGATTTGGTTCTTAGCTTACTATACTAGCCTAAGTATAGCTCTAATAAGTGCAAAACTAGTTTTGTAGTGTATGGGGAAGGTTTAATCAGAATAGCTTATATTGATTATTATTATGGTTATTATTGAGGTTAATTATGAAGGATTGTTATGGAGTTCAAGAGAGTTGATGAAGTTGTGAAGTTCTTATTTGTCAAAGTCAGAGTGATTAAGCATATGAGGTAATGTTCATGTCCAGCAAATATATGTATGCCCGTATGTGCTATATGTGATGTTTATATGTGTATGCGTGAACACGATTATGTGATATGATTATGTGTTATGATTTGTATGTGGCATGATGAAATATGCTATCTTTGTGACGATGCTTATGTATGTTATGAGATGTCATGTTTATGATTATGTTTACGATCTATGGATGATTCCGAATTAAGAATATATGATGTATGATAAGTGATGATTATAAAAGTGGATGGTTCTGCTGGTTTGGAGTCATGAAATGATCCGGTAAATGGGCAAGTCACAGGTGGAGGAATTATGTTACGATGAACGATACGGACCAAAAAGGTCATATGATGATGTTAATGTTACGAATTATGAAAGTTATGATATGTCCAAAACCTGTACTTGCCAATGAACTAAAGTCACGTAAAGGGTCCTTGCCAGCAGACTATTCAAGGCTAATGATAACGTTCTATGTTAATGATTACTAAAGTGTTACTATATATGCTTATATGTGAAAATGTTTACGAACTAAAACCGTTTTTACGGGCTGGAGTGAAGTTACTGAGTTTTCAACTCATTTTAGGTTATTTTCTGTGTTTTCTCTTTTCCCTATTTTATGAAATTATTCAGGTATTCCGAAGATAACTCAGGATCGGTTATGTCAGTAATGCTCCGGAAAGAATAAGTTGAAGCGACTCTGTATACTTGGGATATTTAGAATACTCTGTATTTATGGGTAATAATTATAGCTTAAAGACGATCATTTGTATGTTTAATAGGCCATTTTAGGCTATTTATATGATTAGTGGGCCCTAACCCACAGGCTTAAGTTGTGCTTCCGCTGACGATTAAGGTTATGTATCTCCGGGGCGTTACAAACACAATATGACATCATCTGCAAAAATAAGATGATTCATCCTGATACTTCTGGATCTAGGATGAATAGATAAGAATCTAGGATGGTCATGAATTTTTCTCATTAGCCTACACAAATACTCTATGCAGATCACAAATAGCAGAGGGGGGATTGGATCTCCTTGTCTCAAGCCTCTTTTAGAGCCAAAGAAACCATGTAGGGAACCATTCACCATAAGAGTAAACTTCAAAAATTGAACACACTTCATGACAAGCTAGACAAAATGGTCAGAGAATTGAAGAGCTCTCAGCATCTCTTCCAAAAAGGACCATTTAATAATATCATAAGCTTTCCTCATGTCAAGCTTCATAATATAGCTTGGCTTCACATTTTTTTTTGCCATAATGCTTCACCAAATCTTGACAGACCATTATGCTGTAAACAATGAACCTCTCATGCACAAAAGCACCTTAGTTCACAACAATTAGATCAGGGAGTACCAATCTAAGCCTATTGCATAGCATTTTTATGATGCATTTATATAGAGAGTGTTACAACAAGCAATAGGCCTAAATTCCATTACAGAACTAGGGCAAGAGATTTTAGGAATCAAAGTTAAAGCTATAACATTTAACTCTTTAAGAAGCTTGCCATTAGTTAAAAAGCCAAGCACAGCATGGGTAACATCATTACCTATGATTGCCAAGCATCTCTGAAGTAGTGGGAACCAAAGCCATTAGGGCAGGGGATTTCTCCCCTGCAATTGAAAAGAGAGCATGCTTAATTCACTTCCTCTGTTGTATAAGGTCTATTAAGTAATTGGACATGGTTTTCATTCACCACATGCCCTATTTGAATTACAACCTCCTTTATAGACACTTTGTTCTCCATAGTAAAGCCAAGCAACTGATGATAGTAGTCCAAGAATGCATCATTAACGTCTTGTAAATTATCTCTCCAAATTCAATAGAATCATTAATAGCATAAACTGTATTTTGAAGCCTTCTTTGCTTGATTGATTGATGAAAAAGTGATGAATTTTCATCTCCACCTTTACACCAATGGAGCTTTGCTTTCTGAGACAGGAAAGACATATATGCTTTATGTACCCTCCCGTACTCACTCATTGCTTCGGTCTCATCTTGCCTAAGCTCTATGTTTAAAAGGTTGCTCTTGTAATGCGGATGGACATTGCATTATCATTTTATATGAGCACATGTGTCATTGATCCGTAGGTCCGAGAAACCCTCTTTATTCAGCTTCTTCAATGCTTGATTCTTCTTTTTGAGTTTATTCATAACCCCGAGCATAAGACTTCCTTTATCCGGTTCATTCCAACACTCGGAGACAATAAGATTAAAATTAGAAGCATCACACCAAATATGAAAATACTTGAAGGGACGTTTGCCATAATCAATGCTTGGATAGACAACAATCACAATTAGCAATTATCAAACTGCCCCTCAGGCATGAAATAACCGACAACGCTTGCATAAGCCTCACATCAGGCTTGATTCACCATTGCTCAGCCTAATTTACAAATACTCTATGCTCACCTTTGCTGTTTATTATTGTTCTAGGTTAACAAGCACCCCCTACTAGTAATATCTTACATTCCACATTTAAGCATACATTCTTGCAATGCAACATATTCATGAACTCTCACCACTCGAACCTATTCTTTCTTCTATTTTTAACACATAATTGAAGTTTTCGGTTATGATCCAAGGACCTGTGATTCTAGTACTCAACACCTCAAAAGCTTGCCAAGCCATTGCTATCACATTGGAATCATTTGAAGCATACAAAAAGGAGCAAAAGAAACTAGTACCACCACCAACAGGAGTAATCGAACAGGTGAATCACTTTCCTACAAAGCAATAGAGAATATTTAGAAGAAAGCTCTTTGGATTCCAAGCCACAACCACCCTTCCAACTTTATGGAACAAGGAATTAGAGCTAAAACGCTAACCATTAAACAATCTCTGTTAAAGACTCCCCATATTCTGAGCCTTCACCTTGGTTTAATTGAACCAAGCCAACTTTACTCAAGTTCAAGAACTTCTTCATATCTAGTTGCTTTTGTTGGCTGTTGATCCCCCTAACATTCCATACTATTATTTTATCCATAGTCCCCAGGAGGATGGCTACCTCATGTTTCCCCTGGACTTCTAGTAAGCATTCAACTTCTCCAGCAACCACTGTAAGAGCCTGGCCATTCTGCACATCAAAGTTATTTTGTATGATCGTTGGCTTTGGATTAGCTAGTATTCTCCTAGTTGGGTTCCTTATAACATGGAACACTGGTTTCCTATGTTGTTCCTGAGCCACACCATCATTAGTTGATAGCCTAGTCAGTTCACTAGGCTTTGGCTTATGTCTTCATTCCCTTCGTGTAACATGTTTGACACATTCTGCAGCACCATGTCCCATCCTTTTACAACATTGCACACCTTAGGTTTCCAGTCATAGAACACCTCAACTGGCACAACATTATCTTTTTCATTCACAAATGAAATCTGTTTGATCAATCCGAACCTCCAGCATAACCCTAGCATATTGTAGTTTATCCCTCTTGCTTGTGGCTTGTTCTAATTTTATCAACTTCCCAATTGAAGTCACAATTTTCTCAAGACATTGTTTCCCCTAGTATTTAAAATCCAGCTTCAACTCAACCCAAGTAGGGAGAGTTTTCAGATTATCTCTACAAATATCATTTCTGCATTCCATGCCTTCACAATGAGTGGTTTATTGTCAAAGAATGGAGCTGAAGCATTCAAAAGTCAAAACCATATCTCTCTTTTCCATAGAAAAAAATCTCACTACATAATGCCTTTCTTAGCAAGAGCAACCTTATCTACCCCATAGTTCTTCCAAATACGACGAATAAATCCCTCCATTACATGATTTTGAGGGTTCACCCCAACCACATAACAAAATAGAGCGGAATTCCAATAATTAATCTTAGGTTGGATGTCAGCTAAATCTATTTAAACCAGTAGAGATTCATTAATTACTTGTAGGGACATTCACATTATTATTAATAATAAGATTGGTTATGGATCAATCGTACCTTCAATCCTATTGAGTCTCCTGCTCTGTTCTGGTGTCATTCTCTGACATGATCGTTTGATTGGTGCCAGCCAATTAGAGAAGTTCTCCCTCAAATCAGATTGTTGCAGAAGAGATCGCAGGGAAAGGATGTCCTGCTGGATTTCAATTCGAGAATCCTCCTCAATTTCCAAAATCGAAAAACGCCTAAAATCATATCAATTGGCTTCATATTCTTCGCCTGAGAATCAGATGTTGGTCCCTTCCTTCTTTTCGATGGTGATTCCGCTTGATTTGCCTTCATCTGAGCTATAGATTTTCTTGCCATGGCGACTGACGCACATTGTACGCAGAGAGTATGGATGGCAATGGCTCCTGGACCCACCTCGAATCCGTGGACCCGGATCCCTTTTTTGGGATCTGGATCCTAAATTTTCAGTCCTGTTGTCAAATTGCGGATCCGGACCCGAATCCGTCGATCTGTTTTTTAAAAAAAAAAAATTAGCTGGGCTGGGAAGGGCTCTAACGGTCCAAACTCTCTAAAGCCTAACTCCCTAAAACCCTAACTTCACGCCCTCCCTTTCTCTGAGTTCTCTCACACGCCCTCCACTTCCCTCTCTTCCTAGCAGACAACAGTCACTAGTTCCCCACCCCAGCAACGCCCCATCACTCTCCGGCCACAGCACACGCCTTCTCTTTGTCCACCAACCTGCGCTGCCGAACGCACCTGGCCACTGGATGACCACCAGCAAAGACCTCCCCTGCACGACCATCACTAAGCTCGCCGCACCACTACAACCAGCAGCACCACCAAACCCCTTAGTCGCAACACGCCCTACTTCCACCAGCCTAACCAGTCACCACCAGCAGCACCAATTTTCTTAGTTTCTTTCGTTTTCTATTTGATGTAGGAAGATTTTTTAGGTTTTAGCAATAAATTCGTTTGTGATCTACTTCATTGTTGCGAATTGCTAAGTTTTTTTATTGTGAATTGTGATTTTATTGCTGAACTTTCAATTGAATTTGTTTAAATGAATTCCTTGATTTGAATTTATAGTAAAGTTACTGAATTTTGCTTGCCAATTTGTGAAAAGTTGTAAAAAAAAAAAAAAAAAAAAAAAATTTGAACTGGCAATGTTGTGGTCATTGTTAATTTGTTATGGTGGATCCGTTCTGAATCTGTTTTAGACCCGGATCCGCAGTATCCGGATCCGAGTCCTATGTTTTCAGACCCGATGGATTTGGGTTCTGGTTCCGGGTCTATAAGGACCCGGTCCAGACCAGACCTGTTATCATCCCTAACATAGAGAAAAGCTAGAGACAGAAGCGTGTTTCCTTTGTATAGTTTTTTTTTATTAGTGAAAATATAAATTAAGTATAATTTATAACAATATCCTAACAGTCGTGATTGCATACTATTTCTATGGTTTATAACTTTATATTTGATGAAATAGTGATGATTAGTACGTGGTTATTGACACTCACTCTAGACTCACTCCTATAAGGGAATCTCAACCTACGACTCCAGAAACATCAATCATTGAAACTAATGATTAAAAGTTTTATTTTACCCAAAAACAACCACCACATTATCAAACTTACAATGGTAAGAATCGAACTCTCAAAGTTTTAAGCTCAATTATCTCGTTAAGATAGTTTCATTAATATTTGAATTTATAGATGTGATAAGTATTTTTTACAATAAAAATTTTTGGCGAATAATATTTTTTTAACTTTAAAAAATATCATCTGGATTCGGTAATGCATCCGAGCATCTAGATCCATTTATAAAATATTACTCCCTCCATCCCTGTAGGATACTCTTTTTTTTTTTTTTTGACAGGATACTCTTGACACTTATCAATGCACGTAGTTTTAGATGATAAGTTGTTGTTTGGTTATCAATTGTTATTTTATTGAAAAGTAGATGTGATAGGAGTTAGTAGTTAGTAGAGTTAGGTATTATTTTATTTTAAGGAGATAAAGTGTGGGCCATGGTTAGAGTTATGGGTAGTAGGGGTGGTATTATTTTATTTGGAGGAGAGAGAGTGTGGGTCAATGCTTAAAAGGTAGAAGAATTAAAATAATAGTGGGTCGTATCCAAAAATAGAAGTGTAAAGAGTATTCTGGGACAAATGAAAAAGGAAAGTGTAAAAAGTATTTTGGGACGGAGGGAGTAACTAGTATTTTGACCCGAGAGATGTCTCGGGATAATTACAATAAAATAAATATGTTATTATTCATTAATTTCATAATTTATTTTATTACTTTTCGCATTTTTTTTTGTTGTCCATGGAGAAATTGAAAAATTGATTTTATGACATGATGAGTATTAAAAACCTTAAAGGTTTGAATTTGAAAATAATAGCTTAAATGGAATTGGGATAAGAGAATATGTCATTAATATTTTCTTATTAGTACCGTAATAAGATGGTTAGAGATGTAAATAATTGTTTAGTCTTTTTAATTATGTTTAATTATTACTCCCTCCGTCCCATAATATAGTGCTTGTTTCTTTTTTACACGGTCTTCAAGACGTAACTTTGACCTTTAATATCTTCAATTCCGTATTAACAAAAAAATATAAAAGTTGATATTATGGAACTACACATTAAGACGAATCTAACAAGATCCCACATGATTATGTTTTTTTATATATACAAATGAGAATATTCGGTCAAAGATTTTAAAGTTTGACCCACCAAAAATGAAGTAGGCACTATATTATGGGACGGAGGGAGTATAAGACTATATTATATTTTATTTGAAACATTAGACAATAAAAAGTAATAGTGTATTGATGACTTTATGATATTTTATTTGAAACATTAAACAAAAAAAGACTACATCCTAATATCTGATTGTGGATTCGATAGGTTCCAGTCCAGAACTGACCCTTTGCCATCTATGGCCTATGGGTAGAGGAAGATTCCTTGGGACTGAAGGGGCGTTCGATACATAGTAAGCCACATGAAAATAGTGCACTAAGCAAGTTTACATTTGATTATGTCGTGTATCGGATTTCTAGATTTAATGGTGAATAATTAGTCTCTTCAAATGCAGATTCTGAGAGAGTGAGTCCATAAAAATGGATTTAGAAACAACAGAGATGGGTGAATATGATGAGGCGCAGCCTCTTCGTTATCTTGAAGATTTCAGGCTTGGTCTGATATTCCAAACTAACTGCGAGGATATGTTTGTTTGTGGAGAGGAGGACGTGGTGAATATAGTTGTACCGTTTATGAAAAATGGTGGACTTCTGGTCATCTTTCTTGGGGCTGTAAAGAAGTGGTACTCTAAGCATGACAAGAAAGGCCTGGTCTTGAGCCAAGTCACGAAGTTGCTTTGGAAGGCAAATAACAGCTTGAGCTATCTGGACAGAGAGCGTGTGACTGACTGGCATGGACGGCGAAAAGAGTTTGAAAAGGAATGGGGAGAAAAAAGTCTTCAAGTATGCAGTTTTATCATGCAGATTGATCATCTCATCAAACAAGAGGCTGAGGAAGTTTTCCAGCTTCCGAAGACCCAACTATCCAATACTCTCATGTCTCATCAAATTTTGGGGGTTTTCATTGATTTTCTACGATCATTTTTTGATGAGCTACTTAAAGCACAAATAAACCTGTCAAAAGAGATGATCTCGTTTGCAATGCTTAAGGTAGCATTGGTTAAGGGCAAGACCGAATCATTATCTTTGGAGATGGAACGCGTGGAAGAAGTGAGAGAAGGGCTATGCTTCCTGTTGACATTTCTAGGTGATGAACCCCTTCAGCATAACAAGTTTGAGAAAGTGAAGGAACTTTGGGTTGATATTGAAGTTCTTGCAAACAAGGCAGGGGAAATCTGCTATACGATATTCGTAGATAAAACAGATGGGGATGTCAATCGAGCTCTTTCTGATTTGCTTCAAAAGATTCAACTTACCCATGAAGACATCAAGGACTATGTGAATAATTTTCAGCCACAGATGTCTAAGGTTTTGAGGACTGATGACTTTGTAATTGGTTTTGCAAGCTCAATCTTAGAACATATCCAGGAACTCCTGGAATACAGAACTGAGCTCATCCATCCTTTGAAAAATGAGATTGAAATGCTCGTGAAGGAACTGATGTCCCTAGAATCCTTTGTTGTAAAAATTAAGAAAAGATTAGCCAAGAATGAAGAGGATTGGACAGATCTCATTTCACGTGTTTCAGATATCATTGACATAATTGAGTATTTAATTTCTTGTTTCGAGGTGCAAGGCAGTCCTCTTTGGTATTACCAGATCAGGCTATCTCATATTGTAGAGGAGATTAAGATAATTAAGATGAAGATGGATGATATAGAGGAGATAAACAAGCGTGATGACGGGCTTTCAGAAGATGTTGCAGAAAGTTCTGATGGAAAATGGTCGCAAGTTGACAGTTCAATTCGTACTAAGGTTATGGTGGACTGTGTTTGTGAAACAACTATCAAAGACCATTTAATAGTAGGAGAACGAAAGCTGGAACTTATTTCTATTGTTGGGATGCCTGGACTCGGCAAGACCACTCTTGCTAAGAAGCTATTTAATGATCCTGCTGTTCTCAAGAAATTCCATCCGCATGGATGGTGTAGAGTTTCTCGCAGATATAATTACAAAATTCTGTTGCTTGATATTTTGGATTCTATAAATAAATTAGATGATGAAGTGAAGAATATGAGCGAGGGAGATTTAGCTGACGCATTGTATAAGAATCTAAAAGGGAGTAGATATCTTATAGTCCTAGATGACATTTGGAATACCGATCCCTGGGATGATTGTCGACTGTGTTTTCCAGATGATGGTTTCGGAAGTAGAATCATCTTCACAAGCAGGATAAAGGATTTACAGCTGCAAGGCAGGCCTCACACACCTTATAAACTCCCATTTCTGTCGCCAGATGATTCTTGGTATGTTTTAAAACATAATGTGTTTCAAGATGGTGAATCCCCTGCTGATTTTGAAGAAGTTGGGAAGATAATAGCAGAAAGATGTCAGGGCCTTCCCCTTGCCGTTAATCTTATAGCAGGACTTCTTCGAGCAAAGGAAAGAAAAGTCAGCCTATGGGAAGAAGTGTCAAGAAGTTCTAGTGCTTACATCGGTGCAGACCAAAACACGGGTGAGAAACTTCTTGAAGATATATATAAGCATTTACCAGACAGTTTGAAACCATGTATGATGTACTGTGCTGGCTTCCCGGAGAAGAATGAAATTAAAGTACAAAAGTTGATGCGACTTTGGATTGCCGAAGGATTAATACAGAAAACAAGACATGCGTCTTTGGAGAAGGTAGCAGAAATTTACCTGGCGGACTTGATTAACCGAAGTCTAGTCATTGCTGTTGACAGAAGCGCAAATGGAAGAATCAAAACTTGCATACTTCATTCGTGGTTGCACGACTTCTTTTTGAGGAAAGCACAAGAAGAGAATTTCCTGAAGATGATAGACGACGGGTGAGTCAGCTATCTTCTTTTCCAACTCCATTTTGTCGTTTCCTTTTTTAAAATTAGTAATATTCTTAACTACATCTATATATCTCTGTCACCACACTTGCTTCTCTAAGTTCAAATTATTCCTGTTATATGAATTTTAATGCTACCTACGTTTAAGAAAAGATGGAAATACTGTTTTTACTTCACTGAGTTGTATTAGAACGTTTCTTATATATAATATATTCTACACTGACTGTGTTTTCTCTGTATGCATTACTCATGTACCATGGGATTCTGCAGCCCTTTCAGTACGTATGAATCGCACCATCGCCTAGCCATTGCCGATCCAAAGTATCCAGACCTTAATGGTATTGGACCCTTCAGCCCTCATGTTCGGTCCTTGCTATGCCTTTTCAACCCTGAACAATTTTCTACTCTATCTGATCCCTCATATATCTATAATGGCCTGAAACTTCTTAATGTTCTGGATTTGGAGAGCACTAAAATAATGTTTGTTCCGAACGACATAAATCGCCTAATTCTTTTGAAATACTTGGCTGTACGAGGCGACTTCGAATCCATCCCTTTATCAATAGGAAGCCTCTGGAATTTAGAAACTTTGATTGTGAAAGCCCCTCTAACTTGTTTACCAGAAGCTATTCTTGGTATGATTAAGTTAAAGCATCTGCTGATTAAATCAAAGAAAGCCACTCTAGCATCCTTGTATGAGCACGAAGCCTTAAACTTAAAAACGGTGCAAACTCTTGGAACACTGTATATTAATTCTCCTGAAGATAAGGAGGCATTGACGTATTTCCAAAATGTTCGTGAAATGAAATGCTTCTTTAGTGAAATCAAGATTGGTTCCGAGTATTGCTTCCATGCATTGGATTTTCTTAATCACCTTGAGATACTGCATCTTTCTTTCTTGAAAAGTTGGGAAGCACGTAAAAATAAAGCAGCTACCTTGAGCTTACCACCATCTGTGAAACAGCTGACACTCTCAAAGTTTCGTCTACAATGGAAACAGATGTCTGTGCTTGCGAAATCAATGCCTAAGCTCGAGGTTCTCAAATTAGTTGATAATGCTTTCGAGGGGGTCGAATGTGATATGGATATCGATGAACTAAAATTTCCTCAACTCAAATTCTTGAAGTTGAAAGGCCTAGATATTCACAACTGGAACATTTCCTGTTCTACTGATGCCTTCCCGAAGCTCGAGTGCCTAGTGATAAAATACTGTAAGAAGCTGAAGAACATCCCATCCAGTTTTGCTGAAAATACTAAACTCTCTTTGATTCTTTTAGAAGGGTGTAAGACTTCAGCAGAAGAGTCAGCCAATCAAATCAAGGAGGAACAGCAGGACTTTGGAAATAAAAATTTCGAGGTCATCAACCGCCCTTCAGATGGACAATGGTTCCGATGATTTCTGTTTCTGTTTTCTATTCCTTTTGTTCATGCATAACACATCAAACATCAAGTGTTCCTTATGAATTATGAAACTTATATGTGATACTCTCAGCTGTAGAATTCGTACTATTGTTATCAAGTGTCCTTACCACTTCAGCAATGATAATAAGTTAATAACCCTGTTAATTGCTCCCTACATCAGACAAAATGATGTAGCATATGATCTCAAGTATGAATTTTTATACTGACTATAGTCTATACACATGGAAGAAGTTTACAAATTATGCCAACATACTTTGCCCAGTTAGCAAACCTGAGTTTTTACAGGGAAATAGAAATTGTGCTAGAAAGATCAATGTTGTAATAAAGAAAAAGGAAAGACCTTCCTAGGATTTCACATGCTCTAAATTTCACATCCTCTCAATTAATTCCAACATACCAATGATGATAATCAATTAACCAATTAGAACTCTAAATATTAAACTCATATAAGGCAAGAAACATACGTTAGGGAGTAATTTTGGGAAATCTTGTTCAATTGTTGCCCCTTCCACAAGCAGTAGATAAAAAACTATATACTTTGGCATGGTTACTTGAATGACTATCATAGTTAGAAGATGAATATGAATATATGATAATGAACAGGGAGTGCATTATGTTTTTTAATGGAAGGGTAATAGGCAGTAGTAGAAGATGAAGAGTTAGAAAAAAAATTTAGGCACCAAAGTGTTATAAGGGATAAGCATCATTATCGTTAGTTTGTTACGTTGTTGTCTGGGTCTCTGGGATATTAACAATTAATGTGGGAAGTTGTTATTTATGATTTTTTTCTTTTCCCAAAAAAGATTAAAGTAGTAGTGGGATTCTGATTGCTAATGGGAGAAATAAAAGAATCTTATTGTTAGTAATGTTTATACGTAGCTCTTACGGCCCGTTTAGTTAGTGGTCATAAATGGTGAGAATGGCGATGTAATTTAGTGTAAATTTGTAAAGAAGTTCTCATGTCAATGACCATGGTAATAAAACTTCATCACGAAATATGGGTTTTCCTATATAAATTTTCATTATCACCAATACCACCTTCCAACGTGATAATGGATAATAATGAGATTTTAGGAAGAAAATGGATGTTTTGGGATCAAGTAACATTACCATGGGTACTCATATGGGATTTCCTTTATAAAATTACACTATAATGTATTACCATTACCACCATTTATGACATCTAACCAAACGGACCGTTAGGACTATATATAACATATATTTGCCTTAATAAACATAAGGAAAAGCTAAATTTATATTATATTATTTAGGGAATTTCTATATGGTACCATCCAACCTTTAGCTTTTCCACATGGTACCACTTTTTTTATCTTTCTTCCACATGGTACCATTATTCATAATTCTAATTACTACAGTATCACATCTGTTAATTAAAAGTTAAACAACAGTTAAGTAGGATAAGTGTTAGCTAATTATGATTAAGAAAATGGTTAATTGGCTAGAACAACACGGACTATAGCTCAAGTGCACTAAGCAACACAACCTTTGACGTGTACAGTCCGTAGCACGAACTTTATCTCGAGGTGCAATGCATAGCATAAATGTGATCAGAGGTCGAAGATTCCGTCGGAGTTCTAGAATCTTGAATTTTTTATAACTTTTCCCTTTTATTCCCTCTTCTTCTTTTTTTCCTTTTTATTCTCTCTTCTTCTTCTTCTTCTTCTTCTTCTTCTTCTTCTCTCTCAACATCCATTGTCATTCCCTCAAAATTGGTTTGTTGAATCAATTCACTCATCTCGATCTCAAAAAGTAGTATGGAAACGAAAAAATCAAATTTCCTACCTTCTTCCCTCCCCCACAATTTCCTCCGCCAATTTTGGGGCCCCCTCCTACAATCCCCAATTTGATTTTGACACTGTTGGGTGTGATTGCGGTGAGATCTGCAATAAGGGTGATTACTCTTCTTTCGCGTTGAGAGATTTGTGAAATATTACACCGCTGCACCAGTCTAGAGGAGGAGAGAGGAGGCGGGGTTTGAAGCAGAGGAGGAGATCCGGTAAGGGTTTGAAGTAGCTAGGTGAGGAGAGAGAATAAAAAGAGGAGATTTGCGACGTTTTATTTTTGCGTCTCTGTGCTAGGGTTTTCTCGAGGCTGCCTCGAGATTTTACGTTTAGTGCTATGGATTCTTCGGTAAACAATCTAGAAGACACAGTAGTTCATCCCGAGGAGAGAAATAATACAATTATTCGTAACAATCCAGATTCTGGGATTGACAAACACAAAGGGTGCGATTGAATGGAAGGAGGAGGCAGAAGAGGATGAAGATGCAAGAATAGAACTAGGGCTTGTGGGAAAAATATGGACAAAGAGATCAATTAACGCGAACGCTTTTATGACTACTATGAAGAATGTCCGGCAACCAATTCATGGGGTGGATATTAGTAGCATGGGAGATAACACGTTCGTGTTTCAATTCCACCATTGGAGATACAAAAATCGTGTTATGGAAGGACAACTTTGGCATTTCGATAAACATGCGATTCTTTTTGGAGATATCCAAGGTAATGTAAAACCTTATGACATGAATTTGTTTGAGTTACCTATGTGGGTTAGGGTGTATAATTTACCTTTTAAGGGGAGATTAAATAGAGAAAATGTGGAAGCTTTGGGGAAGAAACTTGGGTACTTTTTTAAAGCTGACTCTTCAAGATCCCTGGGCATTGATAAATCGCTTCGGCTTAGAGTTAACGTGGATGTTCGAAAACCCCTTCTCCAAAAAATTAAAGTGAAGATGAGAGGTGGAGAGGAGGATTTCTTCGACGTAAAATACGAGAGACTTCCTATTTATTGTTATTGCTGTGGTTTGCTAGGCCATGGAATAAAAGACTGTAGGGAGTGTAGAGATGATGAAGAACCGAGTCTTAAGTATGGAGGGTGGCTAAAGGTGTCGCCTTGGAAACGTAGTAATGTAGAGGATGATAGTAAGGTAAAGAGAGGTAAGGGTACGTGTGCTAAAAGTCTCTTCATCATGAAACCAAAATATAAATTGCATAAGGGAGTGAAGTGCAAAATTAGTGATGTGGTAGGGGAGCTGAAAAAGTGCTATATTGAGGACAATGTGCAGAAGGAAAACATAGGGGCTATAAGTGAGGTAGAGGGTAGGAATGAGGAGAGGATTGAAGGAGTGCAGGGGGCTACTATTATGGAGACTATGACTCATCAGGATGACATTGTTGATGAAGGGCGAGGTGGAGGAAAGGATGGTTTAGAGCAGGGCTTAAGTAATAAGGAGAATGGGGCCCTCGAGTCTTGTGTAGGTGGCGAGGAAAGCTTAGCGGAGATGCGAGCTCAGAAGAAAAAAGGATGGAGGAGACTGCTTAGAGAGGGAGGTGGATAGGAGAAAGAAGGAAAAGTCAAGCTGGGAGTCAGAAGGAAAGGTAGAGAGGACGAGCAGGGAGCAAGCCAACTCCAAGAAGGGGAGACTTGTGGGATAAAAAAGAAGATTGGCATAGATGCAAATGCTGCGCATATTATGCTCGAGGATAACATGGTTGTGTCAGTGGCGGGCCCCACTCATAGGGCTCTCGGTGATCAATGAGTAACAAGTTATTATGGAACTGCCGGGGATTGGGGAGCATGCCGGCAGTCAATGCGCTTCGACGCATTGTGATACATGAAAAACCCCTTTTGGTGTTTTTGCAGGAAACTAAATTACACCAAGTTGACATGGAAAGAGTGAGAATAAAATTGAAGTTCAAAGGGATGCTGGTGGTTGATTGCATTGGTGATGGGAGAAATAGAATAGGGGGTCTAGCCTTAATGTGGTCAGATGAGTGTGATGTAACGCTCAAATCTTTCTCTCAAAATCATGTTGATACTATGGTTAGAATCAATGGAGGTGTGGAGTGGCAATTTACGGGCCTCTATGGTTACCCCGAAGTGGAAAACAAAAAGAAAACAGGTATGTTGCTGAAATCACTCCACCACAATGAGAGTCTTCCGTGGCTCTATAGGGGAGATTTTAACTTGATGCTATGGTCCGTGGAAAAGAGAGGAGGTAGTGAGTTTAAGTTTGAAGATGCAATGATATTTCGGGATGCTCTTGATTTTTGTAGTCTTGAGGATTTGAATTATGTGGGGCACCCTTTCACATGGACAAATAATCAAGGGGACGATGATAACTTGCAAGAAAGACTTGATAGATTTGTGGCAACTCATTCATGGCGTGAGAAGTTTGGGGGTTCGTATGTCACCCATCTAGAGAAACGACGGTCCGACCATTTACCCATCCTCCTTTGCATTCGTACCAATCTGACACCCAGCAATGTGAAAAAGAAAAAGAGACTTTTTAGATTTGAAGAGATGTGGACGAGGGAGGAGGAGTGTGGGGATGTGATTGCATGGGTGTGGAAAAAAGGTGATGGTGTGGGGGGTAATGTAGCTCGAACAGCAAGGGAACTGCGTGAATGGAGTAACAACCACTTCGGGAATTTTGAGAAAGAAATGAGAGCTTGCAAGCAACAGATGAGTACTCTCATGGAGGAGGAGCAAACCCCGGAAGTTATTGCTCGTATGCGTGCGGTTGCTGATCGCATGGATGATTTGGAAGCTCGTGGGGAAATCTTTTGGAAGCAGCGAAGCAGACAAGAATGGCTTAAGTATGGGGATCAAAACACTACTTTCCTCCATACTAAAGAAAGCAGCGTGAGAGGCGTAATAGTATCAAGAAGATCAAAGATGCAGCAGGTGTAATTCACGAAAAAGAGGAAGACATTGCGGAAGTTCTTGTTCAGCATTTTGAGGACTTATTTCGTGCCAATGAGAATGTCGATATGGACCCAGTCCTCGTGAAAGTGCATGACAATATCACGGCCCCTGTGAAGACGCTGCTGGATGAACCGTACAGAAGGGATGAAATTGTTGAAGCCCTGAATCAAATGCACCCCACTAAAGCTCTAGGACCTGATGGCACGTGCGCACTTTTTTATCAGAAATTTTGGAGCACTGTTGGTGATGATGTCACTAATGAAATCCTTGACATTCTGAATAATGGAGGTAATATTGGTTCTATAGATCAGACTTACATTGTTTTAATTCCTAAAAAAAAAAATGTGAGTCTTCTGGTGATTTTAGACCAATTTGCTTATGTAATGTTTATTATAAGATAATCTCCAAAGTCCTTGCAAATAGATTGAAAAAAGTGCTCCCGGCTATAATTCATGAGTCACAAAGTGGTTTTGTGCCGGGCGGCCGATAACGGACAATAGACTAGTTGCTTACGAATGTTTCCATTACTTGAAAAAGAAAAAGAAAGGGCGTGAAGGGTTTTTGGGGCTAAAACTTGATATGAGTAAAGCTTATGATCGAGTTGAGTGGGTGTTTTTAGAACAAATGATGTATAAGTTGGGGTTTCCGGAAAGTTTCGTCAAATTGATTATGGGGTGTGTAAATTCCTCTTCTTTTTCTATTCTCCTTAACGGGCAACCAACTAGGACTTTTTGTCCTTCTAGAGGTCTCCGACAAGGGGATCCTCTATCACCTTTTCTCTTCATTATTTATGCAGAGGGACTGTCATCCCTTTTACGGGATGCAGAGGCGAAAAAAGGAATTCATGGGCTTAAAATTGGGAAAAAGGTGAATGCAATCTCTCATTTGTTCTTTGCGGATGATAGCTTACTATTCACAAGAGCAAATGAGACAGAGGTGGAGAAAAATCTTGATATTCTTTCAACCTATGAAGCTGCTTCGGGTCAAAAATTGAATATGGAGAAATCGGAGGTGTCTTTTAGCCGAAACATCGATCAAGAAAAGAAAAACTCAGATGAAGTTATCTTTTAAGGCTGTGGAGGGGTACGAAAAATACCTTGGTCTACCAATTTATGTTAGTGGATCAAAGAAAAGAGTTTTCAAACATATTCAAGAGAGAGTTCTTAAGAAGCTAAAAGGGTGGAAATAAAGTTTTTTATCTCAAGCGGGGAGAGAGGTTCTTATTAAAGCAGTTGCACAAGCCATTCCCACATATGCTATGCAGTGCTTTAATATCCCTTTAAACATTCTTAATGAGATGGAAGGTTTGTGTCGGCGTTTCTTTTGGGGGCAAAAAGAACAAGAACGTAAGGTGGCTTGGGTGGCGTGGCATAAATTGTATGATTCTAAGAAAGAGGGGGGAATGGGGATGAGAAATTTGCTAGTTTTTAGTAAAGCTTTACTCGCCAAACAAGCATGGAGAATTCTGAAATTCCCGAACTCACTCATGGCTAAAACGTTGAAGAGCAAATATTTTCCGAAAAATTCTTTCATGAAGGTAAAGGTGAGTCCATTGGCAACCTACACTTGGAAATCAATCTTATCGTCAAGGGAGCGTTAAGTAGGGGGTTTGAAGAAGATTGTGGGGAAAGGAAATGAGATCAACATTTGGCAGGACCCTTGGGTCCCTTCTTTGCCAAATTTTCGAATTATGTGCCACGAAAATCTTGATGATGAGGGCCCGCAATTGGTGAGTGATCTCATACATGATAGGAGGTGGAATACAACGCGGCTGAACCGAACATTTGCAATGTGGGAAGTTAAGGCCATGAAAAACATTCCGTTGTCTCACTCGGAGTGTGAAGATAGATGGGCATGGCATTTCACAAAGCATGGCAACTTCACGGTTCGGAGTGCTTATTTTATGGAGTTGGACGAGCGGAAAAAAGATTGTGCTTCTACGTCTTCAAGTACTAGAAGTGAAGTATGGAAGAAGCTGTGGCATTCAAAGGCTCCAACAAAAGTTAAGAACTTTGGATGGAGGGCTATCCATAATGGGTTAGCTGTGAAGGAAAATCTCCAAAAGAGGGGTTTGGGAGAAGATAATAGATGTCCATTGTGTGGGGAGGCTGCTGAAAGTACATTCCACATGTTGGTGGAGTGCCATGAGATTAATCAAATGTGGAAGCTTTCACCGTTGCGTATTGATGTAGGAGAAGGGGCTCAGAGTTCTTTTAGGAAATGGTGCGAGGCTTTAGCCCAAACCATTAACGATGCCAACTGGTGGGATCTCTTGTGGAGTATGTTGTGGGGAGTGTGGTTGAGACGCAATAGATGGGTCTTTGAGCAAAAAAGAGTGGGGATTGAAGAGCTGATCCAAAGGGCTTTGAGTAGCTCGAATGAATTCAAGGATGCAATGGAAATCAAGAAAAGTAAGCCACAAGAAGGTAGGGTGGAGAGCAAGCGGTGGAGACCACCTAATGACGGGATGTATAAGCTGAACATTGACGCTGCAGTGTTCACGGAGGGCCGCATTGGTATTGGTGGAGTTATGCGCGATAACATTGGCGATGTGATGATGGCATGCTGCGAATCCATGGAAGGGGCGTTTGACGTTGACGTGGCTGAAGCAATTGCAGCTCGTCAAGCAATGAGGGTGGCCCTGGAAGCTGGTCTTCATTGCATTGTGCTAGAGAGTGACTGCCTCAAGCTAATCCAGCACTTGAAGAGTAACTCTGTGGAAAACTCTTGCTTTGGTAATATTGTTAGGGATATTTTGATCTTAACTGGAAATTGTAGTAGCTTTTCTTTTAATCATGTTGGTAGAATAGGTAATCAAGTGGCTCATCAACTTGCCCATTTGAGTAGGTCTTTTTGTGAACTGAGAGTTTGGTTGGAGGAGGTACCTCTTGAGGTGCGATCCTTTGTTGATGCTGATTTAGAGCCAGATGAATAAAACTCTTGAAGTTTTCCCGTCAAAAAAAAGTAAAAATTTGAAGCATCATCGGGACTACACACTAAATTTCTTTTTTAAACAAAAGCACACGTAAGCAGATGTGCAGACAAATAAGAGGATACAAATTCCACACTTGTAGCAACCGACTCTATTTGGGGAAGCATTTTAGTTACCTTAAACGATAAGGTGCTAACATATTTTAGGTGCTAACATAATTAGTATTATTTGGAGAGTACCTAAAATAAAATTTCAGGTGGTTAAAATGACTTAAATGATAAGTTATAATTTTTACCTGTTCAAAATCAGGTGATTGAAATTCGAAATTTTTTATAACTAATTTTGTCAAAATAATTTATTAACTTAGGCAACTAATTTCGCTAAAAAGTTAATCTAATCAGTTACCTTATCAGTTTTAGCACCTTATCAATTTCATTTAACTTATTAGTTTCAATTTATATTCAGCTAGTATTGCTAACAGAGCCACCATGTGAAAGTTTCCATAGTTCGTGAATCTTCTCAATCCAATCTACTATTAGAAAATTCATCAATGCTTTCTCGTCCAAAAGAAAAAAATAATACTCTCTCCGTCCCACAATATAGTGCTTACATTCCTTTTCGAGTGTTCCAAAATGTTGTGCTTGTTTTCTTTTTTATTAATTTGCTTGGACTAAATTATCCTCAATATCTACACAAAATTTTTCAAAATATCCCTACTTTTTTTTTCAAAATATGTGCCCCTATTAATTGTTTTACACCATTCCAAGAAACATTCATTACTTTTTGATTTTTTTAAAAGGAAAAATTAAATAAAGAGCTAGTTCCAAGACAAAAGTACTAAATAAACACTTTCTTAAATATTTTTTTTTAAGAAATTCTACTACCCCTTCTATTTTCCTTAATTCCCGTAAAAAATGAGAAGTGAGTACTATATTATGGGACGGAGGAAGTAATATAAAGAGATCATCCGTGCCTCGTTAGCAGCCACATTTATTGCCCACATCGTGTAACTGACTAGTCCATTACACTTTGCACATGCCCTTCATTTTTCAGTCAACACTTAAATCATGCAAATTTATGTGCAACGGTACAATCTTCTCCTATATTTTCATTCATATCTTTTATGTCCAAAAAAATTAATATAAAATATATTTCTTCTATATATGTCCCTAAGTAAAATATCACAAGCATTGCTGCAGAAAAAAAAAACAATGGATGGAAGTCTGAAAAAATCACTCTCTTCAAACTCCATGCCTTCTCTCATTTCTAGGCTTGATCACTTGGATTCTATGGTAATTCAGTCTCATATAAATACTTATATATTATATGCTTTTGTTTATAGAGAAATACTCTTACGTTATTATATGGTAAGTATTATACTTTTGTAATTTTATGAATCATGATGAAAGATTATATTATATATACTTGTGTGAAGATGAACTACTTGGACGGTAGGAAATGCTCATCAGCAAGATGGGCCAACGACGGTGCTGTTGTGAAGAGAGAATGTGTGCCATTGGACTTGGCTGTCAAGGAGGCCCAATCAAAAGGTTCAATTTTAGCGAGGATTACGTCTCTTGAAGAACGATTAATCCAGGTAAATTCATTATTAGAGGTATTACTATATAATCAACCAAGAGCAGTCTCATTTTTTTGGCTTTTGTTTAGGATAGCCTTATATTTCCCTTTATGCCTCAACTTTGATTTGTGCTTGATTTATTTACACTTTGTTTTGCATAATTAACATCAGTTCTAACATTGGATTGTTCAAAAAAATTACATATTTCTTACTAGAAATTCGTTAGTTTGAAGCTTAAGCTGGTTTCAAATAGAGCATTTTTTTTTAATTTGATTTGATGAAGCAAAATGTGACAAAATCCAAAATAAATGAAGAAGAGACCACGTTGCAAGAATCTTGTTTAATACTACACCTATTGCATAAGAGAATCTCCCATACATGACAATCCCACACTATAATTAGTTGAAGATACAATATATGTGGGTTAATGATTATGACAAACGGGTTAATTAATTGACATATATGTGGTTGCTAATTTAAGAGTGCGTCTTGTGTGTAATAAGTTACACCATAACTTATTATGTAACATGCGTAATGACATACACCTCAACAAGAATAACACGGACTATACAAATAATGACATGAATCTAATGTTATCTTGTCATTTATATGATGTTATTTGAGTTTCTTTTTACAAAAGAAGTGGTGGCTTGTATGGTGTAACAGTTACAAAGAATTTGTGATATGGAATTGCTAAGGTTATAAGGAGGTTATTGTTTATGGTAGCTAGATAGATACCAGAAAACGCAAATGGAATGATAATGCATAGATATTAGATAGTGTATGTTTTTAGTCGTAGATATTAGATAATGTATATCTTTAAGTCATCATACCATCATTGGAATGTGTAAGATTAGCAGTTCCTTCAAAATGGTAATGGAGGCGTTAGTTGTCACCATAATTCAATTGGTGAATCCTCTATACCCTTACGGCCGGCCTTACATAAATTTACTACATCCACAGACCCAATACGTAATCACCATCTATAGTCCATATTAACTACGAAACTTTAAAAGTTAATCAGTCTCAATGTATATGGTAACCAAAGAAATGTGAATATGTGGAATTATATAAGAGAATTATCATAATTTGGTGCTAATATAAGAGAATGATCGATCAGAAGTACAGTTTAGTTTGTACTTTGTATAGTTTGCCAAAGGATATGCCATAAGGTTTATGGTGGTCTCTTTTATTTGCGTAATCTAATGTTGTGTTCGTAAATTTAGATAACAACATTGTATATGAGGCAACATATATATGGGACATGAAAGCCGGACAACACCCCAATCAATTACCAAGTAAGGGTTAAAATGTAGGGGTTAATTACATTATAAGTATGGGCTGAAATACAGGTTTAGTGTAGAATTTTTTTCAAACATCAATGTCTATTTTCACCTTCCGAACTCCTTATGTATAGGAAAGCAGGAGATAGAAGAAGATACTCAAATAGTAAGGAATATACTACCTTCATAATTTTTTTGTTCTTTCCAATTGTTTTTTGGCAGATGCTAATGAATAATGGTTAGCAGTGGACTGTATAGGTATCACATGGAGAGGAGTAGCTATTATAAAAGGAATAGTATAAGTGGGAATGACGGAAAAAATTCCGAAACAGAAAGCAAGAAGAACAAAAAAGAACAATGCTAGTCGCTAGATGGTACTAGTAGAAAGAAAGTAGAGAGAGATGAGAATAAGCACTGGCTTGAAGAGGTCGAGGTGAATCTTTAGATTTTTCTTTGGAAGCTAACATTGGAATAGGATTGTTCTGTTATCACTATATGGTTAACTACTCTTATAACAAGGAGTCAAGGACCTAAAGTTTGGATATTCTTATTATTAAGACCTAAGTTTCAAAATTAGATATAGCTATTAATGATCTCAAATTGGATGTCAGTTTTAATGGAATTTATAAAGTTGCTTCAACTTCTTAAAAAAAACATACGTTAAGTCTAATTATAAGAAAAAACACAAACATTTTTCTTTCTTCTCTTCATATTTTGCATAAAATAGCTAATAATAGCTAACACCTAATTTTACCAAACGCATGTATTAACAATATAAAAACCTAAGATAATACAAACAACTAGTAAAACCATTGAATAAAACATTCATTGACCGACATTGAACACTCCCAGTTTCGTTTTACACTCTCCCCGAAACCCCTCCACTTTTCCTTTTGATTTCTAATAAGTTCCTGAAGTGAACAATTTGTTCCTATTAGTTAGTTCTTATCAGCTAGGAAATGGGCAAAGCTCGTAAAACAGTGCAACACAAAATTATCATTTATCAACAAGAACTTTGCTAAATATAATGCTCTAACTTCAACAGTAAACATTAGTCTAAGTTTCAATTCTGACTTGTGTCATGATAAAACTTAGCTTATTTTTAATTGCATTGCATATTTCAGCTATGCTTGGACATCGAATCTGAAGCTGTGTCTCCATCAAAAAACTCTCAAGGGGATCAAAATGCAACTTCTCCCCGTATATCAAGAAAAGGATTCTCCAACTCGTTTTCCAGATTTATTAGGCTGCCGCATCTTAGCCACAATCAAAAGTTACCAACATCCCAAGTATGCACGGCCAATTTCCCGGTAAAGTACACGTCTGAATTTCACATTCTCCATAAAAAAGAGATATTCTTATGTAACCTAGTCAAACTCTGGTAGTCTTTCATTTCAATTTGATGAACTTTATAGTTAACATAATAAGTGGTAATAACATGGGAGTTCCTACATAAAAATGTTAAAAAGGCCCATATGTAAAATATGATTACGTCTAGAAATTTTATATTAATACAAGGTGAAATTTTATATGAAACAAACTTACAATAACTTATTTGATATGAAATCTTATATGATATGATTACGTCTAGATTATTTGATTTTTTATTTTAAACGATGACTATTGTCTTTTGTTAAAGATAAATGTCTAATGCCTTGTGGAAAAGAAATGGTTTTTCTAGTCTATCTTATATGCATATATAGGACTTGTTGGAAAATAAAGAATTTAATCTTGATTAGAATTAACTTTTTTATACAGGTTACAAGGAATAAAGAGCATGATACCGGATTACAGCCTAGCAGTGAAGCTTCTCAAAGGACGAAAAATAGGAAAACTAAGGATGAAAAAGCTTCCCTAAAACAAAAGAAAGTAGTCCCTTCTAGTTTGTTACATTTGAGATTATTGGGATGCTAACCTTTGGCTTTCATTCAAGCCTTTTTTCAAATAATTGCTACAAATAAGTAATTTCAATATTTTTGTAGACATTTCTTTTAAACCTTTGTCCAGCCCTCTTTCCAGGGCCAATCCAAGGCCCAAAAACATTCACTCCCCTACCCCTCTCCCAAATTGATGTCATCAGGAGTTGAAACCCAAATAATAGCGTTTGTGTGGTTTACTGAGGTATCACTTCTTCCTCATATTCATATACTATAGATTCTCTAAGAGTAGTTTAGATACCCGGTCACTTCATACTATTATAGACAATATGGAAACGATACTTGCAATTTTGGGATTATTAAAGGGCCACTAAAATCTTGGATTAATATAAGAAGACAAAATTTTGGATTTATGATGTCAATTACTTATATCTCTATTATATAAGTGAAGGGGGAGGTATGGTGTCCCCTATTAAATGACTATATCACCCTTACTTTTTTAATTACATCAATTTTTATAAACTTTTAAAATAATAATGGGTAATCAATCAATTAAAATATTTGCCATTTTTAAAAACTACAATTAGAATAACTTAAATTTTTAGGTTAAAAAAAAGGAAAGACTAAAAAATTTTACAAAAAAATCAAAGATAAAAATTCATTTAAGAATATTACTTCCATCAAAAGGAAAAATTGCCATAATAAAAAATCAGCATTATACTTCCACAACATTATAGTCATGTAAAGAAATTATGATCATTTTAATGGGTTTATATAATTTCAATTTGTGTAAGTTACTTACATAGAAGATAATAAGGTCGGATCAAACCGATCTCGAACTTATTTTTCCTGAAAATAAGTAATAAGTTGAACAAAACATAGCCTTCATTGAAAAAACTGTCAACTTAAACTATTATAATACGTTGTCGCTGCATGTATTGCGTGCATGTAAAACTAGCTACTTGACATTACAAAATAGCACAACTAATTCTCTCTAGTTTCTCTAACTAATTGGCTCAAGGGTCGGAGGGACGATCTTGAATCCACCCCTGGGGTAATATCTTTTTGCACGATTCCTACTCCATTCGGTTACTTGACCCGTATTCAAAACTCGCTCCTCAAATTTCCCAAAATATCCGTAGTAATAATTTTCACCCTATTGTTTGCCTTAAGAACACTACAAGAAGGGGTGAATTGTAGTGGTGGGAACAATAAGTAATTTTTACGAAATTTAAAGAATGTAACGACAAAAGGAACAATGCGAAAACACAAGAGATTTTACGAGGAAAACTTCCTACGTCCAGTAGGAAGTAAAAAAATCTCGACCACAAAGGATTTTAGACTCAACTCTTTCACTAATAATAGGTCAACTACTTAGTACAACCTATTATACTAGAGTTCCCGCTCGTGTTACTCTAGGAACACTAATCCCAACAACAATCCCACAAATGTTGTTCCTCTCTTTGACTTCACTCAAAGTTCTCTTTTTTTTTGCTTCGCTCAAAGCATTCTTTTTGGCTTCACTCAAAGCCTTCTCATACAAGAACTCACTTAAGTTGTCCCCGCAATACAAGAGTTCCCTCAAACCTTTTAACCATTTTACAGACACTTGATAGAATATTTACTACGGGAATAATCACTCAGCATAGGAACAATAGCACTCAAAGGAACTTATATGGCACTGACTAATATTTGCAATTCTTTACTGATTGTTGTAACACTTGTTCACTCAAGTCAGACACTTTCAAATGCTGATTAAAATCATCTATTTATAGGCTGGAGTAACATAAGATACTCCTCTTTGTTACTAACTCAAATTCTAAAAGATAGATCCATTTAACAACTAGATAGAGTTACAAACTTTGACCAGAAAACTAAAAATTAATTTATTTTAGCGGAAAGATAAAAAACGATTTATCAAATCAAATATAAGCTAAGAACATCAGTCTCTTATTCGAAATTATAATTTTCTAAAAGATAAGTTATTATCCTAGATAAAACGAACTAATAGATACTCTCTCCGTTTCATTTTAATTTACTCACTTCACTTTGGGGGAAAACCAAGGAGAAAGTACAAAAGTATGAGAGACAAACTGAAAAGGTGGATAGAGAAATTGAAAAGTGAGAGAGATAAACTAAAAGATGGGTTAAAATATCAAAAAGTGGATGACATGTGTGGAAAAAGATGATAAAATAGATGTGACATGTTACCAAAAATAGAAAAAGCAACAGTGTGTAGATTCAAAAGAAACAGACCAAAAAGAAAAGTGTGTAGATTAAAAAGAAACGGATGGAGTAAAAGATAATATTTTCTTTAATTTATTCATAAAGATAAAATATTTTACTTATTATTAAAAAATATTACGTTTAACTTATCATACTTAACTTAATCCTAAAATCAGCATTTACTTTATAACCAGTTCCTTTTTAGACTCATGCTTGTATAGTTCAAAAAAGATCGTTGTTTATGTTCCTTGATCTGAAGAACTACTGTGTTCTTCAACTCAAGGAACAAACAAATTGTTCCATGTTGTTACTTGCTTGTTTCTTATATTATGAAGCCTAACCGTATATCCATACATATAGAATTCTTCTCTTCTGGAGTTCCCCCTCATAAACTTCTCTTTTTCTATCTCGGAGTTCCAACTGAGAAACTTCAACTTTTTTTGGAATTTCCATTAGGAACTTTTTTCATTAGGTACCTTTATTTAGTATATATATGAATCTTGCACACACATAAAATTCAAAACCGTGTTAATAATTAATATAATTACTTTAGTTTATCATCATCAAAACTATTTGCGTCAACACACCCGAAACAGATACTAATTAATACAGACAAGGTTTATCTCTGTAAATCTTGTTAGCTCAAGAAGAAAAAAGAAAAAAAAGGATAGATGAAGATTTTGCATAAATTTATTAGAACTGACATTTTTATAATTAAGTAGAAGTATAAACTACTTCACCTCAAAGAAAAATTTGGTCCAATGAGAAGATACTTTGAACCAAAGCCTGTCCAATAATAATTATACAGATAATACAGATAATATATTATATATATATGTGACTCCCGTATGTAATAATAATAATAATAATAATAATAATAATAATAATAATAATAGATATGAATATATGATACAGCCATGACTATTGGTGGTCATGGAAGGTGAAATCTGAGTTGCTGAAAACAAAAACAAAAAAAAAAAAAAAAGTGTCATGCGCTCAGCAGCCCATGCTGAACATGCAAAAGGCGGAGAGAAAAAGCAAATAGACATACTCTATAAAGCGAAATTGTGGTGCTCGCCTCACATCAGTCACGGCCTGGTTTTTTTATTTATTTTTAAGATAAAATAAAGGGGATTCACTTGAGGGGATAAGGGAAATACTCAAATGAGTCTTATGAGTTTTGATCCCTGTACATGAGATGGGAAATGATGTCACTACTCCACCACCTCAACCTCATATTAACAATATGTAGTTACTAGAATTCGAACACATGACCTTTAAAATAAAATGTGAGAGTTTAACCACTAATCCACCACAATTTCAATAATAGGATAATGAAACAAAACGGAAGGTATTTTTATGCTTTGAATGAAAAATTCAAGATTCAGCTCAAATACAGCTTGTATATGTACTGATCTGACTACATACAATTATGTTTCCCAATTCTTTCATTACACTCTTCAATCTATTTTTTTGTCTTTCTGTTTATATTGGGAAAGTGACCTCTATTAAAGTTGATCTTATTATATCCAATATGGCTAGAATGATTCTCTAAAGACCTAAAACCATTGGTTATGATTTATATCCAATATTCAGTATTTCAGTATGAACTGATTGCGAGGGCAAAATGTTATTATAGTGTGGGTCATCAAGTGACCTACATGAAGAGGAAACGATGAGGTCGTGTAATTACCCCCTCATAAACCTAAATTCGTTGAGACCTCATCTTAAGTGCAAAAAGTGTGAGATGATGTAACGTGTGTATTACGTTTAATTATAAATGGCCAATCTTATAGAATATAGATTATCTTAAAACTATTATATGACGTGTATACTTTAAAATAGTCTTTTGTGTAATGATATGATCAATATAGGGTTGCATTTAACTGTCAACCTGTCACATATTGATCATGATAATTGATATACTACAGTTGGATAAAAATAATTATAGACTCGTAGGTACTGAAGTAACCCTCACTTAAAAAGTAGACCAATTGTGTGAGCACATAATCATTTTGATTTTTTTTTTTGTATTTTGGTGTTATTTTGAACATATATATTAATATACTATATTTTTTGCTATATTTTATATAGCTTGCTAAATGTCATTGACATCAATTATAGGGAGGGATTTTACACTAGGATAGTTACAAAAATTCAAATAGTAGATCAACAGTTGAGACTTCTATCTCAATGCACAAGTACTTGAACATATGACGTAATAACGACGAGGAAAAGTGGTGGGTGTACATGTATATATACCTACCAAGTCATCCAACTGCTGCTAATATACTACTAGTATTTAATTGAGCAATAGTTTCCTCAATCAACTAAAGGCTTCTTAACTTAATTAAGCTTAATTACATTTTCAGTTATGTAAAGATGATACTATTAGATTTTGTTACATGAGGGACTTAGCTTGCATGATAAGAGGAGGATGAACCAAAAGTAACTAGATGGGAAATTAGAGCTAAAATTCTTTTTTTCTTTTTGCTTGATAATAGCGCTAAATATTGGTAATCTTTTGTTGCCTCGTACCTAGACCAGGATTATGTCAAGATTCGAGAATATTACTACTCCCTCCGTCCCATAATATAGTGTTCACTTCTCATTTTTCACGGGAATTAAGGAAAATGGAATGAGTGGTAGGATTTCCAAAAAAATATATTTAATGAAGTGTTTTTTTGATACTTTTGTATTGAAACTAGTTATATTTTTTTTTTCCTTTAAACAAAATCAAAAGGCAATAAATGTTCCTTGGAATGGTGAAAATAAATAAATGGGGTCACATGTTTTGAGAGAAAAGTAAGGATATGTTGGAAAGTTTGTGTAGAAATTAAGGATAATTTAGTCCAAACAAATTGATAAAAAAGAAAAATAGGTACAACATTTTGGGATACCAAAAAAGGAATGTGAGCACTATATTATGGGACGGAGGGAGTATTATTTTGGTGATAATGATCATTTTATTATAGTGGTTTTTCACTCTATGGAAGTAGAATGAGGGATATTTAATTAGCATTTACTCCCTCCGTCCCACAATATAGTTCTCATTTTTATTTTGGGTGTCCCAAAATATAGTTCCCATTTCCATATTTAGTTCCACATTTTTCCGTAATTTATCTAGAAAAACCGTGTCCCATCATTTATTTGCTTCTTGAATTTTGTTTTTTGCTTTGTTTATTCAACCCAAGTGTAACAATTAATGCTCTTTCACCAATTATTCTCCATTCTATCTCCTAAAATCATCTTTTCCCTTACAACATTTATTTAAATAAAAAAAAATCTTTACTATCCTCTTAGATTCCACTTGCATAAATTACCGTGAAAAAAGGGAAATGGGAACTATATTTTGGGACGGAGGGAGTATATGCTACTCCCTCCGTCCCATAATATAGTGCTTGTTTCTTTTTTACACGGTCTCCAAGACGTAACTTTGACCTTTAAAAACTTCAATTCCGTATTAATAAAAAATATAAAAAGTTGATATTATGAAACTACACATTGAGACGAATCTAACAAGATCCCACATGAATATGTTTTTTTATATATACAAATGAGAATATTCGGTCAAAGATTTTAAAGTTTGACCCACCAAAAATGAAGTAGGCACTATATTATGGGACGGAGGGAGTATAATGTAATAGTGTGAAAAGTAGCAATTCAGTGAATTATCAGGTTTATATTTAAGTATTACCATGCTGTCAAGAATATGCTAATTACATATTAATGATGCACGCAGATTGATCTATTTTTTTTGTTATTTATTACTTCTGTTGTAAGAAGATAGTTAATAAATAAATATATAACTTTGACTTTTTCTATCTTTTAATAATTATTGAAAAAATAAAGCACAAACATGATGCTCTTAATATTGATCGTATACATATAATCTATTTTACCTCCTTTTGGGATTCGTTTATACAATTTGACTATTGCGATCAATTTCACAAACTTTGGCCGTAAATTTCACTAATCACTTCCTCAGTTTTTTCAATTTGTTTAAAAATAGTTGAATACCACATCGAAATTCATCCAATAAAACTGCAGATGACTATATTTTTTCTTACATTTAGATAAAAAAAAAAGGTCAAAGCATAGTGTGTGACTAGTGTAAATGTCCAAATGACACAATAGAAAAAAAAAAAGGAGGAAGGAAATATAATAGACATTATTTCAAATAAGTTTAAATCAATAAGAATATTTCAATTTGATGAAAATGGGTAAAAAAAAAAAAAAAACTTACTAGAGTATTACAAAATGAAGGGAGTGATACATACGTTCTTTTATGTTTTCTTTGTTTATGTTAGGGAGCGACTAAATGCAATGATATAGATGAGATTTGATTTCAGATCTTTTAGATACAACGATGTAGGACAATATTTTTAAACTTTACAACTAAGGCTATGTTCTTTTGGACTGAATTGAACTGAACTAAAATGAATAAACATGAACTGAATAGAACCGAACTGAATAAACCTGAACTGAACTGAAGTGAATGAAAACTGTGAGAGGAATAAACTTGAAGCCGAATCAACTAAATTGAATTTATACGAGCGACCGAATTTTCATTAATTCAGTCCAAAAAAATAGAGCCTAAGTCAGATAACATCCACAAAATATTAGAAAAGATGTTGAAAGAAGTACTAACCTTTGCAAAGTGAATAATAATTCCATCTAAAAAATAATTAATAAAACCAGGAATAAATTACCACATTTGCCCTTACAATTTGACTAAAATCTCGAACCTTATAAACACCCACAAATAAGCCCAACAAATCCTTATCAGCCCCCACCCGCCCACTCTCTCCATCCCACCTCCCTTCTCTCTCTCTCCTCCTCAACTCAACAACTCAAAAATGGCGGAAAAAACAGCTCCCTCTTCAATGGCGGAACCTCCGAAAGAAACCCAACCTCAAAACGACGAGGTTGAATCATCCAACGACGATTCCGAAACAACTACTTCCCACCATTTAACTCCCCAACCCGGGTTGACTCACGACGAGTTCGCCTCCTTAATACCAAGCATAGCTGAGTTTCACACGTACCGAGTCAAGAAAGGGCGCCAATGTTCATCCCTACTCGCACAAAAAATCCACGCTCCACGCGCCGCCGTGTGGTCCGTCGTGCGCCGCTTCGAAAAACCTCAAACTTACAAACACTTCATAAAGAACTGCTTCGTACGCGAAGGGTTCACTCTAGCTGTGGGATGCACGCGCGAAGTCAACGTCATATCTGGCCTCCCCCGCCGCCACAAGCACCGAGCGCCTCGATATCTTAGACGACACACGTTGCGTTACGGGCTTTACTATCATTGGTGGCGAACACCGCCTCCGTAACTACCACTCTGTCACTTCCCTGCACGCGCTTGATCAGGATGCCGCGACGATCGTGTTGGAGTCTTATATTGTAGACGTGCCGGAGGGGAATAGTGAGGAAGACACGCGCCTCTTTGCCGATACCGTCGTGAGGTTGAACCTTCAGAAACTCGCTTCGGTGGCCGCCGCCGCCGCTGGATTGGCGCGTGAGGGCGCGAGTGGGGGTTGTGCCGCCATGGAAAACAGCTGATAGTTGGTGGGGTCCAGTTTTTGCAAATTGGGTGAAAAAGCGGGGGAATCTGAATCTGAGACGTAAAGGACATTTTTTCTTTTTTGTTCTGATTTTCTTTCTGCCGTTTTTTTTTTCTTTTGAGGTGTATGCTTACTCTTTTGGGTTTTTTTTTTTTTTAATGAATGATGTTGATTTTTGTACCTTTTTTGTGATTGGGCACTAAAAAAAAGGGCGGGCGAAGATTGAAGATTGGTCGAAAATTATCAAGTTGTTTATAGATTTTTCATGTTGATTAGATGTTGATGTTTCATGGAATTTTAGGAAAAAGAAAAGGAAATTTCTTTTAGCCTAATCTGTAATGGTCAGTTACAGTAGTAGACGCTAAAACTCGCTACAAATTGAGTTTGTCACCAGGTGTGTTTTTTATTGCATTGCCGTAGGCCCTGGTGAAATGTTGAAAGGAAGATTAATATTTGGGGATAAGTTGCCAAAACAAAATAATATTGGCGGATAAGAAATGAATTCTTGTTGCCTACTTGAGTACTTGGAGAGATATAATCGAATTCGATTGAGATATATACTTTGTTAGCTCTCTTTTGAGTGTCGTCAAATAAATTATTTGGACTCAGGTTGACATCTACAAGAAGTTATCCATTACCTTACTCTCGAAGTCTAGGTTTTTTTCGAAAGAATGAAATAGCTATAGTATTAGAAGGATTTAGCACCTCCGAATGAGTTGGCACTAGTCTAGGTACTAGTGTTATGTCATGCAAAATAAGTTTATAAGGACAAAAGGAAGGGTGTGTGTAGAGGCGGATCTTGGACTAAAAGTTTAAGAGGGCCAACTTTTGAACACCTAAACATTAGAATTTTTTGTCATAAGGGACTTTTAAAAACATTTTGGGTGTGAGGAGATACTCAAAAATAAATTAATTATGAATAGAAACCTAATAATATAATATATTTGTTATTTTGTAGCCAAAACTCATTTTACGGTATAAAAGACAACATTTCGGCCATTGACGCCATATAACTCTCCTCTCACCTAAACCTCACGCGTGAGACCTCTCCCTCTCCTCAAAACCCTCCCACGCTCTCTTCTCCAAACCCCTTCACTCTCTCGCCCTCAAACCTCTCAACGTCGTCACATCCTCCACCAGTAAACCTAAAACCGACGTAAATCTCCTCCTTATAATCCTCTCCATCTTCGTTGACGGCCTCCTCTGTAATACGCTTCATAATTGCTTTAAATGAGACTTAATAAGCTACTCATTCAAACAAGATGCATCTTTCTTTAAACGGGACTTAATAAGCTACTCCTTCATAATTATATTATATAAAAAAAAATGTAATTAGTGGCAAATTTTTTATATATAATACAATATGTGTATTATATCCAATATGTCAAAAAACATTATCGGAGACTAGGTCCCTACCAGTTTCAACTAAGAACCTTGGGTGTGCAAAATATAAGTATGATTTAGTTTTTTCGCATTGGCTTCTACGACATGATTAGCTCCCTATCCTTCATGTTGCAACTCCATCCCTGTATTTTGTTGGAGTTTCCTCCATCTTCAAAGTCTAGGTTGATATATATCAACATGTCACCCTAGAGTTGTCCAATAGGATAAAAGCTCTTAATTTACTCTATATGACCCTTACCGAGATTTTACCCTATACATCTATATTACAAGTATATTTTGTTACTCAATTTCTTTTCTTATCTATTTAAACTCGAAGTTTGTGTATATACTTAGTGATTTGAACTAGAAATACATATGTGGGTATAATATATTAAACATACGTGCACTATTTTTGTGAATTGTTTTTGTGGTACATATTATATATATTATATTCTATCTGTTTTATTTTATAATTATGTTTTCCCAAAAACAATTCAAAAAAGTAAGGCTCAAGACTTTACTTCGAAAACATTGCTTAATTTCTTATAATAGAGACCCTAATCTATTATTTTGTCTCATATTGTAGAATGTCAAGAAAGCGATACTTAAAGGTGGAAACTAAATTTTTTTTTTTTTGGCAAATGAAATATATATATATATATACCAAAAACACATGTGAAACATAACCTGTTCACATGAAGCAGACAAGCAACAAAACAAAAGACACAAGAAATTACATCAGTAATCTAGTCCTATCTTCCTCAGGGTATCTAACAGCAACTTTGAAAAAGATTTCCCTAATAACAACATGAGGCTCTTTACAACTAGCTCTAAACAGGTTGTTGTTTCTCTGCCTCCAGATTGCATAAACACTTTCAGTATAGAGCATTACGAACAATTTCCCTGATTCTTTCTTGCTTGTTTGCAGGCCTTAAGAACAGACTCCTGAAAATTGCACCTAGATACATCAAACCCCATCTGCACACAAACCCCTTTCCAAATCTCTGCAGCATAATCGCAGTAGAAGAATAAATGCTGCACTGATTCCACATCTGCCCTACACAAACTACAAGTTGTGTCACATTGGATACCCCAACAGCTGAGCCTATCCACTGTAGGTAACCTGTTATGCAAAGCAAGCCACAAAATAAACCTACTTTTAGGTGCAGCTTGATTATTACAGATCAGACGTTTCCATATCACTCTTTTAACATCCCCTGTCAGCAGCCTATAAGCTTTTTTCATAGAGAATTTATATTCAATGCTAATAGAATTCCAGCCCCCTATTTCACTCAACAGGGTTCTAGTACTAATAATCTTCCTGAGAACCCATGAGGTTTGAGTACTCAGATTGACAGTAAGAACATCTTGTCTCTTTATGTAATAAGAATGAATCCATTGGACCCAAAGCTTGTCTCTTTTGAACTCAATAGCCCACAACAATTTAAGCATAGCAGCCTTATTCTACACTGCCATGTTAATGATGTTCCACCCTCCCCCACACTTTGGCAGCTGAAGGGTTGTCCAAGCAACTGGGGCTTTCTTAGTCTCCTCAGTCCCACCTGTCCACAAAAATCTTCTGCACACACTTTCCACAGCCTTAATGATTTTTTTTGAACGTGGGAAAATGTGAGCCAAGTAGTTTTGCATACTACTTAAAATGCTTTTAACTAGTTGAAGCCTCCCTGCATAAGACAGCAAATGAGCCATCCAAGTCTGAGCTCTGCTAGTAATCTTTTCCACCAAAGGTTTACTCTGAGCATTGGAAAGCTTTTTGGAAGTAAGAGGCACTCCAAGTCCAAGGTACCTAAAAGGAAGCTCACCAATAGGCATCTGCACAATGTCAGCCAAATCTCTAGCAACTGACTCATCAACACCACAAAAATAGATGTTACTTTTCTCCACACTAGCTGCCAAACCAGAACCTTCAGAAAACTTATGAAAGGCACTAATCATGAGAGAGATAGAACTAGCATCTGCTCTACTAAATAAAAGTAGATCATCTGCAAACATCAGATGAGTAATATTCAATCTCTCACATTTAGGGTGATAGTTGAAGTCAGGAACAGTTTTAAGCTCATTCAAGCACCTACTTAGGTATTCCATGCTTAAAGCAAATAGGAAGGGAGACAAAGGATCTCCCTGTCTGAGACCTTTTTTTTGCTCTAAAATGAAGGGAAGGGACACCATTCCACAGAATTGCATAGGAAAGCAGGTTCTCACACACTCCATAACCCACCCAACAAAGATACTAGGAAACCCAAGTTCATGTAAAAGAGTTTCTAAAAAACTCCACTCCACTAAATCATACGCCTTCCTAATATCCACCTTTATAATACATCTAGGAGACATTTGAGTCCTAGAGTACCCTCTGATGAGCTCAGTAGCTAGGAGTATATTATCTGCAATGTGTCTATCTGGAATGAACCCAGATTGTGCTTCATTTACCACCTCCCCAATAACAGCTTGCAACCTGTTAGTCAAAATTTTTGAAATAATTTCTACATAACAGTACAACAGGCAATAGGTCTAAAGTCTTTAACCTGAGTTGCATTTTGAATTTTAGGAATGAGGGTCACAATAGTGCAATTCAAAGGGCCATGCATAATCGAGTTGTTGAAAACTCTTTAATTCCATCATAAATGTCATGCCTTATAACCTCCCAACTCTTCTTAAAAAAGTAGGAGTTAAAACCATCTAACCTCGGGGCCTTATCATTGTCAATTCCAGCCAAAGCCTTGTCAATCTCTTCATTTGTCACATCTCTAATCAGAGAGTCTCTTGCCTGATAAGAAAGTTTGTTACCAGCTCTCACTATATTTAGATCAATGCTTGGTAAGAAATCAGCTTTTGACCCTAAAAGCTTCTTGTAAAAATCAATAATTTCATCTGTTATAGCTTGATCCCCTGTAATCTGTCTACCAGCAGCATCAGTAAGCACATCAATGCGGTTCTGAGCATATCTAGCTTTGGTAACAGTAAAGAAGAACTTTGAGTTTGCATCCCCCATTTTCAGCCAATTGATTCTTGATTTTTGATGAAGAATACTGTCTTCAATATTTGACCAGTACCGCAACTCCTCAAGAGAAGTTTTCTCATTCCTCTGAGCTTCAGTATTGATATTAAAATCAACATGATTATGAATATCAATAATCTTCTGCCTTAAACTTTCCACCTTTTCATGAGCCTTACCAAACTTGTGAATGTGCACCTTCTTCAGGGCCTGCTTAACAGCCTTTAACTTCAACCAAACAGATTGAAGTTTAAAATTACCTTGGACAGAACTCCAAGCTTCACTCACAATATCAAGAAAGCCAGTATGCTCAGCTAAAACATTCATGAATTTAAATGGTCTACCACCCTGCTGTCTATCAGACTGAAGTGTGAAAAGTAGTGGAGAGAGGTCTGAAACCCCAGGAACAAGATATTGAACTGTGACCTCAGAATACCTCCTTAGCCATACATGATTCACAAAAGCTTTATCAATTCTACTAATAACCCGCTCATTTCCAACACTGCTATTAGATCAAGAGTAAAACAACCCTGAGCTCCTAGCTTCAATCAAACTGGAATTGAGGAGAAAATCTTCAAAATCCATAGTTTCTGCATCTGTAACTAGAGTACCATTAAATCTATCAATGGAGCTACAAACTGCATTGTATTCTCCAATTACAATCATAGGATCATTGCAGTTCACATGTCTTAACAGACCACTCCATAATCTTTTCCTGTCCATAATGGTATGCAGCCCATAGACAGCAATCAATTTGAACTTATGCAGCCCATTTTGAACAGTACATAACATAAATTGCTCATGGACATCCTCCACTTGAATTTTCACTAAAGCATGTTTCCAACCAATCCAGATTCTACCCCTAGGAGAATGAGAATAATTACAAAACCAACACCAATCCTTGCCAAATTTCTTTTGAACTTTATCAACATTATTACTCCTCACTCTAGTTTCCAGTAAAGCACAAACCACAACCTTATACTTAGACAGAAAGATTTTGATCTCTTTTATTTTAAAGGGATCATTCATCCCTCTTACATTCCAAGAAGAGAAAATCATTAGGATAAATAAGGGTTTGGTCCCTTAGCACCCCCAGCAGCAGCTGAAATTCCCACTCCATATTGTAGCTCATATTGAACAGAAGTCCTTGCTGATTGATAAGCAGCTTGCTTACCTTTGTCCTTTGTTTTCCTAGTGACAACTTTCCGGGCTCCCTCCTCTACCGAGTCCTGTCTCTAAGTAGAAGGTATTGGCGTAGCCACGGGGGTTACATTAGAAGGAATAAGAGGATTAGGTGCTTCAAAAGAAGTCCCTGCAACCTCTTCATCCCCAATACCGACCTCTAAGACTGTACTAGTAGAAGGCATTGATTTTGGGGGAGGATCTTTTTGTTGTACAACCACCCATTTTTGTGTCACTTTCCCTTTTTGCATTTTCATTTTGTCTTCACAAATATGACCGGTTTTTGGCACTTAGCACAAAAGGGAGGAAGCCAATCATAAACAACCTTCTGTTTGAACACTTTGCCATTAGGATCCTCAACACTAATCTCTTGAGGGGATCTTAACAGTCACATCCATCTCCCCCAGGGATTCTTGCAAAGGAAATCCTAAGGCTGTTTGGTGGTGCACTCATCGGCGTAAATTGGCACTCCAAGAGTGCTACCGATCCTGCTCAAAGAGTCTGGGCTCCAACAGTTTAATGGAAGATCTAGGAAGTTTTATCCAAATTGGAATAACCTTCAAAATTTCCTGGTTAAAACTGAAAGTGGGAGTCCATTGTTTAACAATCATCGCTTTGCCATAAAATAAATGCGGCCCAGAGTAAAGAACTGCATCCCTATCCTCCTTTGTCTCCATTTGAACCACAAAATACCCCTCATCATGTTTATAGATTTTCGGTTCAACCACGGGCGCCCATTGAGATTTGCAGTAATTAATTATTGCCATTAGACTAGGGTTTTGTCCAATAACATAAACTATTAAAGAATTCATCCATGTTTCGATCAATCGATCTACATCTTGTTTATCCAATTTTGCTACATTTTCACCATTAACAACACAAGGAGCTACAAAATTTAATCCCATACCTTTTCAGAAATTTTGCTTTGCGTCATACTTTTCCCGGAAGTTGTGACTCTTTTCGGCAAGCTCGGCTCCGATCTCTATTACCTCAATTGCCCGGAACCGAAACTTCGGGCACCCATTGTTGTCGACCCACTAGTTCTTGTTCCATTGTTTTCCACATAGTTCGCTCCAACAACCTCGCTTCGATTGCTAGATGTAGCTTGACTTGAACTACCCGTACCCCTGTGCCCCTCACCGGCACCGGAATTTTTCTTCTTCCGACCCATTTGACTTCTTGACTCACAATAGCAGCTCACCTTATCGTGCGCCTAGAGAGCATTTAGGAGGAAGAACTTTTGATATGCTAAATAGGGTTTTAATTTTGAAAGTGTGTGGAAACTAAAGTTAATCAAATGTATTGTATACCAAAAGCAAATCCACAGTTTAAACAAGTTTTCGCTCCTAAAACCCCTTAACTTAATAAAATGATTGTATTGAAATTCATGTGAAGGTCCTATTTAAAGTAAAATTTTTGTATTGAAAATTTAATCTATCATTGGCCAGGTACTTTCATGGCTAAGGTGAGGGGATATATGTTTGTGACTTTTTTAACCTTCAATTAAAAGGGCAAAAATCGATCAAAAAGCGAAAACATAAAAGCTCTTTTTGCTCCCTTTTGTCCCGAGTTGTAACCACGACTCCACGAGCTTTATTTGAAGTTATCAGATTTGTCCTTCAAGTTGCATTTCCATCAGAAAAACTTTGTTTATTAATGAGTATATATAACATTAAGAATTAGTGACTTCCAACTCAAGCGTGTTAATAGTTTTTGTAAAATTGGCATCAACTCCACAAATTATACTGTGCGTGCATCCAACAATACCAATTTGACTAGTAGCCAAAACAACACAAACTATTGGCCTGGGTGCAGCGACTAGCGAATGTCATAAATGACGATGAGACTAACTTTTTTGACACATGTTCACGTGACTTAGGCTTTTAATTAATGAAAAAATAGGATAAATGAAAGAAACAGGGAAAAATAGAAGAAGAAAATTAGTACGGATTCCCGCCGCCGGCAGAAAAAGTTAGCTCTGACGTCATTTATGACACTCGCTGCACCTAGGCCAATATTTTATGGTGTTTTTGCTGCTAGTCAAAGTGGTCGGGTGGTGGTGGATGCACCTTTGTTATAATTTGGGGTGTTGAGGTCAATTTACTATTATTTTTTAATTGTTTATGTTTAGTAAATAATTTATCACATGGATAGATTTATTTGCCATGTAGTGGGCCCACTTCATATCATGTGTTTCAATAGGCGCCAGAAGTATATGATAGACTGATAGTATGTGATGTATACATAATCATGCTCAATATCATGATTATGATCTCCCACTCCAGTACAGTCAATGTAATTGACGTTCATATCAAAGATTAACTGTATTGGGACCCAAGTTTATATCATACGAGTATAATATAATGTGTTTATGTTACTTATCACGCAATGAGCTCATAGTAATAGTTTGGCTTCTTTTGTTATGTGGAGGTGATCAAGAGGAGGAAATATTCAGTGCGTACAATATAAAAAAAGAGGAGGAACAAAATAATATAGTATTTATCACAGACCTTGCTCGAATGCGGAGCTTCCAACAATAATATTCTCTATAATTATCATATATGCCTAACAAATAAGGAAAATATAAGTACCGAAAACATAAAAATAACAATTTAGAAATAATGTCCTCCAGCTCTCAGTGAGTGTAACTTTTGATTTTACGGTCTTCAATACATATGCAGAAGTTTTTGGCTGTAAGTGTTGAAATCCACTAACCAAAACTTCTCCTCCCTCCCTTTTTTTTAATGAAATGAAACATTGGACTTTTTACATTTATGAAGGCACAACTTTGACCAATAATATCTTTAATTGTATAAAGGTAAAAATTATAAAAAAATATATATTTGAAAAGTATATACAGTGACGAATCAAACATGATCCCACATGACTATATTTTTTTATGTATAAATAATAATTAATGGTCAAAGTATATTGGATGAATAGTGCCCAAAGTCATCTAAAAAAACGGAGGGAGTATCCTTTTTCTCTCTCCTCCCACCTCTCTCTGCCCTTCCACGGCCGCCGTCATCTCCTTTCTCTTCGCAGGACAAAGTCGAACAATCCTTATCCATCACCCGAAAGATGTACGGATTTGAAGCTATGACCTTCACCATCCATGGCGGTTACTTGGAAGCCATTGTTAGAGGTCAGAGATCTGGATTCGAAGCTACTCTTTGCGGATGAGGAGCAACACCACAAATACAGTAGCAGAGACAAAGAGGAAGCAACATCAGTTGTTCTAGAAATCGAATAGAGAGAAAATAGAGCAGCGCCACAATAGCACCGGCACAAAACGAATTGATCGCCAGAAATAAGTGCAACAAAAATTCATATGTGAAATGTGAAAATTAAAGATGAAAAGAAAAACCTTCAATCTTCAACTCAATAATTTGTTCAACAAATTTATGTTTTTTCCTTAGCTTCTTCATTTTTTATGCACGTAACGGAAAATAAATTAAGCAATCGATTATGGTGAAGAATTAGGTGTTCGGTCGATCGATATGGGGAAGAATTAGCCGTAAAAGAATTATTCGAATTCCGTTGGCGCCGCCAACTCTCAACGGTTCACCGACGACGGAGGAAGTAACAAGGAGGTGTGGGGCGGGGTAGGTCAGGTGGTGCGGTGATTGTTGATGAAGGAAGAGAGAGAAATTAGTCGGGGTTAGATGTGTTGTTCGTTAGAGGGGAGAGAGAGACAGAGTGGATTTTTAAAAATGACATGATCGAGAATTCAAAATGATACTTCCTCCATTCCGAATTAAATGCACAAAAATGTCTTTTACGCATCTCGAGGCATTATTTTGACGTATATATATCATAATTATATATAAGTAAAAATTATAAAAATTACATTTTATGAAAGTATGTCACGAGACAATCTAACAAGATATCACTTGAATATGTTTTTCATTATGTATAAATCACAAATCTTAGTCAAAGTGAAAAGTGTGAATGGTGAAAAAGTGCATTTTTTTGCATTTAATTCAAAATGAAGGAAGTATAAAGTATACTAATAATGACATGAGACAGATTTAGAATGACATGAAACAATTCTAAAATGATATAAAATATAACAATAATGACATGAAATACTTTTATAAATGACATGAAACAAAACTCTAAATGATATAACACATACCAACAATAACACGAATCATTTTTTAAAATGACATGAACCGTAGGTTACAATCTAGGTTTTCAATTATGAAATTCAGGTAGATTTACAAATGATATCATTTTGCTGAAAAATGACATAAGAGTGAGTAATAATAATATCATTTCTCTTAGAAATGATATCAATTTATGTAATAATGATAATGTATATAAAGAATTGAAAATGATTATGATATAGGGGAAATGATATAAGTATGTTGAAAAATGATATAAAAGTGAGTAATGATGATATCATTTCTCTTATAAATGATATCAGTTTGCGTAATAATAATAAGGTATATGAAGAGTTGAAAGATGATGATGAAATAGGAGAAAATAAAAGAAGTATGCTGAAAAATGACATAGAAGTTAGTAATAATGATATGAAACATTCCAATAATGACATAAAATAGTTTTACAAATGACATGAAACAAATTTAGAAATAACATGAAACGGCTCCAAAATGATATAGAACTCAATAATAATGACATATAAGAGTTTTATAATGTTAGTTCGCACATGTGAGATGTTGTTACATAATAAGTTATGGTCTAATATGGTACACCTAAGACGTACTCATGCATATATTAATAATAATGACATATAAGAGATTTATAATGACATGAAACAGTTATATTAGTTCGCACATGTGAGATGTTGTTACATAATAAGTTATGGTCTAATATGTTACACCTAAGACGTACTCATGCATATATTACCAACAAATCCTCATTATACAGTAAGTAAATTGTGAAAATTGGATGTTATCTAGATACATATTGAATTCATCTAACATCCCGGATAATGATGCAATTTTTTTAGGGGAAGTACTAGTTAAATTGTGGTGGATTCAGAAGAAAATATTAGTGAGTTCAAATAAAATTATATATATATGAGTGGATGTATTAAAAGGCATAGGGGCCGAGGGGGGACATATTGTAATATTGCTACTATTGCTAATCATGTTATTATATTAATTGTCGAATGAGGAATAAAGTATAGATTAAGGTCAACTTGTTGTTATATGATTTATAGTATTATTAATGATAAATTAAAGATAATTCTCCTTGAATACTATATTACTTATGGTTGTGATCAAGCCACGTATTCATACCCCATTTATTATTAGATTACTCCATTATTAAGGAGGAGAATGTACTTTTTGTTTATGCTTTGTTAATATACACAATTGACTTTGTCCACATCTACGTAAGTTATTTGTTCCCCTTTTAAAGAAACTGTAGGTCATTTGTTTTTATAATGATGAATTTTGTAGTCATAGATGATGGATATCTTGAATCAAAGGACAAAAGTTTAATGTTACATGACTATTGCCATAAGTCACGATCGACAAGATAATGGCCTTGTTTGGCAAACAGAGTTTAGAGTTTAGCTGTTAGAGTTTAGAGTTTGCTGTTAGAGTTTTAACTTTTTTATTCAGTGGATCTGACTGCGGATTTGACTGCTGTTTATATAAATGTGTTTGGTAAAACTTAGCTGTTTGATAAAAGCTGATAAGTATTTTATAGTGTGAAATGACAATTATAGACATTGATCTTTATTATTAATTATTATTATTATTTATCTTTTATTCCCCATGACATTGCCACTACCACCAAATTCCATTTAACCCCATTCTCTCTCCTCCTTCTCTCTCACTTCCATCCCACTGATTTCATTTAAAAAAAAAAATCTGAAATTACTATGTGCAAACACCATCTTATCATCATCAATCGTTCATCAAGAATTCATCATCATCAGATATTACCATCTCCATCTTATCATCATCATCAATCGTTCATCAAGAATTTATCGTTCATCAAGAATTCATCATCACCATCTCCATCTCTCTCCTCTTTCTTTTTCACTTCCATCCCACTGATTTCTTTTTTTAAAAAAATTCTAAAACTGCTCTTTGCAAACACCATCTTATCATCATCATCATCATCAATCGTTCATCAAGAATTCATCATCATCAAGTATCATCAAGAATCGTCATCATCAATCAACAATCGTTCATCAACAGCATCTAAATCATCATCACCGTTAGGCGTTCATCATCACCACCACCAGGCAGCATCTCCATCGGCGATTCTTCATCAATGGTGGTCGTAGGTGGTTGGTGGTGGTGGTTTTTTGGGTGGATGTCGGTGGTGGTGTTCTTGTGGTGAATTTCGGTGGAATTGTTGGTGGTGGAAGTGATGGTGGTTTTGTATTGGGTTAATAATGGTAATTAACTTTGGGTAAAATTGTCTTCAAAATTTTGTTTTGTAAAACTCGAACAAAACGTTGCATTTTGCAGCGTTTTTTTTTTGAGAGTTTTGGCCCCAAAACTCCTTTGCAAAACTCTCCTCTCACCAAACACCCATATTAGAGTTTTGACTGGTCAAAACTCTAAAATAGGTTCAAAACCTCTAAAAGCTGATGAAAAAGCTCATTGCCAAACAGGGCCAATAACTTATAAAAAGGGCTCCTTGGGTAAAAGGTGATGTTTTTTTTTTTTTTTTTTTTTTTGATAATGCATAGATAAAGAGAACAAACAAAACCAAAACTAACGGCTCCCTTTTCTTGCTTTTTACAAAGCAATTAAATGAGCTTTAGCTACTTTACTTCTACTAACCTTAATTATTCTAAAACTATGCAACTTATTTAAACCTAGCGAGTGTCATACGGAACCTTCCTAATTGAAGTATGAGCAGCTTCTAATGAACACGGACCTTCAACAATCATGGTACGGATCGGTCCAAATTTCAATAACATTCATTTTTAAGCGTAGAGCATGTTTTAAGCCCGGGAGAATTGCTTTTGCCTCCGCTTGTAGGCTTGATATTGCTTGTATACCTGACCCCCCTCTTTTTCTTTCGACACCATTTTCCAAAAGTGTCCATCCATAGGCAGCGCTCCAACAACTCATGTTTTCTTTGTTATCCTTTTTCCATGCCCCATCAACCACCAAAATCCAGCAAGGTTGATAACTTCCAGACCAATTCTTACAGAATTGAATTTCTTTTAACCCTTCTTGTTCCTCAAGCAATATTTTATCCTGTTTCTGTTCAATGTTATTATCCTTAACGTAGCTTATTTTCCATTTTCTCCTCCACTCATTAATCATAGTCATGGCAAGACTTGGGTAGATCTTACCGTGGTCCTTGAAGATCATTTTGTTGCGTAATGTCCATAGGCTCCATAAGATGATGATAAATTCCGCCACTAGATCCTCAGCATTATCCCCCAAATTCATGAGAAACCATAACCATTGTCTTGTCCACTTAGCAGCATTACATGAGTGTAAAGGGTTATCAGAAATAATCCCTAGGTTTGAAGCTTTCCAGATGTGCATTGAGATTGCACAGTCCTTGAAAATGTGAGTATCAGATTCCTCTTGTTCCCCACAAAATGGGCAAGGTCTCTCACTTAGGATTTTCCTTTTCCTAAGGTTTACTCCAGTGGCTAATGCACCATGATATAGCTTCCAATAGAAATACTTCCATTTTGGCCAAATTTTTTGTTTCCAGAACTTAATCCAGAACTTAGATTTTCTGTTTTCTTGTCCCAACAGCTCTTGACAAGCCCAATAGCCCGTCTTAACGCTATACTCACCATTCTTTGTACCCAGCCACGTTTTCTCATCAACATGCTCTTCTTCAGAAATATGCGTGGCAAGAATGTTTCTAGTTGTATTGATATCAAACCATATTTGAAGCATACCCTCATCCCATTTTCTATCCGTTATGAGATCCTTCACCCAACACGGCCTACCTAAAAAAGGAAGACTTTGATTATCTTTGAAGTTGATTTTGAAACCTGCACTGATCCAATTATCCTCAAGAATGTGAGTTGATTTGCCATCCCCTACAATCCTACCGACCCCTTTTGACAGTGACATAACACTCTTCATAATGCTCCTGCCACCCCAAGTGCAGATTCTCGGAATTTTCCCTTTCAAACTCTTACCAAACCAATTCTCTGAGTACTTTGCTCTAAAAATTTTGCTAATGAGTAGACTCTGTTTATGATCCATACGCCAAGCTTGTTTGAAAAGGAGAGCTTTATTCAGGGAACAAAGGTTTCTTAAGCCCAAACCACCACAAGACTTGTGTTTTTCAAGAAGTGATTGCTTCTTCCAATAAATTGGTCTTTTATCTTGACTTGACGCCCACCAAAATTTTAAAAGGAGAGAAGAGACCTTTTGCAATATCCCTTTTGGGAACATATAAATGGCCATAATGTGAGAGGCATACGCAATGAGGATACTATTTATCAAGATGAGTTTACCTGCCTGATTGAGATTTTTGAATTTCCATGAGTTGATTGTATTAGCAACTTTGAGGGGTAGATCTTGAAAATCCTGTAGAGATCTTCCATCAACATCCATAGGGCAACCCAAATAACATCCCAACTTTTCTTTGTGGCTTAGGCCTAGCCTCTTACTCAAAAACCTAATGAACTTTGGTGGAGTATTTTTACTAAAGAGCGTAAAGGATTTTCGAGTATTCACCATTTCGCCTGACAGTAGACAAAATTGATCAAGAGTTTTCCTCAAATACCAACAATTATCCATATTACCCTTCATGAAGAAAAGGGCATCATCAGCAAAGAACATGTGAGAAACGGCTGGAGCAGATCTAGCAATCTTCAAACCATCGATGAAACCCTCACTCTGTTGTTTAACAAGTTGCCTAGACAGGGATTCCATGCACAATATGAAAATATAAGGGGAAAGCGGATCTCCTTGCCTTAGACCCGCTTTAGGAAGAATCTTTCCTGAGGGTTCTCCATTTACAAGAATCGAATAAGACACCGTTGTGATACATTGCATAATGAGATGAATCCATAGGTCAGAAAGACCTATTTTCCTTAGAACCTTTTCCACAAAAGGCCAACTGATGCGATCATATGCTTTGTTAAGATCCAGGTTTAAAATGAAAGAATAAAGAGCATTCTTTTTCTTTTTCTTCTTTACATAATTCAACATTTCATGAGCTAGGAGACAATTATCATTGATCGATCTACCGGGGAATGAAAGCACTCGGAAGTCTCCTATGAGATGTTTCATTAGTGGTCTGGAGTCTTTTAACTAAGCATTTTGAAATTAGCTTGTAAGATGAATTACACAAGCTAATAGGGCGAAACCGACTTACTTGTTCAGGTCTTTCCACCTTAGGAATAAGTGCAATGAACGTATGATTTGTTTCCTTCAACATATGGCCCCCTTCCAAAAAATTCAGCGTGGCTTTGCAAAAATCATCCCCAACAAAACTCCATTTTCTTTGAATAAGAGAGGGGGGGATACCATCCGGGCCCGGAGATTTGATTGGCTTCATGCTAAACATGGCCAATTTGACTTCTTCCATCGTGAAAGGCTTATTAATAGAAAGAAGGTGTTCTCTTGAGAAATTAGGCATTTCTTCAAGCCAATTATCAATTTCCATACCCCGTTGTGGATCCTCTTGAATGATCGGCCCATTAAAGAGCTCAGAGAAATAACTGACAAATTGATTCCGTATCTCATTTGGGCCTGAGATCCAAGTTCCATCTGAGTCCTTAATTGCTCTTATGTTGTTATGTGCTTGCCTTGTTTTCGTATACTTGTAGAAAAAAGCTGATGGTTGGTCACCAAGTTGATCCCACTTTGTACGAGCCCGCTGTTTCCAGTAATCCAGCTGGAAGTCTGTTGTGGCCCAAATCTTCTTCCTGACTACAGCTTCCTCTTTCTTCTTTGTCGGGCTGTTAACGCTTTGTTGTCCAATTGTAAGATCTTTACTCAGTTTGGCCCAATCAATGTCGTTATCTTTTTTTAACTTTATACACCAATCCTTGCAGCCCTTGTTCACTCTTTCCAATTTCCGCTGTAGCTTAAAAAGAGCAGAGCCCAAATGAAATTCACCCCACTCATGAGCAATAATTTCTTCAATTTGGTGATAGTCTAAGCACCAATTTTCAATACGATAAGGTCTTCTTTTCTTCTCACAGATTGGATGACAATCCAGAATAATTGGTCCATGGTCTGAGATGAAGATAGGAAAGTTAATGATAATGGCTTCTGGAAAAGTGAGCCGCCATAGATCATTACAATATGCTCTGTCCAACCTCTCAAAAATTGTATCTTCATCTTGTCTATTGTTCGTCCAAGTAAAAGGTACACCATGATGCGGTATATCCATTATATTACATTCTAATTTCCAAGTGGTGAAGTTATGAGCCCCGGGGATGGTAATGCTTCCTCCTAGTTTCTGATGTGGGGATTCCAGTTGGTTAAAATCTCCAAACATCACTACTTTCCCCGGGTGAGACCACACAAAAGCTCTCAACGTGTCCCAAACTTCACTCCTATCCCCTATACTAGGGGCACCATATACACACACAAGATAATAAAGTTCATTACATTCATCTGAAATATTACAACAAACATAGTTTTTTGCAATGAACAGGACTGAGACTACTATTTTGGGAGACCAGCACAAAAATAGACCTCCAGAGAGATCAGAAGAGTCATAACCAGTCCAAATTGCTAGACCTAAACTACTAGCTAAAGGTTCTAACTTAGAAGCCATACATTTAGTTTCAGATAAAAAAAGAAAATCCAAAGCTTCACTGCCGACAAGCCATTTGAGGAAAGGAAAAGTAGGAGAGTCTGCAGATTTAAGGCCCCTACAATTCCAGGCGCCCGCCTTCATATTTCTTTTGATGGTTGTACTGGGCCAACCATCATTACCCCCATAGAAGAACTATCCTCAGAACTTTCTTCGGAGCTTGCAAACTCACCATCTGCATCACTTAGACCAAATTTTAATTCTATCTTTCCCCTGCATTGCTTCTGAGTTTTGCATCTTTTGGTCATTACAGCTTCATTTTCTGTCATTTCAGTAAGTGATTCCTCCGAGTGCACAGCCCCCCTGCTTCTTCGTTTCCCGCCTTTTTTGGGCTCCTTTGTTGGAACAAATTTGCCCCATAAATTTGAAGCCCAAATTCCCAGACCACGAGAGCTTTTCAGAAACTTAGTCCTTGCCTTTCGTTCTTTTTTGATGGTAGCAATACATTTTCCTTTCTTTCCCTTTTTCAGCCCATTATCCATACTTTGAGGACAACTTAGGTGCGAGCTTGATTCAGAGACTGAATTACCCGTTTCCATCAAATCCATTTTATCAAAGTCCAGTTGGGCCAATTCCGATCCCGCTGAGTAGTAGACATCATCCAGGCTGAGGCCATGAACATGCTTAGGCCCAACATCAGGAAACACTACCTGATTTTCCTTAGGATCCTCCGTAACCAACATTGGGCCCATAGACCCACTTGCAGTTTGACTACTAATGGGGTTACATAATGGTAATTTTTGGGCGAGGGGTTTAATGGGTCGCAACACAAGTTGAGAAACAACTCGAGGCAAATCAGGGAAGGAAAACGAACCAGAGGAATTATCACTTGAGTCCAAAGACATTTCTGTTGGGCTTGGTTTGATGATCCTTGAAGTTAAGGCTTGTATTTGTTGAATGTGTTGGTATGGGCTTAAAAGGTCAGTTTTTTGAGAAGGAGGGATAAATGGGTCTTGAAGGGGATTAGCTGGGACAATAAGGCGATCTGAACTTAGTAGCGTGATCCACTCATCTTCATCAATGTGAATAGCCACTTCAGCCAAGTGACTAGACATTGTAGGAAGGGTCAAAAGCTTTTTACCTAGAGTGTTGAAACATTTTGTAAGGAAGGGTGGAAAGTGATGGTTCAGGTAGTAGAAAGAAGACAGAGGGAAGGTCTTATTTAAATCCTGTAGGCTAAGGGAAAAAGTGGTTGGGAAGTTGAACAAATTCCTACCTCTAAGAGAGTGTAAAGACAGATATTCCCCACTGTTAATAGAGTAAATGGGCAAGCAAACAATTTTTTATTTGGAGTTCGGGTAGAATGTTTGTCATTTAAGTCATACTTAAACAAATACATGCCTGGAGAATAAAAGTCTAAAGAACTATCCTTCATTAATGCACTCAAAGAGGAAGTCCAAGAGAGCTCTGCTATGTTCCCCATATCCCACCCCACCCGACCCTTCAAGTCTCCTATAGCAGTTTTCTTGAGCCTCACAAAACTGAGCTCCTTAGACAGTTCATAAATGAGGTTTGAACAATGAGGAAAAGGGGGAAATTCAAAAGGAAGACTAGCATCACTTACTTGACTTTGTGGTGATACCAGAACAAAGCTCGGAACAGTAACACTCACCGGAGACAAAAACTTCCGTCCCAATGACATGATCTCTGGAGTGCAGCTGGATTGCGTTTTTAGAACTCGACCTTTTTGCCCCAAAAAATACTCCCCGAGAAGTCGGCTTTGCGTTTAACATGATAAACTCCTTTACCATGTAAGCTTGAAATATTGGTGTAATTTTGTTGGGATTTTTTCCCATTGTCATTTGACTTTTCCCCGTCTTTCTTGGTGACTAGATTTCCTGGGTGTGTGAACCTCCTCCTTTCCCATAACGGAGTTCTATTTTCCTCTGGATCTTCGTCACTTGATGAGTCTGATCGGATTCTACATTTTTTGTAAGAACACGAACCTGCCAGATTAAGATTCTTCCTTTTGGGCCTATCATCCGGGGACGATTGTGAGGACGAGTCCGAAAAAGATGATGAGAACGGAATCTCATCAGAGTGACATTCCGTCAAGTCTAAACGAGAGGTTCTTAAGACTTCAATTCGACGTAATCCAATGATTTTGTTCGTAAAACATGGTGATAAAGGGTGTTGAACCATTAGGTTATCATGCAGAATGCAGACTTCCCTCATTCTTCTTCCAAAGTTCCGTTGAGCATCTTCTAGTGAAAGTCTGCAATAGCTAGTATTGTGTCCTAGCTTACCACATTTTTTGCAGAAGTTGAAAATACCTTCATACCTAAAGTCAACCCATTGGAAGTGGCCAACTTGGTACTCATAAAAGTACCCTGGTAAAAGAGGTTTGTCCAGTTGAATTTGAACTTTAGCCCTTATAAATTCTTTTGGCCCTTCTTGGAGAGAGGCATTATCAAAGGTGATGACTCTGCCAATTTTTTCCGGAGCTCTTCTTGCAACGTGAGGATGGTTGGAAATTAGAGGAATCCCCTCAACTCGTACCCATAACGGGGCAACTGAAAAGTTGAAGCTACGAATTGCAGCGCCCGAGAACCAGCATTGAAAGATGATGATAGCTCCTTGAAAGCAAGCACTCTTCATTGCCAACAGATTATCTCTATCATCCAAATGAGTGCAATAAAAGAAAAAAACTTTTCCTACTTTTTCAACCTTTATAGGTTCGTTCGTAATCCAGCAATTGGAGACCCATTGCTGGATTTGAGAGGCTGAAAAGTTTCTTATGTCCTTAAATTTTCCTATTACTGCCATAGGAAATATTACCCCTGATGGGAGCATATCTCCACATTCTGAATGAATTTTTGGCCCCATTTTTTTTAGTGGACCACTAAAGGCATCCTCAAGATCTGGATAGGGGTAGCTCATGTAGAAAAAGGTTTATTAATTTATGAAAGAGGTGAGGTTTAAAGGGAGAGGGGGTGCTGTTGAAATATGGAGTAAAGGTTTTGAGAAAAGAGAGGGAGGCTAAATTTTATAAAAAGCTTTTTAGGAAGAGTGAATAGCACTTCCCGGTCAGTTTCCTTTCTTGCTTACCGGAGACTAAGTCATCGGTCGTGCCGGGATTGATTTCCTATTTCCAGCTGAATGAGGGCCACACAACCAGGTTTGCTTGAAGAAAAAGGCATTTATGGTTATATACTTACTCTGTTCTTTTTACGTGCAACACTTTAAATTTTACATTATTGACATACCTCATTTTGACCGTAATTTTTTACTAATATATATATAAATAAAAATGAGCATATAAAATATGGTTGGATTTGTTTCAATGAATATTTTGATAATATCAACTTTTTATAACTTTCATAAATACATAATTAGATATATTAATAGTCAAAGTTATGTGTTGCCAAGCATGAAAGTCAAACTGTTGCACTTTTTTTAGAAACAGATCAGGTTAGTATTATGTTAACTATTTTTAGTAAGTCAAAAGGTAAAGTTGGTTGGTTTGCTCTCAAATTAGATATGAAAAAAGTCTATGACCATCTCGGATGAGACTTTATATCCCATGTGCTTAAAAGCTATGGTTTCCATCCCCGATGGATTATGCAATGTATTTCTTTTGTCTCCTACTCTATTTCAATTAATCAAGATCCACCTCTATTTTTCGGCCCTCTTGTGGAATCAGATAAGATGATCTCTATCTAGTCCTTATCTTTTTATTCTCTGTATGGATGTCCTCTATAGACAATTTGCCTTCGCCTCGCAAACCGCTCATGCAGGATTAGCTTAGGTTTAAATTAACTCCTCATTCTCATAATATTCTTGGATTGTTCTACGCAGATGAAGGTCTTTTTTTTTTAAAGCGCCCAGACTCCACCCATCGTCTTAATTAACAACATACTTAACTTTTTTGTAAAAACTCTGGCCAACTTATTAATTTTCACAAGTTAACAATCTTATTTTCCAAGCATGTTCAAAATCAACAAAGACGCTCCACAACCATTATTATTAATATGACCCTTAAAGCCGTTCTGGGTCGTTATCTCATGGCTACCACAAAGATTCCATCAAAAATTTGTTATACAATTGATGCCTTAAATCATAAATTCTTTTGGAGGTATTCTTCATGGGATTTCCTTCGTAGTGTGGTCAAGAATTTGTCGATCTAAAAAAATATGGAAGATTAAATTTTCGCAAAATGGCTTGCAATAATAATGCTCATTTAGCCAAGATGGGATGGAGAAATCTAACTGATAAGACAAATCTATGCCCAACTCTTATGCGTCAAAAGTATCTTTGCAACACGATTTTTTTTATTATCAAGTTAAATTTACTGATTCCTGAATTTGGAAGTCTATTATGCAGACACGTGCAAAGATATTTGCTGAAAAATTGGTACTAGAGAACAAGTTCTTTTTTGGATCGACAATTGGTGCATAGAACAAAGTCTGATTAAAACTCTTAATCTGCAACCTTCTAATATGGCAAATATTCAACTAATTATTAGTGATGTAATTATTTCCTCCCGGCAATGGAATATTCCGTTGTTAGATCAGTTAGTCCATTCTCAAATTGTTCAGCGCATATTACGCATTCCAATTCCTACTCATGCTATGCCTGACATGCTCTGCTAGGGTCTTACTAGTTCTAGTGAGTTCTCTATCAAATCCACAACTTGGCTTGTCCATGATATTCCTTCAGCTGCAAGTCCACTCTGGCCTTTTAAGTGGATTTGGAAAATTGATATTGCCCTAATCAGTGGCGGGTCCAGCGTGGGTTCAGTGGGTTCAACTGAACCCACGCGGATCCGGTACAAAAACAGGGAAACAGGGCAAAAAAAAGATATACTATATATATAACACAGCGCTTTATGTCACTAAACGGCATTGTAGTTCAGCGGTAAAGCATGTGTACTACTAATTGTTTCTTGCGCTCAAGGGTCGCAGTTTCGAATCTTGGCAATTGTGTTTTGTCTTCTCATTTCCTTTTTTTGTCCTCCCTTTATGCTTATGTTATATTTCTTTTCTTTTTTTTTATCCTTCCTTTATTTTTTAAGCTCTCTTTTTATCTATAAATCTCTTCCTTCCACCAAGTACAAATATAGTAAAAGCTAATGAATTTGGTTAATTTCCATTATCTTTTTGTCTACATCATGTTTGTGCTAGCTAGTTGTTAAAGTTTCATATTTTGTTAAAAAATTGATACTCTTTCTTTACTAAAACAAATTAATTACCATATTTTCTTAGTAATGATGTAATAAATTATGAAAGCCCCACTAAGTACAATTGTTGAAAGTTTTTTTTTTCCTTTTCTTTAAAAAATTGTAACTCCAAATAGAGTAATTTAAATTGAAATTTATATTAAAATTATTTCGAACCCACGTGGCCCAATTCCTGGATCCACCACTGGCCCTAATAATACAGATTTTCTTATGGCAATTTCTCCATAATCGCCTTCCTTTAATTACAAACTTTTAAAAAACAAAGATTATGAATGATTACTTATGTCCACTTTGTCACTCTAAGTCTGAGACGTTAAACCATTTATTTTCTATTGTCTTGTTATCTGTTGTTTTTCGAAATTACCTCATTTTGTTAAACCATATATTTTTCTCTTGTCTTGCTATCTTCTTGTTTTTGTTTCATAAAGGTATGTATTCGACTTATATTTTGTGGTTTTATTGGTGAGTGCAAACCTTTGCTCTAGCTATTTCCAGATTTGGTGAGCACTGCTCACAAACATGATGGCTCTTTATACATTTAGAAACTGAGCCAAGTATCCATGGACCATGATATTATCAAACTTTTACAAGTATCCCAAACTTCAACCTTAACTTCAGTTCCACTTTCTCTTTTTATCATGCATGTGACAAAGCCTAACTTCCTTTTTGATACAAGAGCTAGCTATCTCCGTAGAACGCTTCCAAGATCTGTAATTTGATGATCCTTGGAGCTTCTCTACTGTCATGAAATTATTTCCTTCAGAGGGATGGAGATAAAGAGGGTTTGTGGGTTCAATAGTTGCCATTCTCTTTTTTCTAGCTATTTTGAAGAAAATGATGTAATAAAGGTAGGATTTTTATGGTACGAAAATTTTTCAGTGAGTTTGTGTCATTTGAGCAACCATAGCTCTGATACCATGGAAACTAAACTGCAAATGATTCATGCTAGCAAGATGAGTTTCCTCTCTAGGTTTTCATTTCTCCTCATTTCTGAATGCTTTCATTACAAGCTTTTCTTACATAAGTACTACTCCTGCTCGAGAAAACTTTATCTCGAAAATTCATTTTAAATTTGAAAAAATAGCTTAGACGTCCTGAATCCACTAATTATAACATAGATTTTATGCAAACACTAAATTCAACCAAAGCTAAACCGAAAAATATTAATTGAAGATTTCAAAAGCTCATTAAAAAAATAAGGAAAATGATATAATAGTTGCATATAAGAAGTTAGAAACAAAAATATTAAGCAATAAATAAGCATTATTTACATTGATCAACGCGTGATTATGTCAAAATTTCTAAATTAATACTACTCACTTCGTCCCAAAATATAGTGCTTGTTTGTATTTAAAAACATCATTTTCCCTAATATAAATATGCACTTATTGCAAAAAAAAACTCATATCGTATCCTCATTTTATAATGGAAAATTGTACCCATATCTAATGTTAGTAAAGAAATATGACATCATGGACCCTTTTCTTTAAATTTTCCCCTTCTTTAATCCGCATCATTCACTCTCATTAGTTTTGCCCATTTAATGTTTCATTATTTTTATCTAGATAAACAAAAGTTCTTTATATTACTCTTAGATTCTACTTATCTTAATTCCAGTGACAAAAAAATCAAACACTATATTTTAAGATGAATGGAGTATTATAAGAATATATTTAATGCTTATATGCAACTCCAAGGTAGCCTATATTATAAACCAAAAATTAATACAAAAAACGCTTCAACGTCTTAATTAAAAAGTAGAGTGACTGAATCGAAAGGGGGCCATTTGACAATATGACCGTGCAGGCGTGCATTATGATCAAGAATTCAAGATGACATCTCGCTCTCAACTCTATTTCGACCAAAGAAACACTTCGCGTACGAAGTGTTCTATTAATGAGAAGTTGTATTTTAAAGAGAATTTATAGCTTGTAATGGTATAGGAAATATATGTAATATATACGAAAAAGGGTGATCGACCATCCTAAATTTATGAGTGCTCTAAAAGATTAAAATTAAATAACTATTAGGTAATACTTCTTTCATTTTCTTTTACTTGTACCGTTTTGACTTTTGCATTATTCATACACTATTAGTTGAATATTATACAATATAAATTTTACCATGTAAGATATTGGATTTATCTCAATATAGAACTAAAAGATTCCAACTTTTTTAAATTTTCACAAATATATAATTAGAAATATTAATGATCAAAGATATATATTAACAAATGTAAAAAAAAAAAATTGCATTTAAAAAACCGAGAAAGTAATTATTAATAACCTGTCGCTCCTCTTTGAATGGCCCCCTTCGCCATATAGATTACAAGTAGAATTTGTAGTGATCACATATTTTTTTTGGTGGAGAACTTGATTGTTAGCCTAAGATTCCACGTGAAAGCCTCTAATCTTTGGCAGACAAGTCCAACATAGCACCACCTACCTTTCTTTATAGGTATAACTTATGTCTTATGAATTATGATGATCAAATTCATGCTTTGGATTGGTTGCAACTTGCCAACTTGCATCTTTTTTTCCTCCTTTCTTTAACAAAGTGAGATACATGAGACTCTTAATTTGATAGGGACGCAAAAGCTAAACTACCATTTAATTAATTAACATATAGAATATAAATCAATAGAAGCTACAAAGACCATTTTTTGGAAATGGATGTGGAGCCGGCCTAAAACGTCCGAAGAGAAGGAAACGGACTTGAAAATCTTGAGTGATTGTTGGATGATCCTATTTGAATACCCCTCTATTTCATGTAAGATGCATATTTACATAAATTTCAACAAGAATAACGTGAACTATACAAATAAATGACATGAATATGTTACAAAGGAAGTGGTGGTTTGTGGGTTGTTACACCTCAAATTATGGTGTAACCGTTACACACAATAATTTATGATACTTTTTACATATTACTTCCATGGATGACTTGTTTTAAACAAAGATATTTTTTTATAGCTAATTTAATGTAATTTTTATTAGTTTTAAGTTCAAATGCAACCACTAGCTAGCCCTTCCTTATTTATGTACTCCCTCCATTTTTTAAGATCTACCCAATTTCTTTTTCATCCGTTTCTTGAAGATCTCCTCATAATGTTTTATTTTCTTTTGACAAAAGATATACAATATTTTAATCATCCTTAACCAGTACACTTTCTTTTCTATGTTTTCTACCTCGTTGGATTATTATAAAACCCATATCATTTCTTCCTATTAGATAAAAAGGAAAATAGGCGAACTCGACTTTTTACACTCTCTCTAATTTGTCTTAAATGTGTATCTACAATAACCGAGTAGATAGTCGATGAACGGAGGGAATATTTGCTTAATCTTGAAAGATAATTATCAAGAAAAGTGCGGGTTGGTGCGGGTTAATTGTGCGTCTGCAATCCGTAGATGGTGCACACGTCCGTATGGTGAGGAAGGTGCGCACATGTACATGGCTAACAAGCCAAATGTACATGAATAACAAGTCATATGAGCACATCTACCATGGCTAACAAGCCAAATGAATATATGTACATCTCTATTAATATATGTTCATTGGTATTGGTCTTTATGTTCATAACCTAGTGCTTGATGTTCATCGTGCGCACCTTTCTCACCATACGGACGTGTGCACCTACTCATTTGCAGTACGTCTGGTCATTACTGTGCGGCATTGTTAATAAGATAAAACAAGTTGGGCCAAGACGGCTGGTGGCAGGTGATCAATAGCACACGAACCAGTAGAAGAATAAGGAAATTAAAAATAAGAGAGAGTTTGGTAATTTGGTCTTACAAAATTATTGGCTTGCAATTATGGCCATCTATCGACTTTGTCCACCACAAGTTGTCAGCACTCAGCCATTAGTAATTATGTCTATAAACAAAACCCATTTAATTTACCTCAACCCTACGCAGTTAGGCTATATTTAGTTCATCTTATTTTTACTGATTTGATCTGATATAAACTTATTTTCATGATCTGATATAATTTAAACTTATTTTTTCTGATCTGATATGATCTGAATTTATCTAATCTGATCTAAACTTATTTTTTATAAAACATATTATTACTGATATTATTATCACTTTTCATTTCTAGTATTATTTTTTTTATCATTATTATTATTATTATTATTAATTAATAATAATAATTAATAATAATAATAATAATTTTATAATAATAGTAATTACTTTTTTTATAAAAAAAAAAGAACACATAGTATATGAACATGCAATTAAAAATAAAAATAAAAAACACATATTTTAGGTTAAAAACATATTGTTCATGGTAAAAAGAACATATTGTTCATGTCTAAGGTCCGTTTATAATAATAATTTAGGTAGTAACGAAAAGAACATCTAATGATAATAAAAAAACATATATTGAAAGAGCATACAAATTTTATTTAAAGAACACATTCTAAAAACTAAAAGATAGATGTTTTTATACTGATGACATTATGTTTGGATTTAATTAACATGTTCTTTATTACCAATCAATTATTCTTTTTTTTATATATTATAAATAACCCTATGAATATACATATAATCATATGATCTTGAACAAAATTGTTAAATATTCTTCTTATATTATTATCCTGCTCTATATAAATTTTGTTTTTAAAGATAAGTTAAAATCCTATGAAGAAATTTGAAGGTGATGCCAACACAATTAGGTTTTCCCATGCTACTCATGTTTTATATAAACTAGTAACATCATATACTATTGTCATGTTCTTTACATATACAACATCATATACTATTTGTCATGGTCTTCACATGTACAACAACAAGAACAGCATCACATATCAAAATTGTTAATTAGAACAAATATAAAAAAGAACACGTACAAATGCCAAAGGAACATTCTTCTTATTGAACACAAATAGTTTGAAATAGTGATATCAATGACATTTATAATAATTGCAACGACATTAATAATAATTGCCAATATTAATAATTACAACAACGACAATAATAATAATTCTTTTGAACAAATGTACTAGTAAATAGTAGTATTAATAGTAAAATAATAATAACAATAATAATAATAATAATAAGTTTTTAAATATAAGTAAGATCTGAACTTATTTGATCTATTATGAACTTACCTGACCTGATCTGAACTTATTTTTTTAGATTTGATCTGATATGAAATAAGTAAAAATAAGATGAACTGAATATAGCCTTATGCTCGTTGGGTTGCCTCACAAATAACCGAGAATACATCTAGTTGGAAGTAGTTAATAGCATGGTCAGTCCATATATAAGGTTAAATGTTATATTGTGGGATTACTAATTAATATACTAGGAGTTACTTATAATTGTTGGGGTTACTTATTTCTATAATAGGGATTACTAATAATTATTGGGGTTACTTATATCCCATGTTGAGGTTATTTATTTAAGTGGTTAGATCATTATAATAGGGTTTACTTGCTTGTTATTCTTTGGCTTATATAAATTGAAGTGGTTACTAATGTCTTAATATAGTTATTTTGTATTTTATGCGCACGACCACATGGTTATTAACCATGCGATCAACCACACAGGAACTTGCTGAATATTATAATATTCAAATAGATAATAATTAACATATTATAATATTAAAACGAATAGAATTAAAGGGAAATACAAAAGGAGTGTAAAATGTTGTTTGGTCGAATGTAAGAAATTGTATTTCCTAGAAAATTGTTTTCCCTTGAAGTTTCAATTTCTAGGAATTAGCAAGAGTTGTTTACTTCCCATGGGAAAATCTACGTACATAAGTTCCATGTTTCCCTATATAAGCAACTTCCTCCATTTTGTGGGAAGTGCAACTTCCTCCATTTATGCCGACCAAACAACCTAACCTTATTTTACTCGCTAGAAAATTTTACTTCTCATATAATTTCATGTCAACTAAATAACACCTAAACATACAAACATAATATCCTGTCTTACCAATAGATATGATTTCTCATGATAGAACATGAGAGTATGTCTTTTCCTTTAGGAAAGTGTACACAAAACTGTAATCGAAATGTATCGAAGTAGGTCATAATATCTTATCTAACCAAATAAACAACATAAAATATGAGTATGTTTTTATGGCAAGATGTCTACAAAAGTTATAAGAAATAGCGTCTCAATTCAATTTAATATTGTCTTATGACAAAACATGAGATAGTGTCTCAATTCATTTTGTTAGTGTATTTTAATATACGTAAAAAAAAAAAAAGACTATATTTTATGCGAATAGACGCATTTACTCGCGTTAAAGGATATATAGTATATATACCCACTAATTTTTCTACATTTTATGCAAATAGACGCATTTACTTATGTTTATATACCCACTAATTGTTTAATGGTTTACCGCTTCTCCAGCTGTATATACCACACAAACATGAGCTCGTTTATTTCTGATCCCCTCCACAAAAAAAATACTTCCTCCGTTCCATTTTAAATGAAACACTTACTATTTTAGGCCTTTCAAAATAAGTGAAACATTACCTTATTTGGTATTCACTTCTCTCTATCTCTCTCCTCATCACATGGGTCCCTTCTTTTTTTTCTCTCTATCTCTCTCCTATTCTAAATCCCCGTGCCAAGGCCCTACGTTTCATTTAAAATGGAACGGAGGAAGTATAAAAGGTACATTTATATAAATATATTAAAAGCCGTTCCTAAACAAGGAATTGTGCCACGTGACCCTCTCCCTATGAAGTTTTAGTTCATATAATCCATGTACAATAAAAAAAATTAGAATTTGCATATAGTATAGGTATTAATCTCGTGACCTCAAGTTCATATACTAAAATTTTAACCACTAGACCAAGTTGTATTTAGTGTTATCATTTTAAAGTACAACATTAATAATATGAAACGGAGGTAGTAAATGGCAACACATGGGGGACACCAAAAAATAGAAAAAGAGAAAAAAAAAAAAAAGGAGATAACCAACTGTTTCAATTAAACGGAAAAAGAAGAAAAGAAAAAAAGGAAAATTTGTCAGAAACAACATTTTTATAAGACACTTTTTGTCAGAAACAACATTTTAAATTTTTTTTGGTCAAAACAAAACCTTAAAGTTAATTTTTTTTGTCACATTAAACCTTTAGCCGGAAAAAGACCCTTGACTTCGTTTTCAGGTGTTGACCATCCCAACCTCATCCACGAAACCACCCCCACCCCACGAAATCGGCCCCTCGCTTTCCCCCACCCTCGAAACCACCGCTTTCTTCCCCCCACCACACAAAATCAGCCCCCTCGCTTTCCCCCACCCTCGAAACCACCGCTTTCTTCCCCCACCCTCAAAACCACCAACCTACACTTCCCCCCACCCCCAAACCACCCCTTCCTTTTTCTTCGTTAGGGTTTAGGTTTGTTTGGGTGGGGATTTAGGGTTTGAGGGGCACGGTTGAGGGTGGAGGGAGGGGTCGGGGGTCGATTTTGGGGGTGGGGGGAAGTGAGGGTGGGGGGAAGAAACCGGTGGTTTCGAGGGTGGGGGAAAGCGAGGGGTTGATTTCGTGGGGTGTGGTGTGGTCTCGTGGGTGGGGCTGGGATGGTCAACGCCTGAAAACTAAGTTAAGGGTCTTTTTCCAACCAAAGGTTTAATGTAACAAAAATATTTTGCTTTAAGGTTTGTCTTGACAAAAAAAAAAAATTAAAAAGGCTATTTCTGACAAATTTTCCCAAATTGAACAAAAATTTTTTGAAAAACAAAATGCAAAGACAGTTTGCACGCATTGTGCGCATATAAGGCTAGTTTGTCATAACTTGAAATAGTGAATGTGCTCTTGATCTGTTGGGTTGACCCAAAACCAAAAATTATAGATCAAGATAAAGATATTGTCAAGCCAATACCAAAAATGACCAACCAAAAAAATTATCCGAAACTACCCGGCCCGACAACCATTATACTAGATTTAGATGCACGTAACTATACTTGTATGTACCAGACTAGACGAGACCATAACCAAAGAAAGAGTCCATTTGTTTCAGCGCACTGCGTCAAGCCAGACCACATCTTGAAGCGGAGAAAGGTCTCCAAGCTCGGTAAATTTGGTCCAGGCTGAATTGACTCTTCTTTGAATCTATCTTAATATAAGAAATTAGACCCGTATTGAGTACATGCAAAATTCTTCATTCACAGAATCCATCAAAAAAAAAACAGAGAACTCTTACCAGTCAATCCACTTTTCTACAAACAAGTCTCTACTTCAATAGTCTGACTAAAAGTAGATACTAAAGAAAGAAAAAAAAAAAAAAAAAACAATAGAAACAAAGCAGAATTTTCTTCATATGATACTCGAATGCAGAGTACGCCTCCATTTCACATTATTCATACCATTAAAGATCAAACAAACAAGAAATCCACAGGATTTACTGCTCCCATAAGATCTAAAAGCTCAACCATACCATGAGAGCTTTTTGAGCCATTAGTTTAACGTCTTAGGGGAGCAGCAGGTTAGCTAGACCAGACCACGTCACTAGATGGTTCCTAATATATATAACCTCTGCAGATTATAAGCTTAATACATTATACATGTACAACCAACTGAATGTATATACACTGTCCTTGCTCTACACCCTGTTTTAATTAAGTGTCATTTCGTGTTCATTCTATAGTACGAAAAATCTCATATTGCCCTAGTTACAAAAGAGAAGGCATGTTCCCCTGCGATCATCACCAATTAGCATATGAGAAAGTAACCTATTTTGCATTGGCATTAACACCTACTTATATATATATATATATATATATAATCCTAACAATGCATCAAATGACTGCCTTTCACATTTTCCTCCCACATTTGCACTGTACTGTCAAGTTGTACTTCCTCCGTTCCAAAATAAGTGAAACACTTCTCTCATTTATGTGAGAGCTTTTTGAGACAAGTGTTTCACTTATTTTGGAACGGAGGAAGTATAAAATTTGCACTTTAACTATAGATTGGACAAATTATTCAGATGTCATTAATTTGTAAAGCTAGACAATTCAGAGGATGAAGCTAGAGGAGGTTACGTTCGGTAATACAAGTGGATATCATAACATGCTAGAAATTTCCATTTAAACAATTTTATACTTTCAAACAGCAGGCATAGATGGCAATCATTAGAAAAATGCATCTAATTCTCTTATAATAATGACCCCCAATGTTTCCCAACTTAGATCTGCAAGAAAAGCGACATGGATCTTTGAACTTGAGAATAGACAAATGCTAAGAAATTAACCACAAAAACAGGTCATGATACTACTTTTCCTGTCTAGTCCAAAAACACTTACAGGTGATTAAATGCAAGAAGCCTATAAATTTTACTCATTTACAGGACGCTAAGCATGCTCCGAAAAATTTCAGGCACACATCATGCCTAGTTCATGAAATCAAACTGTTCCCGTCTATAAATCTTTTCGTATAAATCAACAGCCATTGACGTTAACTTGTCAGACAACCATCAATTAGCAGATAAGCACATCAAATTCATTGACCAGCACACTCACAGCTTTGATTTCTAAGAGCTAAAAGTGTTTGGACTATGAAACTTAAATTGCACCAAAGGAACAAGTAAGTATCACAAATGATCTACCTATCAAACACAGAAAAGAGTAGACAAAGAAATAAGTTTGCTTATTTTTCATTTCAAACACAATATCAGGGATGGACTCCCAAACAAAAAACATTCATATTAGATTCTATAAACATTGAATTAGCTATACAGAAGCAAAGACACCATGATGCCTAGGCAACTTGCAAAAATCTGAAATTGCTTATTGTTCTACATGACATGGATATGAAAAACAGGTCACCCGCTAAAAGAAACCAAAGAACAATGAAGGTATGCTAAGCTGTTGACTAGATTGCTTACATAGTATAGTCTTGAGTGGTTGTAATAGCTGCTTGATATGGTGGTACTCTTTCATCCTCCTCGGTCAATATTGCTGGTATTCGCATGATGAGACCAGAGCAACCACGAAGAAGGCTTTCCGCCAGAGAAACATCTTGCAGCAGATATCCACTTCTCTTAAATTCATAATAATCAGTATGGACAAAGGGCTATGGAAAAGCTATAATCTCCACTGAACAACTAAGATCAGATTGTACAGGTTGTCTCACGTACAACAAACAAATAAATCCTACAATGAAGGATATGTGCCGGCATCCTAACAACTCATGCTGCAGCCAACTGAAAAGTCATTCACAGCTTCTAGAAGCTAGGATCCCTCCATCTTGGGCTTGAAATGGGGAAAAGACCAGAAGGAGACGGAGGAAATACATATCCTGGAGAAAGTGGTGGCTGAGGGCCCGGACCCAAAATCCCAGATTGGCCCATCGGTGAAAATGCAAAATTTGGACTCAGTGGAGGTGGAAACTGACTTCCAGGTGAAAGGAGAGGATATGGTGACCTAGATGTTGGAGACAACATGTTAAAGAAACTTGGTGAAGGCAACAAGAACTGGGAAGTTGGCGATGGCAAAAGGGCACCGTTTGTTCCTGGTGAAGGCAATGGTGGCATGTTCGGGTTAGGAAGCAAGCCAGGAGAAGGTGGTTGAGCCTGGACTTGCCCAGGAACTTGTTGATGCGCAGGAGGTTGAGGTTGACCTTGAAAATGTCCAGGAACTTGTGGCTGCCTCTGAGGTTGAGCTTGAAACTGTCCAGGAGCTTGTGGCTGCATCTGATATTGAGCTTGAAATTGTCCTGGCATTTGTGGTTGCTGTTGCATCTGATTTGGCCTAAAACCTCCATCACCAATGCAACTTTGCAGTTGCTGCATATAGGCCGATATAGGAGAGAGTGCTGGATTTGTCCAAGCTCCATCACCAGGAGCAAATGACTGCATCCCTCTAGGAGATCGCTGACCAAAATGAGGCGGTGGTCTATTACTGAAAGGAACTTGAGGCATAGGAGGTCCCTGCGGCGGGGGTTGCATTTGCATAGGAGCCGGAGCTGCAACCACAGGAGGCATCGGAGGGCGATTGATAGGAGTTAACGGGGGGAGGTCTAATGCGTTGAAGCCGCATACTTGGGTGCTTAGGGGGTTATTAGCCGGTCTTGGCAAAGGATCTTGCCGTGAAGGGGAACCCGTCAACTGCTGAACAATGCTCCTGAAATCACTCTTGCTAATGTTATACACCTGGGGTTGTGGTTGCTGCCTTGCTGGGTTATTATTGCTATTAGCACTATTATTAACAAAATTAGGTTGGTGCAATGGACTCTTTCGTATGTTTTTCCCAATCTTGTTCACACCCAAGTACTCATTCGGCCTATTTTTCGACATATTCGAGTTATCCATGTATCTATGCTTCAACCCAAACTAACCAAAACAATAAGAAAGCTCAAGCAATTCTTTCAATACTATTCACATATACTCAACTGTTCCAAAACCCCCCCAAAATGGGCACTCAATACTCAAATTCCAAATCTCAATAATCCCACCAAAAAACAAACTCCAAGCAGATAACCAATATAATAAATAGGGCTAAAAACTGAACTTCAAAAAGCCAGAAAAACCATACCCTTTTCCTGCAATCACATGAATTTGCAGCACCAGATCTCCTCTAAGATAAAATCCTGAAATGGGTAACAGTAAACAAGTAGTACTCAACTTTTCTCCAGCAAAAATGCAAAATCAAGCAAACCCAGAATTTCCAACCCCACAAAATTCCAACTTTTAGATTATGTAATGCCTGAAAACTAGAAATTTGGGAGTTACTATGTTTTCAGCTTCAATTTGAAGTTAAAGAAGACAAGAAATGTCTTTGTTCTTCTTTGTATAGAGGAAACCCTACAAAGACACTTTCTAGTTTCTTCTTGAGTTCAAATTCTTTGTTAAAAACACTTGATTTCACACGAAAAATGAAACTTTCATGGAAGATCGCAACTGAACAGCATAATCTGGAAAACCCTAACAAGAGAATTTTTTTTTTTTAAGGAAAAAAAGAGGAAAGTTGAATTAAGGGTAACGTATCCAATGGGAGGAGAGAGGAAGAAAGAGGTGGGTCAATAACGAAATGAAAATGATTGTTTGAGCTAGGGATATTTTTTTAAATTTTTTTCTTGGATATTTACAAGAAAGTTAGGCATTATTTGAATTAAGTACAAGGAAATAAAATTCGTACAAGAAACTTTGGAGTTTTTTTCTAAAACCATTTCGTGAGTAACCATAATTTCACCTCATAAAATTTATTTGGAATAATTCACATGAATAATTCGAACTGATTATTTCATACTATGGATTTTTCTATAATATATAATCCCAATTATTGGGTGGTGTCTTCTTGGTTAAACAGAGAAAGAGGCGCAGAAAAGGAGTGAGAAAACTAAAAAAAAGAATCATTTTGGGAAGGTAACCTCCATAGTTGGGATTATTTTAGAATAATCCATAATTGAGATTATTATGGAGAGCACCCATAATTTGGATTTTTTTTTTTTGGTGTTAGCCAGGGAGTATCCTCCACCGAAAGTAGGGGCAATCTCCCTTGGGGTACTGAAGTCAACTTAATGGGTAGACCCCTCCCAACTTTGGTTGCTCTATTCGCAAGAATCAATAATTAAACCCCTGACCACTTGTTTAAAGGATGAGAGCACTTACCACTCACACCAACCAACTTTGGTCATAGTTTGGATTATTCTTGTGAATATTTCCTAATTTTTCTTATAATTTAACCATTTTTTTTTGTTATTGTAAATTTTTAATGTTTAACACTACATGATATTCCAATTTTAAGTAGAACATTTAGACTTGTGATTATTAAAGAAAAAATATGAATATGTACGATGTTGTTTGGTTTATATTAATACTAGCAAATTATGCACGCGATGCGTGCATAATTTTTTTAAACATAAATTCTAGTCTTTTTGGGCATAAACATGGGTAAAATTTTGAACATTAGACATTATTTTGGCTAAATTTTGTAGTTTAATTCTCTATCACTTAAGCCTTCTTTTATTTTATTCTGTTACTTATTGTTTCTTATAGGTTTTTAAAATTAAACTTGATGAACGATTAAAGAACGTTAAGTGAATTTATATAGGATTTCTTATGTTGTATTAACATAGTCTTTTGTGTTATATAAATCATTTTACTTTGTTAATTGATTGAATTTTCAATGTTTAATTTAATACTTGATTGTGTTTGTGAATTGATTGATAAAATATTTGATTGATGTAATATTCCCTTTTACTTTTTTTCAGCATAAATGAACTAAATCTTATAGTCAATGTTTCTTTTTTTGGTGGCTCAATTATAAATTGGTTGGATTTAAGTTAATTTTTAATGCTATATATTTGAGTTTGACTTTGGTTTTCCCCTTTTTTTGGTAGTAGTTGATTTACTAATGGGGCATTCAAGTAAATTAATAGGGGGACACCATAGCTCCCCCTTCCCTTATATAATAGAGATTTAACAATAATTAGATATATGGATGAAACTAACAAATTGAAGTATTAGTTAATATGTATGTTTAAAATTTGGCTATGTAATTTAGACATTTTATTAAGAAAAACAAATTAAAACAGATAGAGTAATCACTTTGACTCCACACTATTTAAATAAAATAATTGTCATTGTATTTTTCAATTAACATAAAGAAAATATAATTTTGTTTTGTTATTTTTTTAGGTAAGGAAAAACTTTAGAAGTTGGGAGTATAAGGGATTTTTCAAACTTGTCAAGAGTGAGAACTATCTCTCACTCTCTGTTATATTATGTCACTAATCACTATGGGTTAGTAATATATTTTATATATTTTTTCTTAAAATATGATTAAACATATTAGTAATAATCCAAATTATGTATATATTACTCCTATAAAGCATGAAAAGTCAAAGATCCAACTATAGGTATTATATTTTTTTCCCTTTAATAGCGAATAATGATTTGAGTTAGTTTTTTTTTTTTTTTTTGAGGGGATGATTTGAGTTAGTTAGGTACTTGGCTTTATTTAGAAAGTTGTGAGCAAATTGTCAAAGACCCAAACGTTCGGCGGGCCAATTTGGTCCCTCCTTTGGAGGATAGTCACCACTTTCGCGTCTATAATAACTTAATTAGTGATTACTGAAAAAGTGTAAAATAAGCTCAAAGAAGCGAGGGAAAGTTTCAAATGATGGGGTCAAATTCAACTAGCAAACATATCCATCCAAACAAAGATATTTGAATAATTAATTTCTTCAATTGTAATTGACTAAAGTGATTTTCGGGGCTTTTAGTCACCAAATCTTCAAAAATCAAATGCAAAACGAGTTTGGTTTAGATGACAATGTACAAACTTGACAAAATTTAAGGATATGAAATTTCAACTAAAGAGTTTGTATTAAGAAAATAGGAGTACCGCTATAATAACATATGAGAATTAAAGTATAAGGTTATATCAGATTTCTAAGTGAAATTATAAATAATTAGGAAAGTCTTATATGTAAACTACAAAGTGGGAAAAAGAAAAAAAAAAAACAAGGTTCAATATCAGAAGAAGTAGAGTGTGTCGAATATGCTAGATAATCAACTGCACAAAATAGTTCATGATATATATGATTTGACGAAATTGACGTGAGTCTTAATTAGTAAAGGCATTATCGTGTGAGGTTTTGTTAAATTCCTTTCAATTTCTATGTATATGACTATGAATCCTTTTTATGTTTTTTCCGCAACAAGCCTCTTATGTACGATCCAATTATTTTGGAGCCCTTCTTGAACAAATCTATATCTATGGAAAGCTAAAGTATTTAGTAATTTTTTTTACCAAGGAATTTGGAGTTATCCAATGGTCTTTTAAAGAACCATTCCCACATTATGTTAGGTATCAAGAAAAATCAATTCTAACTTCCAAATAAAGGTATATATTTTCTGATGCATTGATCAATTTTTGGTAATGTCATTTTTCTCTGTGGTCTTAACCAAGAAGAATATATATCAATCAATCATCAAACTATTTCCTTAATTTTATGGTTTTGTTTTTCAAGTGTGTGACTCAATTCTTCAGTAACACAGAGTCAAAAGTTAGAAAATTCATTTTTTGTAGAGAATATTTTTACGGGAAATTTCCTTAGTTATCCCTGAGGTTTGACGTAATTCTTAAATAGTCACTCACATTTGGGAAATTCCTCAAATACCCCTAAACTTTGACTTTGTGTTCAAAATACCCTTCCTAAAGACGAAATCCTAACGCCATTAGGTTTTTACCCCTCTCTCTCTCTCCGCTTCATTCTCATCTTCTTCATCTCTTCTCCCACCATCGTCCTCCATTGATGGCATCCTAAACCTTCAATTTGCTCTCTCTCCTCCACCTACATGCCTTTCTCTCTCCTCTCCATCTTCATCTTGTAAATTTTCTCCATTTTCGATGATGGTGAAGTTGATTCTTTCTCCTTGTAAATTTCTCCCAAAATTAATGATGGTTGTTGTTGAAGTTGCCATAGGAATTTATGGGTTTTAGAAATGGGTTTTACATGCCATTTTTCATTGAATGGTCATAGAAGCTTGGCCTAGTTTTTATTTTCTTCTTCGATGTTGGGGAGTTGGGTTTTCTGGGTTTGTGCTTGAATTGTATTATGAGAATAACGAGGAATGAAGTTGAAGAGGATCTGAAGTTTAGGAGAGGGAGAGAGGAAGAATATGGAGAGAAGAGGTTTAAGAGAGGTTGAAAAAGGATTGGTGAGACATTGAAATTGCCATAACTGATTGTCAAATGAGCATGGAGAGAGATGAAGAAGATGAAGATAAGAAGGAGAGAGAAGGGCATGTAGGTGAAAGAGAGAGAGAAAATTGAAGGTTTAGCATATCATCAATGGAGGATGTAGGAGAAGAGATGAAGAAGATGAAGATGGAGAGGATAGAGAGAAAACCCAACGGCGTTATGGTTCCGTCTTTAGTAAGGGTATTTTGAGCACAAAGTCAAAGTTCAGGGGTATTTGAGGAATTTCCCAAATGTGAGGGGCAATTTGAGAACTACGTCAAACCTCAGGGGTACCTGAGGAAATTTCCCTATTTTTATTCTTTACTAAAGTGCAAAATAACTAAATATATCAATGGTCAAAGTGCATATTAGCAAAAGTTCTCATTATTAATCTTGTTCATACTCAAACTGAATAACAAATATCCTATTTTCATACAAAAAATTGAAATAAGATAGCATATTCTCTTTTTACTTTCAAAATTTGTCAACTTTGCACACAATATAGTGCAAACTTGGAAAGTTCCTTAGTATTTTTGCAATTTGGATTAGTATTTTTTTAAAAAACTTTTACCAATATATATATATATATATATATATAATGGTGTGTAATGAACAGACAAATAATTAATTAAGTAAAAAGACAAGGATATTTTCGTGGTCATATTTATTTATGACCACTATAGAATTCTTCAAAGAACGAAGTATGCAAAACTATCTTTGTTCTTTTAAGTTTTTTCCACTTTTTTTTCCCACGATCTCCGAGAAATAGACTTTGACCACATTTTTCTCTTATAGTCTTATCCGTTTCATCACATCCTCAAAGTTTTGGGTTTAATATTACAAAGAGACCAGTATTGCCCCTTGCCTTTTCCCATATCCCAAATGCATGACCAATTAACCCGTATACTTCCTTTGTTTTTTGTAGTTGTACGATTTGACATTATTATGCACAAGTCATCAACCAACGTTGACTATAATTTCTCACCATTATATATGAAAAACATAATAAAGTGGGATCTTGTTAAATCTGTCATAATGTGATGATTCAAAATATATAATTTTTTTACTGATATGCAATTAGAAATATTAATGGTTAAAAATGTGTATTGAAGAAAGCGAAAAAGCAAATGGTACAACTTAAAAGCAGATGAAGTACTAGATAAAAAACATGAGAAAAACTCTAAATCTATTATTTGATCTAGGCGGTAAGCCCTGTTTTTTTTTTACTAGTTACAAGTCTTTGTTTATCTCTAGTCTCTCTCTGATGAAGTGTTGTTTTACGCATATATTGAATTATATCAATTATCAGCCCATATATTGGGTACTTGGGTTTTATTTCTCCCCTTGTGAGAGTTTTGACACTTTATTTTTGATGGTCTTGAGTTCTTACACAGATTGATTTGTTGATGACAATTTGTGCAACTTCACTAAAAATGTCAATTCTTAGAAGGTTGTCTCAAACAACAATGTGAATGACGGTTTGCAAAAGTGTTAGAAATATATCTTTTCGACGATCATGGTTTTAGCATAACAGAATTTGATTGATCCAATTTAATATGTACTTGCAAAGTTGAAATATATTTTGGGTGGATCGGGTTCACAATAATTTATTGTGCATCCAAACTGACTTTATCACACAAAAACTGACTAGTTTAAAAAATACCCGCCTATGTCATACAAAAACTGACTATATCATACAAAAGCTGACTATATAAAAGATGATTATATCATACAAAAATATCAAACAAAAACTGACTATAACAGATGATCTTCGATGCATAATTAGTTATTGTGAACTCGATCCAATTAAGTGTTTTTTAGTAGTTATAATTTATGTAGTAGATGGCATTTGACTTGAATCAATGAATTAATTTTAATCCAAAAAGAACTTGAGAATTAAAGTCTTGTGATAGGCTTTTTCCTTACCATTCAAATTAAAACCTTTATAAAACAAATTTGGAAATACTTGTCATTGCAAATTTGCAACACCAATGACCAATGACCAATCTATTACACTATTCACTGAAAGTCTCAAACCCATCACACACGCGGTGACGAGAAGTAACCACTGAAAACCACTCAATATTTTCTTGCATCAATTTGTGTTCTTGCGAGCTGCAAAAGGTTAGTATCTCTACTAGTTTTTCCGCGTATAGAACTATCTTTCTCACTTATAATTTTCATTTCTGGGTTCCAAATTACGAACTATTCGAACAATGATCATTTCCTTCAGTGTTTCAATCTTTATGTAATTTTACCTCTTCCCCTCAATGTTCATACTGAATCAAGTAATTCTAGATCTTTCCCAAGTTACAATTTGATTTTTTTTTATTTTATTGTTGTTGATTTAGAAAGTTCTCAACTGGGTTTCTCAGATCAGATTGCCACTTTTGGACTGTTTTTGTGTTTGCATTGCTAAATCTATTTATTTGGTATGTTATGCGTTGCCCATAAAAAAAAAAAAACCCCTTTTAAGGGAAAATATGTCTGGCTCGTTTGCATTTGGTGAATGAAGTTTGGAAGCTTATTTTGTGTGGAGAAAGAAGGTGAAGGTTTGGATCTATTGTTAAGAAGAATGGAACTAAAAAAACAGCTGTATTAGGGTTGGGTAATGTGGTTATTGTTGATTAGTTCATCTGTATTTGGGTCCTTTACTGGCTGTTGTTTTGTCGTTCTAGAGGAGTTGTAGCTTAACTCGTTAGCTCCAGATCAACTGATGGTTCGTCTGAATTGTCGACTAGCATATAGAATCTAAGAGATAATCTAAGAATTAGTAGTTTGTTAGTGGTGCTAATCAATGCAACCAAATCTGACAAGTTTTGGGTAGTATTACATGTTAGGAAATTATGGATGCCGAACTAGGAATTCAATGATTTGCTTGTAGATTGAGGTATTTTGTAATTTATAGGTGAATGGATGACAAATTTGTTTCAACTTGGAAGTGATTTCATCCTTTTTCTCGATGAGATATATTGATGTTTTGCTCTGAGTTTCTCTAATGTGAGATACTTAAATGTGACAAAGAACTTGTAACTAATTTCAAAAGGATAGTGTTGCCACTAATGGCTCGTTTGGTAGTTTGAAATAGCTGGTGGTAATAATAATAAATTTATACGTAATTTTGTAAAGAAATCTCATGTCGATCCCACATGGTTATAGAAGTTCTTTGTTTAACGTGTGTTTTTCTTTACAAATTTCGGTTACCACTCGATACCTCTAAAATGGTGATAGATAATTAAATGGTAATGGAATTTTATGAAGAAAAATATATATATTTGTGGATGAATAAGTATTAGCATGGACACTAGGATGAGACTTTCTTTATAAATTCTATAAATTCATCATGTACCACTATTTATTACCGCCTACTTAACAGACCGTTAGAGCACTATTTCGACCGTAGTTAGCTTTCTTTCAAATTTCTTCCCTAGCATTCCACTTTCATCTTTGTAATTGGAGATTTTATTTGGGTTCGAACCATAATATTAACCTAGATTATGCGCAAGCACAATATGGCCAATTAAAGGAACATCTCAGTTTTATTGGTATTGATGCAAAGTGTTCGCATATGTTATTATTTATTACCGCCTACTTAACAGCCCGTTAGAGCACTATTTCGACCATAGTTAGCTTTCTTTCAAATTTCTTCCTTAGCATTCCACTTTCATCTTTGTAATTGGAGATTTTATTTGGGTTCGAACCATAATATTAACCTAGATTATGCGCAAGCACAATATGGCCAATTAAAGGAACATCTCAGTTTTATTGGTATTGATGCAAAGTGTTCGCATATGTTATCAATTTTACCAAAAGTTCTATAGTTATATAACCATTTGCTCCACCTCTTTGTGCTGAAGGTTTTCTGCTTGCTCAAGATTAGTATGATTATTGTAATTCAAAGGAGTTTCATGGTTTATACCCTGCTTGTGCTTGAATACGAAATTGTTTGTTTGTCTATGTATAGGAATGCTTACTTGCAAAATTTTCAGAAAATACCTTTTGTCATCTAGTTTTGTTTTCTAGATTGGCACACTAGTATAGTTTCTTATATATTGTAAAGAGCAAAGAGGTTTAAGGGACAAAACAAAATCATGAACCAGAGAAAATTTAGGTGGATGACATAACTAGTATATCCTACAACCTCCGCTCCCTCTATATCTATTCATCTTTGTTTGTTCTTTATTCTTTTGTAATTCTTTTCTTTTAAGGGGGGGATGGGGTTGGGAGGAATGCCATTGAAGAAGGCAAAGCAAAGGTCATTGTGAATTAATATGAGAATGTATTGGGTACTCCGTACTTGTGAAAAAAAAATACAAGAGCTTTCTAACAAAGAAGGATAGTTCCGTCAAGAATTCAAGATCACTTAACGCTTCTTGTCAAAAAGAGAAAAGAAGGTCACTTGATGTTGCCAAACGTAGAGCTCACTTTTGGCTTCCTTGGCCATTTTATCGCCTACCATATTTCCATATGTGTCTTTGTAGCCTTGAATTGCCCTTGATCATTGTGAACACTTAAGATCCCTCATTTCTTCCTTCTAGTCCATTAAATATTGGAAAGTCGGCCTCTACTGGTGGTACATCAGCTGATCATAGTGATCAAGGTGAGACGCCCCTGCTAGCCGATAGGGCATGACAGCGATCGAGGTGAGAATGATCATGGTTCATCTCTTCCCCGGTGCGATGAGGGACTTTGTTTGATACCTAGGAGTTCATATTATTTATAAATATAGAGGAGGACCTACGTGGGGTCTGGGGTGGCACGTGCCCTACCATTTTTTTTCAAAGAAATTGAGTACTTTTGGGGGAAAAGACCTAAAAACAAAAGAGAAAAATACAAGGTGCATGTTAGCTGTTTAACGCAATTTCCTAGACTAAAACCGAAAGAATATTGTCTTGTAAAAAATTCTAGAAAGTAATGCTTTGAGTAGAGAGAAAAGAAAAAACAATTGTAAATTGAATATTCTTGTAGTAGAATTGTTAATACACTCGATTATTGATGATAACTATAATCTAACTAAACTTGTCAATTTGAAACAGGGGCAAAACCAGGCTTGGTTGTGGAGGGGGCCAGTTTAACAAAGAATTCTAAACATGGTTGTGGAGGGGGGCCGGTTTACCAATAAAACTACTTTTATTTTCACTTTCTTAATCTTCTTAGCCTATTATAATCAGTACAACTGGGCCTTAGGCCTCTACTATGCGTCGCCCCTGTTTTGAAAATCATGAGTTTCCCTAAAGACCTTTTGGAGCAACAAAATCGTCGATTTAGCCAAAATGATTAAACATTACAAATAATTTAATCAGAATTTAGATAACTTTTCGAGTGTCATTTTATGATTGTTAGATTTATTAAAATTTTAGTATGCTATATTGCTATTAGGTCGGTTGATTTCAGTGCCCTGCCAAATTTGCAGTCCTAGATCCGCCTTAAAGTGACAAAGTTATAGTCAAAATCCTGTGCTCTAAGTGATGCTAAGTTGTCAATCACTTAAGTGGTCTCTGAATTTTTTTACCAGCAGACAGATTCATAGAGGAGGGATTTCATTGAGCGACTGGTAGGAGGGCCTTTAGTAGAGGCCTTGGGTCTAGGCGAAATGGAATGAACTCTAATGTCAAGAAATTGACGGACTGTTATCTGTGAAGGGGACGGGGTTAATATTGAAAGATATAGTGGTTTCTATTTTCCATAGTTTTTCATATTGTGAGGGGAAAAACTGAAGATCTGGCAAGTTATTGTAGATGCCTCAATAGAGATAAAGGTAAAGACTTCAGAGGTTAAGATTTCAGAAGTACAGTTTCCCCGCAAATATCTTCTAGCTCATAGTCCCTAATCACAACATCCTTAAACTAGGCAAAAGGAGAAGAACCCTTAGGGTGGACATTTCCCTGGCAAGAGTAGAATTATTATTTGTTCATTGACTAGGCACTAGGCAGCTGACCAGAGTACCAGACAAAGAATTGGATTTTTGGACCAAGTAATGTGGAGACCTTGTAAGTCTAAGAAAATGTGTTAACAATGCACACATCTTTGAGGCCTTTACCATGTCCTCATATAGCTACTTGTGCCTTTGTGGGAAGATGCATGATAGAAAGTCAGGAACTTCAAACCTGTGGATGGGGCTAGCCAAAATGGATATTAGGGTAGCGTTCTGTTCAACTTAATTTGACTTATTTTCTAAAAATAAGTTAAGATTGTTCCAAGAAGCCTTAAATTTAAGTCTGAATATGTTCAATTATGTCAAAATAAGTGGGATAGAACACACCCTAGAATGTTCAAAGAGGAAGATAGTGAATGAAATTTAAGTTGCAGGCTTGCAGTCAAGGTCAGTGAGGCAGTGGCTAACAGCCAGTTTCTCGTCATATGGGCAAGTTTTATGGCATCCTTCTCCCAGGCAATTATTAAATCAAATTGAGTGCTAGAAAGTTAGCTCAGACAACAATATTTAGGGTAGGAACCAAGGATATGGATGTATTAATATTGATACTAGACCACTGATTAATACAAACTAATTCACATTCGAGAGTAAGGCTCTCCACAACTAACTTCTCATTGCAAATCACTCAATGAGGCTACTCTTATTCCCTACTACTCTCTTTATACTACTGAGCTGAAATTCTCATTCCATTCATTCTCTGCCACCTGCTGTGTCCTTTCTGCCAGCTGTAGATGATTGGTACTAGGAATAAATGGATATTCCCCTGCCAATCATTTCCTCATCATTGCCTGCTGTCAATCTTCTAGAAAGTGTGGTGAAAACCCCTTTTTACCCCTCCTGGTGTATGTGATCAGCTTCTCACCAGGTGGGTGTCTTGCATTGAGATTGTTTGACTATGAGAATGAGTGAAATTGTTTACAAGATCCTGCCTTGTTATAATGGAAGTAGTTTTGTAGATGCTGGCATTCTGCAGATAGATAAATGTAAGAGAGGGGGGGATTGAGAGGGATAAATGGAGAGAAAAAAAAGTACTCACCTCTCGTAAGAACCTTGTTTGCATTTTTCATACCCTTTTTAATAAAGAACATTTGGAGGATGATGTTTGGCTGTTTCAAAGTTATGTCATAAGTTCTAATATGAAGCTTCCATTTAGAAATGTTTCGTTTGATGAAGTCTTCAACTTTTATTTATTCAGGGTGATTGCTTTGGACCGCACAGTCTTTATCTCTGCTGTTGAGGGATTATATGTTTGGGTGTCTTGTCAGGATTCCAGAAGCTTGCTTTTGTGATATTTGTATTTCTGAATTCAATTTACAGTCTTACTCCAATAAAAAAAGGTTATTGTATGCAATGCACTAGAAAAAAGGATAATAATGAGTCTACATGTACGCAAAGAGTATTACAATATAATAAAATTGTATACTTTGATGATGATGATCTACTAACTCGAAAAGCTCTTTATATCGCATGACTGCACGGGACTCATGACAACTAGTGTTTCCTTTATGTTGTTGATGACTTCCACTCTAATGCATTTTACCCCTTTTTCTTTACTTTCTCATGTGGCTGTGGGCGTGACCAGATATGTGGAATGGCATTGAGCCATGTTTCTGGGTAAGATCAAGGGCCCATGGGGGAGTAGGGGATCCCCAACAATGAGCCTGGTGAGAGTCGAACCAGGCCTCATGTCTGGAATTTGGAATTCTTGGGCAACTGTCCCAAATATTCTTTTCATGTTTGTTCTAAAATGTAGGAGTGTTTCTTGTAATTTTTCACAATCTGGTGTAAGTAATACTGCTTTACCAGTGAATTTCGGCTTTTTCCTTTGTGAAAGTCTGAGCTAGTTTATGTGATCAAATTCACATTCTTTTTGCGAGGATCAAGTTCAGGCAGTTCGTTGCACATGTTTCTGAGCTGAAATCCGCAACTTGTCTTGTTTGGAGTTTGAATTTTTTTTGACGTTTTTCGCGTCTCAGAATGAGTAAAGAGCTAGTTCGTTTCTTTGACATGAAAGCAATATGTTTCTAGGTGTGGGAGCAACTATTCGCATTGCATTGTTGATGGTCGAGAAAGCAAGGTGGGCTTGATATGCCTACTAGAAAACCACTGAAGAGTGAATCAAATCCACAATATCCTAATATCAAAGCTAAATGATTACCTTTGTAATCAATCTCTACCAATTTTACAATTAAAAATATTGCAGTTAGAGGCTGTCAAGAGATGTTCTATAGAAAAGACAAGATAGTGGTGACACAGTCGAGCCATGTATTAATGATAACCTTGTAAGTACTCTCTACAAGTTTCACATACAAAAGGTGCCCACCTGAACACAAGATACAATGGAGCAATCTGATGTAAGTAATGGTAGCAAAGACCTCAATGATGTTATGTATCGTCGGCTGAAGAACAGAGAACGACAACGTAGATACAGGGAACGGAAACGTCTACGAACTGATGTCAGCAATGGTCATCTCACCAACCAGTCATCCCAGATGCAAATTGTATCACTGCCAACAAATAGGACTGCAGAACAGGCTGTAACCCGTGTCCATTGTAGACGAGATTGGAAAAAGGACGCAAGGAGGGTCCATGCAGCCAAACCAGAAGCCATATCAAAAGGACTTATTTCCAGTGGTCAGTCTTTAGCCTGTGAAAATCACATGCCACATGTTCCTTTGGGTACACGGGAAGTAGAACCAACTTCGAAAAGCGAAGTTTCTTCTGAAAACTATCGTCACCTGAATGATAGTGAGAAAATTAGAAGTAAACCCGGGAGAAGAGATTGGAAAGCAGAGGCAAGAAACAAGAAATAGGTAGCTCTCTTTTTCAATAAGTGACACTTTAAGTTTTCGGGTGTCTTGAAATGGCAGTGGAATTTCTCCCACTTACATCATCTGTATTTATATATTCTCAATGGTTTGAATGCAGATTTATTGCAGCAGTGAACCTATTCTGTTCAGCTGCTTTGGATCTTCCCAAATGGTGTAGGCTCTCTGCAAGTAAGGTCAGTAACTGGGTTATCAGAAAGACTATAGTAAAATGAACTAGAAAATTTAGAATACCAAAAGACAAGTTTGTGACTTGACATACATTACATGCCAAAACAATGTCACCACAATTGACTTAGTGACTAGCTGTTTGTATGCTGCTTGTGTTTTGTATGCCTCACCTGATGTGCTCTTATTAATTATCCATAGTCATTTGCTAAAACTCATTGGTTGCAAAGATGACTTTGGTATTCTTATACATATTGAATCTCTATCTCTATTTGAAAGTTTGTGATGGATATATTTCTTTGTTTGTTAAGGTTGATGGTTGGTGAAGATGAGTAATGACTGATGAGAAACTTCTATTCTTGTATAGAATGCGTGATGTATGCCAATTTTAAGTAAAAAATCTGGCAATTATATACACCTCAGTTGGTTTGAGTCTCATGAAACCAGCCATTTTTGGCAGGTCAAACCCTAACGGTCTATTTGGTTAATGGTATTAAATGGTGGTAATGGTAATGCTTTTTAGTGTAAATTTGTGAAAATATCACCAAGCTAACATCCATGGTAATGAAATTTGATGTCAAAACATGTGTTTTCCTTCATAAATTTCCATTACCACTTAATACCACCTTCCCAAGTGGCAATGGATGGTAATGAAATTTTAGGAAGAAAATTTTACACAAAGATCCTGATGTTGACATGAGAATGCCTTCACAAATTTGCACTAGAAATCATTACCATTGCCACCATTTAGAACCGCTAACCAAACGAGCCGTAATTGTATTTGTGCATCTACCCAACCGATACAAACAGCAGAAGTGCAGAACATAGCTCTCGGAAGATAAATGCATCAGGATCTTTGTGTAACCTATCTTATTCTAGGACCTAAACTCAAAACAACAGAGGCTGTGGATTCTAGGGTACCATTTTAAGAAACTTCATAACTGTTAGCCTGTTCCGGTATGGGAATGAGTGTGTGTTAGTTCATACTGTATGTAATCTTGTATGGAAAGCAGATTAGGCAGGCTGCAAAGACAGAACATGCTAACTACCCTCGAGGGTTTGTTGAGGAAAAACTCCCTATGATGCTAATTGCTAAACTCATTTTATAAACCGGTAATTAAATTGTGCTTGGGTGTAAAAAGTACCCGAAAGTAGCACATGGAGGGGTATTTGTGGTGACGCCTTGAGTTTTCATTGGACCCGCACACGTGGAGTTCTTGCTAGGAAGCTGTAATAGTAGGGAGGTTGAGATATGTGACCTGTTGTCTTATGTATTGATGGTCTGAGTTGCTTCATGTTACCGTTGTTGCCAGCCGGATAATCATAGCTTTGGGGGTTTACATTGTTTAGGGTTTTAGGCACTTGACCAACACCCATGCAAACCCTCAGCAGTTGGCCTACTCCGAAACACACAAACTTTTCACTCATGCTGTAAGTAATCTCAGCAGAAATAGTTCTCAGAAACTCTAGCCGCTTACTGATTACGTGTAAATATGTGATCACCCTTGCAAGCTAGACACTGAGCATCCTGCGGACTACATGGTCCGGCAACAGATGTTTTTGATTACATATTGCAAGCCTCCACGACTGCACAAGTTGCACCTTTGCACAACGGATGTTAATACCCCCTTTATCCCTCTAAGGTTGCCCATTAGAGGAACGAAGGGAGTATAACATACAGCTCGAACCAAGCAAGACTAAAATACTCTAGTGTTTGAGATTCACACATTAAGTGGCCTTATAATGTATGTTTTGTAATTGAACCTCATCATCGTTTAAATAGCGGCTTTGTAACATCATGTTTGTAATTAAATCTCGTGATATTTAATTAGTGCTAATTTGATTACAATGAAATCGTACTAAAACATGGAACATGAACATATATGCAATTTTTCTAAGGAAAATTTGATAGGAACAGTCCCAATTATGGGCGTTCCACCATTTTCAGTCCCAACTAAAGATTATTTCTGAGTGGTCCCAACTTTGCATCATTTTTGCCAAATTTGGTCCCAGATGACTCATTACCTGTTTAACAGGTTAAATTTTATTTTTTTTATTTCTTAAGTCACTCTATTCTTCCTTTTTCTCTCTCCTATCTCATTCCTTCCCTACCACCCCTTTCCCTCCCCCGTCACCCCCATCCCCAGCCACCCCCAAATCCCACCCCCCCTCCTTTTTCTTAAGTCACTCGGAATGTTCTCGCCTCTCATTCTCCAGCCTCCATTCTCGCCACCCCCAAAAACCACCCTGATGCTCCTTGCTTAAAGTGAATAATCCTCCCATTTTTGTCGGATTTTATACATTCACTTTCGATTTTACATCTCCGGTAATTTCCAACTTTTGACATTGTTGTTTCACTTCGCAAAAAAAAGCTTCAATTTTTTATTTTTTGAACAAGAGAAATACCCACCTTCCGAATTAAACTCGGGGTTTTTTTTGTTGTTGCTTATTGTTATATCATATATGGGTCAAAATCTTCAATCTTTTCCGCCACTTCGCAATCATAGTTTGTGAAAGAGAGTAAGAGAGAGAGAGAGAAGAGAGCAAGATTGAATTGAGTGCTTGTGAAGATTTCAAGTCGTGCAAGATTAAGGGGAATCTTCGAAAACTTACATGGGATGTCTTCTGATAACATTAAAGGTTTAATATTGGCTTTATCATCCAATTTTTTCATCTGGACAAGCTTGATTGTTAAGAAAAAAAGGTTAAAGAAAGCTGGAGCTAGTGTTGTTTTTGAGGAGTCCCTGCCACCCCCAAAAGGTTAGTTGGTGTTTTAGGTGGCTTTTGGTGGTGCGCTGATGGTCGGAGTTTGGAGGGTTTATGGCACCACTGCGGTGGTGCGTAGGTGGCCTACCCAAACAGAGGAGAGACAGATAAAAGTGATGCGAAACAGAGGAGGGGGAGGCAGAGGGGTGGTGGGGGACGTAGGAGGGAGGAAAGAGAAGGAGGAGGAAAAAAAATTAACTTGTTTTCTGTGCCGGAGATTGGGCGGATTTTTGCCGGAGAATTGTCGGTGTCGACATTTTTTTAGAGGAAAGGGAAGGATGAATAAGGGGTGTGATTGTTGTGTTGTGAATAAAAGAAATAAAAAAAAAAAAGAAAAAACGCATTTTACCTACTATAGCAGGTCAATGACCTGTTAGGACCAATTTTGGCAAAAATGATGCATAGTTGGGACCGCTCAGAAATAATCCTTAGTTGGGACTGAAAATGGCGGAACGCCCATAGTTGGGACTGTTCCTATCAATTTTTCCTTTTTCTATTTACACCTGATTATACTTCTATGGTTAAGGAGAAGTGCATTCCTTTTTAAGATTTGAAGTACGAGTTGCATGCTTTCTTGTTTGATGTGCCACCTAAGCTATAAAAGGAGCAAATTTTTAAAAAATCGTCCAACCAAACAAAGCTTTAGCACTTCCATTAAATTGTTTTTTCCTTGCATAATTACTTATCCACGTATCTGTATTATCATTTGTAATGCCTCTTTGGTGTAGATTTTCTACTACCTAATACATAGACATTTGAACCTTTTTTTAAACAGAAAACTCTGCTCTCTGTTCTTTTTTTTTTTTTTTTTTTGGTGTGAAAAGGAAATATCCTTACTATTGACTAATATTACTAATATAATTTGCAATTCGAATATCCATGCAAAAAGATCTTAAAATTCAGTTTGGACTTTAGATATCATCCACCATTTGATTTATTTTAATAATAAAGCATTAAATATATATATTGGAAGAATCTAGATTTTATAGAATATGTTACTTTGGAGTACCACTTCCTCTTTTGAGACATTGGAAGATAAAAATGAATTATATATGTAGATTCGGAAGCAACTATTTCCAATTGTCAAACAATTATGAGGGAATTAGATTCTACATTTGCCCATGCATGAGAAAGATTAGTAAAGTAGGATAGAATATTATACCACAACAGGATAAACTAGAAATCATAACGAACATTAAGACTCTGTTTAGTTGGACGGAAATTCTACAATGAAAAAGTTGGAATTTTTACTTAGACATTGGATGGTTTATCTTTTATAGCAAAATCTAACACCAAAAGAATCAAAGAATGACAAAAAGGAATGGAAAAAAATGCATAAAAAGTTGTAGTTTACATATGGAAAACTCCCTTTCCACTTCTACCCACCCATTCACCCCTTGAAAAAATTCAACCAAATTAGACATAAATGCATACATTATGATAATAAACTCTTTTATAGCTCCTTCAATGATAGGGGTAAAAGGAAATAAGAAAAATGAAATGGGAACTCATAGATTATCTTTGCTTTGATCTCCTGGCTTCCCTTTGCTGGGCTTCCAAGTTTTCAAAGCTCCAATCCCTTCTAATCCCACCACTCCTCACCAGCTTTGGCTCGTTCATAAGATCATCATCGTCGTATGAGAATGGCACTGCTCCGGTGCTCCCATGCCTACGGTGGTGCATCTTCAACTTCTTAGGATTTGCACCATTTGTTGGTTTAACTTGGTCACAACAGGGTGGTATAAGGTTTCCTGACCAACTCCTTTCAGCTAATATCTTATGACGAAGTATGCTTGATAAATTTTTAGTAGTACTAGATTTATCATCATCAACAATAAATCTCTTGTTCATGTCGAAATCGGAGTCTGTTCTTTGAAGAACATGGCAACAATTTAGACTCATTTTTACCCTTTTTTCTTTTTTCCTGGATTAATCTATAAACATGTAGACTTTACATGTCTAGGTTGAAGCTTAGAATTTGATGGGTCATGGATGGGAGAAAAAAGAAAAAAAAAAGAAAGGGGGGGTTAGAGGGTTTGGGGAAGGGAGCAAAAAAAAAAAAAAGAATAATATTTTGAAGGATTCAAGATGAAAAATAGTAAAACCAGGAAAAAGAGCTATGTTTGGATAACAACTAGTATTAACTAATGTTAATGTAGCTTAATTGCCGCGAAACAAGGTAAACCAACGGTAATTTGTGATACTAGATGATATTGCTTAGCGAAGTTTGGATCCATATTATATTACAGAATAAGCACATAAAATGTATGGGATAGGAGTATATCACAACATATCCAACAAAATTTCAGGAGTGGAGATTAGTAAATAACACTCATCTGCGTCATGTTAATTTTTGCACTAATACACTATCTCCGTCTGGATTTATATCAAAATATTAAATTTGGTCTAATCTTATTTGATTGTATTTTGTTTTTTTTTAATATGTATGTTAGATGTCATCTCATCTTCAATTAATGAAATTTCTCTCTGAAAAAATTAGATTACGAAAATCCACGTGATAACTTCTTTTTGGACATAAAATATTTCCTTTTGTTTTCTTGAGGTGGATAAAGGTTGTAGTTGTATATTTTGTCTTTATACTTTAATTTAAAGTGTGGTTGTGGGTTGTAGTTTGGAAGCTATCCATTATAATGATACAAATTTTTATGAGGATAAAATTCATTATAATGGATAAAGCACTAATACCATTATAAGATGCTTTTTGTATTTTAAAATTTCTTTTATCACCAGTTCCTTGAAGTTTGGAAGCTATAGAAAACGGAGAATGATTCATATGGAGTATCTAGTGGAAGAGGTTGAAGTGGTGGAGTAGTGGCATCGCTTCCCATCTCATATCCTTGAGGTCTAGGGATCAAACTTTATGAGACTCATTTGAGGATTTCCCCTTATTCCCCCCTCAAGTGAGTCCCCTCCATATTTAGTGAGTTTTGTCCATTTGAGATATAGGAGTTTTTTTTTTTTGGGCCCCCTTCGTAACCCGTGGTAAGATTGAATTTTCTCTGCCATTACTTCACACGCGGGCCACTCACCCAGAGGCCCAACAAGCCCCAAACCCCCCCTTCCCCCAAACAATATTGAAATTATGCTTCCACCAAAATTTGAACCTTGGTCTCCCATGTAGGAGATAGGAAACCATATCATTGGACCCTTGTAATTCTACTAAACACATGTAGGAGGGGGGTAATGGTGATAAAGTGAAAAAAATGAAAATGATATTAGGTTGTAGTAGAAGATAATTCTGTTAACTCGGAAGGAACTACAAGAGGGGGGGGTGAATTGTAGTGTGGAACTTATTGCCAAATAATGCGGAATTTAAAACATAAGCAATAAGGAACTCAATGTGCAAGATAGATTTTTACGTGGAAACTTCTTGTCCCAATACAAGAAGAAAAACCACGACCTCCTCAGGATTTAAACTCTTCACTATAATAGGGAACCTCCTTTGTTACAACCTATTACATGCGCAAGTTCCACTCAGAACTCCAACTCTCTCACAAGTTCCACTAGGAACTTTAACACTCTAGACTTAACTCTAAGTCCCTTAAGAGTTCCCACAACTCTTTACAACAGATTTACTCAAACCCTTTACCCCTGGATAGACTTCACCCCAAGTCTACGCATAAACAATAAGAACTTACCCAAGTTCCTTACTCGAACTTGATACAAGAATTCACTCAAACCCTTTAAAAAGTTCCCATTACAAGAGTTCACTCAAACCCTTTAACCCCAAACTCAAATACATACGCTTGATAATTTGGATTAACTCTAGTATATAGAAGCTGAATAACTGTAAAGGAACATGGCACTCGTAGTAACTTGGAACTCACAGGAACTGACTCAAAACAAGGAATATAAAATATAATTCTTACGGTAACTTTATTCCTTAAGCTAGACCTTATGGAATGACATAAGTCAGACACTATGGAAAGACACCAGTCAGACACTATGGAAAGACACCAGTCAGACACTATGGAAAGACACCAGTCAGACAACTTAAAAAGAATACATAAGCTTCTATTTATAGTACGTTCAAAACTTGAGCACCACTTCCACTTATTTCTCCACTAACCCATGATCAGTTAGTTGGGAGAAACTTGGGGAAGAAGCAGTCAACTTCTTGGGCACAACCTATGTCACGTTTATAGTAAAGCAGTTAGAGTAAAAATAGGAAACAAAAATAAAATAAATACTTGGAGAAAAAGCTACGTTTTATCAAAATATAATCCAAGAGATATTTTTCTAAAACTCACTTTTTATTTATTTTCTTATGCAAAAATATTTTACTGAAAACTTTTTTCATAAACCCGACATAAGTACATGAGTTTACGTTCGTACAGAACTCGCGTCTACAAGTTCCCGCACTCAAAAACTCATTGAACGTAATCTCAAAAACTCATTGAACGTAATATAAATCTAGCTTTTATTTTCCAAAATCGATAAGATAGAATTAAATAAATTAAAATCGGAATCCTAAATTAAAACCGATTTTATTTAAAACTTATCTTTTTATTTAAAAACTAAATCTTATCCTAAAACAACTAATGCATATTATCTAAAAATAATTAATCAAGTAGAGATTTATTAAGAAACAAACTCTAAATAAATCCTACATATTAAGATAATAATATGCAACAACTTACCGACTCGTAAATACTTTTGACTCTAAGTTCCATGAGTTCCTTTTGGTACCTTGTTCCTTTACCTTTCACGTTTCCACATACTTACATGAATCCTACAAAGTAAACTCATACTTCCTGTCTTCATGATCCATGCTGCTCTAACTCAGGAACCGCACAATAGCTCCACCTCTCGGAACTTCAACGTGCTAGTTCCTTTAAGGAACTTCGCACCTATAGTTCCTGCTCGAGAACCGCTTGTTTCAACTATGAAACTTCGAGAATCGCTCCCACGCAGAACCGCTCCGACTCGAGAACCGCTCCCATTCGAGAACCGCATATTCAATGTTCCTCTTAGGATATACCTAGGAGGAATCTCGCTTTTTGTTCCTTCTAGGAACTCTTCTAGGAACTTTGTTTGTGCTTGCTTCTATAACATTTTTCTTGAACTCTTCATGATTGGTTCCATCTTAGGAACTTACATAAAATCTAGCAAAGACATCTCGTATAATCAAACTTCTTCTCTCTTTGGATTTCTTCCTCAGGAACTTCGCTTATTGGATTTCTTCTAGGAACTTCACTTATTGGATTTCTTCATGATGTGATATATTTAACCTTTCATGACTTGTTCTATGGTAATGTAATATGCACATTTCAAACACACATGTTAGTTAGATAATCATGATTTGTTTACCATCATCAAAACACTACATGCCTCAACAATATTCCCCCTTTTTGATGATGACAAACAAATGATGCTTATCACAATTAAATAATAAACGGTGTACATTAATTCCCCTTAACAAACAAGTCATGCATGTATATGAAGGAAATATCAATATAAGATAAACACATCATACAAAGAACTTTCATCATTTAAGGATTTAGACTTAACTATGCTTGACTATAAGCATCATACATATTCTTCCCCCTTTTGTCATTATCGAAAAGGATCATCTTACACACATTTTGTTTTAGGTAAATCATATACACATATTGTTATATGCTACACTTACCACCATAAAGGTTAAACACCTGTTACTCCCAAAAGCCTCAAGAATCTCAATTTTCAAACTTAGGATACATGTACTACACAAATTTCTAACTCACAATCCAAAGACCCAACTTCAAAACCATCGAAGGAACTTGACAAATAATTAAATAAAAGTCAAGAAAAAATCAGATTTGAAAGTCAAGAATGGATTAAGAGATAGGACATTGTAATATCCGGCTCAAAGAATATGAAAGAAGTTTATGGAATAATTTGAGTAGAGGGAACTTGAGAGATATTGTGTGCTCTATGGTTTAGACTTTTAATAAGAGGTTCTCAACAATAATTAGAGTTGATTACTTCACTTTACACTTTTGAAATCTCTGCCAAACCCCGCACACACCTTGATATGTATCAATTAAGTTCACTTTTACTCAACCAACCAACCATGAGGAACTCATTACCCGAAAAAACTTGGACGAATTTATCTTTGTAATCAAGTTCTTCCAATCTTTCGCTTATGTTCCTCTTCTTAAATCATCAAATCCATGAGTAAACATTGTCACAACCATATATATGAAAAATTGACTTCTAGGAAAGAATAAAGATTTGATCACCCTTGTTTACTTTTTTCTTTTTCCTTTTTTTTTTTATTTTTTTTTTTTTTGTTTTTAAAACAAGGGTGTCATTACAAATTGTTGCACTTTTCCTAGAATGTCACGTTTACCTACATACGTGAAATCCACCACTAAGAATGAAAACATATATACTGATTCCTTCCTTATTCCCCCTGAGTTCCTTACCACTCCTTCATCAATAGGAACTTATATGAGTAGTTCCATCTAATGATATATCGTTCTGAGCATCAATTGATAAATCATAAAATACTTGCTTCTCACTTTTTCCATAACTTCCCCCTCAAAATGTATTTACCATTTATCACTCTTTATGCATCATTGAACCATAAAAAGTCATGAATTTTAATTTAGAGCACATGGGAATTTGGAGATTTAAAGTGACATGATATGAATGGAATGAGGATTTAATCAATCAAAGGGTATTTGAAGAAATGTGGTGTGAACTGATGATAGTTGGCTAATAATAGGTTTGTTCCCTCTAAAGGTTAAATGAAATATATTATGGGAATTTACCTGTCTTGTTCTATCAAGGTTTCTTTCATTGTACCTTTGGCAACTTAGGACTTTTATGTCTGACGGCATCCACAGTTCTATTATGAGACCTCTAACACTCTTAGGCAAGTGAGTATGCCTTTACGACACAAAAATTAAGTGTAACATATTTACGCTAGTGTGCATGTAATCAATTCAATTTTAGTATGTGTAAGAACCCAATTCGACAAAACTTTTTGGAAAAGAATATGTTTACGCTTAAGTCATACTTCATCAAGTCTTGTTCCTCTAAACAGTCCATGAATAGGTGAAACCATAAAGAACATATATTCACATAATTTAAAGCAAGACTTATAAAAGTTATGCATTCATATTAATAATTTAACGATGTAATTTATTAATTGTGATACAATGTGAATAGGAACATCATAACTTAAGTCACATTTCACCATGAATATAAAATTACCTCAATTACTAGGCTGATTTTGATGACTTATTTTTGAGTTTCTGAACTGCTAGTTCCATCATTTTGATGTCTTTACATCTGATGGAAACTTTCATACCAACTCGACGCGTACTTATCCTTCTTCAAAAGTTCCTTGACATATTTTTGTCCTTGCATCATTATATTCCAAGAGAGTAATTGTGTTCCCTTATCATGCTCACGTACACATTTGCTTATAAGGTTAGCAAAAACCCTTGCATAAAATAGTTAGTTGTACCAAAAATATTATCCATATAACAATATACAACTACTAAGTCAATTCCTCTTGAAAACAGAAATTATTGTTAATTTTGAAATCATTTTTGAAGAAGAAACTTGATGTTGTTCCTCATAGATTTTCCAGCAATAAAATTTAGTTTGAATGCCCTAAAAATCTATTGAGAATAATCTAAATCCCATGTAAGCAACAAGAAAAAATAATAGACAATTATCTTATGACCTAGCTACATGGATAAAAGTTTCCTCAAAGCCAATACCTTTGTTTAGTTGTTCCTCTCAACAACTAACCTGTATAGAGTTCCTTTGCCGATGTCTCTGTGAATGAGACGTAGGAATAGTTCTTATGTTCCAGTTAGAATCAAGGAACTCGGTTATTGGAACTGTCTGTTCCTACTAATCTGATAGGAACTCGCTTCCACATATTCATTGAGTTGAACTTTTATTTTATGAACTTGAACTGAACCTTCACTTTTTAAGCTCTTCTCCATGAGGTCATATAGCTGGCTATTGTTGCTTTTGAGAGTGACATATTATATGTAAGAACTCTAGCTCTATAGGAACTTGTGAGTTCAACATAAAAAATTAAAAAAAATCTTTAACCTGTTTACTGGAAAAAACAAGTTAGTCTCATAACAAATATGTCAACTCTTAATAACACATTATATATCATTTTGCTATAAACTCTGTGTTTCTAACAATTAGAGGTGCGTTCTAACACAACCTCATTGCTTCTATTTTTAAAGTTCCTTAGATGATTATATTCTTATTGCTATTAATTACCAAGACACTTAAAATCAAACGCTTAAGAACATAATACCAATGTTTTCTCCTTTGAAGATCTCATAGGATGTCTTGTTGATCAACTTCTAATCATTCCTTTGTTGATGATTTAGCAAGTGATATCGATTGCTTTTTCTTATTTGTTCATTTGCAAAACATTAGCAAAGAGTATTCTGCCATGTCTTCCAAAGTTCCATTCATTATATTTGCCTTATAATTAATACCTTGTTCCTACATACATCATCAAACTCATCTGGAATTGCAACCAAGTTCCTAGGCATTGCCATCATATGGAATCTTCTATCTCAAAGATAATCTCTGGAGCTCTTTTATTAATTTCAGGAACTTGTTCCCAATGTGTTCGTTCCTTTGATGGAAGAACATGAACTTGTTCCTTCATTTGGGTTGTCATAAACTATGAAATATACTCTGTAAAACAAACCCAAAAAGAGATACTTTGTGCATCTTAATGTTAGTAGGTTAGTCAAAAGTGATAACATAATTCAAGCATAAAAATAGAATAAACATAAAGTTCCTTAGTAGAGTACTCCCTTTAGAATGTCGTTATAGCCTTAAGTCCAAAGAGGTTCAACATTCAATGACGAAGAGTAGTCAACAACTAGTGTGTTTCTCTTGGGAACTCGGATATATAGGAACAGGAACAAGAACTCATGCTAGTATAGACCATTTCACCTTGTGAAAACATTTAGTTGTTCCTAACCTGTTGATTCATTTCAGCGTCCTTGGAACACTATTAATTCCACCTAATTAAAGTTTGAGTTTCTTGATCCAAAACTAATTTTTATGCTTTTGATATTTTAGTTACCTCAATTATCAAACCTACAAAATAAACATTAATATCCTGCACAACATATTAAGAGAAGACAATATATATAAACTTGTAAAATAACTTCTCTTTTCTAACCAAAACAAATCTATATAACTATCTCTACTTAGTAAAAATCAACATGCATACATATAATAAAAATTCAATAAACTCAATATGCATGGAAAAACACTTCTTTGGCAAATAAATGAAATAGACATATATTCCCTTTGCCTAAAGAATAAAGTTTCCTTTGTAGGGAAACTAAGTTCCAAGAGTGACAATATGCATTGTTCCAATACGAATAGTTCCTTGAACCATTTCTAGTCTACTGATTCTTTGATATTTAAAAAACAATTTGGAAATCTGAATTTTGTTTTTCGAAAACAGTTTTAAAGTTATCCAAAATTGCTATAAAAACATCAAAACCAAATAAAACCATTTTACTAGAAATACTCTAAGGAACAAGTTCCAATTTAATATATGCGTATAAAGAATATCTCAAGGAAGAGATACTTACATCAAAGGGGTGGTTGATAGTCCTTGAGTGACTTTAAATTGATGATAAAAAATCAGCTTCCACTTGTTCCTTTGAAAGACGTAGGGTGGAGTTCCTTTCTCGTACGGGTTCCTTCTTCTTGCAGAACTTCACTCGGACAGGGTTGCTCGCTTATCAACGAGTTCCGCTCCGATACCAATTGTTAACTCGGAAGGAACTACAAGAGGGGGGGTGAATTGTAGTGTGGAACTTATTGCCAAATAATGCGGAATTTAAAACATAAGCAATAAGGAACTCAATGTGCAAGATAGATTTTTATGTGGAAACTTCTTGTCCCAATACAAGAAGAAAAACCACGACCTCCTCAGGATTTAAACTCTTCACTATAATAGGGAACCTCCTTTGTTACAACCTATTACATGCGCAAGTTCCACTCAGAACTCCAACTCTCTCACAAGTTCCACTAGGAACTTTAACACTCTAGACTTAACTCTAAGTCCCTTAAGAGTTCCCACAACTCTTTACAAATGGATTTACTCAAACCCTTTACCCCCTGGATAGACTTCACCCCAAGTCTACGCATAAACAATAAGAACTTACCCAAGTTCCTTACTCGAACTTGATACAAGAATTCACTCAAACCCTTTAAAAAGTTCCCATTACAAGAGTTCACTCAAACCCTTTAACCCCAAACTCAAATACATACGCTTGATAATTTGGATTAACTCTAGTATATAGAAGCTGAATAACTGTAAAGGAACATGGCACTCGTAGTAACTTGGAACTCACAGGAACTGACTCAAAACAAGGAATATAAAATATAATTCTTACGGTAACTTTATTCCTTAAGCCAGACCTTATGGAATGACATAAGTCAGACACTATGGAAAGACACCAGTCAGACACTATGGAAAGACACCAGTCAGACAACTTAAAAAGAATACATAAGCCTCTATTTATAGTACGTTCAAAACTTGAGCACCACTTCCACTTATTTCTCCACTAACCCATGATCGGTTAGTTGGGAGAAACTTGGGGAAGAAGCGATCAACTTCTTGGGCACAACCTATGTCACGTTTATAGTAAAGCGGTTAGAGTAAAAATAGGAAACAAAAATAAAATAAATACTTGGAGAAAAAGCTACGTTTTATCAAAATATAATCCAAGAGATATTTTTCTAAAACTCACTTTTTATTTATTTTCTTATGCAAAAATATTTTACTGAAAACTTTTTTCATAAACCTGACATAAGTACATGAGTTTTCGTTCGTACGAGAACTCGCGTCTACAAGTTCCCCGCACTCAAAAACTCATTGAACGTAATCTCAAAAACTCATTGAACGTAATATAAATCTAGCTTTTATTTTCCAAAAACTGATAAGATAGAATTAAAAAAATTTAAAATCGAATCCTAAATTAAAACTGATTTTATTTAAAACTTATCTTTTTTATTTAAAAACTAAATCTTATCCTAAAACAACTAATGCATATTATCTAAAAATAATTAATCAAGTAGAGATTTATTAAGAAACAAACTCTAAATAAATCCTACATATTAAGATAATAATATGCAACAACTTACTGACTCGTAAATACTTTTGACTCTAAGTTCCATGAGTTCCTTTTGGTACCTTGTTCCTTTACCTTTCACGTTTCCACATACTTACATGAATCCTACAAAGTAAACTCATACTTCCTATCTTCATGATCCATGCTGCTCTAACTCAGGAACCGCACAATAGCTCCACCTCTGGAACTTCAACGTGCTAGTTCCTTTAAGGAACTTCGCACCTATAGTTCCTGCTCAGGAACTGCTTGTTTCAACTATGAAACTTCAGGAACTGCTCCCACGCAGGAACTGCTCCGACTCAGGAACTGCTCCCATTCAGGAACTGCATATTCAATGTTCCTCTTAGGATATACCTAGGAACTGCTCAGTTTGTGTTCCTTCTAGGAACTCTTCTAGGAACTTTGTTTGTGCTTGCTTCTATAACATTTTTCTTGAACTCTTCATGCTTGGTTCCATCTTAGGAACTTACATAAAATCTAGCAGCACATCTGTATAATCAAACTTCTTCTCTCTTTGGATTTCTTCCTCAGGAACTTCGCTTATTGGATTTCTTCTAAGAACTTCACTTATTGGATTTCTTCATGATGTGATATATTTAACCTTTCATGACTTGTTCTATGGTAATGTAATATGCACATCTCAAACACACGTGTTAGTTAGATAATCATGATTTGTTTACCATCATCAAAACACTACATGCCTCAACAAATTCTATGATGTATAGAGATAGAGAGATGGAACTATGGAAGGGTGCATGATTACCCTCAAACTGCAGGTAATACACTCCTAGGTAGGGATGGAAATGGATGATGGATCATCCATCATCCGCTTAACCCGGTTTTATTAAGCTGGTGAAAATCCGAAATAAACGGATGAAAAGCGGGTGGCGGGTGATGGATGCGGGTCGGATACGAATGAGAATTTTTTTCATTCGTCACCCGACTCACCCATCATTCATTTTCTCAATTACACATGTTTATTTATTTTATTAAAATTTTTAGTTGAAAATTTTAAAAAATATGTATCTTATGGCATTTTTTTTTTTTTTTTTTTTGTAAAAGTTGTTATATGTCTCCTCACCCGCTAACCACCCAACCCATCCGTTCACCCGGTGGATGACGGATGGATGGATGCGGGTGATGGCTTAGCGGGTGATGGATGGATGCGGGTGAAGCTCCACCCGCCCCGAACCCAATCCATTTCCATTCCTATTCCTAGGCTGGCAGTGGCCTAGTGGATAATGAAAAAGTAATAAATAATCAGAGTGATAAAAATAGTGCATATTACAATAGCAATTTTGTACTTTCTAGAGAAAACAGAATAAGTTACCATTCAAAACATTCCCTATTTTTTGGGAAATTCCTAAAATACTCGTAATCTTTACTAAAATTACACAAAATACCACTATGATAACGCTACTATTTATATATCATCGTGATTATTTAGGACAATCTCGTGTAATTATAACCCCAAAATAAGGGTATAATTCTACCCTCTTTTAACTTCCAATTCATGTCTCCATCTACCAGACTACCACAATTTGTCTACCTCCCTTCATCTTTATTCTCTTAATTTCTCTTTTATTACCCTGTTCATCCAAACATCTCTAACCTAAAAAAAATCCAAGCATGTCCTAAAAATAATATCTACTTTAAATGTGTGATTTACTCATTGAGTAAATAGAACTCTCCATGGAAATTATTGTCTTGTTTGAAACGCAATAGTTAATCCTGAAAGGGGCTTCTTATATCAATGGAAAGGATCTAGATTCTAGGTGTATGCATAATGACCACAACAAATTTTAAACTAAGGATCTAGTTGTATACATAATAACCCCAACAAATTTTAAACTCTTTATATTTTTTTTGTTCTTATTTCTTTTAGCCAGGTATGCGGAAGCCCATTGAACTTGTCCTATCTAACGGCTCAGCCCAAAGGTCAAGAATGACCCCCCTCCCCTGCATCTCACCAACTTGCCCCCCTCTCGATATTCTCAGCTTTATGCTGAACCCATACGTCTTTTTTTCTTTTCTTCTTCTTTTGGTTTGTATGTTTTGTTCTTTACATTATAGTTGCTTTTGTACCTTATTTTTCATAAAGTACATATTATAAGATATACTGAAAATTTGATTTTTCAAAATTATATATCCATAGGAATCTAAAGAGGTTATATATCAATTTCTTCTCCTTATAATTTATATATACTTATTTATATACCGTCAAAGTTTCGAATAAATGACCAAGTGCGTCTAAGTGTATTTTATTTTAAATAAAAAACAGAAAAGGGGAGGATATAAACCATCAAGTGTTAATTTTTGCCCTTTTAAAAAAAAGTTGGTCCTTCAGCCTTCACCCCTGCAAATAGCATCCATGGCCCAACTGAAAAGCTTACAGTGGCCCAGATGGTGACTTGGTCGAGTTCGAGTATGGACTAATGGACTACGGTGAATTGGTGATGATTGATCACACCATAGAGAACTTTTTGAAACCCCATTGTTCAAATTGCAGTGTAACATATGCTACTATCACATCAAGCTAGAAAAGTGATGTGATCAACATTTATTGCCACATTATCTTTTTGTAAATTTTAAATTCCCATTTAATTTGTTGATATTCTAAAGAATATTAATATGATATACTTTATCCGTTCTATAATAATTACAACATATCCCCCTTGGCATATTTTTTAAGAAACTTCTGTGAAGAGGGGAGATATAGATAGATAAAACGTAGAACCAATATAATAAGAGAGATATAGAGAAGATATTACCAAATAAAAAAATGTTACAGTTAATATAAAACTTTCAAATAAGAGAAACGTTGCAATCTAAAAAGAACGAAGGACATTACTTTTGTTCAAGATCATATTTCATTATTGGTAGCATAAGCCTGATTTACAGCCAACTAAACTTTGGGCTTATTTTGCACCTTACGTATATAAATCGCTTTTTATTTCTAAATAAGTTTTTTCAAAGTTTGATTATAATAATTTTGCCACATTTTAAACAATACGAAAGAATAATTTTAGTCATACGAACACTTGTTATATCCATCAATCTCAATGTGCACATTAAAATATCAACTTTTTATATTTATTTGAGGAAACTTTAACAAATTTATTATAAGGTATACATTGAAATCGGTGGATTTAGGGTCTGTTTGATTCGACTTATTTTGTCTTATCTGATTTGATCTTATCTTATCTTATCTTATCTTATCTTATCTTATAAGATAGTTTATTGTGTGTATCTAATATCTTATTTTATCTTATCTTATCTGATCTTATAAGATCTTATATAAGTTAAAATAAGTTGAACAGAACGGATCCTTACTTTTACAAATGCGTTTTAAAGACTAGGTAAAAAATAAATTGGAAGATCAATAGCAGTTGGATCATAGATGGAGGAAGTGGTTATAAAGGAAAAAAAATTCAATCTAATGGATAGATAAACATAAACTAACAGTAATTCAACTCAACAAAAAATAATACTTATTTTATTATTCTATCCCCTTCTTTCCCCACAATTCTTTCTATGTATATCCTTCAATTCTTTTTTGATAGTTACACTTTGAATCATGGCATTGTTCAGATTCACCACTTTGACTGTCATCTGTGTTTTATATGTAAAGAAAAAACACAAATTATTGGGTGTCACTGTTACACCATAATATATGGTGTAACAACCCACAAACCACCGAATCTTTTGTAAAAAGAAGTCAAGTGACACGAAATAAATGACATAATGACATGAGATTTATGTCATTATTTGTGTAATCCATGTTATTCTTGTTGGAGTCTTTGTCACTAAATAAGTTATGATGAAACATGTTACATCCGCAACCCACTCAAAAAAAAATATAGATATGTAGGATGTTGTTTGATTTGTCTCCATATGTATTTTTTGAAACACATATTTAAGGCTCTGTTTTGTTCAACTTATTTCATAAAAAATAAGATAGGATAAGTTCAAATAAGATAAAATAAGTTGAATAAAACGGATTAACTATGTTTGACAATGCAATAAACTAATATAAGTTCAGATAAAATAAGATAAGTTTCGATAAGATAAAATAAAATAAGTAAACATAAGTTAAATCAATCAGAGCCTAAATATATTAATGCTACATCGACAAACTTGAAAGCGTACCTATGAAATTAGAACGGAAGGAACATTATTCATGTAATCAAAGTTATAAAAAAAAATTGGGAATTTCTCACTGGTGCCCTTAAACTATTGGATTTTGCCATTGGTACACAAAATAAAATTGACTTCTCAATAGTACCATTATACTATAGAAATTTGCCATTGGTACACAAAATATATTTGATTTCTCAATAGTACCATTATACTATTATCTTCCTTATAGATGTGAACTAAACATCAATGAAACTTAGTAAAATGTTATGTTATTCACCTCCAATGCAATTAGTTATTTGAAAAATATAAGAGGATGCAAAATTGTAATAGTTTTAGCTCACGGCCACCAAGTTGAAGTCAAAAAAAATTGTGCTGATGCTTCCTACCTTCCATAACCACACAGAAAATCACTACAATTCTTATAATTTGGGTGTTTAGTTTCTCAAAAAGAATTATTTACCCAAAATAAAAGCTGAATTTCGCTGTGGGTATATTAGATTTCTGTAGATTAATTAGAAAGAGAAATTGTTGCATCTTCAAGTGTGAGTTCAATACAAAGTACAGATGGGAGGAGGAGAGAGAAAAAGGATCATCCGGAGGTGAGATCCATTAATCAGAAATGAGAATTTCAGGTTAGAAACAAGAAACAAGGAAGATGTTCAATACAAAGTGTAAGTTTAGAGAGTGAGAGAACAAAGCCAACAAAACATCCAAATATCTGGATTCAGGAAGCAATTCTACTGCCAAAATGGAACACTAGTCCACATAATTCCAATTTCCACATGATCACAATATCAAAATTAGTCCACATAATTCGACATGATCACAATATACAATGCAAAATTAACTTTACAAAATGACAAACTTTCATGGTTCACAACAGATTTGTGCCTATAGTTTGACTTCATCTATAGGCAATCTCTATAACCATAATGCCCTTTTTTTTATTTTATCTGTTATTCCTCGTCCACTATATTTCGTTTAGTAGATAAGTTTATGTTGATTACTTAAGGGATGGAAAGAGTTGGCAGCCGATGTAGAAGCCCCAAGCAGAGAATGTTAGGTGGTGCAATTTTTTGACAGGTTCAAAGGTGAAGAACAGAGGCAGAGATATGAAAGCATTTGACAGATACAATTTTGAGAGAAGATAACTGTATTTTTTATTTTAAGCAATTGAGTTGGCTGGGGTTTAATTAGGGATTTGTTTCCTTTTGTTTTAACAAATAAATGACAACATTAGAAAGTCAACAATATGTTTACTGATTTTCATTAATGTTAAGTTCACATTTATAAGGAAGACAATAGTATGATGGTATTATTGAGAAATCAATTTTATTTTGTGTATCAATGGCAAAATTCAATAATTTAAGGGTATGGTTGAGAAGTCAATTTTATTTTGTGTACCAATGCCAAAATCCAATAGTTTAAGAGTACCATTGAGAAATTGCCCTTTTTTTTATAGTGGACGAGGAATAATAGATAAAATAAAAAAGGGCATGATGGTTATAGAGATTGCCTTGATGAAGTCAAACTATAGGCACAAATCTGTTGTGAACCATGAAAGTTTGTCATTTTGTGCAGTTAATTTTGCATTGTATATTGTGATCATGTCGAATTATGTGGACTAATTTTGATATTGTGATCATGTGGAAATTGGAATTTTGTGGACTAATGTTCCATTTTGGCAGTAGAATCGCTTCCTGAATCCAGATATTTGGATGTTTTTGTTGGCTTTGTTCTCTCACTCTCTAAACTTACACTTTGTTTTGAACATCTTCCTTGTTTCTTGTTTCTAACATGAAATTCTCATTTCTGATTAATGGATCTCACCTCCGAATTATCCTTTTTCTCTCTCCTCCTCCCATCTGTACTTTGTATTGAACTCACACTTGAAGATGCAACAATTTCTCTTTCTAATTTATCTACAGAAATCTAATATACCCACATCGAAATTCAGCTTTTATTTTGGGTAAATCATTCTTTTTGAGAAACTAAACACCCAAATTATAAGAATTGTAGTGATTTTCTGTGTGGTTGTGGACGGTAGGAAGCATCAACACAATTTTTTTTGACTTCAACTTGGTGGCTTTGAGCTAAAACAATTATGATTTTGCATCCTCTTATGTTAACAAATAACTAATTGCATTGGAGGTGAATAACATAACGTTTTACTTAGTTTCATTGATGTTCAGTTCACATCTATAAGGAAGACAATAGTATAATGGTACTATTGACAAATCAAATTTATATTGTGTACCAATAACAGATTTCAATAGTATAATGGTACTATTGAGAAGTCAATTTTATTTTATGTATCAATGGCAGAATGCAATAGTTCAAGGGTACCAGTGAGAAATTCCCTATAAAAAATTATATATTTTGAGAAATTGTTAGATTTGCTTCGATGTATATTAAAATTCATATATTTTACCTATATGCTATAAAGATATAATAGTTAAATATATGCTTAAACACCATGTAATTTTTCTATAGGAAAAACTTTGTGGAACACTTTGAGAGATATTCGTAATAAGTGGGCTACGGGTTTCCACCCAAAGATTATTGTCCGCTGCTGGAGTATTATTGATTTTTGTACATTAAATATGATATAAATAGCATAAAATGTTGATAGACATGGAAAGATGCAAATGCAATGGATGAGGACGCAAAAGAAAATCCAACGACACTCCCGAACTCCAATCATTGACGCTGCTCCGTTTATTTAATTAAAAAAATAAAAATAATTGCTGCATGGTCTAATAAATTAAACCACGTGCTTATTCTCAAATCTCGACCTTCCCTTTTTTTGGGTTCTTTCGTCTGTTTTCTGAAAACTTCAATTTGTGCGCAGACTTGTTCAGGATTCGTCTATCCTTTAGTAGAGCTGGCAATCTGGTTCATCCCAGACACGACCTGATAACACGACATGAACCCGACATCACTGACATAAACACGATTACGAATGACGCGAGGTCAACCCGATTAGTTATAATTATCATATTATGCAACTATTCTACTTTTTATATCATTTTTGATACATTTAGGGGCCAACCCGAAAGCTTCACGAAATCAAACACGAACATGACCCACTAACACGAATTGCCAACCCTACCCTCTAGTGTAGTTTTCTTGTTGTTTGTGTTGGAAATATGAGTTAGATTAATGTATTCATGAAGAACAAATATATAAACTATACTGATACACAATATAGAGAAGAAACTTATCTGCAAATAATAACCAACTGAACTTGATTTAATTCCACAAGAACAACGTTGCGCCGTGGTATGGAGGCCACTGCCTTAGAAATGAATTTCGCCATCTCCAGTGCGGATTCCTGATGACGTTCGTCCCCCAAGGTTCACACAACGATCCCCGACTCCGTGCACCCGGATCAAGGATTGGAGTTTCTCAAGAACTGCTCAAAACTCGAAGAAAGGGGTTGGCCATGTGTTTAGGTTAATGAAAAAAACCATAGAGGGAGGAAAACGGCCAAGAAGATATTTATATAAGGGTTATAAAACAACTCCGAAACAAATCCGGAAATAAGAAAAAAAATAAAATATTTTTGATATCTCGGAAACCGCGAGTCGCGGAACATACCGCGAGTCGGGGTAAGCTTGCGGCAATCTACAACGAAACAAAGCAGAAACCACAAGACGTGGCTACCGCGAGTCGTGGCAAGCACGGCGCGAGTCACGACAGGCTCACGGCCACAATCCTTTGCCAAAGATGCTTCGCGTTCAATAGGATGAAATCCAACAATCCCCCACAAACGCGAAGATATGAGAAACAAGAAATGAGCAGTAAAAGGAAAGGTTGATACTTACAAACTAGTGTCCGAGGATTGAACTAGCATGTTAGTGAGATGGGGTGTCCCCTCACGTACAAGTGTCCATTGGATTGAACTTGCAGGAGAGAGAAGGGACCCGATAACACATATCGTACCCTCAAAGCTTGAGAAACTCCGCGTTATCCATGAATTGCCTCTTGAACAACATATAGCACTGTTGATCATACAATTCAAATTCCCTTTAAGACAAGTCACATGTCTTTCCAATGATTGTAAACATACACATAGTTCGACAACCTAGCCATCACCATGGGATTCCAGTGAGCGCTCTATAATGCCTACAAGTACGACATTCGACAGAAGGAGGCCATCCCTTCACACTCAAATCTGATGTTCTATTACGTTCAAATAAAATTTGAATCAGCCACAAAGACCATAGAAACATCAAGTCCATTACGTTCAATTAAATTGAATCAGCCATAAAGGCCATGGACTCCAACACAACCTCACCGGTTGCCGCCGAGTACCATCAGCTCCACTTGTCAAACCACCATAAAGGCTATAGATTCTCACGATCCATTAGGTTTAAACAAAATAGACCATCCCTTTTACAGGACTATGATACCGACCATGTGAGATTATGCACAAGACATCACAACGGTGTAACCATCAAGTCCATTCCAAGGACCACCCAAGCCTGCTGGGATATGGAAACATTAAGAGCGGTCAAGCTCAACCTCACATACAATATTTCATTGTATACCACATACAACATCTCATCGTATGCCACGGTGTGTCTATAAGTTCCGTCTTAGAACTACAGACACATTAAGGACAATCACTGTCCAACCTGATATCTATGAATCTACCAAGTTCAATTGCCAGTTGAACCACCCAAAGGTTATAGATTCATCAATCCATTAAGCTTAAACAAAGTAAGACACCACAAAGGTAATGGATTGTCCTGTCACTATACCATCAAGCTCACTATTCAAACCACCAAGTCTAGTAATGGATCATCACACATCCATTAAGTTTGAACAAGCTGAGCCACCAAACTGGTTATGGTTATGTGACCCCACGTGAGCATGGCTAGTCCCAACACGGGACCTCAAAAGCATCCATCAGGTCCTCTCAGTGAACACAACACCAACTTGTGCATGCCCCTGTCCATATGTGCCTCCATTGCCTTTACATGACAATGTACGTAAGCATCTGAAACATCACAATGTAAATAAGTGAGTATTTCATTACCCCCCACAACCGGTAACTTGCCAAGGATTTCCTCATCAGTCGACTTCTCAATCAGTTCAACTCAATGAACTTATTCTTATGGTTGACTTTGCAACACATCTTACTTTGCATCTCCTCAACAAAGCAACCAGTCAAGAACAATATGCCAATATATACACTTATAAACATATAAGCATAATCATTTACAAAATCACTTTCTAAAACTAGTTCATAAACATATATGTATACAGAACATAACAGTTCATGCTAACTATTCAACCTTCTAGTTGAACTTGTTTCAAACCATGTTCTCTTAACAAGATTGAGACAAAAGGTGACTTTACCAATACATTGGCATTACATCCATGAACCACATGAATTACCTCATCTCCAACTTCCATCTTGGCTCAAGAATCGAAACCTTCAGTTTCATAAAGACATCAAGAGTGTGAACATCAAAGACATAACATCAATCATAGACACATGATCACCAAACAATGTCAAATTGATCAATATCACTCAAACAAATACCATCTTGAAAAACCAAGATACAAAATTTAGTTCATCACACGGAACTAATTATACAAGTGGTATAAACCATAAACCACCTACAAACCATTAAAGTCTTCTCACCAAGAAAACCTTACAGGTCAACTCCAAATCCCAGAAGATCTAATGACTCTTCCTTCTCTAAGATGCCATTCAACTATTCAAGTATGCACTTTACGTATTAACTTGATACGTAATCAAATAACACGATCCCAAAGCAAACACATCCACTGGCCTAGGCAAACTTAGCCACATGTGAGATAACTACATAGGTCAATATCAAAACATTAATGAACCTTAGAATCATGTACCTTGCCTATGGCTTTTCAAGTTTACAACTTAAAAGTCTATTGGAGACCAACACACACCAAAAGTATCAACTATGGTCCGGCAAAGACATACTCAATGACAGTCACTAATGAGTCATGTTTAAGCTTGCTTTTCTCTAAGCACTAGTCCCAATCAGAAGTCATAAAATCCCCTTGTGAATTGATTATCACCTCCAGATAATAACCCATAGACTTCACATAGTTGATCAACAATGTTAATTTTCTAACCACGGAGGTTACAAGCAAGATTGGACTTTGCTAACTTAGAGAATTAACCTTTTGCTACTCCTTTGTTGAACTACACATCAACAATACTAGGAGAGACACCAATTAGAATCAGGCAGCAAACACATAATCATGACTACTGAACAATCATATCAATGACTAGCAAATCATCAATGATATCATGAGATTCATCCAACAGAGCTTATTCAAGAAGAAATAAACACATCATCAAATTCAGCACAACAACAGCCACAGAGAACTAAATCCTCACACCAACTGTGTAAAGGAAGGATAAAAATGCGACCATAGCTAGAAGCCCCCACAATGAGAACATGGAGCATCAACTTATTTTACATAGGCCATAACTTGCTGAAAATGACGATAACCCCCACATAAGAGAAGATACCCATAGATGGTCTGAAGAATACTCATAACCCTCTTAAAAGAACCCTCATGTTCCTTCATCCTTGAATGATTTCACTCACTTGGCACACAACCACCATTAACCTCAAAATTCTGCTTATTTACAAGGAGTCCCAAATGGTCTCACCTAGACCCTTAACAAAAGGAATGCTATCCTCTAATCAATCAACACATGAAACGTGATAGCATTCACCAATCATTACTCCAAGTTTACCAAAGAAGCTAAGTCCACAAGAATTAAGTCAAGTAATTCAATAACCCTAATAGACACAACTATGGGGTTACTCTGAGACACTACTTAGCGCTAGAGTTGCAACTAATAAACCCAAAGGTCATTCAACCAATCCAAAAGTCCATATGATTAAACATGGTCAACAAATTTAAACTCTACAAGAGTATTAAAAAGCAACTCTAAACAGTCAAATGTACAACCTGTATACAACACATACAATGCAACGAGCAAAAGTATATAATTCATAGCTCAAGGAAACAAACAAGAGTTCCCAACTGTATTAAATCCCATGGAAGTTCCCTTCCTCCCCTCACTTACCAAAGTGAGGCTCACTGACTAACTAGCCAGTCCCAAACATTAATTTATTCCTCAAAAGGCACAACAATTGCCAAAACGCAGATATAAATTAGATATCAAACAATGTGCCACATAAAATGAATTGTGCATATAATTCTGAACTTGGGACATTAGCCATAAAAAAGATTTGGAACTTCCCTTTAGCCAAGCTGGCATGCTGGAGGTATTATGAACTCCACATATTTGCCACTCCTCCAACTCCCCTTTGCTTGCTTGCATGTCTCATCCTCTAACTCAACCCTCACAAACCTAACATGTCACAAAATTGACTGTCATATATGAGAAGGGAACATAAAGCAATTCATGTAAATAGGTTAGAGTACAAAATTAAATTAAGGAGGAAACTTCCCTTGTAGTACGTCTTAAGAACAACATCCACTTGACTTCTCTGATAGCTATCAAGAACTCAATAAGACGTATAACCTTGAAATTTACCCAGCTTCCTGCTACATCAATAACTCAAGTAATGTGATGTTTACACCTTGGAAAATGCATTAATCCCTCTTGGACTAAAACTTGCCAAAGAATTGTCCTTAGCATCTAACAACATAATTTATGAAGAACCTGACATCTAGATGCCAAACTACTTCTCCACCTCTAAGCTCCAACATTATGGGAGAGATGAACACCACAAACTTTCCCAACACTCAAGGTTACACCTCATACGAGCAAAGCACCAAATTTTAGGGTAATCATACACTAAAGACACACACGAGCAGATTCACCAAACTTGTTGATCACAAATACTAAATATACTATTGTTCATAAGACCGAAAACAATAGTAATACGCAGCAAAGGACGATTCACAAAATTATGGAAATCAACATATAATAAATTAGTCCTTCAAACCTCCATAATAAGTCAATTCACAAGACTTAATTTTTCTAACCATATCTAAACAAATAACCAATACTCAAGGAATCCTTTCCAAGGTAGATTGTTAAAAATAGGTTAGAATAAATTATACATCAACATGAATACAACAATCTAAATATATTCGTTTCTTAATTGTTGGAAATATGAGTTAGATTAATGTATTCATGAAGAACAAATATATAAACTATACTGATACACAATATAGAGAAGAAACTTATCTGCAGATAATAATCAACTAAACTTGATTTAATTCCACAAGAACAACGTTGCGCCGTGGTATGGAGGCCACTGCCTTAGAAACAAATTTCGCCATCTCCGGTGCGGATTCCTGATGACGTTCGTCCCCCAAGGTTCACACAACGATCCCCGACTCCGTGCACCCGGATCAAGGATTGGAGTTTCTCAAGAACTGCTCAAAACTCGAAGAAAGGGGTTGGCCATGTGTTTAGGTTAATGAAAAAAGCCATAGAGGGAGGAAAACGGCCAAGAAGGTATTTATATAAGGGTTATAAAACAACTCCGAAACAAATCCGGAAATAAGAAGAAAATAAAATATTTCGGGTATCTCGAAAACCGCGAGTCGCGGTAAGCTTGCGGCAATCTACCGCGAAACAAAGCAGAAACCACAAGATGCGGCTACCGCGAGTCGCGGCAGGCTCACGGCCACAATCCTTCGCCAAAGATGCTTCGCGTTCAATAGGATGAAATCCAACAGTTTGTTTCCCCATTGTGGGGGAAAAAAAACTTCAACCTTATAGTAATATATGAACAACTCAATATTAATCACAGTTGTTCAATTTGAAGTATTATTTAAACTAAAGCGGTCACCTAAAAAGTAGCATTTCATTTAAGAAATTGCATGCCTTGTAAATAAAAAAAATTGTCCAGATTTTCATAGCAATTATACACCCAAAACTATCTTATTAATTATTTTTCATTTAAAGGGCTTTGGATAAACTAGAAATAACTTTTAGTGTACCATTTATATTATAATTTTTTTTTTGAAGTCTCTTGCAAGGAAGGGGAAAAATTAGGGATCCCTCCTTGCAAGGGGTGAAACTCGATCCCAGGATTTCTGAGATCGGAGGTGATGCCAATACCACTAGGCTATCACCTGCTGCTCCATTTGTATTATAATATACACCAAGTGTACAATAAAATATAAAATCCTTGGCAATGTTGGAGCTACATGTAAGAGTATAAGGTGATAATACTTCTCTCATCCTAGAAAATATTTCATGTTTCAGATTTAATTTACTTTCAAAAGTTATCTTCTATTTACTTTGGTAACTTTTTCTTATTTTTGTTGTCTCTTAATAACTTCACCGAATATATATAAGACTACTTATTCTATTTAAATAAAGGTTCTTTTTTTCAACTTATATTTTTAAACAATTATGAACTTTTTAGAGCTTTCCTTAAATTTTCTAAAAATTCTGAACTTTTCTTAAATTTTTATTTTTTTTTGAAATTTTCAAAACTACTCTCTACTTTTTCTTAATTTTCACCTATTTTTTCTAAACTTTTCTTAATATCTTTGAGCTTTAGAAACTTCTCTTAATTTCTTGATTTTTCTAAACTTTTCTTAATTATTATGAATCCTTTTTAACTTCTCTTAATCTTCTTGAAACCTCCTCAATTTATCAAAAATAAGAAAATTAAGGTAAAAAAAACATACCCTGATTATACTTAGAAGGCAAATTCTCATATGAGACAGTCTTACATAACATCCTTTTAGTATTTATCGTAAATGTTTACTTTTTATGTAGTTTTTTTTCTAAGTAATTCGTTAATTCACATGATAAGGTAAGACATCTTTTTATCGGACATAAATACACCTACCCAATTTACCCACTTTTAATAGATCATTAAAATATAATTGTCAATATTAAATAAAATTGGATTTCACTCTATAATAAATTATATTAGTCGTGGGAAATTTACCTACTGGTTCAACAAAATTTTATCCCTTTTTATATACTATACATATAATTCGATCCACCTGAGTTGGTGAAATCAAGGAACAGTAATGTATACCGTTAAAATTTGAGAATTATCCCTGAGAATATAGACATTATACATAGTCCTCGTTTTTTTGGAATGAGAGAAACTGAACTGAACTGAAATAACAATATTAATAATAATTATAGACTATACATATAATTCGATCCACCTGAATTGGTGAAATCAAGGAACAATAATGTATACCGTTAAAATTTGAGAATTATCCCTAAGAACATAGACATTATACATAGTCCTCGTTTTTTTGGACTGAGAGAAACTGAACAGAACTAAAATAACAATAGTAATATTAATTAATATTAATAATTATAATATATAATAATTATTAAATAATAATATTATAATACTAATACTAATAATAATAATAATAATATTAATAAATGATAATAATTAATAATAATAATAAAAAATAAAAATTAAATAATAATAATAATGAACCGAACTGAATTGAAAATAAATCCAAAAGAACATGGTCTATATAGTAAATTTTCATTCTATAAACGACGAGATTAAAGGATAGCTGAGTTAGGTTAAGAAGATAATAATCTTTTCCTCGGAGTCGTGAGGTTCGATCCTTAATTTTCCGTGTTTTTTTTTTGTTTTTTTTTGGCTTCTTATGCATGCAAAATGTGTTTTTTTGTTCTTTTTAGTTGCGCTGTAGGGGGTTTTACTTTGCGAAAAATCTCCCCCCACCAAAAAAAAAAAAAAAAAAAAAAAAAAAAAAAATACTCTGACAATTAACAACTGTCAAAATTAGAAAAGAATAAAAAAGAAGAGAGTTGCCAGCTTCCACTTTTGATCCAAATTCAAGTCCCACCTCTTTGAAATTCAGCAACCAATTAGTAGTCAAGTACGAACCCAAGAAGAAAGGAGTAAGACAGCCGCCCTCTCAAATTAAAACTTAAAGAAGCAGCATTATTGAGGTTACTATTAGGAGCACAGTGCACTTGGTGACTTGGTGACTTGGTGTCTGGTGACTTGGTGTAGGCGTGTAGCATAGAATAAAGGTTCAAGAAAGCCATAAATCAGTCATTACTCATTACCATATGATCAAACCTATTGAGCTTGGGTAACAAAGATAGTATTAAGGAAGCTAATGCAAAGTATGCAACCAGTAATAATTGAGCATATATGAATGCATATCTACCGAAACGGACCTAAGATTCAAGGAGGTATGTATAGCCAATGCAAATTTATAAAGTACGTCTGCTTCACCTTAAAAATGAAGTTTTCAGACCAACGAGATCTAATTAGGTGTCAACATAAGGTGAAAATTATGGATGAAAAAGGATTCCAATCAGATCTAATACATTAATTTCAGATACGTTTAAGTGAAAAAAATTAATCCTTGAAGTAATTTTTATACTTGTGAGTTGTGACATTGTCAATATGTATTTTCTCAAAATAAGGATGTACATGTTTTTACTAGAAAAAATTATCAAAATAATAGGGTCATTTTTTTACTTTGTCTGCTTTTTTAAGGTTGAAGTAGGACTAAAATGAGAAAAGCATATAATTAGTAGTCCTATATTTGAAATATGAGCATTATATATTTTTGTTTGAAATAATATAAGGCTAAAAATTACAAAGTAGAAGCGAGTAAGAGTACTTTTGCTAAGGAAAAAAAATTAATACTTAAGGCGCATTCTCCAAAACCTTATTTCTGATTCGATTCGGTTCGATTCGATTCGCTTGATTCGGTTCGATTATTGGTTCGATTCGATTAATTCGGTTTCCTAAATGATAATTATTACTATTAATTAGTTATAATTTAATTCAATTCGATTCGATTCGGTTATTCCGATTCGCTTCGGTTCAATTCAGTTCAGTAGTTTTATGCCGAAGAGAACAGGCCCTAATGTTTCCCTTTGATTTATATATAGGCTTCTAAAAAGTTTGTATATAGAGAGTCATACAAAATAATATCTCTTAAATTATTAATCAATATATAGTCCTTTTTTGAAAGTCTTGGAATCTTTAAACGTCCACTTATTTTATTCCATTTTGTAAAAGAATCTCAATATATAGTCCTTTCTTACATTCCTTTAATTTGGTGTCTTAAAATCTCCAAATTCCAATTTTACATAATGAGTGTGATAGGAAGATTTTAAGATACGACAAGCCTTTTCTAAATCTTCAATCTTCATACAAGAAAATCCCCCCCCCCCCCCCCAAAATAAAAAGTCATCGATCAGTATGTTTAAAGTCTTGAATGTGTGTGTGACAAGTGCTTAAAGCAGTCTAAATTCAATTTAAAAGATGCTAATATGAAAAAATTTCAAACTATTCGTCAATGTTTGCTTGATTCAGGGGGGAAGGGAGCAAGAACCATTGAATCTTGACACAAAGTACTGTAATAATATGCTTATGTGCAGTAAAATCAAATCATGTACCCCCAAAAAAAGGTTGATTTTCAAGTACATCACATCGCATTCTCTTACTACTACTTGATATAGGAGAGAGCATGCAACTTCTTGGAAAACCACTCCTTTTCTTTCTTAATAAAGCGTCCTTTTTGCAAGTAAAAACAAACATGTTTTCTATGGCTAAAATAAGGATGTGCTAAAAAACAATCTAAATACTGTAGTTCACTGGAGTTCCTCCTGATCAGTTTAATATATTCGTGGAGTGCATGTTTTTCAATCTTTTGATAAATAGTTTCTTCGTTTTTGGAGTGTTTGGTTCACATGATTCTGGTATGAGGTATGGATTTAGAATGAACAAAATTCATACCTAGTGTTTGTTTAATAATTTGATAGATTTAAAACCCATACCTCAAACCCATAAGGTACGGGGTTTAGAAACCCAAGGGGGGGTGTTTGGCTCATACCAATACCTCTAGGTGTAAAATAGAAGAAAAAATTTCATTCCCAAATAAAATCAAGCACATGGTATTAGGTATCAAGTTCCAAACTTATACCACATTGGTTTCATTCCTGATTCCAAACTCATACCACTATATGAACCAAACGCCCCCTGAAAGGTTTGAGAAGTGGTTTCTAGTTAAGTTAAGAAAGGAGGAAAGGCAAAATAATTAATCATGAAACATGAAATTGTAATTTACTAATTACTACTAATTTCGAGGAAGTTATAATATTATGTGTAAATGTATGCCTTGATTTTCGGTTGCTGGACGAAGAAGGAGAGAGGCTCGAAGCATCAGCTCGGACGAGCGCAGCCGAGCCCGACCACGAGGAGCCGGCCGGGCGGGCGAGCATGGGCTCCGGGCGGGCCGTGCGGCCCGGGCGGGAAAGTCACAAGCTCGGGCGGGCCTGTCTTCCCTCTTCTATTCTGCCTCGAAGGCAGTTTGTAGGTGCAAAGCCTGCACCGGGCGGGCGGCTTGCCCTGTTTCAGGATTTTTCCGGGATTTAATGTTTTGGGTTTTGGGTTATTTTGTAACCTTTAGGATGTCATATATAAGGCATCCTAAAGTCTTTTAGAACCCTAAGATTCAAATTAGCCATAAAAGATAACTCTCTCTCTCTCCTCCTCTCTCTCTTCTTCTCCATTGTAATTCCTCCATTAGAGAGGCTAAAGAAAACTCCAAGGTTCTTGCTTGTGGATGTAGGTCAAGGTTGACCGAACCACGTTAAATCTTTGTCTCTCTTTATTGCTTACTTTTCTCACTTAAAGTTTACAACTTTGCATTTATTGTTGAACTTGAAGTTAACTAGCAAACCCTAGGTCCTAGAAATTGCATTTATTGCTAACAATTGGTATCAAAGCTTAAGGTTTGGGAGGTTTCTAGTTGATTTCTTTGAAGAATATGTCAACAATGAAGCTTGATATTGAGAAGTTTGATAGGTCCATTAACTTTGGACTATGACAAGTGAAGATGAAGGCAATCTTGATTCAAAATGGTGTTCACAAGGCTCTAGAGGGCAAGGTGAAGAAGCCTACTACTATGACCGAAGAGAAATGGGAAGAAGTGGATTTGAAGGCCTTATCGGCTATACAACTTTGCCTCTCGAATGAAGTATTGAGGGAAGTTGCTAAGGAGGATTCGGCGGCGGGTCTATGGTTGAAGTTGGAGTCTCTTTACATGGCAAAGAGTGTCACCAACCGACTTCTACTCAAGAGTAGATTGTATGACCTTCGACTTGAGGAAGGTAATTCTCTTAAGTCTCATATTGATGAGTTTTATTCTATTGTGATGGATCTTCAAAACATTGATGTGACTTTGGATGATGAAGATTTGGCTATTTGGTTGTTGTGTTCATTACCATCTTCATACAAGCATTTTAGGGAAACTATCTTGTATGGTAGAGATGATTTGAGTATTGATGATGTTAGGGATGATTTGAAACAAAGGGAGTTGATTGATAATTAATTGACATCTAAATCATCAAACTCTAGTGATGGCTTGTTTGTTAGGGGTAGATCAAATGATGTTGCATCTACTAGTCAAGGTGGTAATGGTGGTAAGAATAGGGGGCGTTCTAAGTCAAAAAAGCCCAATTCTAATAGGCACAAGACTTGTAATTATTGTCATCTAAAGGGGCACATTAAGTCCGAATGCTACAAGTTGAAAAACAAGCAATCGGGGGATAGTAAGCCCGTGAAAGGCAAGGAACCCATGAACTCCGCCGATGTAAGCTATGTTGACTCCGATGGCGAAAGTGGAGCTTTGGTTGTTACTCATGATAGGCTCAAGAGCAAGAGTGAATGGATAATGGACTCGGGATGTTCTTTTCATGTGACACCCTACAAAGACATGTTCACCTCATATGAGGAGTATAATGGAGGCACGGTCACCATGGGAAACAATGCAACTTGCAAGGTGATTGGCATAGGTCCGTGGATATCAAGATGTTTGATGGCACGGTTAGAACATTATCCAAAGTCCGCCATGTTCCGAAAATGAAGAAGAACTTGATCTCTCTTGGTACTCTTGACAATAATGGGTGTAAGTACATAGCGGAATGTGGAGTATTGAAGGTTATTAGGGGTGCACTTGTGTTGATGAAGGGTATTAAAAGGGGAAGCTTGTATGTGCTACAAGGTTCCATGGTTAGTGGTTCGACAAATGTCTCCACCGGCACTATGAGTGACGATGATACCAAGCTTTGGCATTTGAGGCTTGGTCATATGGGAGAGCAAGGAATGTCCGAACTTTGCAAGCAAGGATTGCTAGATAATGTGAAGCTTGGCAACCTTGGCTTTTGTGAGCATTGTGTGTTTGGTAAACACAAGCGGTTTAGCTTCAAGCCCGCAATACACAACACCAAAGGACCTCTTGATTACATCCATTCGGATTGTGGGGTCCCTCTAGGAAGACTTCTTTGGGTGGTTGTAGTTACTTGCTCACAATAATTGACGATTTCTCTAGGAAGGTGTGGTCGTTTTTTCTCAAGCACAAGGATGGTGTGTTTGATGTGTTTCTTCAATGGAAGACTATGATTGAGAAGAAGACCGACAAGAAGATCAAGATTTTGAGAACCGACAATGGCCTAGAGTTTGTTGAAAAGAAGTTCACTAAATATTGTCTTGATGAAGGCATTGTTCGTCATAGAACTTGTGTTGGGAGGCCTCAACAAAATGGTGTTGCGGAGAGAATGAATAGGACTCTCCTAGAGAGGGCAAGATGTATGCTCTCCCAAGCCAAGTTGGGGAAGATCTTTTGGGCCGAAGCGGTTGCAACGGCATGCTATTTGGTGAACCGATCTCCTCACTCCGCCCTTAACTTTAAATCTCCTCAAGAGGTATGGTTCGGAACTCCTTGTGATTATTCTAATTTGAAAGTGTTTGGTTGTCCGGCCTACATTCATGTATATGAGGATAAACTTGAACCTAGAGCTAGAAAATGTGTATTTGTTGGCTATGGTTTGGGGGTTAAGGGATATAGAGTTTGGTGTGAAAAATCTAGGAGGGTAATAACTTCTAGAGATGTTGTGTTTGATGAATCATATATGATCACTCCGGAGAAGGAGCTTGCTATTTGTAATGATGTAGGTTCATCTCATGACACCGAGGAGAAGGTGGAGCTTGAAAGTGCTTCACATGATGATGCTCTCACTCAAGAGAGGCATGTTGAGGGTTCACCACAAACCCAACGCAAGACACTTGCTAGTGAGAGACAAAGAAGGCAAATCAAGCCTCCTCAAAGATATGTTGAGGAGTGTGACTATGTGCAATATGCTCTCACCGTGGCAAATGAGGTAGAGACTTTTGATGATCCATGCTCCTACAAGGAAGCAATGTCTCTACCCGATTCAAGCAAGTGGTTGATGGCGATGAAGCAAGAGATTGAATCTTTGCACAAGAACAATACTTGGGAGTTAGTGGTTGCACCTAAGAAGAAGAAGATCGTTGGGTGTAAATGGGTGTACAAGAGAAAAGAGGGTACACCAGATTCGGGAGGTCCCGTCTACAAGGCAAGAGTTGTGGCTAGGGGTTTCACTCAAGTTGAGGGTGTTGATTTTCATGAAGTATTTTCACCGGTTGTGAAGCACTCGTCAATTAGAGTCTTGCTAGCCTTGGTAGTTATGGAAGACTTGAAGCTACACCAACTTGATGTTAAGACCGCTTTCCTCCATGGGGACTTGGAGGAGGAAATCTACATGAAGCAACCGGAAGGTTTTGAGGTTGAAGGGAAAGAAGAACATGTGTGCCGTTTGGTGAAGTCATTGTATGGGTTGAAGCAATCTCCTAGGAAATGGTATTGGCGATTTGATTCGTTTATGTTGGCTCATGAGTTCACAAGAAGCTCCTATGATAGTTGTGTCTACTACAAAGAGCTAGTAAGTGGTTCCTTCATTTACCTTTTGCTTTATGTGGATGATATGTTGGTTGCTTGCAAGTATTTAATTGAGGTCAACAATTTGAAGAAGTTGTTGAGTAGTAAGTTTGATATGAAGAATCTTGGTGAAGCCAAGAAGATACTTGGGATGGAGATTTGGAGAGATCGATCTAAGGGGGTGTTGTACCTTAGCCAAAGGAGGTACATTGAGAAGGTTCTTGAGAGATTCTCAATGAGCAATGCAAAGCCCGTTTCTACTCCTCTCGGTTCTTACTTCAAGCTCTCAAAGGAGCTTTGTCCTCAATCCGAAGAAGAAGAAAGGGCCATGGTTCACATCCCCTATACTAGTGCCGTTGGGAGTGTGATGTATGCCATGGTATGTTCTAGGCCGGACATTGCTCAAGCGGTGAGCATGGTGAGCCATTATATGTCAAGGCCCGGGAAAGGGCATTGGGAAGCTTTGAAATGGCTTCTAAGGTACATGAAGGGTACCTCACACATTTGTTTGGAGTTTGGCCAAGATGCAAATGGTGTGATTGGGTATTGTGATTCGGATTATGGTGGAGACTTGGATGATCGGAAATCAACTTCGGGTTATGTGTTTACCTTGGGAGGTACGGCCGTGAGTTGGCAATCTTCGCTACAAGATGTTGTAGCTCTTTCAACTACGGAAGCGGAGTTCATGGCAATTACTGAGGCACTCAAGGAGGCAAAGTGGCTCAAAGGTTTGGTTGGGGAGATTAGCTCGTGTTCTAAGGAGGTATTCGTATTTTGTGATATCCAAAGTGCCATTCACTTGGCTAAGAACCAAAACACGTTCCATAGAAGAACGAAGCATATTGATGTGAAGTACAACTTCATCCGAAATGTCATTGATAAGAAAGAGTTGACATTGATGAAGATTCGTACCGAGGAGAACCCCTCTGACATGTTGACAAAGCCTTTGCCAACCACTAAGTTCACTTTGTGTGTGAACTTGGTGGGTCTCTCCTCTTGTTTGTTGTAGACCCCTATGGGGTAGAGGCTTGGAGTGTGATTAGCATTTTTGGTGTTATTGGAGGTGTTTGGAGAAATTCAAGTCAAGGTGGAGAATTGTAAATGTATCCCTTGATTTTCGGTTGCTAGACGAAGAAGGAGAGAGGCTCGAAGCATCAGCTCGGACGAGCGCAGCCGAGCCCGACCACGAGGAGCCAGCCCGGGCAGGCGAGCAGTGGGCTCGGACGGGCCGTGCAGCCCGGGCGGGCAAGTCACAAGCTCGGGCGGGCCTGTCTTCCCTCTTCTATTCTGCCTCGAAGGCAGTTTGTAGGTGCAAAGCCTGCACCGGGCGGGCTGGTTTAGAGCCGCGGGCTGGTTTAGAGCCCTGGCGGGCGCCCGGCCGGGCGGCTTGCCCTGTTTCGGGATTTTGCGATTTAATCCGGATTTTTCCGGATTTAATGTTTTGGGTTTTGGGTTATTTTGTAACATTTAGGATGTCATATATAAGGCATCCTAAAGTCTTTTAGAACCCTAAGATTCAAATTAGCCACAAAAGATAACTCTCTCTCTCTTCTTCTCCATTGTAATTCCTCCATTAGAGAGGCTAAAGAAAACTCCAAGGTTATGGCTTGTGGATGTAGGTCAAGGTTGACCGAACCACGTTAAATCTTTGTCTCTCTTTATTACTTACTTTTCTCACTTAAAGTTTACAACTTTGCATTTATTGTTGAACTTGAAGTTAACTAGCAAACCCTAGGTCCTAGAAATTGCATTTATTGCTAACATTATGGATAAGAGAAACCTATAAGTACATTGATTAAGGCATAAGATTGTTACCTGATTAACCTAACATTATAAACATATATCATAGATTAACTAACATAAGATGATAAGGACCATCATGTGCAATATAAGTAATGAAAAATGACTGTTAAGACATGTTTGGTTATTGATACTAAATTGTGGTAATGATAATGTTTTTTAGTGTAAGTTTATGGAGACATTCCAATGTTAACATTCATAGAAATGGAACTTGATGTCAAAACATGTGTTTTCCTTCATAAATTTCCATTACCACCCAATACCACCTTCCCAAGTGGTAATAGATGGTAATGGAATTTTAGGAAGAAAATAGGTGTTTTGGGATAAACTAGCATTATCATAGATATTGACATGAGAACGCCTTCACAAATTTGCACTAGATACCATTATCACTATTTATTACCACTAACCAAATGAGCCGTTAATATAAAAGGAGTTTGTGACGATTAAAGGAATGAGGTAGAATCACAATAGAACTCTTTTTAAAGGTAGTGTAGGCCATATATAGAGAGAGTATATTTTTAGAAAGTGTGTCCATATATGGAGAGGAGTGTAAACTCGCGAGGGACCATGTAATAATATTTTGAATGTGCTTCACAAAATATTGAGGTGGGGATCGTAGTATTGTATATTTGTACGTATATAGTCACGTTACTTCTTGGAGGATCACAAATTTCTTATCTGAGAGGATAAAAGCTGTATCTTTATCTCTCTTAGGGTGGTGGCCTCAGGCCTGGTGGGTGGGAGATTGCACATTCATCGACAATGACAAATCAACCACAATAAATTGGGAAATTGCATGTACCTGGCATTTTCTTTGTCCCAAAGGGAAATAAATTACTGCTGATGCCTGATTCCCTTGCGTTCCATGAAATATCTTTGAGTAATCATTGTATATCATACGTGATGCAACAATTATCTAATTAACTAATTAGATGAATGATTACTAATCTTGTTTTATTTTAGTACAATTCCCTTAATACCTCTCCTTTTAGTTTTGTTATTGTGAGAAGATTGTAACTTACATTGACATGTGTCGTAATTGGTTGATAGAAAATCTTATGAATGAAATTAAGCCATAATAAAGAGTCAAACTCAACTTAAATTTTTTAGCCATTTGGTATCTAGGTCGACAATGTTTCACCAATATACAAGTGGTTCACACTGAAATTTAAAACCATGAGTCAGGTTAAATAGTTGACATTAAATAATTGACATGTCAGTCACTCAATAGTCAATATCTATCGAAATGATAAATTATGAATTTTCTTAATATATTTCCTTTGTTTTTTTTTTAATTTCCATTATAAGTGCTTTTAGATGCAACATTACCTTTCTATTGGTAAAGGTTTTGGGCAATTTGACGATTTTATCCTCACTTCACCTATCTTCACATACACAAAGCATGGACAATTAGGTCAAATTTACTCTCTCTCCTATTTCTTTAATATTTATGCTAAAAGACATTTGTTACAACTTAAATAGCAGAGGTAGTATATACTCTAGTTCCTACTTCAATCTTTGTTTTACTATTTCTTAAGTTGTTGAAGTTAAGTAATAATGCACGAGATAGGCAGGATTAAGAAGTAGTATTTGTTACATATATTAGTTCATACGGAGTACTAGTTTCAAGAAATGACTGCAAAATTCAAAATTAATCAAATAGTACTCTGTCATGGATGTAACATGCATGTTACACCGTAACTTATTGTGTAACAACGAACATCTCACATGTGTGAACTAATATAAATGTTCCATGTCATCATAAGACGCTTTCATGTCGAACTGGTGTGGTTTGTATCATTTTGGAGTTGTTCCATGTTCTTTGTAAATTTGTTTGATGTCATTTTTTAAAATCTTATTGGTATATTTCATATCATTATTATTTTCTATGTCATCTTTCAGCAAACTTGTATCATTTCTCCTATTTCATTATTATTTTTGAACTTTTTATATATCTTATCATTATTATGCAATAAGCTGACATCATTTATAAGTGAAATAATATCATTACTACTCATTTTTATGTCAATTTTCAGCAAATTTGAGTCATTTTTCCTTATTTTAATATTATTTTTCAACTCTTTATATACCTTATCCTTATTGCACAAAATCAAATCATTTATAAGAGAAATAATATTATTATTATTGTTATTACTCACTTTCGTGTCATGTTTCAGCAAAATAGTATCATTAATCTTTATTATCTCTTTCTCTCCCCAGTATATGTCACCATCCACAATTATCTCTCTTCACTATCTCCCAACATATTCCCCTAAACCACTAATCCCCATCTACCGCCTTCAACCATAGCCACCATACTCTTCCATCAATCAATTAAGTATGAGATTTTTTAGAAGAAAAAACGGAATTAGCCTACGAATGGAGAAGATTTTTCGATTAAATTGGAAAAATGAAGGAGAAATTAGCAACGAAGATGTTGGAGAATTGAGATTGCAGAGGAAAAAGAGGGGAAGAAGAAGTGTGAGGTTGAAGGTGAAATTGCGAAGAACAATCTTCAATCGCGAAGACCACCATATTGCAAAGAACAAATCCAATCATTGACCTAATGCTTCTTCTCGACGAACTCGAAACTCCACCATTGTTGCTGCTTTTGCCGTTGTTCAACCTCAAAATTTCTCTCTCCTCCTCTTTGACGGCCACTTCGGCGGAGAAGTAGTTGCGATAGGAGGAGTTACTACTGGAAACCAATTTCGAGATCAAGTACCAATCTAGTTTACAAAAACAATTTTGAAATTAATTTACAAAATGAATTTCGAAAACAAGGAGAATTAATTATGTTTCCAACATCAATTTCAAGAATTCTATTCAAACAAAATGATTTCTTGTAATCTTAGAATTCAGTATATTGATTTCCACTTACATCCACCAAATGCCTGAGATTGATCTTGATAATCTTAGATTCTAATCACCCGAGAAGTGTCAATTAATGCTTTATTCTGTTCAACTTGTTTTAACTTATTTTAGAAAAGAAATGATAAGATAAGATAAGATAAGATGTTAGACAACAAAATAAACTAGAATATAAGTTCAGATAAGATAAGATAAGATAAAATAAGATAAATCAAACGGACCCTAAGAGTCAGAGAGAGAAAAGGAAGACGATTAATGATGGCAATCCTTGGATTGACGGAGGGAGGTACGGGAGGTAGGGGTAAAAGTTCGGTGTGCGGTTTGGATTTGGGCCTAATCCAATCCGATCCGAATGGATTTCAATTTTCCAATCCGAATCCAAACCAATTAGAGTTTGAATTCGATCCAATCCAATCTGAATTTTCAAATTTTAGATTGGATCCGATCCGAAAATTCGATTTTTTAAAACTCTCTTTTTCATGAAATAAATTAGGCGCGACAAGCCGACAACAACAACCCAAGAGATTTACAATTTAGAAATTGATAGTTCATTACAAACCTCATAGTCCATTAATAAACTAATAACAAAACCATAGGCCATAATTCATTACAACCGAATGTAACAGAATACATGAGGTTCAGTCCAACAACAAAAAAAAACAACAGGTTCAGTTCAACAACAAAAAATAAGGCAACACTTAAGCGCTAAGCTTTTGCACTTAAACCCAATCCAGAATACATAATACAAGGCATATTACTATTTGGTTATATTGGGTTTTTGGATCCTGGATTTTTGGATCCAATTACCCTCAATCCAATCCGATCAGAAAAACCCAATTTTAAAAAAAAATCTCAATCCGAATCCAATCCGAACACAGTTGAAATCCGATCCGAATTAATAATTCGGATTCGATTGGATTTTGGTTTTTATCCGAATAACTTTCACCCCTTACGGGAGGAGATATAGTGGATTTGGGGCGGAGGGAGATAATGGAAGAGGGGTGGTTGAGATGGTGGAGTGGCGGTATAGGGGTGTTAGTCGAGGATGCGTTTTTTGCGGGGGATTATTTCTCTCGCCTCTGTTTTCTGTTTTTATTTAGGAGAGATGAAAGGGAAGAGAAGGGTTTGAATGGGTTGTTACGCCATAACTTATGGTGTAACAGTTACAACCAATATATTCTGTTAATCAAATGGTTTTTTCAAAAAGTTATTTGTAAACCCATTGCAAAAAGATACCTAAAGAAGACAAGAGATGCAAGATTGATTAATCTTAACCTTAATTTGTACCTTAATTTGTAACTACTACCAGTAATATCTTAAGATATTGAAATTCGTAGATGATGTAATTTCTTACAATAATTAACATGGACTAAAATTTGAAGTATATATTTATATTAAGAAAGATGTCATAATTGTTATTATAATTAACTCATTAATTAAAAAAAATGTATACTTGTTTAAGAAATGAAAAATTAAAGTAATGTAGTAATGGAATTACTATTAATTTAATACGATCATTATGGATGTTATTGTCATATCATAGATTCATAACAAATGTGAACTTTGCTTGATGACAAACTTGGTTAGCTTTTTTTTTTAAAGAGAAAATTCATTAATTGAAGGCCAAACGGCATCTACAATAGTTATTAATGAAAAACAAGATACAATTAAACAAGGCTAAATCAAATTCGTCTTCGAAGGAACTACAATGAACCAGATCGAGCAATACAGCGCATCCCCTTGTATTTGCTGAATCAAGCAGCTATTGATGAGGAAGTCAATCATTTTGATGTAGTTTGGGAAGAACATTCTTGACTGAGTCATGTTGACCACATCCGAGATTCTAATACCTTCATGTTGAGTCTCGAACTTCAACCAATGAGAACAATATCTCATACCTAAAAACAAAAAAACCATACTCAGAACTCCCATAGGAGAGAAGGAGATTTCCAAAACAGAAACTAAAAACCCCATAACAGGGTTTGAAAAGATCTCATAAAGAGAGACTAATTTATTAAACAAAACAAGAAATGAATTAAAAACTGAAAATAAAAGGGGAAAAGGGGCTTACCATGGATGAAATCATCTATGGCAGCCCCTAACTGATGAAAAAGGGGTAGGGGAGGCTAGGGTTTGAAAGAGAAAGAGAGAGGAGGGAGGCTAGGTCTAGCTGAATTGGGGCGCAGCCTAGTTTGAGGACACAGACTCACAGATGAGTATGAATGAAACTGAAAGTAGCGGAAAAATGACAAACTTGGTTAGCTAGAAGCATTAGAATATGAACGCCAATAAGGTAAAGTGTGGGTAAGTATTGTATGTCGCCATGTGTTACCCCATCTCATACGCTGATATTACACCTTTTTGTTGTAGGGCTCACGAGTCCACCTAAAGTCCACCATTAGTATGATATTATTTGCTTTGGCCTAGCCCGCACGGATTTATTTTTGGGCTCCTTCCCTAAAGGCCTTATACTAATGTAGTTGGTGAACTCTTATAAACTAGGTGACTCATTCCCTCTCCGATGTGGGACTTAGGATGTATATCCAACAATCCTCCCCTCAGACCAAGGCCCACAAGCCTCCTGTTTATGCTCCATGCTACCAGGCTGCACCGTTGACATATTCCTGCTCCACAACTGCATGTGCATCCAACTGAGTCACCTATTTTGAGAACCATACAGACTACCACCAAAGACTTGCACATGCCCTAGAGCTACACCGCTCTACACTCTACGTACATCAGCAAACCACACATGGGGTCCACCATTGTATGCGCGTTCTCCCAGCCGAACCGTCGGCTTTGATACCATTTGTAGGGCCCACGAGTCCACCTAAACTCCACCATTAGTATGATATTGTCCGTTTTGGGCCTACCCGCACGGATTTATTTTTGGGCTCCTTACCAAAAGGCCTCATACTAATATAGTTGGTGAACTATTATAATGTAGGTGACTCCTTATCTCTCCGATGTGGGACTTGGGATGTATACCCAACATTTGTCTCTAATATTGTTATATCTTTAAAAAATAACCAAAAAATTTGCATAAGTCTTGAATCTGTGACCTTTTACTTTATAACGTTATGATCTTACCACTAAACTAAGACGTGTACTTGTGACAAAATGTCAAACCCAACTATATATCCTTTTCTTCTTATTAGATTACTCATTGCATCACCTGGACCCAACAATTAGTTTCACTAATAGGATGTGGCATATTGTAAATGTAGTTTGTGGTGCTGATGTGGATCTTTATTGATTTTAGATTGTAAATTACAACATTATTTACCGTCTAATAAAGATAACTTTGTTTTGTTACTTTGTTATTAGCTTGAGGCTTCGAGTAAAGTTCTCTTGTACATTATATATACAATGACAAATTAAGCTAATTTTTGTCAGGATTTGGCCCAATTTCCCGCTCCTTATCAAGGAAAATTCATAAAACCTTTACAATTTGAAAGGAAATGGATAAACATGAAAGGCAATCTCATAGTTTTATTGTTTTTTTTTTTTTTTTTTTGACATCGAGCATAGTTTTATTGTTATTACATAAGTAAGGTGATAAACTATTTGTGGACAAGTGTTTTCAACCTTTAGGGACAGTTTTACATACCATGCACATGGTATGTAAATTAGGACATAAACAAACAACTTTAAATTTGGCAAAGAAAACTTCATACTTTATTACAAGATGAGCCCAAACATGCTGCTACAATCTACGTAAACTCTGAAACAAGTAAAACGTGGCTGTTAGAGATTAGGAGACGCGATAAACAGAAAACAGAGAGATACATACGTCGAATCTTCCAAAATCTTGCAGTTTGCTATAAATGAGCCAATCAATATTCAATAGAACGTGGCTCCTTTTTGACACTGATTAATCAGAGAAAAGATTGTTCAAAATAAGACCTTGTAGTCCTCTAAAGCTTGCACATTATTATATCAGCAAACATACAAGTTAGTTGCACCAACAACTACTCCCATGTGAAAGTCACTTTGCAAACAAAGCTAGACTTCACTAAAGCCTAAAGCTGCACATGGCTTATGAAATGATCTCAAATTATAGTTCTTGTACACGTCTTTTATCTTAATTTCTTGGTCTATGCAGAATTTTGAGATTTTAATTTTGGCATTGTTGTATGTATGTTATTTTAATAGTATTAATGTTAGCTCGTAGTATATGAAAAGATTTCATCAAGTGAATCTATTCGTTATAGAAATGCTCTTTCTAGGTTTGTGGGTCTCATTAATCATCTCCATGTCTTACAAAAACTAAAAAATACGTTGATTACAGCTTTTGATCTTTAGGCTATGGTGTGTTTGGTCGGAAGGAAAATGTTCTATTTTCTTCACTTTCCTCTATTTAGTTTGGACTGGATTAGGAAGAAGAAAATATGGGTTGAACTTCATTTTCCAATGGTGGAAATTCACTTTCTCTAATGAGGCAATGGAAGCCACACTTTCCCTCGCTCTATTGAAACAAAAACAAAGGAAGATGAGTTCGAAGGAAAGTTACTTTTCCTTGCAACTAAACAAAGGAAAATCATTCTAGAATTGAGTTTTCCTCCGATAAATGGTTTTCATGAAAAACTAATTTCCATTGAAAATGTTATCCGTCCAACGAAAACGAAACACACTCTAAGATTTAGTCATTGAAAAAAGTTCAATCTTAAGTGTTTTGTGTCCAATTGTCTCTACAAATTTTATCATATACTAGGGCGTACCGTAAGCATGTCACACCCAAGGCTTTTTTTTTGCTCCTTGCTTATTTGAAATAATCTAAATGAAGCAAAATGTACTAAAAAGACACAGTTTCAAATGGAGCAAAAATTAGTCTTCGGTGTGCTACTGCAGTACACTCCGGATGTATGATCAATGAACTCCAGTTGCCTTAGCTACAAGTCAGTTAGTAAAGGCCCAAGACATGAAATCCTTAATCTGCTCATCGGCGGATCGCTGGCAGAGTTGACTCTTAACAGTACAAATACACGCAATCTTACCAGTTACAAGTTTACAACTGATTATTAACTCAAACAGAGGCTGTTCAAAAAGGAAGTAATAATGCTACTAGTGTCTAGTAATAACTCAATCAACGCTATTATTCGTCTATTGTACAAACAAAATATACTCCTTACATAAGATTTCACAAAGGATTTTATACATAATAATAGACATGATCTAAGACCAAAAACTGAGAGTTGGAGCTAAGTTTTCATTTCCATTTACAGAAATTGGTAAAGGATATATAACCAAACCGGGCTCCTGTTTCCTCCTCTACATACTAATTAATCTAAAAACTCAAGTTCACATTAAGCTAAACTATAATTATACAGATTCCCAATACTAAAAATACTGGGATCAATCATAATACAACTAATATGAACAACATAAACTAAATATATAACCATAATAGTACAATTATCTGGGATCTGACACTTTAGAAGCTAGAAGCATTCTGAGTTGTTCTTGACTGTAATACCTGTTACACATCTTGACGGTTGCTTGTTGGATCATCAAATCATTAACAACAGATACACTAGCATGAGTAACATCCAATTCTAACTCCATTAACGCCGCCATTAGCCTGGCGGCGGGGTGGTTCTTCTTATTGCTATTCACTCGAATCATCGCTTCCCACCCGATAATCTTAACATCAATCTCCAAATCTACGAGCTGTTGTTGTTGTTGTTGCTGCTGCTGTTTAACTCCTAATACCACCTTGCTTTCTTTCTCCAAGTAAGGTGGCGCAAGTGGTGGTGGTTGTTGCGGTTGTGATCCTCCCAATTCTTTCTTTAGCCCCTCTACTTGAGAAACCAATCCCTCCTTTTCCACCTCGAAATCTTGGAGCTTCCCCTTGAGCTCGTTTATATAAGAGATAGCATCGCCTAAGAGGGACGCCTTATCCATCTTAGAAACGTTGGGAACAACAGCTCGTAAGGCGTAGAATCTCTGATTTAGCTTCTCTCTTCTTTGTCTCTCAGCTTCTACATGATTCAACGGCTCTTCCCTTCCATTCGCGGGCTTTCTTCCTCGCTTCCTTGGGCGTTTTTCGGGCTCCGGTACCACCCTACTACTACTATCTACCTCCCTAACGGACGCCTCTAAATCCGAATGCTCCGAATCAGCACCGTTGTTATTGCTGGATTTACCCACCACCCCTGATGAAGCTAAGATAACACCAGAAGTGAAAGATAACATCCCATCTTCATTACTTCCTCTTGAATTCGGGGATCTTTTCTTTTTATTATTACTACTATCATCAATCAAGAAACTTGAATTAGCTCCAAATATCCCCACATTTCCATTTGAATTATTTGTGCTTCTCTTACTATCACCTCCACCACCACCACCACCAAAGCTTAATATCTCCCCTGATTCCGGCTTCAAGCTCCCATTACTCTTGGCCCCACTTCCATTATAACCTCCATAGTCGGAAAAATTCAACTCCCTACTAAAGAACCCTTGTTGTTGTTGTTGTTGTTGTTTTTGGGCCGGGTTCGGAGTCGAAAACTCACTAACGTTGCTCTTAATGGGACTATCCAAATTAATCAATTTCACCGGCGGTTGTGAGTGCTGAGGCGGTGGCGGAGGAGTAGGCGTTTTCCTCAATTCTTTAACCTCCACCGGATTGGGATCATTGATCCACATCATGGTAGGATCACTCTCAGGTATAGGTATAGGTACAGGTACAGGTACAGACCCAGACCCATGTTCACCAGGCCCAAAGCAAAACAAAACCCTAACCTTATTCATCAAATCAGGGCTCTGAAAAATCACCTCAGTAGACCCTAACTCAACCACACCATTCAAAACAGGAATGGACACCATAGTCTGAAGGCCAAAGCAAGCCCCTTGCTTGGCCCGATTACACGGCGAAGTCGAAAGTCGATCAGGGCCAGCAGCCCAGATCGGTCTAGAACTTAAATGGGCCTCACCGGGTAAATCCTCCCCACTACTAAAAGAATGAGTCATGGAAATAAGAAAAAACCATTCAGTATCACTCACTTCCTCCTCTACAGCAGAATCCTCTGGTGGTTCAGCTCCAGATATCAGCGAATTCAGCTCACGGAGCACCCGCTTTCTATGCTCTTGCTCCGCCACATCATGGGCTTGTGTTTGGGCTTGGGCTTTCTTGACTTCCCCCTTATAATAGCCGTCGCCCCACCCGAGAAGAGATTGACCCGAATAATCAAGACTGTTTTGCCAGAAGATAGCGTAGGTCCAGGGCGCTTGGGTGGCGGGATTATCGATGAGAGCTTGTAGACGGCTGTGAAGGGTGTCTTGTGCGGAGGCGGAGGCGGAGGGAGGTAGGAAAGAAGAATCCATCATTACTAAAGAAGAAGATGATGAGGCATTAATATCATCTGATGACCAAATATTCATCATTATTTATTTTTTATTTTTTTAAAGTTGTTTGTTTAATGGAAGGGAAAATCATGAAAAATGAGATGAGAAAGGAATGAAACACGTGAAGGAGTGAGAGTGGCGGCTGGAGGAAAGGAAGAAGAGGTAGTGTGAAATGCGTGGGGGAAGAGGAGAGAGAAAGCCAGAAAGGGGGATTGATTTGGGTAGGATTAGGAAATACTACTAGGAAGGACTTCCGAAGGAGAACTCAGAACTAGTGGCTTCACACTTGACACTAGGTGAGAGCTGAGAGGAGTGAAGCGTGGGTGACTGATTATAAATGCTTTGGCTTATTTTTTGTCACCATTTATTATTCATACCTATAGCTATGGTTTATTATGATACCACTTTCGCCGAAGCTAGTAGTTACTGTAGTACTCATGTCATCTTCGATATTTTGGTTACTCCCTTTTTTTTTTTTTTTTTTTTTTAACTTGCTACATTGTTGTGCACTGGTTTTCTATACGTTATTTAACTTTTAATATCTCTTGTTTCGTTTACGTAAAAAATATAAAAATTTGATATTATTATGAATCTACACGTCGAGACAAATCTAACAAGACCACACATGACCATCATTTTACACTATTTATAAATCTTTCTTTGACCACCGTCTGTGATTTATACGTGAATAAAAATATACTCATGTAAGATCTTGTTAGATTTGTTTTAATACATATATATTTTTTAATATATATATTTCGTAATATTTACAAATACAAAATTAGAGATATATGTCCTTAAAGTTTGCATCGGCATGCGTGAAAAGTGAAAATGTCACATTTAAAAATAAACGAATGAAGTATTTCTTTTACCTAAGACATTAAAATATGATACTCCCTCCGTCCCAATTTATAGTGCTTGTATTCCATGTTGGGTGTCCTAAAATGTTATTTTTGTTTTTTTTATTTTAAAAATTGTACTTTATTCTAAAATGTCATCATCAAATGAATTTTATTCCTATTGATCTTACCTTACATGGAAACTTGTAGCCATATGACCTATATTTAATATTTATCCTTACTTTTTACATGGAAAGTTGTTGCCACATTTAATATTTATACATTCCAATGCAAGTAGTACAAATAATTAAAGCAAATGATAGTTTCCTTAATTTTTGTGCAAAATAAGAAACAAGCACTTTAAGTTGGAATGGGGGAGTACAAGAATTTAGATTAGGAGAAATTAAAAAAATGACCATAATGTGTTCAGAGAGGAAAAAAAAGAATATACTTCCTTTTCTTTTTTGCAACAATTTTCATTTTTAGGTGTTTTTATTTAGTTCTGACATTTCCTTTTCTTGGTGAAGGTTTTAAGGCAATTTAACTATTTTATCTTCATTTACTTACCTCACATACAAAAAGAATTGACAATTGGGTTAAATTTTACTCTCTCGTCTCCAAAATGAATCTTTCATGTAAAATTGAGATTTGACAGTCTATGCATGACCTATATAGGGAAGAGGCTGTGCACGAGCGCTGTAGAGTGCTGCTACTTTTTAGTACTCCTTGGTCGGTACAACTCAGTAGGAACCAGGAAGTAGTCAAGTAGGTACATAACGAACCGAGTAGGAGTTACCGAGTTAGCTCTTTTTTCTTTTTTTCCCCAATTGGCAGCGTACAAAACCGAGTAGCATATATTCAGTGTTACTTTAACTTTTTGACCACATTAATTGTATCTTGTATGCTACCTCGTGCATATTTAAGTCATTATCATTGAGCTTTGAACGTGAATAGTGAATTACTATTACGTATTCATATCTTTTACTATCGGAAAAAAAATTTGTTAGATACTTGTCACTTGTGGAGTTGTGGTATCTTAAATCCCAATTAACACAAGGTCCCAATTATGAGTGATCTAATAAAATGATATTTTCTTTAAAAAAATTTATACATGTCAAACTATATGATTTTTTTACCATCATCTTGTACTAGTGGATAATGGATATATATATATATATATATATATATATATATATATATATATATATATATATGCATGATAATTGTGTAAAATATGAGTATTGAAGACCGTAAATGCCTTCTTTGTTTTAATGATATTGAAGATCATTACTGAACTTTAGATAGTCAAATGTTCCATGTATTCAAAACATGGAGATAATATCTATTTTAAAAAATTTACAAACATATACCAATTCCATTAACAAAAAATTCTAGCAAACAAGTAACATAAAATTTAAACTAGTGTTTTTGGCAACAACTTTTACTTATGTATACTACTCAATCCGTCCCGTAATATAGTGCTTGTTTCCTTTTTACACGGTCTCCAAAACGTACCTTTGACCTTCGATATCTCTAACTTTGTATCTGATAAAGTCATAAAAAATTGATATTATGAAAGTACACATTGAGACGAACCTAACAAGTCCCACATGAGTATATTTTTTTGTTATATTATTGAGAATATTTGGTCAAAGATATTAAAATTGAAGGATTTTGTCCTCGATCAAGTGTAACAAACTAAATGTATATGGACAAATTATAAAGATAATATATTCAATAATATTAGGTGACCGCAACGTTTTGCTAGAAGCTAATTGCGGTTAGTTGGGCTAGTATATTTAGGCCAACTACTAATATGTATTGGGTCCTATGAGGTCACACAATATGACAACCCTTGGATATTACCCAAATCCATTTGTGAAATGGGTTGGGCGGTTTTTATGATTGATGGAAGAGTTGTAACTCATGAGTTTATTAGGCTCATAATGTATGACATTATGAGGCAAAATAAAGCCTCATGAATCATCTCTTTGTAACCACCCTATATAATCATATGGGGGTTACAAAGGAGATGTAAGTACATCACTTTTGGCAAGAGAAAATCTGATTTTCTTTTGCTCTCCTCTCTCTCATTCATTTGGCCATCATACACCTCAAAAGCAAGAGGATTCTACACTCTTCCGTACTAGCATACGTGGTGATCTAAGGGTTGTTCGTGGACCAACACTAGAGGAACGGCGATTGACGTTCTAAGGATCTCTACTAGAAGGCTAGAGGTGAAAGTGGAATTCACGCATCAAGAGGTATATTCTACACTCTTTATAGATTCATGTTAGTTTATGCAAAGATCTTGGTGTTAGATGTTTGAGTATGTGATACTCGTTTTCCGCATTAAGCATCTAAATTCCTACAGTGGTATCAGTTAGCCTATTTGCATAGATTAATGTGATCATGTTGATGCATGTTTTCCTTTATTTTAATTCATTTAGGGGAGGGTATTAGCATGAGGATATTGTTTGCATGATTAAAATTGGATTTTAATCTAGTGGGAGTATAAAAGTTATTTATACATTTTTTTTTGATACATATATATATATATACATATATAATTGTTATATTATTTCATGTTTTAGTTAAGTTGTTAATTAGAATATGATGTATATATATATATGTATGATTCATGATTTGCATGCTTTGAAGTTTTTATGCTTAATTTGATTATGTATAATTTCATGGCATGAATTCTTGAATATGAGGCCTAGTATGATTTAGTTATGCATAAAAGTGTTTTAGTGTATAAAGAAAATCATACGCATTTCGATTAAAATTGCCTGAATTGAAATCGGAAAAAATGGAAGAAGTAAGCTTCTCGCAAATCGCGACGAGCGTCGCGAGTCGCGACCTAGATCGCGGGTCGCGACCTAGATCGCGGGTCGCGAGCAGTGTTCTGCCTCGCTTGGCTCGTTTGCTTTTTCAACGGATAAAAACTTTAAAGATCCGTTTATCCCTTAATGCATATTAAGTAGTTATTATGCTTGGTATCCTATGCTAATGCTTAAATGAATTAAAATTATGATGGAAGTTTCATTTTATGACATTTAATTTTATGTTAGGATGTTAGTTTTAATAAGTTGATTAATTCTTACATGTTAGTGTTTGTGATTAAATGTCATGCAATGATTTTATGTTTTAATATGATTAAAATATATGTGGTACCTTAAAGTGCTTATATATTTTCCTTTAAATTTAATAGTTGATTAAATTTGTTAGATTAACACTATAATGCTCTTGAGAGATAAATTCTAATATGATTGAATTTGTCTAAAGGTACTAACCATTTAATTTAATATGAGATTAAATTTGGTTGATGTTATTATGTTTTAAAGTTGTTGAAGCATAATAATTTATTTTAATAGTTGATTAAAATGCATGTTTTATATATATGATATAATAATTGCATGCGGTGACTAGTATGGCCCAAACTTGGATAGAAAATACGATCTGCGTATCGTGAATGTATTTTTGTAATCTAAATACGATCTATGCATCGTTGGTATTTTTGTAATATTAGTTTAAATTTTCAAAAAAAAAAAATTATTCAAGTTGAAGTGATTCAAAGATGGAGATCCGATGTTTTCATTTCCATGGAGCACAACGATGTAGATCCAAGGTGGTTCAAGGATGGATGCCTTAAAGAGTAGTCTTTAGGGTTAGGGGCCATACTAGGATCACATTTTATTTTATGCATTTAAATATTGCTTTTGAATGCTTTCTAAGTTTTATTATGCATGTGATTTATTTTTGCAATGAGTTCACTAGTAATTAAATCACATAATAATTTACTTAGGTCCCTAAAGCTAATATTGGGTAATTGCTTTTCCAAATAAACATCTACTAAAATCTTGATCGTTAGTAATAGGTTCTGCCAAAGCAGAGTGTTACTTCCAATCTTGGGCTAAGTAGAGTAAATTTCCGAAATTTGCATGTTTAGTTTGGTTTGGCCCAACAAAATCATCAAAACGGTTTTGGATTTTGAAGCAAAAGGTTGGGTTTTTGTGTTTGGGTGACAAGTTCTGTCTAGGATTAGGAAGGCTTTCCCCAACGCTGTGGGTAACTTCCTTACCTGGGAACTTTCATCACCTTAGCAATCACCCATCAACTAAGAATTACAATTGTTGTAATTAGTAAAAGAGTTTACTTACCTTTTAAATTTGGTTTTAAGTTGAGGCCAAAGTCCACTTATAAATCACGTTTGATAGGATCTTAGAATCACTTGATTCAAAAGGGACATATTTAAAATTGGTCAAGTGCATAGCTTTTATTTTAAAGTGTTTAAAATTTGTTAAAAGCTATTATGATAAACATACTCATTACTTTTACATCTTCTATGTAGATATCATGTCTGGTAACAACAATAATTCACCTTTTAACTTACGTTCAGTCCTTGAAAAGGATAAGTTGAACGGGAACAACTTCCTTGATTGGGAAAGGAATCGAGAATTGTTCTTAGATCGGAAGGTCGAGAGGATGTTCTTGAAACCCCGATCCCGATTTTAACGACCACCTCTACCGAAGCCGAGAAGGCGGCCCATAAGGCCATTGCGAAAGGTCGGTAATTGTTACTTGCCTTATGCTCGCGGCTATGGAACCAAGCCTGCAAAAGAGGTTTGCAAGCTTGGATGCCTGCGATATTATCCAGACACTGAAAACCATGTTTCAAGCAGCAAGCTCGGATAGAGAGGTATGAAACTCACAAGGCTATTCTTGAGTGTGCGTTAGTCGAAGGCAAGCCGGTCGCCACTCATGTCTTTGAAATGATTGGTTATTTCGAGACAATGGAGAGGTTGGGTTTTCCTTATAGCCAAGAGTTGGCTACTGACATCATACTACACTCACTTCATGAAGGCTTCAACCATTTTAGGTTGAACTTCAATATGAATGGGGTGTCGAAAACCCTTGCCGAGTTACATGGGATGCTCATAACTGCCGAGCAAAACATCTCTGTTGCACCTAAGAAGGAAGTTCTTATGGTTCAAAAGGGAAAGGGTTTTAAGAAAGAATGGGCTGGCAAGAAAAAGCAAGACAAGGGCAAGCAAGTTGCCACTAAGGCTCGCCGATAAGCCATAGGCAAAGGCAAAGCCAAAGGTGGCCGCAAATGCCAAGTGCTTCCATTGTGGTCAAATTGGCCATTGGAGGCGTAACTGCCCGAAGTATCTGAATGATAAGAAGTCTGGGGCTTCTTCTTCAGGTATCTATGTCATTGACATTAATTTAGCAACATCTACTTCTTGGGTATTTGATACCGGTTGTGTTTCTCACATTACTTCGAATGTGCAGGGACTAAGAAGGAGTAGAACCTTGGCTAAAGGGGAGGTAGAACTGCGCGTTGGAAATGGTGCAAGGGTTGCGGCCGTTGCAGTTGGGACTTATTGTCTACCTTTGCCTTCTGGTTTAATATTAGAGCTTAATAAGCTGTTATTATGTTCCTGCTATTACCAAAAACATTATTTCTATTCCAGTTTTGGATAACGAAGGGTTTTCATTTACAATTGAGAAAGGTTGTTTCTCTGTTTATTTGAATTCAATGTTTTATGCCATTGCTAAAAAGTCTAATGGTCTATATTTCCTAGAGTTAGACAAAGATGTCCTTAACATAGACAGAAAAAAACATAGATCAAGCGATACTAATCCTACTTACTTATGGCATTGTCGTTTAGGACATATAAATGCGAAACGCATTCGAAGTTACATAAAGATGGACTTCTAACATCTTTTGACTTTGAGCCATTTGATGTATGTGAATCATGTTTAATGGGTAAAATGACAAAGTCACCTTTTCTTGGAAAGGGTGAAAGGGCCGGTGATCTATTGGGTCTAATACATAGTGATGTGTGTGGACCAATGAGCACAAAAGCTAGGGGAGGGTTTGGATACTTCATTACTTTTACTGATGATTTAAGTAGATATGGATATGTCTATTTAATGAAGCATAAGTCGGAATCGTTTGAAAAATTCAAAGAATTCCCGAATGAAGTCCAAAACCGGCTTGGCAAAACAATTAAAGCACTACGATCCGATCGTGGTGGTGAGTATTTGAGCCAAGAGTTTAGTGATCACTTGAAGAGTTGTGGAATTCTTTCCCAACTCACTCCACCTGGAACACCTCGGTTGAATGGTGTATCCGAAAGGAGGAATCGAACTCTACTTGATATGGTTCGGTCTATGATGAGTTTTGCCGATCTTCCCATCTCTTTTTGGGGATATGCTCTCGAAACCGCTACTTTCACACTTAATAGAACTCCATCAAAGGCAGTAGAAAAAACACCATATGAGATGTGGAGTGGAAAAACTCCAAGTTTGTCTTTTCTACGGATTTGGGGTTGTGAGGTTTATGTAAAACGTTTACTTTCGGATAAACTCGCCCCTAAATCGGATAAGTGTTTCTTTGTGGGTTATCCCAAAGAGACCAAGGGCTATTACTTCTACCATCGGACCGAGGGCAAAGTGTTTGTTGCTCGTCGTGGTGTCTTTTTGGAAAAGGATTTTATTTCCAAAAAGGCAAGTGGGAGTAATATATTTCTCGAAGAGGTTCGAGAAAAGCAACAAATGGACATAGTTCAACCTATGTTAGAGTCGGAAGCACAAGTGCCCCGTTGTGGAGCTTGAAGTAATTCCTCCTTTAGAGGAATCTTCTCCCATAACTCGACCAAGTGTTGGAGGATGTGCATTACGTACACGAACCTCCCTCTTGTCCCACTCGAATCTAATTCGTGCGAAAATTCTCAAATTGTTGAGAAGAAAATTTCTCCTGTTGCGGCCCCTCGTAGGACCGGTAGATCAAGAATACCAAACAAGAAGTTTGTTGATTTCTTGTTAACCGAAAGTTCGAGATAATGATCTTAGAATTTGAGGAACCTACTACCTACAAGCAAGCTTTGATGAGTGAAGACTCCGAAAAATGGCTTGAAGCCATGAGGTCCGAAATGGCATCTATGTCGAAAATCAAGTATGGGACTTGATGGATTTGCCCGATGGGGTTACACCTATTGGTTGCAAATGGGTTTTCAAAGTGAAAACAGGACAAGGATGGTAACGTTCGGGTTTACAAAGCAAGATTGGTTGCAAAAGGGTTCAAGCAAGTTCATGGTATAGACTATGACGAAACCTTTTCACCAGTAGCAATGCTTAAATCCATTCGGATACTCCTAGCGATTGCTGCCTTCTATGATTATGAGATTTGGCAGATGGATGTCAAAACCGCTTTCTTGAATGGATTCTTGAAAGAGGATGTGTATATGACACAGTCGGAAGGTTTTATGGATCCGGAATATCCTAGGAGGGTATGTAAGCTTCAAAAGTCCATTTATGGATTGAAGCAAGCATCCGGAGTTGGAATCTTCGTTTTGATGAGGCAATCAAACTGTTTGGTTTTCTCAAAAACGGAGAAGAGTCTTGTGTTTACAAGAAGGAAAGTGGGAGTAACATAGTTTTCTTGGTCTTATATGTAGATGACATACTTCTCATAGGAAACGACATTCCCATGCTTGAGTCAGTCAAGGAATGGTTGAAGAGTTGTTTTTCTATGAAAGACCTTGGAAACGCTGAGTACATTTTGGGGATCAAGATCTATAGGGATAGGTCTAAGAGGATGATTGGACTTAGCCAAAGAACTTATATAGATAAGATCGTTACTAAGTTCAATATGGAAAACTCTAAAAGAGGTTTTCTACCCATGCAACATGGTGTTTCGCTTAGCAAGACTCAGTGTCCTTCTGGACCTGATGAGATTAAGCGAATGAGTAATGTTCCTTATGCGTCAGCTATAGGGTCCATTATGTACTCCATGATTTGTACTCGCCCAGATGTTTCATATGCCTTGAGCATGTGTAGCAGATTCCAATCAAATCCAGGTGACGCACACTGGAGTGCAGCAAAGAATATCCTAAAGTACTTACGAAGGACTAGGGATAATTTCTTAGTGTATGGAGGTGAAAGTGAATTAATTGTTGAGGGTTACACAGATGCGAGCTTCCAAACAGACAAAGATGATTTCCGATCCCAATCTGGTTTCATCTTTTGTCTAAATGGAGGGGCAAGTGAGCTGGAAAAGTTCAAAGCAAAGTACTGTCGCCGATTCTACAACGAAGCCGAGTACATTCTTTGCGGCGGATGCAAAGAAAGGAAGCCGTTTGGATGAAGAAGTTCATTCCGGAGCTAGGAGTAGTGCCTAGTGTTGGAGATGGTATTGTTTTACATTGTGATAACAATGGTGCCATAGCTCGATCTAAGGAACCAAAATCACATCAAAGGTGTAAACATGTACTTAGGAAGTTTCATCTCATTCGAGAAATCGTTGAGAGAAAAGATGTATTAGTTAGCAAAGTTCATACGGATAGCAATGTCGCCGATCCTTTGACTAAACCATTGCCTCGGCCTAAGCATGAGAGTCATACTAGGGCTATAGGACTTAAGCATGTAGGAGAGTGGCTTTGATTATGTACTATTTATTTTAATTAGTTCACGGTTATAGTTACTCTTGTGATATGTTTGGTTATGTTTATCAATAAAAGGTTATGTTCTTATTTAATCTTGGTTTAGTATTAAATAAAACGTTCAAAGTATTTTATAACGTTTGATAGGATTGTCAAATATGTGATTTGACAAATGAAACCCTATCCAAGGTGAACGGGAGTTATAATTTACCTTTGTCCCTAGTTCGAATCATTGAAATTGAACGTAAATGATTCTGTTTGATGGACTAGATTGCAAGTTGATTGATAGCGCAGTTTCATGGGCTATGGGGACATCGAGATGTCTAGTCATTTGCATAGGCGTGTATAGTTGATACACGTTGGGCGGACCTAGTGGGAGTTCTCTAAAAGGTTTATGAGAATCTCATTAATATATTTAGTGGATTCCTTAGACATGAGTATGACACTATTCTTACTTAAGGATTAGTATGTTTTTGACACTCGCAAAACGTCGTGCCATAAAAGGAGGCTATAAAAGCGGTGATCGGAACTGCTACGAATTGAGTGGGAGTTTTGGTTATACAAGACTGGATAAAGTCCTCCTAAGAGTTAGGATTGGTGTCTTGGCCTCTTGAAGAGCGAGAACCGAAAATGCATGGCCGTGCTCAAATGGATTAAGGAGTTAATCATTTGTTTCTACGGTTCGAACTCGGATTTCAAGAAACAACTTGAATATTGGTATGGTTTACATACGATGTTACCATGTCATCAAGTTAGACATTAAGCGACTTAAGGAATTTGAAGGTTACACACTTGTTCTTAGACAAGTGGGAGATTGAAGGATTTTGTCCTCGATCAAGTGTAACAAACTAAATGTATATGGACAAATTATAAAGATAATATATTCAATAATATTAGGTGACCGCAACGTTTTGCTAGAAGCTAATTGCGGTTAGTTGGGCTAGTATATTTAGGCCAACTACTAATATGTATTGGGTCCTATGAGGTCACACAATATGACAACCCTTGGATATTACCCAAATCCATTTGTGAAATGGGTTGGGCGGTTTTTATGATTGATGGAAGAGTTGTAACTCATGAGTTTATTAGGCTCATAATGTATGACATTATGAGGCAAAATAAAGCCTCATGAATCATCTCTTTGTAACCACCCTATATAATCATATGGGGGTTACAAAGGAGATGTAAGTACATCACTTTTGGCAAGAGAAAATCTGATTTTCTTTTGCTCTCCTCTCTCTCATTCATTTGGCCATCATACACCTCAAAAGCAAGAGGATTCTACACTCTTCCGTACTAGCATACGTGGTGATCTAAGGGTTGTTCGTGGACCAACACTAGAGGAACGACGATTGACGTTCTAAGGATCTCTACTAGAAGGCTAGAGGTGAAAGTGGAATTCACGCATCAAGAGGTATATTCTACACTCTTTATAGATTCATGTTAGTTTATGCAAAGATCTTGGTGTTAGATGTTTGAGTATGTGATACTCGTTTTCCGCATTAAGCATCTAAATTCCTACAAAAATTTGACCTTAAAAAAGATAAACAAGCGCTATATTATAGGACGGAGGGAGTAGTTGTTTGTGAGGCATTATACTACTATTATTTATTAACGTTGATTATTATAGCTAGTAGAGGCTAATTGTCATCATAGCTATGTAAGGTAGGTTTTGATGACAACTTGTTATTAAAGTCTTGAAATTATTTTTAAATAAAATAATTTAAAACCTACAGTCAGTTGCAATTGCAAGACCGTAGTCCGTGTTGCAAAGGTTTGTTAAAGCTAAAAGGGATGTACTAACTACTATAATCTGCCAAATCATAATTCAACATTCAAGCTCGGTGAGATCGATTTACAATAAGGCCTCGTTCTTTTGGATTGGAAGAAACTGAACTAAATTAAACTGAAGTGAATTGGGAGAAATTGAAGTGAATTGAACTGAAGTGAATTGAACTGAAGTGAACTGAACTGAACTGGGAGCAAGCTGAACATGAGAGAGTGTCTGAACTGAATTGAATTGAACTGAACTGAACTGAACTGTGAAAAACTAAACTGAAAATAAGTCCAAAAGAACAGGGCTAAGAAATGATTTAGATTCTATTATATCTTACTCATCCTCTTTCTTTCTTAAAATGTGAGACAACTAGTCCCAACACGCGTATCAGGTTCTGAAAAGTAATATTGCAATATCATAAAAAGCTTTTAAGGATTAACCTAAAAATTAACAGCTATATATTGAAATGTTTGTGAAATAAAATATATATGACTCATGTCTTTTTCCTCCAATGCGAAGGTCACCCCTTTTAGGTTAGTCACTTACAAGTTACAATTGTTAAAAAGATCAGTTGCTATTATGGTTGAACTCATGATCTTACGCAACGAAAATATAACTTATCCACTAAACCAAAGTACTTTTTCATTGCACTTATTAACATGAAGCTAGTCTCGAATATATCCTTTTCTGACAAGAAAAAGGAAAAAAATTCAAATTGACAAAATCCGCTTTGTATTTCAGATTGTTTGAATAAAACACATGTTGTTCCTTTGGGTCTTTGGGAACCAACACCATGCAAAATAAGTCACATATCACCCCAACTAGGGTGTAAATGAGATGAGACAACTTCTAAGCTACTCGAGATCGACTCGGTCAAAACTCGACTCGAGTAGGCTCGACTCGAACTCGAGCTCAACTCGATAACTAACGAGTCGAGCTGAGCTAATACCTACTCGACTCGAAAAGCTCGTGAGAAACTCGAAAAAAGTTATATATAATACTTATAATTTCAATAAATAATTCTCAAACTTTTTCAAAGAATTTAATCCATGAAATAAGATTTATACTAATATAGAAAATATTTTTCATGGTGGACTTTAATCATATTTTGTCTTTAGGTGATGGTTAACACGTCGACCTCAAGATTTTAATGAGCCTTAGCCTTGGCTCGGCTCGAAAGCTCATGAACAAACTGAAAAATTATTAAAAACAATATTTCATGTAAAATATTAAATTTCCCACATTTTTTTAGTGTAAACAATAGTTTTTTTCGATATAAAATGTTACTACTATAGCTATCCTTATTATTTAATTTTAGTTGTCCCACATTGGTTGGGAAACAAAAGTTTAAGTTTGTGTTCTTTTATAAATGGAACAAAAATTATTTGTTGCATTTCTTCATTGGGTGGAAACTATTGTTTTCTACCGAAGTTTGTTTCATATAGTCCCACATTGGTTGGACAATGAAACACTAAGTTTGTTTCCTCTACAAAAGGCTACTCCAAGTACCTAACTCAAGGTACATGGATTGACTCAAGTTTGAGTTGAGCCTTATTGTATAATTTTAGTTGTCCCACATTGGTTGGGAAGCAAAAGTTTAAGTTTGTGTTCTTTATAAATGGAACAAAAACTATTGTTTTCTACCAAAGTTTGTTTCAAAAATTTCCACATTGGTTGGACAATGAAACAATAAGTTTTTTTCCTCTATAAAAGGCTACTCCAAGTACCTAACTCAAGGTACATGGATTGACTCAAGTTTGAGTTGATCCTTATTCTATAATTTTAGTTGTCCCACATTGGTTGGGAAGCAAAAGTTTAAGTTTGTGTTCTTTATAAATGGAACAAAAACTATTGTTTTCTACCAAAGTTTGTTTCATAAAGTCCCACATTGGTTGGACAATGAAACACTAACTTTTTTCCCTCTACCTAACTCAAGGTACATGGATCGACTCAAGTTTGAGTTGAGCCTTGATTCGAGTTCGAGTTCGAGCTTTGGGTTCGAGCTTGATTCGAGTTCGAGTTCGAGCTTGATTCGAGTTCGAGTTTGAGCTCGAGTTTAGGACTTCGAGTTCGGGTCGAGTTTAATATTTTCAAGCTCGCGAGTTTTCGAGTCGAGTCGAGCTTGACTTCGAGTTTTCGAGTTCGAGTCGAGCTTTGCCAAACTCGAGCTCGACTCGCATCATTTACACCCCTAACCCCAACCAATTAAATCTGTTACATAATACTCCCTCCGTCCCAAAAATTTAGTTCCCATTTCCATTTTGGATGTCCCAAAATATAGTTCCCATTTCCATATTTAGTTCCACATTTTTCCGTAATTTGTCTTGAAAAACCGTGTCCCATCATTTATTTGCTTCTTGAATCTTGTTTTTTGCTTTGTTTATTCAACCCAAGTGTTACAATTAATGCTCTTTCACCAATTATTCTCCATTCTCTATCCTAAAATCATCTTTTCCCATACAACATTTATTTAAATAAACAAAAAATCTTTACTATCCCTCTTAGATTCGACTTGCATATTACCGTAAAAAAAGATAAATGTGAACTATTATTGGGACGGAGGGAGTAGTATAAACTAGAAAAAAAGGAAATTTTGATGGTTGTTCCAATAGAATGCAAAAGAATGATCATAACGGTTTTGCAGCAATACTCGAATATAAAACACACAACAGTCCAAAGAAAACTCGTGGCACTAGCTAGCTAATTTATAAGACCTCTGTTTTTTGAACTTTTTGTCCTATGCAGCTCCTTTAAAAAGGTATCTTTATTAGTTGCAACCCTTTTATTTCAATCTTTTCAATTGCATACTTAAATAAATCAAACACTTCTAAGATGCAACCCAAAAGGCGTGAAGATAGGTTGGATTTGGGCTGCAACTTAAAAAAGTTTGGTTCATCTTAGGCTGTAATTAAATAGATTGAAATGAAAGGGTTCCAATCAACCAAGTGGCCACTTTAAAGGGCTGCATTTGCAAAAAAATCCATTTTTTTTGTTAATTCAAACATTTTAATTTTTTCACTATTCATAAATTAACGTCAACCAATAAAGTTAAAAAAAATAGTATGAAGACTTTTATGATCCCCTTGAAAAAACTTATTAGAGATTTCTTCAAAATATAAAAATAAAAAACTTATAAGATTTCCTAAAAAAAATAAAATTAAAATCTTATCGAAGACTCACTCAAAAAATAAGCATAAAAAACTTATCAAAGATTGACTATTGAACTAAAGTGTCATATACTCCCAACTCCACCATAATGTACTTACTTCCTCCGTTTTTTTTTACTTGCAACATTTTTCTAAAAGGGAAATAATTAATTACTTGCAACATTTTCTATTTTTGCTTTTGCTTTTGCTTTCTCTCTATATCTCTATCCAATCACATGGACCCTCTCTTTTTTTCCTCCCTAGCTACCTATCTCATACCCAAAAATTGCATTGGAGTTGATGAAAAAAAAGTGTTGCGAGTAAAAAAAACCGGAGGAAGTACTTTAAAAAGAACCATAAAATAATTCGACATCCGAATCCGACTCCGACTTTAAGTCAATTAATCCTTTTTTCTCATTTATGTTAATGTATTATTTATGTATAATCTGACTTTGACTTTCAGCCAATTATATTATATAAGATTTTCCCATTGAAAAATTATTGTTAAAAATAATTGTAATACTTAGATTATTTGTACTATATAAGATTTCCATATGGTTATTAGAAAAAATTATAATGATCAGATTATTGCATTATATAAGACTTGTCTATTATAAAAAATGGGAGGAAAAATAAGTTGGATCGGGTTCGTAGTCAACTCGGAGTGGGATGTTCGAATTTTAAGTCGGATCAGAGTCGGATTTCCGATCCGACTTCTTGTAGGGTCGGAGTCGTATTATGAATAATCCGGTCCAAGTCCGACCTGTTGTCATCCCTAGATGTGACCCTTCATTCGAGTATTTGCTGATAACAATGTATTGTGAGATAAAAATTGATTAGTTCCAAAAACTAGCAACTGGAGAGTTATGAAGGTAATTCAGATATTATAAAATGTTATAGGAATATAAAAGTATAAAGTACAAGTTTCATCTATAAATTATGAATTTGTTAAAAAAATTAATAAATTTATGAATTATGATTAATATATTAAAATGAACAACTTTAAACTTTGTTTGTAGTTTAGTTTACGCTAACAAAAGAATGAAAGCATTGGGGACACGCAAAAAAGACAAATAATTCAACAAGTTGCAATTAAAATAATCATACTGAATTAGAAAGATTAAAATATAATTAACAAAAGCATCAAAGTAATTGAAGTAGGAGAGTATGCGTTGGCGTCACGAGAGAATCACAAGCTTTTGATTTGGTCGTGGGGCTATGCCAGATATTGTCTAAAATAAAATAATTAAAACTATATGGTTGATTATATTCTAAGATAAGGTTCTTACATAATGCAGATCAACTAGCAATTTAATAATGTGTGTTAATATTAAAAATAATACAAAGACACGTTTTGCTTGATGGGTATCGTGAAAATGACAATATTTTTAATTATCTGAATAATGATTATGATTCTGTTTTCCACTTTGTTAATATTGGGCACGTTTCATGCATCATATGCCCAACCCTAATCATGTGGAAAACCATGAGTTTAGAGACATAATCAGGTTTTATTATTTTACACTTTGAGTTTTTTTTTTTTTTTCTTTTTGAAGGGATTTAAAACTTTTTTGAATATTTAATATGGTAGAGTTGTCATGTTGTATGACTTTGTTTTAGTTGGGTCCTTTTTCTTCATAGCATTTTTTTTCTTTTTACTTTTTTCAATATTTTAATAATTTGTTCTACTGAAATTGGAATAAAATTAATCTGGATAAAGTCCCTTCTAACCACTATGCTTTTTATCCGAATATATGGCGACATTTGAGCTATTTGAGACTTTGAAATGGTTCGATTAAAGAAACATAATTTAAGAAACGGTTTTTCTAACCTATGCACCTTTTTTTTAGGGAATTCTAACCTATGCACCTAGTGCAAAGGTTAAAGCTTATCTATTAAACAAATTAATAAACTAAAATAAAATATCCTCCCTATAATTATGCTAAATATATATTAATGACAATTTTGGTTTGATTAAAAAAAAGATAAAATATATATTAATAAGGAAACTAACTATTTAGCCCAATTGTAGGGAATCTTAATGGTATCCTTTTAGTATTGAATTTTGTCTATATCTTTTTAAGTTCTCATTCTCAACGATATCCTTTTAGTATATTAACCTACATCCAAATTAAGATCAACTACGAAATCCTAAAAACCCCATTATTACCATTGAGAATGAAAATTCAAGAAGGTATACCATTGAGAAAAGTCAACATTCGAAAGGTACCATTGAGAATTTTCCTTAAAAAAATATTAATGAAAGAAGTAAATTTATTAGAGCTTCTTTAATCTAAAAAAAAATAGGGCTTCCTTGAAGGAATATGTCCTTAGACATCCCGACAATTACTAAATATAAATAGGATTTATATTATGAAGATAATAAAGTTAATTATTTTAGTAATCGTATTTTCTTGCTAGAGAATAAATATGATTAATAGGACAATATTGATTGGACCTATAACTAAAATAGATTAATCCTATGAGGTCACATATTGTAGCACAAGTTGGACAAAGCAATCCAAATCCATTTAGGATTAGGGTTGGGCCGGTCTAAAGGGGAATATGAGGAGAATTAGTTCTCCTAAATAGCCTATGACTCTTCTATTATATATAGGATATAATATTAGGGTTTAGGTGATCAATTGATTAATCAGTTTCTTTTCACAAGAGAGAGAAAGGGAAACCCTAAACTATTCTCCCTAACCGGTGCCTATACCACCTAAAAGCAAGAGATTTATTCTCTTCCGTTCTAGCAAACGTTGGTGCTCAACTGGTGCTCGTTGACTGATTAGAGGAGCAACACTTGGGGCTCTCAGATCTTCAAAGCTTACATACAACAGGGAAATCACGCTACAAAGGTTTGATATTTGATCCTTATTAAATGTTTCATACGTTTGATTATGTTTGCGATCCTATGATAGGTGTTAGGAAATTGTTTCCTGAAATTCCGCTATATGCATCTATATATTCCTACAGTGGTATCAGTTTTGCCTGATTCATAATATTCATATGATCATGTAATTATATGCAAAGTTATTATTTTTATTCAATTAAGGGAGGATTTATTTATGGCTTGAATTTGCATAATTGATATTTGATATTAATTGATTGGAAATTGTAAATATATGATTTATTTGTGATTTATGCTCAAATAATTTTATAAAGGTCCGAATTTTTTATATTATGGACGAAATAAATTGTTTAATTCACTCCAAAATTTTCGAAATTTTATAACTATATTTGTTAGATTTAAAATTATTTAATGTTTAATTTGATTGATCATTGAAATAATTTGTTAACAATATAAAGATTTGATTTTTACTTGTTAAATAAATCTAATATTCATCACCCACATAGATCTAGAATAATATGATGGCTGAAAATAATTTGATTATTTTTCCCACTAATTTTCGGATTTTTATCATATTATTTGTGAATTTTGGTTAAATTTTATGTTTAATTTGATTATTCATAAATTTTTAGAATAACAATTAAAATATTTATTTGTTGTGATAATTCAGTAGATCACCCTAAAAATTATTTTCGAATTTTCAGAATTTAATTGTTGATTTTCTGAATTTTTTGGATAATATTTGATTTCTTGCCCTAAATTTGAATTCTTGTTGGATTTAATGTTAATAAAGATTATACATTGAAATCTAATCTCAATAAACTTAAAATTTGTTTAAGATTTGTTGATTGGTTCAAAATTTTTGCCATAATTTTCGAATTATTAAAACCCTAATTAAATCTCTTAAATCTTTAATTAATTGTTAAATAAAGATAACTTTAATTTAATTGTAATTGTTACAAAAATTAAAGAGGAGGCCAACCATGGCTGGGTGGACCACCGGAGAGGGTGGTGCCACGGTGGTTGGCGGAGGGGAAACCGGAATCCGGGGGGGAGGGGCGGCACTAACGGGGAAGGCTGGGCGGCGCGCGTATGACGTGCACAACCCTTCCCTCCTCGCGCGAGCTGCTGGCAAGCGTTGCTGCCGGCGTGCGCTGCCGTCTGGATGGCCGGCGTTGTCTGGCGATGCTGCCGGAGACCCGTCGGCGGGTGGTGTGTGTGCAGTGCTGGCCGTGTGATGGCATTGCGATAAGGCTGGTGGTTTCTAGCGTTTTTCTTTGTGTGGTGTGTGACGTGGAGTTGGCTGTTGACTGGCAGCCTTGTGCTGCTGGTCAACGGTCAACAAGTCAACCCTTTATTTTAAAAAAAAAAAAATTGTTTTTAGGAAAATCTGATTTTCCAAAGTTGAGCATAAATCCAAAAGTTTCCTATTTTGCAAATTTGTGAATAATAATGATTATTGCCATGTTTAAATAAGTACATGAATTATAATAAAGTTTCCTAAATAATTTTTAGCTTAAATTTGTTAAGTTTTATAATTATTATGGAAATTTTTTTTTTTTGCTTATTATTTGTTAATAAGTAAATAGTTTGTGTTTATTTTATTTTGATATTATAAATGCCTTGATGTTTAATATAATATGTATGATATTATATTTTTCATGTTATGACTAGTATGGCCCAAATTAGGATAGTAAATACGATCTGCGAATCGTTATTTTTGAATGTAAATTAAATACGATCTGCGAATCGTTTGTATATTTGTAACTTTATGTTTTTATTATTTATTTAATTCAAATTATGTAATCAAGCATGAGGATCCAAGGAGTTTCAAGGATGGTGATCCATGGAGATCCAAGGGAGGATTCATGAAGATTAGTTATTTTCCTAAGTATAGGGGCCATATTAGATCATTTAATTATTGCTTTTATAATTTTCTTGCATTTATTTTGTTTAAATTCTTACTTCTAAGTTTGTTTGTGGTTAATTGATTCATGTGTTCACTATTAATTGACCATATTAGTAAACTTAGGTCCCCAAAAGTAATATTGAGTTCAATTGCTTTTCCAAACAACACCTATAAAGCCTTAGATCATGAGTAATAGATTTATGCCAAAGCAGGGTGTTGCTCATAGTTCCGGGGATAGTAGGGTAGGTTTTTGAAACTTACATGTTAATGTTTGGTTTAACTCAACAAAATCATCAAAAGACAAAGTTTTGGGTTTTGAAGCTAAGAGATAGGAGTAAACAAGGAGTTGTTAACCTGTCTACCAAGAATTATAATTAGTTATAATTAGTAAAGTGTTTACTTACCTCAACTACTATAAATTGAAGGCAGGGCCAAAGTCCGTTTGATTGTAGTGGAAGGGGATCTTGGTTATATCTTTATTCAATAGGGGACTTTCATTTTGAATAAAGGGTAGTAGTAATTAAAATTTGTTTAATTATTGCTTTCTTGATAAACATTGATTGAATCTTGCTTCATTATTTGTTGTAGTAATTATGTCTAGTAACAACAATATCAACACCAACAATTCTACTTGTAATTTGCGCTCCGTCCTTTCGAAGGACAAATTGAATGCTGAACGTTTCATTGCAAGTGAAAGGGATATGGGAATCGTTACACCAAAACCAAAAACTGCTGATGAGCACTATTGTTACACCTGTAACAAGGTTGGTTATTGGAAAAGTAGTTGCCCCAAGTATCTGAAGGATTAAAAGAAAGGAGTTTCTAGTTCAGATATGTATGTTAACTTAGCAAATTCTGCTTCTTGGGTATTTGATACCGCTTGTGGTTCGCACATTATTTGTAATATGCAAGGCCTCAAAAGAAGTAGAACATTAGGAAAGGGAGAAGTAGATCTTCGCGTTGGCAATAGAGCACGAGTTGCTACATTGGCAATGGGAGTATATAATCTACTTTTACCTTCAGGATTAGTTTTAGAACTTAATAGTTGTTATTATGTTCCTGCTATCACAAAGAACATTATTTCGATTCCTGTTTTGGATTCCGAAGGTTATTCATTTACAATAAAGAACAATTGTTGTTCTGCGTATTTGAATGATATGTTCTGTGTCTCCGCTAAGTTATCAAATGGTTTATATGTGCTAGACTTAGAAACCCACATCTATAACATAGACAACCAGAAACATAAAGCAAATGATTCAAACCCTACATACCTATGGCATTGTCGATTAGGCCACATAAGCTCAAAGCGGTTTGAGAAACTTCATAAAGATGAAATTTTCAAATCATTTGATTTAGAATCATTTGATACTTGTGAGTTTTGCTTGATGGGGAAAATAACAAAGTCTCCTTTCACAGGTTCAAGTGAAAGGGCCAATGACCTTTTAGCCCTCATACATACGGATGTGTGTGGACCAATGAGTACGTTGGCTAGGGGAGGGTACAGTTACTTCATTACTTTTACCGATGATGTGAGCAGATTTGGTTATGTTTACCTCATGCGGCATAAGTCGGAATCCTTTGAAAAATTTAAGGAATTCCAGAATGAAGTACAAAACCATCTTGGGATGAAAATTAAGGCATTACGAACCGATCGTGGTGGTGAATATTTATCTCAAGAATTTGGTGATCATTTGAAGGATTGTGGAATACTTTCACAATGGACTCCACCAGGAACACCACAGTTAAATGGCGTTTTTGAAAGAAGGAATCGAACTCTACTTGATATGGTTCGATCCATGATGAGTCTTGCTGGTCTTCCTATTTCATTATGGGGATTTACGCTTGAAACATCAGCATTCCCACTTAACAGAGCACCATCCAAAGTAGTGGAAAATACCCCATATGAAATGTGGACAGGAAACGTTCCAAAATTGTCCTTTCTAAGGATATGGGGTTGTGAAGCTTATGTAAAATGTTTACTTTCCAATAAACTTTCACCCAAATTCGATAAATGTCTTTTTGTGGGTTATCCAAAAGAGACTAAGGGATACTACTTCTACAACTAAAGCGAAAACAAAGTGTTTGTTGCTCGTAATGGTGTCTTTCTGGAAAAGGAGTTTATTTACAGAAAAACAAGTGGGAGAAATGTATATCTCGAAGAAGTTCGAGATGAGTAACAAATGGATGAGGTTAACACCTCATCAGAGGCGGCCCGACATGTGCTCAGTAGGTAGTGCATTCAATTCACGTACCTCCTACCGTCCCACTTGGAGATACTCCATGCGAAGTCACTCAACCTAGTGAGGTAGAACCTTCTTCTGTTGTTCCCCATAGTAGGCCTAGTAGAACTATCATTCCGTCAAAGAGATATATTGATTTCCTTTTTTAGAATCAGAAGAACCTACTAGCTACAAAGATGCTTTGGATAGTCAAGACTCCGAAAGATGGCTTGAGGCCATGAAATCTGAAATGGATTCCATGTCTGAAAATCAAGTATGGGACTTGGTTGATTTGCCTGATGGGGTAAAACCCATTGGATGCAAATAGATTTTCAAGTTGAAAACAGACAAGGATGGAAACATTAGTGTTTTCAAAGTAAGGTTGGTGGCGAAAGGTTTCAAACAAATTCATGGTATTGACTATGATGAAACCTTCTCACCAGTAGCCATGCTGAAGTCCATTAGGATAATCCTTGCGATTGCTGCCTTTCATGACTATGAAATATGGCAGATGAATGTCAAAACCGCTATCTTGAATGAGTTCTTGAAAGAGGATGTGTACATGAGACAGCCTTAAGGTTTTGAAGATCTAGAAAATCCAGGGAGGGTATGCAAGCTTAAGAAGTCCATTTATGGACTAAAGCAAGCATCAAGGAGTTGGAACCTCAGATTTGATGAGGCAGTCAAGAAATTTGGCTTTCTCAGATATGAAGAGGAATCTTGTGTATACAAGAAGTTAAGTGGGAGTAGTATTACTTTTCTGGTCTTGTATGTGGATGACATACTTCTCATAGGAAATGATAAGACCATGCTTGAGTTAGTCAAGGAATGGCTTAAAAATTGTTTCTCTATGAAAGATCTAGGAGCGGCAGAGTACATATTGGGAATAAAGATCTATAGAGATAGATCTAAAAGGCTGATTGGACTTAGTCAAGAGACTTATATTGATAAGGTTCTTGCAAGGTTCAAGCTGGAAAACTCCAAAAGAGGTTTCATTCCCATGCAACATGGCATAACACTTGGCAAGCCTCAGTGTCCTTCGAGTCCTGATGAGGTCAAGCGTATGAGTAATGTTCCCTATGCTTCTGCAGTAGGATCCATTATGTATGCCATGATATGCACTCGACCGAATGTTGCATATGCTTTGAGTATATGCAGCAGATACCAGTCAAATCCAGGAGATGCGCACTGGATTGCAGCGAAAAACATCCTTAAGTACTTGCGAAGGACTAAGTATAATTTTTTGGTTTCTGGTGGAGATGGTGAGTTGGTTGTTACTGGATACACCGATGCAAGCTTCCAGAGTGACAAAGATGATTTCCGATCTCAATCTGGATTCATATTTTGTCTCAATGGAGGAGTTGTGAGCTAGAAGAGCACTAGCAGAGTGCCATAGCGGATTCTACAACAGAGGCTGAGTATATTGCAGCAGCTGATGCAGCAAAAGAAGCTGTTTGGATCAAAAAGTTCATTGGTGAGCTTGGTGTAGTTCCTAGCATTGAGAATGGCATTGAGATGTATTGTGACAACAATGGAGCCATTGCTCAGTCTAAGGAACCCAGATCGCATCAAAGGTCTAAACATGTGCTCAACAAATTCCATCTCATTCGAGAAATCGTTGGTAGAGAGGATGTGAAAGTAAGCAAGGTTCATACTGAGGATAACGTAGCAGATCCTCTGACTAAACCGGTTGCTCAACCTAAGCATGAGTGTCATACTAGGTCTATGGGGCTTAAGCATATGGGAGAATGGCTTTAGGTTGTTTACTTCATGTTTACAATTGTAAAGACATTTATTATGCTTTGAATGTTTATCAATAAAAATTCTTTTCTTATTTAATTGTTTGGTTTAGTATTAAATAAAATGTCCAAATAATTTGTGCTTTCAAATAGGATTATCGAAAACGTTTTGATAATGGAACCCTATAAAGTGAACTGAAATCATAATTTATTTAAAGTCCCTAGTCTAAATCACTAAATTGGACATAAGTGATTTATTTAAAAGACTAGTATATAATTAATTGATAGCGCAGTTCCATGGGCTATGGAGACATAGAGATGTCTAATTGATTATATAGATGTATAGTTGATACATTGAGACTTGACCTAATTAGATTCTAAAAGTAGAATCGAACTACTATATTTAGTGGATTCCTTAGACATGAGTATCTCTTAATAACCACAACATAATTAGTTTAACTTTGACACTGTTAAACGCCGCGCCGTAAAAGGAGGTTATAAAGGCAGTGATCAGGTGGGCTAAGAATTGAGTGGGAGTTATGGTCATACAAGAGTGGATAAGTCCTCCTATTAAATAGGAATGGTGTCTGGGCCTCTTGGTGAGCGAGAACTGGAAAATTGCATGGCCATGCGGAATAGGATTAAAGAGTTAATCCTTATTTGAGCAGTTTGAACTCGGCGATCAAGGAACAAAATTTGAGAATAACATTGTGTTATCAAATTTGACATTAAGTGATTTAAGGAGTTTAACATTGCGCTCTTGTCTCCGGACAAGTGGGAGATTGAAGGAATATGTCCTTAGACATCCCGACAATTACTAAATATAAATAGGATTTATATTATGAAGATAATAAAGTTAATTATTTTAGTAATCGTATTTTCTTGCTAGAGAATAAATTTGATTAATAGGACAATATTGATTGGGCCTATAACTAAAATAGATTAATCCTATGAGGTCACACATTGTAGCACAAGTTGGACAAAGCAATCCAAATCCATTTAGGATTAGGGTTGGGCCGGTCTAAAGGGGAATATGAGGAGATTTAGTTCTCCTAAATAGCCTATGACTCTTCTATTATATATAGGATATAATATTAGGGTTTAGGTGATCAATTGATTGATCAGTTACTTTTCACAAGAGAGAGAAAGTGAAACCCTAAACTATTCTCCCTAACCGGCGTCAATACCACCTAAAAACAAGAGATTTATTCTCTTCCGTTCTAGCAAACGTTGGTGCTCAACTGGTGCTCGTGGACTGATTAGAGGAGCAACACTTGGGGCTTTCAGATCTTCAAAGCTTGCATACAATAGGGAAATCACGCTACAAAGGTTTGATATTTGATCCTTATTGAATGATTCATATGTTTGATTATATTTGCGATCCTATGATAGATGTTAGGAAATTGTATCCTGAAATTCCGCTATATGCATCTATATATTCCTACATTCCTTTCAGATAAGAGACTTGGATTTTTCTGTATGTGCATGTCTTCCTTGTACAACGACTATGCTAATCTTTTTTGTACAAGTTTTAAGTTTATCAGATGTTTCTTAAGGAACAATGACTTTCATGATAAAGTCTACGATAATATTACTCAATTTCTTAATTAGGAATGCATATTCTTCTAGACCATTTACAAAAATTTCTATGACTCACAAAATTTTATTCATATACCGTAAAAACTCTCATAGACATCTCTTTTTTCTTTTGCTGTCTCTAATGATATCAATTAATTTTGACTTATTTAGAAAATATTAGTAATTCAAATTTATTATATTATTTTTAAAGTTCTGATACATACATTGATTTTTAAAAATCCCAATAAAACTATGCACTAAATGTATGTTATTTTGGTGCATTTCACTGTATTATGGATGTATGTGGTTGATGAGTTTAGTTAGTGAGATAAATTGGGTTTTAAAAACTTTCCAATAAAAAGATGATACGAAATAATTCAGCAATTGATCACAGAAATAACATTAATTTCACAACGAGTATATATGGCTCATAATTATAAATAAATATTTGCATTTTTCAAAGTTTTCTACATGTACGTATGACATGATTTACCTATGATTAGATCTCTTTAACATGGAAATATAGTATTTTGTGGTAGAATAAGGAAATATACTTGACATTTAAATATGATATCTAAATAGATTTTGGGTCCATATATCCATTCACAATCTATGCTACCTTGAATACACTATGCACTTGTCTTATTCAAGCTAAGGTCAAGATCTATCATCGATCTTTGACAGAAAATTATCAATAATATTTAATTATCCATTATTGATCAAGTGATCTTGTTAGTTTTAATTGTAAACTAGTTATTAGGCTCGGGCTACTCCCCGAGTAAGGAAAATTTTCATTTATTAATATTATACTTTAAGATGATAACACTAAATGTTATTTGGCCTAGTGGTTAAGACTTTAGTATATGTTCTTGAGGTCCCGAGATCAAACCCTATACTACGCAATTTCTAATTTTTTTTATTTCAAAAATAAATGATCTTAGTATAATAATTTTGTTTATGTATTTTTCAGACTTGTAGTAATTCAAACTTTTGGCAATTATACTTCAAGTTAAAGATACACGTGGTACAAAAAGTGGGTTAGTTTAATTTATAACTTTTTTATCCTTAAATAAGTGAAGAAAACCGTCCTATTATGCTGAAACCTTGTATAGATAAACTTGACTCAACTTAGCAAAGAAATGCGCTTTGAAAATGAGAAGAAAAGTTAAGAAAATCTCCATCCCCAAAATATCTCAAGTACGGTTTGGTTTCACAACCTCAACATTACAAATATAACTTTTTTTTCCCTAAAAAAAAAAAGATAGGATTTTGCTTGGGATAAACTTCTTATTGAGTTATTTCAGCATGCAGAGCATATTTATTTAAGCTACCTCTTTGAGGTATATGTTTGTCTGAGACCTGGGAAGTTACTCGAACCAGGCAAAACATTTGATATTTCATTTGTAGCTGAAGCAGGGAGGACCCAACGTAATGGTATTGGTAGGTGGCTCTTGCAATGCCTGCTCAGCAAATTTGTTTTATACGCGGAATTTGTCAATTTGATGCGCATTACTCCAGTACGTTTAAAAATTTATTATTGGTCCATTGCTCAGGATAATGACTCTGAATTTTGGCTTTTAGCACTACAACAATCCAACGAGAGGTTGAACGTTTGTATTTGATTATGTGATATACATGACTACATGAGTATCACACTTACCACTTGCAATTTTTATGGTTATGATTTACTCATTCCTGCTCTTAATATGACAAAAAATTTTGCATTGAGTGTTACCATGTTTATGGTAGATCCATGAATATCTTTTTTTTTTTTTTTGTTTTTGAGGGAAGATCCATGAATATCTTGTTTAACACTTATGAAACTAATATTTTATACCTACTATCATTTTTAAAAAAGCATGGACAAAAACTACAAGTCATTATTTGGCCTTCTCCCCTCTTCCAGTAGCATTTGATCCACATTATTATCATTCCTAATTATTACTACAAGACCTGGGAAAAAATTGTAAATGTCATGTGACATTCTTTCCTCTTCCAATAGTAATGTATCCGCGTCATTCTCATACAATTTAATTAGAAAAAAGAAAAACCATTGTCAATATAAAGTATCTTACTCTAAGCCTTAAGTGCGGAAAATATACCTCTTATCCACCCTGACCCCCTCCCCTAATTCTTATAGAGTCCTTTATCAAAATTAATTGACATTTTCCAAATATATGTATTGACTATTACATTTCGTTTATAATCGTTTTCAAAGGGTCATCTTACTTTTACTTTATTCCCTAATTGGTAAAATATTATTTCTTTTCCACTTTACCTTACCTTACTTGTTGAACATAATTTTATACTATCTCAAAAGTCAAAACCACATTTTCCCTTCTATTTAAATAAACAAAAAGGATCCACTTTCACATTTTCTCTCCACTTTATCTTTGTCGTTTCCGTTGATGCAGTGGATAGTAAGACATTTGGAATGAAAGAAGTATATTAATAAATTTATAAAATGTCATGTCATATATTTTTGTTTAAGTCAAGAGTTAAGCTACAATGTTTTAATGCATATTATAAATAAAAAAGACTTACTTTCTTCTGATAACTTTCTACACCAAATTGACATGTCTAATAAATTGATAACAATAATTTTTTATCACTCATCAAGTATAGAACATACAACAACTCAAGGCATCTCCCCAAGACACCAACTAATTTGTACTAGTATTTACAATGGGTGCAATACTATGAAAATACTATTAAACCACCTCTTTCTTTATATTATATCTCATAATTCCTAAAGATATACATTAAGAGTGATTGATACGATTAAAGTTTAACCTCAAGTTTTGTATGTGTCTAATAAAAAAGGATCATATATATTTATTTTGTAGACAAACCAACCAATGAAATAGATTTACACAACCTTTTTTTGGCAATAACTTAGGCTCTGTTCTTTTGGACTGAATAAGTATGAGCTGAACTAAACAACACTGAAATGAATTTGTCTGAACTGAATTGAACTGAACTAAATTGAGTATTATTGATAATTACAAGTAGAGTAATATTTTATCATCATTGATAATGATAATAATTAATAATATCAATGATAATGATAATAATAATAATATTAATACTAATACTAATAATATGCATGATATTAATATTCTTATGGTAATGCGTGGAGAGGTGACGGTGATCTCTGCTAAAAAATTGCACACACCTCCCAAAATCTGAGTGCTTGGGGACGCAACAAATTCGGTGATTTTATGAAGGAGTTGATAGATTGTAGGAAGAGGATGGACCTGCTCATGACAGAAGACCAATCGGTGGAGGTTATTGCTCAAATGAAAGCCCTAGATGACAGAATGGATGAATTAGAAAGTAGAGAGGAGATGTACTGGAAACAACGGAGTAGGCAAGACTGGTTAAAACATGGTGATAAAAATACCAATTTTTTTCACAAAAAAGCGAAATAGAGAGAGAGCCGCAATCACATTGCAAAGTTGAAAGATGCTGCGGGGAATGTTTATAATGATGAAGACCAAGTTACAGAGCTTTTGGTAACTTTTTTTGAAGAGCTTTTTGCTACTGGTGGAAATGTTGAGGCTGCGGAAGTGATTGAGAAAGTGGATAGCAGGATCTCCATGGCCCAACATGCGATATTAGCAGCCCCAGTTACGGGGGAGGAAGTACACGAAGCGGTTTTCCAAATGCACCCCACAAAAGCGCCAGGCCCCAATGGTATGTCTGCAATATTTTTCAAAAATTTTGGAGTATTGTTGGCAAAGATGTTGTGGAGAAAGTCTTAGACATACTAAATAATAATGGTGATATTGGCTCTTGATCAAATAGGGCATCATATGAATAAATAAGGTTAATACTGTGAAGTAATAAGGTTACTCGTATGAAAAACTGAGGTTGCTTTGTGAACAATTGAGGTTACTAGTATGATTAAATAAGGTTATCTTATTATTTAGTGAGGTTACTTATATGAAACATTGGAGTTCGTTTAGTGAACAATTGGGGTTACTTGTAGGATTAAATAGTTAAGTGAGGTTGCTTTTATGAACAAATGAGGTTACTCATATGAAATAATGGGGTTACTCGTATGAATAAATGGGGGTTACTCGTACCATTAAATAGTATCATCGTATGATTAAATGAGGTTACTCTTATGAACAAATGAGGTTACTCATATCAATAAATGGGGTTACTCTTATGAATAAATAGGGTTACTCATTTGGGATAAATGAGGTCACTAATCAGTTTACTCTTATGAACGAATGAGGTTACTCGTTTGAATAAATGCGGTTACTTTTATGAACCTTTGGGGTTACTCGTACGATTAAATGAGGCTACTTGTATGATTTATTGAAGTTACTTGTATAAATAAATGAGGTTACTAATATGAATAAATATGGTTACTGGTATGAATAAATGAGGTTACGCACTTTATGAGCTCCTTTTAGCTTGGTTTGATCCTCTTTCCTCTCTTTTCTTCCCTCTTTCTTCCTCATTTCCTTCTCTATTTCTTTCACTTGATCATTATTGATTATAGTGACATTTTGCTAGATTTTCGGTCAATTTTGACTGGATTTCTAGTACATTTACTTTCACCGTGTTTTCCCGTACTTTGATTGCAGGTATGACCTTTTCCGAGGTCGAGAGTTGGGAGATACGACGTGAGGAATAAGTTGGACAAGCCGAGCAGGGATAGATGTGAGCTCGCACCACTTTCTAGGCGCCCGCACAGGTTGGTGCGCCCGCAGCATCGGAAACTTTTGAAGCCCAAATGTTAGAAGGCATGGTGCGCCCACACCAGCCATGTGGTGCGCCCACACCAGCCATGTGGTGCGCCCGCACCTCTCATAACGGTGCACCCACACCAGCCATGTGGTGCGCCCTCACCTCTCATAGCGGTGCGCCCGCACCGTTTGACGCTTGATACCAGTTTTGAGGCAGAAGGAATGGTGCGCCCACACCTGATTTTGGTACGCCGGCACCATTCGAATCCGCAAAGAAAAAATTACGAGCCTAATTAAAAAAAGTGAGTTGTTTTAGTTTTTCCACTCATGCTTTATGCTAGAGTTTAGAGTGTATATTATTAGGTTTCATATTAGAGATAAAAACATTTTGGGTTGTTCTTAGATTTGAGATCCATAGATTAAAATTTGTGATTGCTACACATCGAAGGTACTTTTTATTCAATTTAATTTCAAAGTTTCAGTTTTTATTCTCTCGTTTCATTGTTATTCTTTGTTCTTCCTATCATTAGATCTCATATATTGTAGTTTCTTAATTGCTTATTTTTATTAGAATTATCATTCCATTAATCATGTTTAGCCCTAGATTAGTTATAGTTTTCATGTTTTTATGCTTAGAATCCATGATTAGTGAGTAGTCTTGTATCTAGAGTTAGGGTGAAAGCGGGGATTAGGGTTTTAATGTATTGTTAATGTGATTGTGATGATCTAAAGATGATTATGCATTTATCTTGGTGTTTTTTTGTCTTAGGATAGATATTGATCACATTTATACTTTGGTATTTTGATTTCATATGTTCTTAATCGAATTTTGAACTCTTTTATCATCCCCATGAATCAACTTAATTTCTAGGCCAAGATATTATGTAGATTTTAAGGGGATCCTTCATTAGGGGTTTTCCGTACTTATAGAATCTCTTAATCAATTGACTAAAGACCATTCGAGAGAGGATTTAGTTGATTGATTAAGCAATTATTCTTGAGGACCATTCGAGAGAGGACGCAAGTGTTTTAGAGGAAAACTAAACCTTGCATAATTGTCGCCTTTGAATCACAATTGCATTAATAATCGTTGTCCACCTTGATCCATACTAGTAACCTTAATTCTAGTGTCTTCCTATCTTATATTTCAACTCGTGTTACTTGCTAGTTCTTTGATAGTAGTTAGTCTTTAGTTGTTACCAAATTACTTAAAACCCACAAAAATCCTTCAATTAGGTAATTAAGACTTAATAGACTTGGATTAATCCCATTTTCCCTGTGGATCGACCCTTGACTTACCTTTACTACGTTCTTAGTAATTGCTTGCTAGGTTTTACAAATATTGTTTGAAAAACGATTTTTGGTGCCTTAACAACACACTAAAAACCTCTTATCAAAATGGCGCCGTTGCCGGAACAAGTGCTATTGATTGAAGTTTATTTTAGTTTAGTTTTGCTTAGTTGATTTTTCTTTTATTTTCTTTTTGATTATGGTTGTTATTTGCTAATCCTCTACTTAGCTTTGTTGTGTTACATGAGAAGAAGAGCTCACGGTTCACCCACCTTTCCTCTAGATCCATAAATTGATCGTACCTTGTGGAAGCTTCGGAAAAATTTGAAAGATTTGTGGGTTTCGAACCATCTTCACCGGTCTCAAGTACAAAAAGTGAAGTTGAATCAGATATGGGTGAAGCAAATCCACAACTCTTTAGGGATTTCAGAAATCTGGGTTCCTATGTTATTCTAGGTGGTATTCGACTCCCCACCACTACAACAAATTTCATCATTCATCCTCAGTTCACTCGGATGGTGAAAGCAGAACAATTTTGTGGAGGGTCGGATGAGGATCCTCTTGACCATCTTGAAAGGTTTCTTGAGATATGTGCCATGATAACCACAAATGACGTCTCTCCAGACTACATCAAGATGCATCTGTTCTGGTCTTCTCTTATCGGAAAAGCAAAATCATGGCTCAAGAGCGTACCTCCTACTTCCCTCGCTACTTGGGAGGAAGTCACAATGGCCTTTCTGAAGAAATACCTTCTAGAGTGGAAGACAACAGACATAAGGAGGAAGATCTCCTCATTTGAGCAAGAGAACGATGAGACACTTGCTGAAGCTTGGGAGCGGTTCAAAGAGATGATCCGTTCTTGCCTTCACCATGAGTTCAACAAAAATCTACTCATGCGATTCTTCTATGATGGCCTTGATCCTATATCACGTGCCAACCTTGATGCTGGAGCAGGAGGTCAAGTTTCTATGATCTCGCAAGATCAACTTGAGTCCACTATTGAGGAAGTAATTAAGAACTATTGATGGGGTGGACGACGAAGAGGTGCTCAACCTAAGAAGAGTGGAAAGTTTGAATTAGATCCCATGGATCAAATTCAAGCTAAGATGGATCAACTTGACAAGAAACTCTCCAAGATCAACCTCGCATCATCTAGTCCTTCACAAGTAAATTCTTTTTCTTGTGATATTTATGGTTGTACTAACCATGATACTTCTTATTGTGGAGGTACAAATTTGTTCTTATAGTGGAGATGGTTATCAAGGAAACCAAGGGTATAGAAGTAATAAGTGCGTTTTAAACGCACTTTATGAGCTCCTTTTAGCTTGGTTTGATCCTCTTTCCTCCTTTTTCTTCCCTCTTTCTTCCTCATTTCCTTCTCTATTTCTTTCGCTTGTTCATTGTTAATCATAGTGACATTTTGCTAGATTTTCGGTCAATTTTGACTGGATTTCTAGTACATTTACTTTCACCGTGTTTTCCCGTGCTTTGATTGCAGGTATGACCTTTTCTGAGGTCGAGAGTTGGGAGATACGGCATAAGGAATGAGTTGGAGAAGCCGAGCGAGGATTGACATGCGCTCGCACCACTTTCTAGGCGCCCGCACAGGTTGTTGCGCCCGCACGCCAAGTGGTGCGCAGCATCATCGGGAACTTTTGAAGCCCAAATGTCAGCAGGCATGGTGCGCCCGCACCCCTCACAACAGTGCGCCCGCACCGTTTTGCAATTGGTATCAGTTATGAGGCCGAAACAATGGTGCGCCCAAACCTGATTTTGGTGCGCCCGCACCATTTGAATCCGCAAAAGAAAAAAAGCCGAGCCTAGTTAAAACAATAGTTTTGTTTTAGTTTTTCACTTATGCTTTATGCTAGAGTTTAGAGAGTATTATTAGGGTTCATATTAGATAGAAAAACATTTAGTTTTTGTTTAAGATTTGGAGATTCTAGATCATAGTTTTCAATTGCTACACATCGAAGGTACTTTTTATTCAATTTAATTTCAAAGTTTCAGTTTTTATTCTCTCTTTTCATTGTTATTCTTTGTTCTTCCATATTATTAGATCTCCTTTATTATAGTTTCATAATTGTTATTTTCATTAGATTAATTATCTCTTAATCATGTTTAGCCCTAGATTATTTCTAAATTTCATGATTTTATGCTTATGATCCATGATTAGTAAGTAGTCTCCTATCTAAGCTTAGGGTGAAAGTATGAATTAGGGTTTAAATGTATTGTTAATGTGATTGTGATGATCTAAAGATGTTTATGCATTGATCTTGGTGTTTTGAGGCCTTAGGATAGATATTGATCACATTTATACTTTGGTATTTTGAATTCAAATGTTCTTAAATCGAATTTTGAACTCTTTTGTCATCCTCATGAATCAACTTAATTTCTAGGCCAAGATATTGGGTAGAAATTAAGGGGATCCTATATTAGGGGTTTTCCGAATTCATTTGGATCTCTTAATCAATTGACTAAAGACCATTCGAGAGAGGATTTAGTTGATTGATTAAGCGATCATTCTCGAGGACCATTCGAGAGAGGACTCGAGTATTTTAGAGGAAAACTAAACCTTGCGTAATCATTGCCTTTGATTCACAATTGCATTAATGATTGTTGCTCCGCTTTGATCCATACGAGTAACCTTAACTCTAGTGTCTTTCTATTGATATTTTCATCTCGTGTTATTTTGCTAGTCCTTTGATAGTAGCTAGTCTTAGTTGTTACCAAATCATTTTAAACCCCCAAAAACCCTTCAATTAAGTAATTTAGACTTTATAGACTTTAATTAATCCCATTTTCCCTGTGGATCGACCCTTGACTTGCCTTTACTACGTTCTTAGTAATTGTTTGTTAGGTTTTATAAATATTGTTTGAAAAGCGATTTTTGGTGCCTTAACGACACACTAAAAACCTCTTATCAAAATAGCGTCGTTGTCGGGGAAATTGTGTTATTGATTGAAGTTTTTTTTAGTTTGAAATTGCTTAATTGATTTTTTTTTTACTTTTCTTTATTGGCTTATTTTTTTATCTTGTTTTATTTTATGTTGTAAGTGTTGTTTAAATGAGTCTAGGAATTTGTATACAATTTTTTTCTTCATTTAAGAGAATTCCAAAAAAATGGCAAACTTCGTTTTTCCTCAATATGAGGATGAACCATTTTGGAATTATTATCAGAGATTTGAGAACACTCTTCTAACCAAGTATAGACTTGAGATTTGGGAGATGTGTGAGGTGATGTATGAACTATGAAGGTTTGAATATGCATACAAGAGAAGTGGTGGAGTCTATATTTAATGGTGAATTTCTATGCCAACACTTTGATGAAGCATGTGGTTTCTTTGGGTGGCTATCTAGATACTTATGAGTGGGACCATGGAAATACTACTTTTTCAAATTTAGAAGATGTCTCTAGTTGTGAACTATATGTCTATTATGAAATTCTTAATTCAGTCAAAGAAAATATTTCTTTGTTAAAGAGGTGCGATTCTATAATAGACAACATTGTCGAATCTAGCAAAAGATCAATCGAAACATTGGGTCGAATTATCAATAATCAAAATCACTCTTGCATGACTATAACCAATGAATATGATGATTGGGATTTGGATGAGAACCCCATAGCAGATGAATCATTTGTTGAGAAAGCTTACACTATAGAGTCTAATAATTTGGAAGAAGTAGTTGATGAGACTTTTGTTTCTACTCGTCCTCTTCATATTCCTTATTTAAGGAAACTCGACTTAGTTCCTTCTTTCCCCATCTTATACCCTCTCCTCAAAGTTTCACCATTGGAAGAGCCTTTTGCCTATATAAACCTTCACAAGACTCAAATGGAAGACATCCAGAACATGATCGAGCTTAAATTTTGCAAGGACCATCAAAAGGAGAACTCACAATTTTCTTCTTTTTATTTGAATTTTGATGTTTGTTCTTCATACTTTCCAGGATTCTCCCGAAAATTTCATTAATTTCGGCACTAATCTCTTGGTAAGCATATAGACGCATTGAAATTTGTGCATGCTCTTCGTTTATTTCTTACCTATTTGATCCATCGTGAAATGTGTGCTAATGCTTATGAAAAACTATTGAGATCTTTGTCAAATTATTTAGTGGTAAAGTATAGCTAATGATCCAAAAATAGCACTTTTCGGAAGGTACTATGAGACAGTTCTCCTTATCTTATTTGGTTAGGATTTTTGCTAGATTTTGTGCCCTTACCTCCTCCCTTACTTTCTCTTTGCTTGTCAACTCCGAGGACGGAGTTTGTATTAAGCTTGGGGGAGTTAGCATGTGTTCTCTCCATCTCAACATTTTCTTCCTCCTGTTTGTAAGTAGGTTCATATTAGTGTATTTGCATGTTTGGTTTGCATAAAAAAAAACTAACAAAAAAAATTTCTTTTTCTTTTCTTACTTTTTTTTAATGCATTTAAGTTAGTTTGGTTTCATGCATAATTTGTTGCTAAGAGTGTTCATATCTTGATTGGAAGACCTTCCTTGCACTTGACTTGATGGTTTTGGAAGCCTTGTTGTGACTTTATGTGATCTTTGAGAACGATAACTTTTGGTAGAGTCTTTTTGAAATTAGGCGAGTTGGTTGATTGGATTGCCTTGTCCCTTGTGCGATGAACCCCGAAGGAGGGCCACGAACCTCGTAAGACTCATTTACAACCCTCACCATTGATCGCCTAACTTGTGACTTGCATTTTAGCTCCCCAAGATTGCATAAGACCGAGCCTATATAAGGATGATTTATGGCGTTTCATTTTGCTAGAATTAGGAGTTCAAAAGCCAAAAAGCCTTTTATTCCAGCATATTTATCCGCTTCTCAACCCATTTGAGCCTTTCTATCCTATTTTTGCTTAACCCTCATAATAAGTCATGGCCAAATTTTCCCCAAAAGTGGAGTACATGTCTAGTTTGTGTTGAGTTGAGTTGTTTTGATACTAAGTCTATGGTTGAAAGTGAGTTAATATGCGTGTATAATTGGAAAAGTTGAAGGAAATTTCGAGAAAGGAAAGAACAAAAAAACAAGAAATAAAAGAAAGAAAGAAAGCTCTTTTTGTTTCATTTAGATTTCTATTGAAAGAAAAGAAAGAGAGAGCAAATTGATGAGCAAAATGAAAAAAATGTTCAAAAAGTGAAAATCAAAGTGAGAATCAAAGTTGTGTGTGGGATTTCAATTTGAGTTGGTGTTAAGACTAGCTTGGGGGAGTTTTTACCCGCTAGTTTGCACTCCGATGTACCCTTTTTGCACCACATTCCTAAATTGTTATCCTCACCGTTAACCTAACCCCATCACAACCTTAATAAAGTCCCTTTTGACTTCTAGATTGGTCTTGGTCAATTTAGTAGTGGCGGGTGAGATTTTGTGCAAGTCATGATGAGGGTTGTCAGAATGTGGTAGAGGCGAGTTATTATGGTTGAGCATCCCTAGGGGGGAGTCAAGCTCGGGACTTAGAAGTGGAGAGGAGTGAGAAATCACTCTTAGAAAGCCTATTTATCAAGGGAACTCGTATGATCGGTGGATTGGATCTCTTGAGTCACTCTTGTGCTTCCTAGTCATCTTTCCTCTTATGTTTGGTTGGTCTCCTAAATCTTGGTATGAACTCATTTAGCTTGCATGTCATGTTTGTAGCTTTGCTTATAAAGCATTTAGGTTAGTTTGTTGCATGATAAGTGTGGTTGGTCTCCTAAATCTTCTTTCTCATTCTTGGTTTACTTGGGGACAAGTAAAATGCTAAGCTTGGGGGAGTTTGATAAGTGTGTTTCGAACGAACTTTATGAGCTCCTTTTAGCTTGATTTGAGCCTCTTTCCTCCCTTTTCTTCCCTCTTTCTTCCTCATTTCCTTCTCTATTTCTTTCACTTGATCATTGTTGATCATAGAGACATTTTGCTAGATTTTCGGTCAATTATGATTGGATTTCTAGTACATTTGCTTTCACCGTGTTTTCCCGTGCTTTGATTGCCAATATGACCTTTTTCGAAGTCGAGAGTTGGGAGATACGGCATAAGGAATGAGTTGGAGAAGCCGAGCGGGGATTGATGTGCGCCCGCACCACTTTCTAGGCGCCCGCACAGGTTGGTGCGCCCGCACAGGTTGGTGCGCCCGCACACCCAAGTGGTGCTCCCGCACCATCGGGAACTTTTGAAGCCCAAATGTCAGCAAGCATGGTGCGCCCGCACCAGCCATGTGGTGCGCCCACACCCCTCAGAACTGTGCTCCCGCACCGTTTAGCTCTTGGTATCAGTTATAAGGCAGAAAGAATGGTGCCCCCGCACCTAATTTTGGGCGCCGAATCCGCAAAAGAAAAAAAAACCGAGCCTAGATAAAACAATAGTTTTGTTTTAGTTTTTCACTTATGCTTTATGCTAGAGTTTAGAGAGTATTATTAGGGTTCACATTACAGAGAAAAACATTTAGTTTTTGTTTAAGATTTGGAGATTCTAGATCATAGTTTGTGATTACTACACATCGAAGGTACTTTTTATTCAATTTAATTTCAAAGTTTCAATTTTTATTCTCTCTTTTCATTGTTATTCTTTGTTCTTCTATATTATTAGATATCCTTTATTATAGTTTCATAATTGTTATTTTCATTAGATTAATTATCTCTTAATCATGTTTAGCCCTAGATTATTTCTAAATTTCATGTTTTTATGCTTACGATCCATGATTAGTGAGTAATCTCCTATCTAGGGTTAGGGTGAAAGTATAGATTAGGGTTTAAATGTATTGTTAATGAGATTGTGATGATCAAGATGTTTATGCATTGATCTTGGTTTTTTGAGGCCTTAGGATAGATATTGATCACATTTATACTTTGGTATTTTGAATTCAAATGTTCTTAAATCGAATTTTGAACTCTGTTATCATCCCCATGAATCAACTTAATTTCTAGGCCAAGATATTGGGTAGAAATTAAGGGGATCCTATATTAGGGGTTTTCCGAATTCATTTGGATCTCTTAATCAATTGACTAGAGACCATTCGAGAGAGGATTTAGTTGATTGATTAAGCGATCATTCTCGATGAGCATTCGAGAGAGGACTCGATTATTTTAGTGGAAAAAACTAATCCTTGCGTAATCATTGCCTTGGATTCACAATTGCGTTAATGATTGTTGCTCCGCTTTGATCCATACGAGTAACCTTAACTCTAGTGTCTTCCTATTTATACTTTCATCTCGTGTTATTTTGCTAGTCCTTTGATAGTATCTCGTCTTAGTTGTCACCAAATCATTTTAAACCCCAAAAACCCTTCAATTAGGTAATTAAGACTTGGTAGACTTTAATTAATCCCATTTTCCATATGGATCGACCCTTGACTTGCCTTTACTACGTTCTTAGTAATTGCATGTTAGGTTTTATAAATATTGTTTGAAAAGCAATTTTTGGTGCCTTAATAAAACACTAAAAACCTCTTATCAAGAAGCAATCAACAAGGAGGTTGGAAACAACCTCAATAAAGCTACAATCAAGGCTTCAACCAACCTCAACAAGGATGGAATCCACCTCAACAAGGGTACAACCAAGCTCAACACTAAGGGTATGTGAAAGGGTATAACCAAAACTACAATCAAGGTGTTTCGTCCTCACAAGGGTCTAATGTCTACCAAGCTCCACATCAAAGAGCCAATGCCCAAAAACCTCCCTCTAACCCTCTGTTCCCCAAACAAAATCCCGAACCCACTCCATCTTCCGAGCCAACCTCTCTCCAAATTCTCCAACAACTCCAATCCATGAACCAAATTCTCCAAAACCATGAGCAAAGGTTTCAAGAGCTACAAGCCCATATCAAAATACTTGAAATCTAAATAGCCCAAGTAGCCGAGAAAAACCCCTCTACTCCCACAAATCAACTTCCGGGCCAACCCATTCCTAACCCCAACCTCCATCAATCCAAAGCCATCCATTTGAGGTCGGGAACAGGTTATGAGGGTCCCAAGATGCCTAATGAGGAGGTAGAGAAGGAAGAAGAAGTTGAGGTTGTTGAAAAAGAAGTTGAAGTTGAGGAGGGTGAGAAAGAAGATAATGTGGAAAGAGATGAGCCACAAGTCCAAGTTGGTGATAAAGCTCCATTGCCATCACCTCCACCAACTAAGACCTATGTGCCTCCGGTTCCCTATCCTCAATGGTTGGTGGAGAGAAAATTAAGTGACAAGTTCACTAAATTCCTCAATGTGATGAAGAGCCTTCAAATCAACATTCCATTCCTTGAGACTATGTCTCAAATGCTGGCCTATGCTAAATTTTTGAAGGAGATCCTCTCCAATAAACGGAAGCTTGAAGATGAGCTTATCACTTTGCCCAACCAAGTGAGTGCTCTTGTGCAACGTGCTATGCCTAAGAAGCAAAGGGACCCCGGGAGTTTCACCTTGCTGTGAAGATAGGTGATCTAGAGCCTAAGGGTGCATTGGCCGACTTAGGAGCGAGTGTGAGTTTGATGCCACTGTCCATTGCTAAGCACCTTAACTTTCCTCTTCATCAGACACGGAAAACGATTCAATTGGCGGACCGCACTGTGAGAGTCCCCCATGGTGAGTTGGAGGGTGTGCCAATCCAAGTTGGGCATGTGTTTGTTCCCTATCATTTTGTGGTGATGGATATGGAGGAAGATCCGGAGACTCCTCTTATTCTTGGAAGAGAGGCTCTAAAGACATTGGGTGTCGTGATGAATTGCAAAAATGATACAATCACGGTTGAGGTAGCCAATGAGCGAGTGGTGTTTGACTTCTCTAAGACTTTGAAGAGGCCTATGATAGAGAGAATTTGTCGGGTCAGTATAGTGGAGAATGAGATAGAGGATGTTGCGAGTGTGGTTCACACCGGGGATGAGTTGTATGCTTCTCTTACCGAAGCCCCTAGCTTGGACATGGAAGAGGTGAAGAAATTCTTCATGCTTCTTGATACTACCATTGAGGAGACACAAGAGGAAGCATTTAAGGTTCTAGCTACATCCATTGACAAAGAGGAGTGTTCCAAGCCTCCTCCCAAGGTAGAGTTCAAACCCCTTAATTCCCTCTTCTCTTAAGTATGTTTTTCTTGATAATGCATGTACTTATCCTGTTATTGTCAACTGGAGTCTTGATGACATCTCTATATCAAAATTAATTGAGATACTACAAAAATTAAAGATGTCATTGGGTACTCGATTGATGACCTTAAGGGGATAAGCCCTTCTCTTGCTATGCATATTATCCATCTCATTAATAGTAATGCCTCATCCATAGAGCATCAGAGAAGGCTCAATCCTAACCTCAAAGAAGTTGTAAAAAAAGATATCATGAAATTGCGTGACGTGGGAATCATCTACGCTATCTCAGATAGCAAGTGGGTGATCCCAATTCACGTGGTTCTAAAAAAAGGAGGCATAACTATTTTTGAGAATGAGAAAGGAGAAACTATTTCTACTAGAACTGTTACCGGGTGGAAAGTTTGCATTGATTATAGGAAGTTAAATAAATCCACCCGCAAGGACCATTTCCCTCTCCCCTTCATTGACCAAATGTTGGAGAGGCTTGCTCGTCATTCACACTTTTGTTTTCTCGATGGTTATTCCGGATTCTTTCAAATCCCTATTCATCCGGATGACCAAGAGAAAACCACCTTTACTTGTCCGTATGGGACATTCGCTTATCGAAGGATGCCCTTTGGTTTGTGTAATGCCCCATCTACTTTCCAAAGGTGTATGACATCAATCTTCTCTGACATGCTAGAGGATTCCATTGAGGTGTTCATGGACGATGTTAGTGTGTGTGGTTCGTCTTTTGACACATGTCTTGTTAATCTTGAGTGTGTATTGAAAAGGTGTCAAGAGACGAACCTCATCCTGAATTGGGAGAAGTGTAACTTTATGGTCGAGAAAGGCATTGTCCTTGGGCATAAAGTGTCAAAGAAGGGCATTGAAATGGATTCGGCAAAGGTTTCGGTTATTGAGAAGCTTCCGCCACCGAACTTGGTGACGGGAGTTCATACTTTCCTTGGAGATATGGGTTTTTACCGGCGTTTCATCAAGGATTTTTCTCAAATAGCCAAACCATTGACAAATCTACTTCAAAAGGATGTAGATTTTAAGTTTAATGAGTCTTGTATTAAGGCTTTTGAAACTTTGAAAAAGGCCCTCACTTCTGCCCCCATTGTGCGAGCTCCGGATTGGAGCTTGCCTTTTGAACTGATGTGTGATGCTAGTGATTTTGCAGTGGGCATTGTTCTTGGGCAACGCAAGGAAGGAAGGCTACATGTGATAGCCTATGCAAGTAGGACCTTGGATGATGCTCAACGGAATTATGCAACTACTGAGAAGGAGATGTTAGCCGTAGTCTTTGCATTTGATAAATTCCGGTCTTACTTGACCTGCAATAAGGCTATTGTGTATACGGATTATTCTGTAGTCCGTTATTTGATGAGTAAGAAAGATGCAAAGCCTCAGCTCATTAGGTGGGTGCTATTTCTTCAGGAGTTTGATTTTGAGATGAAGGAGAAAAAGGGGACGGAACACGTGGTAGCTGATCACCTTTCTCGTCTTCACCTTGATGAGAAGGTCTTGGATCCTGACGAGACCCCTATTGAAGAAGATTTGAGAGAAGAAGCTTCATTCGCCATTCTGAATAATGAGATTCCTTGGTTCGCCGACTTTGCGAACTAATTAGCTTGTGGGATTGAACCTCATGGTTTCAATTCTCAACAAAGGAAGCGATTTTTCAAGGAAGCTTCGAGGTTTTATTGGGATGACCCTCTTTTGTTTAAGAAGTGTGCGGACAGTGTGTTTAGAAGATGTGTGCCTAATCATGAGATCACTTCGGTGTTTAATCATTGCCATACCTTGGCATGTGGAGGGCATGGTCGAGCAAGCAAAACTGTTGCTAAGGTGCTCTAATGTGGTATGTTTTGGCTTTCATTGCGAAAAGATGATCATGAGTTTATTTTGAGCTGTGATAGATGTCAAAGGAGTTGTGGCATTATGAAAAGACATGAGATACCTCAACAAAACATTCTCGAAGTTGACTTCATGGGCCCTTTTGTCCCTTCTTTGGGGAACATGTACATCCTTGTTGCGGTTGACTACGTAACTAAGTGGGTTGAAGCCATTGCCTTCCCCACAAATGACCACAAGGTTGTAACCAAACTTCTGAAGAAGATCATCTTCCCAAGGTTTGTAGTGCCCCGAGTATTGATAAGTGATGGCGGTTCACACTTCGCCAAGAAGCAATTAGAGGCACTTTTGAAGAAGTACGGAGTGAATCACAAAGTCGGACTTCCCTATCATCCCCAAACCCAAGGCCAAGTTGAAGTTTCCAACCGAGAAGTGAAGAATATCCTTGAGAGAGTGGTAAATAAGACAAGGAAGGATTGTTCTTTGAAGCTAGATGATGCTCTTATGGCTCTTCGCATGGCTTTCAAGACACCTATAAGAACCACTCCCTACCGCCTCGTGTATGGCAAAGCTTGCCATTTGTCGGTTGAACTCGAGCACAAAGCTTTGTGGGCAATAAAAGAGATCAACATGGATCTTCATTTGGCGGGAGATGCTCGAAAGGAAAAGATAGTTGAGCTTGAGGAACTCCGGTTTGATGCATACGAGAGTTCAAGATTGTACAAGGAGCAAACGAAGAAATGGCACGATCACCGGATTCAACAAAGAGAATTCCGGGTTGGAGACAAAGTCCTGCTGTTTAACTCAAGGCTAAAGCTCTTCCCCGGAAAATTAAAGTCCAAGTGGTCGGGGACCTACCAAGTGTTGAAAACTACACCCTATGGAGCCTATGAGATTTTGGGGGAGAATGGTCCATTTTTGGTGAACGGTCAAAGATTGAAACTCTAACACAATAATCACGCCATTGGTTCTGTTGGTTGTTTGACCATTCGTTCACCCAAGTGCACCTCTTGAAGAACATATCCTTTTAGTCAAGCTAATGACTTAAAATAAGCGCTACACGGGAGGCAACTCGTTTCTCTTCTTCTTTTCTTTTTTCTATTTTTAGTTTTTGATTTGATTTTTGTTTTTACCAGCTAGCCATGAGAGCTAAATGAGCTTAAGAGGATTTGAGTTTGTGTTTTACCTGCTAGCCAATGAGAATTTTTTTTCGGGCAGTCTATATGGTGCGCCCGCACCAATATGTTTCCACAATTCAAGCCTGGCAGGAAAAATGGTGTGCCCACACCGTTCAAAATTTTAGAATGGTGCGCCCGCACCGCTTGAGAGGTGCAAGAGGTGCGCCCGCATCATTCTACCCGCATTTGGTGATTTTAGGCAGAGAGTTTGGTGCGCCCGCACCACTCGACAGGTGCACCCGCACCAAACCTCGCCAGCGCTTAAAACACGAAACCTGTGTTTATTTCGGCTCTCAACTCATCTTTCTCTAATATTTTCAAACTCTCTCCCCTCCCTCACTCACTTTCTCCCACTTCATACTCACTAGATCCGGCGACCAACGGCATTTTCCAGCGACTTCCAGCCACCTTCTTACCGGAAAATTCATCTCCTTCATCTCTACAACACTCAACTCATTCAATTTGGGGGGTTTTGCAAAATTTGGATTTCTAGGGTTTCAAAATTGGGGATTTTCATCTCCAAGCTGGTAATCTCTTTCCACACTCTTGTTTTTCATTTCTAATCTTGTTATTTGGACTACAAGTTTGTTTTCCTTTTGATTGCATGCTTGTTTTTCTTCTAACTTTGGATTGTTCATGAATTTTGCCCAAAATTGTGATTGATGTTGTGGTGAACTAGTGTAATTTTATGTTCTTTGTGGAAATCTTATAGTCTATGGGATTTTTGTGAAGTACATTACACTACTTAAAGTGATTTGTTGTGGAAATTAGGATGAACATGTTGTTTGGATTGTTGATTGTGTGACTTGAAATAATTTTGTGAGTTTGGTTGAGAATTTGGAGTAGACAATAGTTCTTGCTTGTTAGCAACTTCGTTGCTATTGATTGTGGGATTTGTTTGCTGGTAGATTTTCTTTTTAGGTTTTTTTTTTTGTGTTTATTAGTGTGGTGATTTGTTTGTCCAGACTACTGAAGTGCGTCATTGAAAAGTCCACGCCCTTTGTTCTTCCCCCGTTTGAAAGGAAATATTTTTCAAATTGTTTTTAAAACACCACCACGGGAAAAAAAAGTGGCGAGGGATTATCCTCCCGGGCTAAGAGAGCTAAAACATGGTCCTCCTCGCAGGCACCCTCTTCTAGCTCTAATCCCCCACCCATCTACCCTCTCAAATTCCCAAATGCAGCACACCGTCAGATTTTTTTCTCGGCTTTCGGGTCGAACTCTGCGTCCAACGAAGTTCTATCACTCTGGTACTTGCAAGCACCTTAATATCGACCCGATAGTAAGGAAGATGGCAGATAACCTAGGGTTATCGGACTTCCTTAACGTCCGAGAACCTACTTATGATCAACTGACTCTTGAGTTCTTGAGTTCGTTGAACATAAGTCGGGAGCCGGAATCCGGTGCTCTGACTGTCCAAGCTCGTGTTTTTAATCAAGTCAAAACAATGTCTTTTGACGAGGTATGTCAAGCATTTGGGATGGACTCTAGTGCCCCATGTGATGCCCCGTCAGCAACAATTTGGGAGGGGTACAATGAGCAAGAGTGGTGGGCCAAGATCACTGATGGCACCACACAGTTTCGAACGAACTCGTCCAAAGCATCTGAGATAATCCATCCCGCTCTCCGCTATTTCCATAGAATGTCGGTTTACACCATCTTTCCTAAGTAGGAAGTCGGGAAATTAAGAAAGGAAGAGCTCTTGCATCTGTGGTTGGCCACTGATGGGGCCCGCCATGGAGCCTGAATAAATTTTGCAGCTATCTTCCTTAATCGATTGCAAGAGATTCGGGGGGGTACTACGGTAACCGGGGATATCATTTGTGGTGGAATGATCACCCGGCTAGCGTCTTACCATGCGTTGGACGATGACCTGGCCCGCTTAGAAGAAAGCCTGCCTTTTATTGGCCAGTCCAACTCATTGGATGGTGCGGCCCTTCAGCAGATGAAATTTCTGAGTGGTTTTATGAAGACCAGTTGCATTTGGCTCGTGGAGCGGAGACCCTATTGTTATATGGACAATGAATTCATTTGGAACCCCCCCCACCCTCCGCCGGCGTGATAACCGATGGCGGGTTCCCCTACCCCTATTGACCCACAACATTGTTCTGATATGACCTACCTTCAGTCCACCACTGTGGACAGGGTACCGAGGGTTCCGAGGCTCGACCACCGCATTCCCGTGAGTGAGGTGGCCGAAGCCTATTCCTCCCAATCCTTTGATATGGCCTCCGTTATGGCGGCCATAGCCCAGATGCAGGCCACTCAAAAGGCCAATCACCGTGTAGTTAATACTACCCTTGACGGTATCTGCATTGACCTTGACCATGTGTGTAGGGTGTCTTGGCGAACTCATCTCGCCAATGTCCGCTCCAGACATGAGCCACCCTTCCATAACCACCCCTACTACCCTCCTGCCTTAGACCCTAGTGCCGGACCATTTGAGGAGGCACATTTCCGCCCCTTCGCCCACTACCCGTCTAACTTCCCAGACGGGTATTCAGGTGCGTCTTTCCCTTCTAACCCCCCTCCCGATGGGGGCAATGATGGGAACTACTAGGTGTTATTTTTGACCCCCTCCCCCTCCCTCCTTTTGCAACTCGAGCGCGGAGTTTCGCTTAAGTTTGGGGGCCCTTGCTTGTATACATATGTTTTTGGGAGTTTGGGGTCTTAGGTGGTTAGTTATGTGGGGTTCTATCAGTTTTGGGTACGGATTGGTGATTGGTTATTTCTACTTGGTTTTTTCCTGATAGGGTGTCGTACACCTGTCAAAAATAATTTCTGCAAAACCTTCTAACAATGTAGTAGGGTAAGTAGGGTCGAATCCACAGAGAGATGGTTGTTTTAATCTAGCTTCTAATGCATGGAGAAACTAAACAAGATCAGGAATAATGAATTAAAGTTCTAAACTAATCAAACTACGAAAATCAAGCTAAAAAGGATCTAAGGCAATGGTTTACCATGTTCATAACTATAATCTATCAAAATATCATCAATGATTCAATTAATCAGATATCTAGAGCACATGTTAATCCTACGGTCGGGCCTTAACGCTCTCAAATCAACATATGCTAGTACGGTCGCTCAACATAATCAGATTTGCTAATTGTAGGTAAGCCTCTAAAGAGTACTATCTCTCGATCTATGACTAGATATTAGCAATATTTAATCAGACAATTGATCAGATTGCAAGATTAACAATAAAAACACTAATCAATTAGAGATATCAATAACTAATCAAACCATTAATAAATATCAATCAAGAATCATAGCATATAAACATGGATTCCCAAACCCTAGAATATAAACTACTCAATCATGAAATAAATACAGAAATTTAAATCTACAAAGAAAAGCATGATCAAAGAAATCAATGAAAGAAAATAAATGAAAATTATAAACTCATGAATTAATGAAGAAAAGAGAAACTAGGGTTTGCCATGAAAAACTAGAGAAAAAAGGAAGAAGGAAACTAAAGCTAAACCTAAGAATACAAAATATAACGTCAGAAAAAGAGGTAGAGGGGGAGAGAGAGAAAACCTATTTATAGTTTTTACAAAACCGGCTAAAAAAGGCAAAAATAAACATTCCCGAAATCGCCCGGTCGGGCAACGTTGTTCTGAAACTACGACAAAAAATGGAATTCCGCCCGGTCGGGCGCGCAAACACTTTTGGAGCCACTTGCGCCCGGTTGACCGGGCAAACATGCCTTGTACTCTGAAGAAATTTTCGTCTCGCCCGGTCGGGCGGAAAAACTGTGATTTTGCGTCAAATTGCGAAGGCTGTATCTCTCGAACCAGAAGTCCATTTGGGGTGTGTGACCTATCGTTGGAAAGCTTTTGAAGTCTAGTTTCCAACTCAACTGGAATTTCTTGATTATCAATTTTCTATAAAAAGTTATGATCAAAATAGTAAACAGGTGTCAGTTTTGGCACTTCTTTCACTAACTCTTTACTTCATTCTAACTCGAGATTGTCCCAAACGGATGCATTGTGATCCTTGTGCAAGCTATATTCATCCTCAATGATTAAAAGGCTTGATCTTAGATAATCATAATCAATTTGCATCAAAATAACCTGAAAATCATCGAAACATGCAAACGGGGAGTAGTAGAACACAACTTACGTAATTCATGCCATTATGCACCTAAATGCTCTAAAAGGAGTTCTAAATGCAATCAAAATGCATCTAAAAACTTGATATAAAAGTGACACATCAAACTCCCCCAAGCTAAACTATTGCTTGTCCTCAAGCAATAAGACATAGACATTGAAAAAGAAAGACAACCTACAATATAGGACTATAGGGTCAAACACTCAATTGATAACACGAGAGATATAATCACTACACAAACCAAGCATCGAAACAATCTCGAACAAAGCCGCATAGCATGTCATGTATCACAATCAACTCTCCAATCATACCACATACCATCTCTCCCAAGCTGGATTTAACCAAACCCTGACGGGACCTCACTATAGTCATGTGCGCTCAAATCTCTCATGTGTTTAAAGGATAAATGATGACACTCAACCTAAAACAAGTCAACTCAGTTGAAACATATACTCTTTAACTTTGACTTTTTGACTCACTTAACACTCAACAATACAATACACAATGATCAAGAGGACTTTTAAAGGTTGCAATGGGGCTGAGGTTAAAGGTATGGAATAATTTGGGAATTGTGGTGGAAAAACCAAGAAGGGGGAGCATCATATAACTGAAAACATGACCAAGAAAGATCACAACAACTCCACGCAACAACCAACAATCTCCAAATATAATCAACAACCTTATTCACTCAAGAAATTCAATCATAACCCTTTTTATTTCACTTTATTCACAACTTTTTTCACTTCTTTTTCATTTCATTTTTCACTTTTTTTTTCCTTTTTTTTCGAACTTTCAATTCAATTTCAAAGCTCACTAAACATACTTTTCCATCCTTCTAAACCACAAATAGAGCATTTCAATTCAATACAAACCAAACCAAAACTAATACTCACTCCCCCAAGCTAGGCTTAGGACAAATATCAAATAAGGCCAATGGCTTGTAATGTAGGTAGCAATCAAACATAGTCAAAAAGGCTCAGCGGAGCTAGAGGAAGGATAATATGAAAACAAGAATAACTCTGGAGCTAAGATCATGAAATAGAATGCCTCAATCATATCAAAATGTATGCACTATCAAATATCAAAGAGTACCAAGTCAAAATCAAGATCAATGCGACAACTAAGGAACTAATCACACATGAAATAACATAACTGACACATATACGTCAGTTTATAGGCACAGAAGCTCACTTAGTTTAAGGTGTCTGCACAATAAAGTTTTATCGAACCAGAGAGAGATCAATCAATCTTACCACAAACAATCAATTGCGAAACAATCGTGCTATAAAGTATCATGCTCAAGATGAATAACGCTTAGGAAATGTAGTAAAATATCATCAAAGTTCTCAAAGAGTGGCAGCAATAGTCCTATAGATGCAACCAAAATGAGATGAAGTCTAATATGAAATGAAATATGCTAATGCATCTAAGAAAGCAGTACAATGTTTTTGGTTACACGTAAACTTCCACTCCTAATGAGCAGTACAAACCGTGCAACAACCTATGAAAGCAATAAAAAAAAACTACTCTAAATGCAAATAACATGTGCTAAGTAATGATGACAAACATCCTCCCCCAAGCTGAATGACACATTGTCCTCAATGTGAACAAAGAGGAATTAAATGAGGGAGAGGTACAACTTACAAAAGGGGTGGGTAATCAAAGGGAGTGTCAAAAAACATCGACACCTCCACCACAATCGATAGTTGTAATGAGGCAGTGAACTTAGCCAAAAAAATTGGCTATGCTTGTACCTAGAAAAAGACTTCATCACACATTAGCAAAGTTAGTCAAACCAAAAAAAAAAATTGAACAAAGTCGGGTTGCCTCCCAATAAGCGCTGATTTAAGGTCTTGCATGACCGTTTAAGATTAGTAGATCACTCATAATAGTTCAACGCTCTAAGAAGCTTATCATATGTTCCTGCAAACATCTCAGAGCATACTATATAAGAGTGGAAAGGAAAAATGAAAAAAGTTAGTACTAAAATATTACTAAAACTACCAAAAGAAAAATCAAAGGAAAAATTATATTTACAAAAAGAAGAAAAAGAAAAATCGTTAGTCTTTTTACAGGACTCAAAAGAAGGAAAAGAAACCAATTGTACATTATTTACATTATCATGAGAGTCATTCAAAAGGGGAGAAAGAAGGAACGATGGAGGATATAATAAAGGGGAAGAAGGAATAAGATCACGTTTTTTAGAGAAAGGAACATGAGACTCAAAAACAGTATCAGATGAAACCGACAAAGACGCATGCATTATCTCACTGTCAACTTTAGACCCATATGCAGACGAATATTTTATTGAAAAAGTGTCAGACAATTCACTCTCAACTATAGGTTCGTCAACATAGAGACACTCACTACCAACTTCACCAATTACACCCTTACCTTCTATCAAATTATCATGAGTCAAATCAACGCCTTTCTCCTCCGAAGTATAATTCTCAACACCAAAATCATCATCATCAAGTATAACCTGTTGATTAGTAGATTGTTGCACAGCAAGTAATTCAATAGATTTCGCTATGTTTTGATAATCATGAGCTAATTCATTTAAATCTTCATGCTGTTTAACAATATACTCTTTCATCATGTTAAATAGTTCCTGACGCTCTGATGTTTCAGGTTGAAAATAATTATTCACTTCAGGTTGATAACATTGAGTATAATCAGGCACATAAGACTCATTAGGGTAATGGGAATATTCATAGGCATTCATGCACAATTTTTGTAAATTTTGACAATCATATGATGCATCATAAACATAATCATTCGCATTATAATACCCAGAATAATCATACTGCCCTTGATAATTAGAAAAAACATCCTCATTTGAACTATAATTATACGACTCCATGACAACACAGTATAGAGAAGGATAAAAATTATTCACAAAGTGAAAAGAAAATAAATATATATATATATACAGTTTAATTTCACCAACAATAAAAACTAAATAAAACAATACCGTCTCCCCGGCAACGGCGCCAAAATTTGATAGGGTGTCGTACACCTGTCAAAAATAATTCCTGCAAAACCTTCTAACAATGTAGTAGGGTAAGTAGGGTCGAATCCACAGAGAGATGGTTGTTTTAATCTAGCTTCTAATGCATGGAGAAACTAAACAAGATCAGGAATAATGAATTAAAGTTCTAAACTAATCAAACTACGAAAATCAAGCTAAAAAAGATCTAAGGCAATGGTTCACCATGTTCATAACTATAATCTATCAAAATATCATCAATGATTCAATTAATCAGATATCTAGAGCACATGTTAATCCTACGGTCGGGCCTTAACGCTCTCAAATCAACATATGCTAGTACGGTCGCTCAGCATAATCAGATTTGCTAATTATAGGTAAGCCTCTAAAGAGTACTATCTCTCGATCTATGACTCGATATTAGCAATATTTAATCAGACAATTGATCAGATTGCAAGATTAACAATAAAAACACTAATCAATTAGAGATATCAATAACTAATCAAACCATTAATAAATATCAATCAAGAATCATAGCATATAAACATGGATTCCCAAACCCTAGAATATAAACTACTCAATCATGAAATAAATACAGAAATTTAAATCTACAAAGAAAAGCATGATCAAAGAAATCAATGAAAGAAAAGAGATGAAAATTATAAACTCATGAATTAATGAAGAAAAGAGAAACTAGGGTTTGCCATGAAAAACTAGAGAAAAAAGGAAGAAGGAAACTAAAGCTAAACCTAAGAATACAAAATATAACGTCAGAAAAAGAGGTGGAGGGGGAGAGAGAGAAAACCTATTTATAGTTTTTACAAAACCGGCTAAAAAAGGCAAAAATAAACATTCCCGAAAAACCGCCCGGTCGGGCGACGTTGTTCTGAAACTACGACAAAAAATGGAATTCCGCCCGGTCAACAGGGCAGAGCCGCCCGGTCGGGCGCGCAAACACTTTTGGAGCCACTTTCGCCCGGTTGACCGGGAAAACATGCCTTGTACTCTGAAGAAATTTTCGTCTCGCCCGGTCGACCGGGCGGAAAAACTGTGATTTTGCATCAACTTGCGAAGGTTGTATCTCTCGAACCAGAAGTCCATTAGGGGCGTGTGACCTATCGTTGGAAAGCTCTTGAAGTCTAGTTTCCAACCCAACTAAAATTTCTTGATTATCAATTTTATATCAAAAGTTATGATCAAAATAGTAAACAGGTGTCAGTTTTGGCACTTCTTTCACTAACTCTTTACTTCATTCTAACTCGAAATTGTCCCAAACGGATGCATTGTGATCCTTGTGCAAGTTGTCTTCATCCTCAATGATTAAAAGGCTTGATCTTAGATAATCATAATCAATTTGCATCAAAATAACCTAAAAATCATCGAAACATGCAAACGGGGAGTAGTAGAACACAACTTACGTAATTCATGCCATTATGCACCTAAATGCTCTAAAAGGAGTTCTAAATGCAATCAAATGCATCTAAAAACTTGATATAAAAGTGACACATCATTTCCCCACCCCTATTTCATCCAAATCACCCTTGTATAGCTTGTTTTTAGTAGTTTGTTTTTAGCTTAGTTTTGGTAGTTTGTTTTTGGTAGGTTTGCCGTGCATAAAAAAATAAAAGCACAAAAAAAAAATTTGTTTTTCCTTACTCTGCATTTAGGGTAGCTTGGTTGCATGCATGATTTGTGGCTAAGAGTGTTCGACTTGATGGTTTTGGAAGCCTTGGTGTGACTTTAGGTGATCATTGAGAACGATGACTTTTAGTAGAGTCTTTTTGAAACTAGGCGAGTTGGTTTATTTGATTGCCTTGTCCCTTGTGCCGTGAATCCCAAAAGAGGGCCAAGAACCTCGTAAGGCTCATTTACAACCGTCACCATTGATCGCCTAACTTGTGACTTGCATTTTAGCTCACCAAGATTGCATAAGACCGAGCCTATAGAAGAATGATTTAGGGCGTTCCTTTTTGCTAGAAATAGAGCTCAAAAGACTATAGCAGGGGGGCAAGGGGGGTCTTTGGGGGCAATCTTTGGGGGGTGTAGCGAGGGGGCAAAAGGGTACTGGGTCGGGGTGGGGGTGTAGCAAGGGGGGAAACAGGGGGTCTTTGGGCAATTGGTGGGGGTGTAGCGGGGCACTGGGGGTGTTGGGGTGGGATGGGGGTGTAGCGGGGGTGCAGTAGGGTGGGGGTGTAGCAGGGGGTGCTGATGGGCAGTGGGGGGCTGGCAGGGGGAAGCAGGGGATGTAGCAGGTGAAGATGATCATTAATATAAGCAATCTCACATTTCTTATAAGACGAAGTGAAGCTAATTACTATCTAATAAACAATTTCCCATTTAACAAACCACAATGCAATCTCCAGAACAAGAAAACCTCCATCAAATGGAGGTGTCTGTGCCCCACATTTCATTTTTCTCTTTCATAATTTCCAATTAACATTGAGCCAATGAGCTGTTTTGCACATATGTTCATCACGGGTGTGACTGTGGTCACATCTCCAATTATCAATGGTTACATCTCCAATTATCAATAGTAAGGCAAATTCAACGATGAGCTTCTAAATCATCTATATAACAATCTAATTTTCATCATTGCAAGTGGTCTCAATGCTACCAAGTACCATCAATAAAGGTTTTTTTAGCTTCGCAAATGTTACCATACAGGTAAATTGAACTTCCAACCTGAAGAATTGAGCAGAGGTCCTCCATTACATGGAAGTTCATCTTCTTCCTCTATCTCCGAATCAACCGGCAAGTTGGAGCTACCAGCTGCCATGGGTCTACTCTCTGTACCCTGTCATAAATTTTAGAAGATAGATAAAAACGTAAAATGACCAAATTGCCTTGTTTATGTTTCAAACTTCAAATATAATAACGATGGAAGAACCAATGAAGCCATTTTTAGTGAAAATAAAAAATGAGCTATCAAAGAAATGCAAACGTACGGAGCTAATGTAATTGATAAAGCAAGAAAATTATTATGTTATTGACTAAACTATATATAATTAGATACCCAAAATTTCAGAAAAAAATACCCAGATGTTGCTTCACGATTTAAGGCATTGCCTTACTGGGTAGCTTCAGATAATATAATCTAAAATACCATTATTAAAAACTACAAACTAAATACGCTTCTTCGTAGTAGTAAAATGTCTACAAGGAAATCCCATTTCGGATGGGATTATGTTTGAAATTCAATTATCGAATAGATTTATAAAATATCACAGCACAAAATGATTTGGGGTCGGCCAACATGAACCGTCATAATATCATAGCCCCAAAAAAAGATAAATCAAAACACAATAAGCATTTAAATCAATCAAACAGATGGTATAATTTTAAAAACATAGAATTTAGAGAAACTGACCTATTGATGATCGTTCTCCCAGGATATGTTCATTACCAATGGCTTATGTCAAGTTTAGAGATCCATTTACCCGTCCACCATGGATAAAACCACCAGCTTTCATAATCCTTTCTTTTTCAGCCTCAAGTTCTGGTTTGTGATCCTTGGATAAATCATAAGCCTGGAGAAAAAGATTAGCGTCATAGAAGTAAGAGAACTAGGTACTGATATAATTAAATCACATCCTTAGAGGAGCAAATAGATAATTATAGACATAAACAAGATGTAAATCATATATTTATTTTAAATAAGCAACATCTTGTCCAATGAAACTGGTTTGACCTTGCCAAACAATCTCCACCTTCTGCAAAAGAAGGCATAAGAAATACCAAAACCGCATAATTAATGCATTGAGCACAAACATATAATTACTTAAAAGGGATGAGATCTGCAATTCTGCAAGTAATTATTAACCCAAGACCAATTGAGTAGCGGGGAGGAAGGGAGGGCGGGAAGGAAATTTGTCCATGCAAGTGCCTACAGGCTACAGTGCTTATGTGCACCACAAATAGAAAAAAAAAAAAAAAAAAGCAAACAGAGAGGAAGAAAGAGGATTACTTGACCACCCTTGGACAATACACAACGAGAGTCACCAGCATTAGCACGACTAACTTGTTTTCTCGCATTTTTACAGCACAAGTTGTGCACCCAGAAGATGGTTCCTCTGAATCAGAATCAAGCTCCTGTTTGGTGATACAAAGCAAATGGGATTTATATAGCGAAATTCGAGTACATATAAAAGCCAAAAAATATATAATTAATTTCACATTTCAAACCCATTATTCCTTCTCCATGATTAGCCTTAGGTTATTGTTTAATTCTTTCTTAAAAGACATAAACAACAATCAAGTAAAAAAGTCCCAGCTCAAAAAGTTGTTGTGTTATATATGTTTTTTTTATACCCTTGTATTTGTCTAAATTAAGTTTTGATTAAATAGTCTTATAGTACTTGAAACTAAAACGATCGATCTCATATATGTCCCTTTTTACCCTGCATGATTGAAATTGAGGATTGGAGCAACAATCTATTCATGTAATGAGCTCAATTGAGTAATGAGTGAAAATCATCATAAATTGTAGCTAGTATGTAGGGAACTTGAGAAATGGAGCTCGAAGAACAGGCAATGGCGGCAGGGAAGCGGCGGAGCAGAGGATCACATGCAGTGTTAACCGTCCGAACACATCTTTTTCTTCATAAAGGAACATAAAATTGTAGCATCACTGAAACAAAAACTATCTATATTCTAATGACAGATTGAACTAACTAATTGCACAAACATGGAAGAGAAACACCACCTCAATTGCGTTCAAGATGACAATTAACCATAAATTTCATAAAGAAAAACAACGAACTGAATCATTCAACCTTCCACAAACAACCAAAACACTAGAAAAAGAATAACAATCTATATCAAAAATTCAACCACAGAAATAGCGATCTAATATATCCAAAATTTGACGTGATTAAATCAAATCAAACGAAAAAACGCAAAGATTACAGACTAATTGAGCTCAATTAAAAGGTAATAAATAAGAGATTCATACAATTCTGCGGCGAACACCAGATTGAGCCTTGAGATGAAGGAGAAGACGACAAATTCCAATGTAATCGAGATCAGAATCAGCGACGATTGGCTGAAGTAAGCAACTAAAAAGCTCTGGATCTATTTCTTCATTCTTCTTCTCTTCATTCTCCCTCTTCTTTTCTCTAACTTCAGGAATTTCTTTCGCCTTTACGCAACGGCGAAAGCCGTCCTTACAACATCAATCTTCTCAACAACGGCGAGCGAACGGCCATAGCGAACGGCCATAGAGAGAGGGATGGGGGTTTGATTAGGGGTGTCCATAACCGGATGTCCCATAACCCGACCCGAAAAAACGAGTACACGGGTCGGGTCGGGTCATAGGGTACCCGATAAAAATCTGATTGAAAAAAAAATAACTAACTTAATTATTGCCTATGCCATGAATATGACGCCAGTTTCACCAAGAACACAATGCTAAGAAGATAATTTTTTTTTTAAAGATTAAGAAGATAGTAATATTTAATGTAACAAACAAATGACAGTTTCATTACAATTTGTAGAGAAATCTAGAAATTCAAACACTTCAACTGCACAAAAATTTTGAGAAGGCAACAATAAAAAAGGAAATTTATGAAAGTTAATTTCCCCAATGTTAGACAGGAAGACTAAGCTGCGTGGTGCGGAAGAGGCGATGGTGGACCGATGGTGGCGTGGCGGTGAGAGTCAATGGTGGCATCGCGAGGACTTAGCTCAAGATATAGGTTTTCGGGTTTAATTTGAAAAGTAATTTTGTTGGGTTTTGATGATTTAGGTTTCTACACAGTTAAGTATGATATTGAGCAGGTTGATTGGGGGGGGAGGGTGTTACTTTGCTCAAGATAACTTCTAGTTTTGATGTTTGTATTAATGGTGGACGTTAGCAGTGAGAATTAGAGTGAGAGGTGTGGAACTAGAGAGGAGGAGTAAAGAGTGTAGGTTGTCAGCCAGGAGGAAAATGGAAGGAAATATCTGGGTACCCGGGTACCCGCTAACCATCATCATTCGGCCCATTACCCGACCCGCATTCTCTAACCTTTTCCGGGTGGGTACCCGACCTCAAGAAAAATAAAAATTACCCGACTATTTTTATTGCGGATCATCGGGTTACCGGATCGGGTTTTTCTGAACACCCCTAGGTTTGATGAGGTGATAGGAAAAATCGAGGACTAGGGAGGGAGAGAGAAAAGTTAGGGTTTTGTTTTGGGATGGGTATGCGTGTATGCGGGAGTGTTTTGCCCAAGTGAATAACTAGGCCCATTAGGGGCTGCGGTTAGCCCAAAAACCGCAGCCCTTTAATTAAGGGATGCGGTCAGCCCAAAAACCGCAGCCCTTCATTTATAAAGGACTGCGTTTTTGGGCTAACGCATCCTTTCACTATTAAGGGCTGCGTTTTGCAATAAACTGCAGCCCTTGCACCGCAGCCCTTGCACCGCAACCCTTGCGTTTTTTTCCACTAGTGAGTGGCGGGTGAGATTTTGTGCAAATCATGATGAGGGTCATCAAAATGTGGTACAGGCGAGCTATTATGGTTGAGCATCCCTAGGGGGGAGTCAAACTCGGGACTTGGAAGTGGAGAGGAGTGAGAAATCACTCTTAGAAAGCCTATTTTTCAAGGAAACTCGAATGATCGGTGGATTGGATCTCTTGAGTCACTCTTGTGCTTCCTAATCATCTTCCCTCTTGTGTTTGGTTGGTCTCCTAAATCTTGTTATGAACTCATTTAGCTTGCATGTCATGTTTGTAGCTTTGCTTATAGAGCATTTATGTTAGTTTGTTGCATGGTTTTTCTTTTTCCTCTTTTTCACCTCTTCTCTATCTTCTTTCTCATTCTCGGTTTACTTCTAGCCAAGTAAAATGTTAAGCTTGGGGGAGTTTGATAAGTGTGTTTCGAACGCACTTTATGAGCTCCTTTTAGCTTGGTTAGATCCTCTTTCCTCCCTTTTCTTCCCTGTTTCTTCCTCATTTCCTTCTCTATTTCCATCACTTGATCATAGCGACATTTTGCAAGATTTTCGGTCAATTTTGACTGGATTTCTAGTACATTTGCTTTCACCGTGTTTTCCCGTGCTTTGATTGCAGGCATGACCTTTTCCGAGGTCGAGAGTTGGGAGATACGGCATAAGGAAGGAGTTGGAGAAGCCGAGCAGGGATAGATGTGCGCTCGTACCACTTTCTAGGCGCCCGCACAGGTTAATGCGCCTACACGCCTAAGTGGTGCTCCCGCACCATCGGAAAGTTTTGAAGCCCAAATGTCAGAAGGCATGTGTAGGCGTATTTTTATTTCGCCTACACGGTGTGAGCGCGTATTATATTTGACTACCCCACTGTTAAGGTTTTTTTGAAAATTGTTTTAAAAGAAGTTGCCAACAATTCTTTTTAGGAAGAATCATAAACGTAATTAGATATAGGAAAATCATAGGGACAAATTATCCTATGTAGATTTTCCCGTCATGACTCCATATATGGTCAAAATGAACCAAAGATTAAGTTCGGGGGTGAGGGTACGAATATAGTCATAATGAACCACATTCGCCCAAAGTTGGCCTCTACTAAATATCGTTTCATTGCAGAATTTATGCCAAAGAATAATCAAATAATGTTTTATACACCCTAAAAACATTTAGTCTAAATTGGTTCAGGAAACACATAAAAGACTAATTTTTAGTGACAAGTTATTATGCAATCAGTATTACAGGGAAACTAGCAAGTTGTCCAAATTAATCTGATTAATATTAGAACAGTTCTTTAGGTCTTTGATTAGCAAAAATAACATGTGGGTGATAAAAGCATTAATACAGGGACAATCATATAATATGAACAGAGTAATCAGGCAAGCATATAATATACAAAGGCATGAATAATAATAATAATAATAATAATAATAATAATAATAATAATAATAATAATAATAATAGTAATAATAATAATAATAATAATAATAATAATAATAATAATAATAATAATAATAATAATAATAAAAGTATAGAAAAAGGGTTAGAATATACAGTAGAGCGATTTTACATTAAAGATCTACATCAAGAAAGAAAATTGTTAGTAAGTTCAATATAAAAATAATTGATTTAAGGACCCTCAGGATTATACCGTGGCTTGGGTTTGCGAGATTGACAACCTTCGGGACGAGCAATCGTGAAGCCTGAAAATCTGAATGTATGTAAGTATGTAGATTGAATGTATTTGTGTTTGAAAGTATGAGATTTTGTAGGGATGTTTTGTAGTTCGTAAAGAGGTTCGTAAAGTATTCGTCGAGTTCGAAGTGTGTTAATGTGAAAAATCCGTTCTTAAATTTGTACGGAAATCAGGCCTATTTAGAGGGAAAATGGCACTGCGCCTCACGCGCCAGCTACGTCTGGCGCAGCTGACGTGGCAAGTGCATGACGCGGCATAACTAGTAAAAAGCGTACATGTGGTACTCGTTTTGAAAAAGATAAGAATGAAAACTGCGCTTCACGCAGAGCTGTGCGCCAGACGCACGGCACTGTGTGTGGCACAGTGCCACAGGCCAGGAAAAGTTGCGCCTGACGCACAGTCGTGCGCTAGTCGCACGGCCCTGCGCCAGGCGCAAGCTGTTGCGCTAGTCTTGACGTATCATTGCCTTATTTTCTAAAACGCGTTTTAAAATATTTTCTTTTATCTTTTAACTACGGATATCCGATTTTACGGGATAAAATCTGATTTTAACTTAAAAAATATCTTTTGAAAATATTTATTTATTAAAATAAATCAATTAATTATCAATTAAACAATTAATTGGGCTTTTCAAAGAATTGGGCTCAAAATATAATTAATTATCATGAATAATTAATTGGGCTTTAAAATAGGACTTTAACACTTTTCGAAATAGTTTTGCATGGCTTTTCAGACTGCTCTGTCCTTGGGTTGGACCAATTAATACCACAGTATGTTTCATCATCGGATCCTTAAATGGTGAGACACGATTATGTGTCTACAGAAGCCCCCACTTTTACTGAGGTTCAGGAAACCGAAATTCAAAGTATACGGTGTCGGGACGGAGAACGATTCTAAACGCTCTGCAGTTTAGAACTGATCTAAATACGCCGGTCTCTGCAAAACAAAGTTAGTATGCAGGACAATAACTACAAGCAATCTGATTACTTGCAGAAGAAGATGTCAGCAGACAGGTGCAAACAACTCAGATAAAGCACAGAGTGATGAAAATGATGCAAACTTAGACTCTCTAAGGATGCACAAGATGCTATGCAAGGATTAAGGTTATGCAAAGCTAAGGGATGACACGTCATGCAAGGTCAGGATTATGCAAGACTATAATGTATGAAATGCAAGGTCAGGGTTTTGCAAGGCTATAATGTATGAAATGCAATGCAAGGTCAAGGTTTTTGCAAGGCTAGAAGATCTGGATATGCAGAATGATATAAGATGATCGGAAATGAAAATAAACAAGGTCCGCGGACTACAACTCTTCGGGAGTTTGATTTGAATTGGAGGAACCACCACACGTAGGAAGCCCCCACTTTGGGTGAGCTTACCTGAATTAGGCTTGAGCCTTAATTGAAATGTACTCGATCTGATATTGAAATGTAGTCGATCTGTCTTGAACGTTGAAAGTTATCGCTGGGGATTCTTCTTTGGGAAGTTGATATAGGCAAAGTCAGATATCGCCAGAAACCATGGAATTGTCGGAGAGTCCTTCAGGGACAAAGAGAGCTTGGATTGAAAAATAAAAAGGTTCAAATTTGTGATTCAAATGAATGTAAGTGGGAAAAGGCTTGACGAGGCTAGGTTCAGACTCGAGTCTATGTCGGGATCTAGAAAGAGATTATGCTCCTAAATTCTAGAAAGTCAAATCATTAAACCCTGACTAATTTTATTTTATTGAAGCGGTCTGACCTCGAGATGAGGATTCCTACGTATCCTTGCGGAATTAGACCATGACGAGCCTAATTAAAAGAAGATAGTTGTTTTAGTTTTTCGACTTATGCTTTATGCTAGAGTTTAGAGGGTATTATTCGGGTTCATTTTAGAGAGAAAAACATTTTGGGTTGTTCTTAGATTTGAGATCCATAGATTAAAGTTTGTGATTGCTACACGTCGAAGGTACTTTTTATTCAATATAATTTCAAAGTTTCAGTTTTATTCTCTCGTTTCATTGTTATCTTTGTTCTTCCTATCATTAGATCTCATATATTGTAGTTTCTTAATTGCTTATTTTTATTAGAATTATTATTCCCTTAATCATGTTTAGCCCTAGATTAGTTCTAGATTTTATGTTTTTATGCTTAGAATCCATGATTAGTGAGTAGTCTTCTATCTAAGGTTAGAGTGAAAGTATGGATTAGGGTTTAAATGTATTGTTAATGTGATTGTGATGATCTAAAGATGATTATGCATTGATCTTGGTGTTTTGAGGCCTTAGGATAGATATTGATCACATTTATTCTTTGGTATATTGATTTCAAATGTTCTTAATCGAATTTTGAACTCTTTTATCATCCCCATGAATCAACTTAATTTCTAGGCCAAGATATTGGGTGGAAATTAAGGGGATCCTTCATTAGGGGTTTTCCTTACTTATAGAATCTCTTAATCAATTGACTAAAGACCATCCGAGAGAGGATTTAGTTGATTGATTAAGCGATTATTCTTGAGGACCATTCGAGAGAGGACTCAAGTGTTTTACAGGAAAACTAAACCATGCATAATTGTCGCCTTTGAATCACAATTGCATTAATAATCGTTGTCCACCTTGATCCATACTAGTAACCTTAACTCTAGTGTCTTCCTATCTTATATTTCAACTCATGTTACTTGCTAGTCCTTTGGTAGTAGTTAGTCTTTAGTTGTTATGAAATCACTTAAAACCCCCAAAAATCCCTCAATTAGGTAATTTAGACTTGATAGACTTGGATTAATCCCATTTTCCCTGTGGATCGACCCTTGACTTGCCTTTACTACGTTCTTAGTAATTGCTTGCTAGGTTTTACAATTATTGTTTGAAAAGCGATTTTTGGTGCCTTAACGACACACTAAAAACCTCTTATCATTACTCCAAAAAACTAAACGAGGTTGCTGCAAAAAAAATAAATGGTGTTACTCATATACTTCCTCCGTTTCTATATAAGTGCAACATAGCGAAGTGGCACACAGACCAAGACACCTAGAAAGAGAAAGTTGGGGACCACGCTTAAAAAAGGATTAGGCAACTTAATTAAATAAAATATTTACACTAATTACCCAAATAACTTTATGGCTCCAACACCTCCCACCTCCATCCATTAGAACACCGCCACCACCGAAAACCCCCTCCCCTACCTTTGGCCACTGGAAACCACTCCATTTCCCATCACTTCCCCTCCCCAGCCCAACCACCAACAACAATTACCACCACGGCACCACCGGCATATTCAGTCTGTCTCCACCACCGGCATATTCATCCTCTCGCCACCACCGCACGCCACAATTACCAACGATCACGACCTTTGACCTTCGAAAGTTTGCAATCGAAACCCTAACCCTTGTTTCACCAACACCACCGTGCGCCATCGAGAAATCGAACACTAGATCTAACTTGTTTCACCAACACTACCTCTCTCATTTCCAGATCTACAACTGTTGGAGATGGAGAAAGGAGTGATGGAGGCGAGAGAAGACGAGGAGGAGTTGGAGGAAACAAAGGAGAGAAGGAGAGAGAAGGGTGTGGTGGTGTTGTGTAACACCCCGATACTTTTCTCTTTTCAGAAATACTTTTTTAATATAAAACATAGAGAATTACCAAAGCATTATCGCCCGTGTGATAACGTATCGGCTTATTCAAAATTTTGCAGCGGAAAACAACTAACTAAACTCCATACTTTATCATAAATAAATAAATAAATACTTTAAAATCAAACATTCTAAATATGTCTGCTCAAACAACTTATTAAAGTACGTTCCTACTAATGCAGAAAATAAGATATACTAGATTACACAAACTCTCCATTCCCAGATTCCCAATGATGCACATCTGCGAACCTGTAGATGTCAATGCTCTAAAGAATCTGCTCACCAAAAATGGATCATCACAGGATCAATAAGGCAAAGTCATGATCAACACATACAAACAAAGCACGTAATCAGCAAAGCTGAGTACTACATAACAATACATTAACATTCCTAACATGTTACTACGAAATAATAAACAGGGATAAATAATGATATAACAATATAACATTCTGCAGATAACTTCTACTGAACTAAACTTTAATCATCTTTTTATTACTTTAAATGGAATAGTTATTGCACCTAAGTTGTCTAATCTACTAATGCCTTAATTAAGAAGACGAAATACGAGAGCTACCACGTATTCAAGAAATGACCTGCGATATCGAGGAACCTTTGCTAACTGTAATAGGGATGGTGATCAATCCATATCCCGTAAAAAGTCATGGCTCGCTCACCATGTACCCCAACTCCTAATGTCCAACTCTAGACGTGCACCAGTCTAAAGTCTATAACTATCCTCGTTACACTTTACATTCTTTACAAGTTATTACTTGTTATGACACACATACAAGCAACACAGAAATACAATTCAAACATTCACAACTGAACTTCTTTTATCTTAGGATTTAATAAGTGATCACAACTTACAACCCAAGACTTACTTTCTTTTAATCTCAACTTTCTTATTTGTTGAACCTAGCCAACAATCAAGCTTACCTTTAAAAGGCATACTTATCAACTTACCAAATAAGGCCCACAGTCCTCATAAAGTAGTGAAAATAATACTTGTAAGGGAACACATGAATAACATGAATCAATCTTAATAACATATTGGCGGGCCGCGCTTGTCGTAAACGCCACCCGGCCAAAGATAAAATTTCTCCTACTCTCTTTTACACTAAACTAGTATAAGGGAAGTAAGGTTCGTATCCACAGGGAAACGGGGACGAGTTATATACTTAGCGTGCGTTAGTATCTAGAAGACTCTTAACGGTCGAGAAACCTAATAATAACAAAGGGGGGGTTTCGAGTAGATTATAACTAAACTACAACTAACTAGCATATAAACAAGATGAGAAATCAATATAGGAAGATCTTGAATCCGATTAACATGCACTTCAATTCATTATCGATCATTGAACCTCGACTCTATTCATTTCCATTATTATCTATTGTTGAGAATTAATCTCGCGTTCTCCTTATTCCTAGTTGAATAGCACGATCAGCGTGACTATAAAACCCTAACTAAAGGATAACCTAGTCCGATAGCGTCTAAGTTCAATCCAATAGCAGCAATAAACACAGAGAACCAACAGACCTGCTAACGTCATACAAGCGATAAACGTTCAACAGTTGATACAATTTCCCCAAGAAATAACCAAGACGATCCGCATCTAAGTTACTCCCTAGTTTGCTACCAATTGATAAAAGAATAAAACAATCGGGTTCTATTCTTAAATCTAGCATTAGATTAATTACACAATCAAACTAGTAACGTTCCTAGCATAATTATGCAAAAACCATAGAAAGCAATCATAGAAATTAAACCATAATCAAAGGAAATAAATAGAGAAGAAAGATCTCACAATAATGCTTGAAGCTCCATATTAATCTCGTTCAAGAACGGTTCAAGCTACAATCGGCATAGCAATAGCCAATCCCATAATTGAAATCTACGAAAACTAAACTCGAAAACAAAAACTAAAAAGAGAAGAGAAGAAGAGAAGAATGGAGTGTTGGATATTCTCTCTCCTCAAATGTGTGTGTCTTTAGGTCTAAAAACAAAGTTTAGTATTTATACTAAGGCTCAAAAGTCAGCCGTCATTTAAACCGCCATAGGGGTCGCGAGGTGCGGTACAGGTCGCACCGTGCGATGAGCTACTGCCTTCGCAACGAGCTGAAGAGCCGGGCCAAAACCACGCGGGTCGCACCGTGCGGGGATTCTCGCGAGGTGCGAGAATCGGTCGCGAGGTGCGAGAATTGTCGCGAGTCGCGAGCCCGGGCGATGGGCATGCGAGCCGGCTTTGCGAGCCGGCGGAAGCCGGGCTGCCGGGCGTGCGATGGGCGATGCTTCGAGCGCCAGGCGAGGCCGGGCGAGCGTTGGACTATGATCTGCTTGGCCGGCACACGATGGGCGAGAGAAGATGGAGCGCGGGCTGCGATAGCTCACGATGATGGAGCGCCGGTCGGGCGGCTTGCGGTGCTCACGAGAGCTTGGCTTGGCGAGCTCGTCGTGATGCTTAGGCTTGCGGTGATCACGAGTGCTTGGCTCGGATCAAATGCACTTCACCTTGGAAGCTCGGAATGCATGACATTAACACAACTTATATCTCAAAACTCCGAACTTCCGCTAAGGATGATTTTTATGCAAACCTTAACAATTACGAACAAATCCCTTAGCAATGTGCACCTAAAATACCATAAGAACATCGTATAACTTGAGCGCATCAAATACCCCCTCACTTGAACTTTACTCGACCTCGAGTAAACTCAAAATGAGGATCACCAAATAAATCATCACCCAAACTAACGACACCAACCTACACTCCCCATCAACTACATCATCATCATCACATCTTAACAACATCCGCTCAAAAACCTAAACGTAAGGGAAGATGATTCCCCCACACTTAGATTCGAGCTCACCTGAAAAATAAAAAGACGCGACAACAATAATCACCAAACGACAACCAAAATGTGAGCTCAAATCCTGAAGGATCTCAAAGGAATTGAACTCACTCCAACGCCACAATCAAAATGACAACTCGCCTAAAACCTCAAAAGATAAACTAAAACTACTACTACTACAACTAATTTATAATAGCAAGCCATGGAACAAAGACAAAAAGGGATAAATTCCATGCTTACTCCCAAAAACAATCAACCAAAAGAATGTGAAAGCCAACATAAATCTTCACAAAATCAAGGATGAAATAACCAACCCAACCCGAAAATGCTTTCCACCTTATGACACCATCTCCGGCAAATGAGTTTTCAAAATTCAAAATTCTCTCTTTCATCTCTCATTTTGCCTAGGAGCCCTTTCGGGTTTTCATCCTAGCTTCACACATTTCTTTTTGGTTGCACCTCACCATCTTACCCGCTCAATATAAGCCACTTTTTTGCATAGGTTGCCCTTTCGGGTTTTCAACCTATCCGGGCCCCTTTTTTTGCCTGAGTCGCCCACCCTTGTGGGTTTTCAACTCAGCGGGTTTCATTTCATCATCATTTTTTTTTTTTTTTTTTTTTATATTTTTTTTTTTATTTATTATTTTTTTTTCATTTTACATTTCAAATTAAAAGTAATATATACAACATAGATACATGAGAATGAGAATACCCTCCCCCCTACTTAAACTACACATTGTCCTCAATGTGTCGACAATTAAAAGAAAAAGTAAACTGAAAATGGGGGGGGAAACCGACAATCGGGTAAATCGAAGATCGAATGCTCAAAACTCATGAAAAGCAATCCGTCAAACTCAAATTTCTTAACAACACCAACTCAAATCTCATAACTCAACTCACAACCCTCTCCCTCGAATCACTCAAACAAATGACAAGTTCAAAAGTTTTAAATTTTGAAGATTTTCACCTAGCTCAAGAGATCGAAAAGATACATTAACAATCTCAATCCTCTAGTGTTACCAACTCCTAGCTATTGAAGTCCTCCCAACGGATTTTCTTTTGTGGATTTTGGTTCCAAGTGGATGAAGATTGGTTGTGGATCTTTTTAGTGGGTGGGTGGTGGGTGAAAGAAAATTTGTTGTGGTGGTGGAAATTTGATGAAAAATAAAGAGAAAGAAAGAAAATAAAGGGGTCTCGGGGTCTCGGGGTGTTGGGGTCTCGGGTTGCCTCCCGAGAAGCGCTGTTGTTTAAAGTCGTTAGCTCGACTTAATACCTTAAGCTTAAAAATTGGGCTTGTGCTCCATATGTGACAATGGAGGCTCCATGTCAACCTCCAATTCGAGTACCTGCAAAACTAACGGAGGAGAACTCTTGCAATGCATCGTTAGTGGTACAGTTTCAAAACAAGGTGGTAAATCAGGAGGCTTTTTCCGCTCTTTCGACTCCGGCACCATAACCTGCATGTTAGTAGGAGAGGCACAATCCTCAACCAAGACATCATCAACATTTATCGACTCATCAACATGCTCAATATCAAGAACATCATGCAAAACAGAGTCAACAATGTTAATAGAGTAAAGAGGGTTATCATCCTTAATCAAAGGCTTAGAATCATCGATTTTAAACGCCTCTACCTTTCCCTCAAATTCCATGGTCAAAGAACCAGCGCAAACATCAATTTTAGTGCAAGATGTTTTCAAGAAAGGTCGCCCAAAAGGATGGGGGCGGCATGCTTATCGGGCTCCATCTCCAAAACATAAAAATCAGCGAGAAATTTCAATTTCCCAACCGTAACTAACACATCCTCTAATTTACCCCTAGGATAAACATTGGATCTATCGGCTAATTGAATCACCACACCGAGTTTCATGCAAATTGCCAAGTTTCAAAGACTTATATAATGAATATGGAATCACATTAATTGACGCACCTAAGTCTAACATGGCTTTAGGAAACATGGTGTCACCTATGGTACATGGGATGGTAAACATGCCTGGGTCCTTGCACTTTTGAGGCAATTTCTTTTGAAAGATAGCAGAGACATGCTCGCTAGCCTTCACTTTTTGCACTCCATTTTGTTTTTGCTTTCTTTTCGAAGTACATAATTCTTTAAGGAACTTAGCATACCTAGGTACTTGATTTAAAGCATCAAAAAGGGGAATGTTTACCTCACATTTACGAAAGGTTTCGTACATGTCATTGGTGTGCTCTGTTTTGCGGGTTTCTCTCAATGCCTCGGGAAAGGGTGGCTCTGGTTCATATGGTGGAGGAGGTGATTTTTGGACTTTCGCCTCTTGTTGAGGTGGCAATGATGTGTAATCTGTTGTCGGTTCATGCTCGATCACCTCTTCCACTATCTCTTTGTCTCGAACCACCAACCTCTCTTTGCTTGCAATTTCCGCTCCACTTCTCAATGTGATAGCACTCACGTTCATCTTTGGGTTGAGTTCTATTTGGGATGGAAACCTCACCGAATCCCTAGCCTCTAACTTGGTTACTGCCTCCCGCAATTTGGCTTACTTGGCTCTCCAAGTTCTTGATGCTCGAACGGGTCTCCTCCCCGAAACCGAACCATATTTCCCCGCATGTTAGTGACATTTTTAGTTAAAGCATTAATCATATCCTCTCGTAGACATGCCGGTACTCGGTCCTCTGTGGTTGGCCTTGCGGCCGAAAATATGGAGCTCCTTGCTCCGGTGCTCTCGAATAAGGAGGTGGTGGGCGGTTATATTCGCTGTGGCGGCCGCTTTGGTTCCACGATGAGTTCCCGTACCTCAAATTAGGATGATCTCGCCATCCCGAATTGTAGGTACCGGAATATGGATCATATCTTTTCTCGAAAACCTTGGCCCCTGAAAATCGGCCGCCTTAACCTCTTCACTCGGTTCTTGTAGATGAGGGCAAAAATCAGTTGGATGATGTGAAGAGCAAATGCCACAAGCCTTCACTTGGTGAGTTTTCTCTTTCACTATGAAGTCTCGCATCACGGATGTGAGAGCTTGCACCTGATCTTCCAGCTTAGAAGAACTAGAACCCTCGGAGACCACACGTCGAGTTCCGGACCTTCTACTAAAGCGCCTCGAGCTTTAAGAAGCTCATTTAACGGTTCCTTTGCAGCGAGTGCAGTTTTATTCACAATGGATCCACCACTTGCTGCATTAACCATTCTAGCATCCTCATCACATAAGCCATTATAGAAGTATAGAACCAAATCTTCCTCTGAATAACCGTGGTATGGACAACTAGCACATAACTTCTTAAACCTCTCCCAATACTCGTAAAAAGACTCATCACCTCGTTGCTCAATGTTACTTATCTCCTTCTTCAATGTAGATGATTTAGAAGTGGGAAAGTATTTCTCGAGAAAGCTCTTTTTCAATTGAGCCCAAGTGGTGATGCTGTCGGACGGAAGGTAGTACATCCAAGTCCTTTCTTTGCGTCTTTTAGCGAAAAGGGGAAAGCTTTAAGCTTGATTCTATCTTCTGAAACTCCACTTGGTTTCATGCTGCTGCATACCACATGAAACTCTGACAAATGTTTATTTGGATCTTCACCATTTAGCCCATGGAATGAGGGAAGCAAATGTATCAACCCCGACTTTAGCTCAAATGTGTCCCCCACTTCCGGTTCCGGAAATGTGATACACAAAGGTTGTTGGTCAAGGTTAGGAGCAGTGAGCTCCTTTAAAGTGCGGTGCTCAACTCTAGGAGGCATCTCTTCTTCAAATTCAAGCGAAAAAGGGAGCTCTCTAAAGTCTTCACGCAATTCTCTTCTCAACCTGAAAAGGGTTAGTTCTAGATCTCGATCGTACTGCAAAGGTTCTTGGTTAGTAGCACGAGTATTAACCATAAACAAAAACCATTAGCAATACAACCCAAAAGCATACACTAAATATAAACAAGTAACACCGTGTCAACGGCGCCAAAATTTTGGCGGGCCGCGCTTGTCGTAAACGCCACCCGGCCAAAGATAAAATTTCTCCTACTCTCTTTTACACTAAACTAGTATAAGGGAAGTAAGGTTCGTATCCACAGGGAAACGGGGACGAGTTATATACTTAGCGTGCGTTAGTATCTAGAAGACTCTTAACGGTCGAGAAACCTAATAATAACAAAGGGTGGGTTTCGAGTAGATTATAACTAAACTACAACTAACTAGCATATAAACAAGATGAGAAATCAATATAGGAAGATCTTGAATCCGATTAACATGCACTTCAATTCATTATCGATCATTGAACCTCGACTCTATTCATTTCCATTATTATCTATTGTTGAGAATTAATCTCGCGTTCTCCTTATTCCTAGTTGAATAGCACGATCAGCGTGACTATAAAACCCTAACTAAAGGATAACCTAGTCCGATAGCGTCTAAGTTCAATCCAATAGCAGCAATAAACACAGAGAACCAACAGACCTGCTAACGTCATACAAGCGATAAACGTTCAACAGTTGATACAATTTCCCCAAGAAATAACCAAGACGATCCGCATCTAAGTTACTCCCTAGTTTGCTACCAATTGATAAAAGAATAAAACAATCGGGTTCTATTCTTAAATCTAGCATTAGATTAATTACACAATCAAACTAGTAACGTTCCTAGCATAATTATGCAAAAACCATAGAAAGCAATCATAGAAATTAAACCATAATCAAAGGAAATAAATAGAGAAGAAAGATCTCACAATAATGCTTGAAGCTCCATATTAATCTCGTTCAAGAACGGTTCAAGCTACAATCGGCATAGCAATAGCCAATCCCATAATTGAAATCTACGAAAACTAAACTCGAAAACAAAAACTAAAAAGAGAAGAGAAGAAGAGAAGAATGGAGTGTTGGATATTCTCTCTCCTCAAATGTGTGTGTCTTTAGGTCTAAAAACAAAGTTTAGTATTTATACTAAGGCTCAAAAGTCAGCCGTCATTTAAACCGCCATAGGGGTCGCGAGGTGCGGTACAGGTCGCACCGTGCGATGAGCTACTGCCTTCGCAACGAGCTGAAGAGCTGGGCCAAAACCACGCAGGTCGCACCGTGCGAGGATTCTCGCGAGGTGCGAGAATCAGGTCGCGAGGTGCGAGAATTGTCGCGAGTCGCGAGCCTGGGCGATGGGCATGCGAGCTGGCTTTGCGAGCGCTGGGCAGGCTGGCTGCTGGGCGTGCGATGGGCGATGCTTCGAGCGCTGGGCAGGCTGGGCGAGCGTTGGACTATGATGCTGCTGGGCGCTGGCACACGATGGGCGAGAGAAGATGGAGCGCTGGGCTGCGATAGCTCACGATGATGGAGCGCTGGCTGGGCAGCTTGCGGTGCTCACGAGAGCTTGGCTTGGCGAGCTCGTCGTGATGCTTAGGCTTGCGGTGATCACGAGTGCTTGGCTCGGATCAAATGCACTTCACCTTGGAAGCTCGGAATGCATGACATTAACACAACTTATATCTCAAAACTCCGAACTTCCGCTAAGGATGATTTTTATGCAAACCTTAACAATTACGAACAAATCCCTTAGCAATGTGCACCTAAAATACCATAAGAACATCGTATAACTTGAGCGCATCACATATTGATTCCCCCATGTGAATTAATAAATAAAGTTCCCATCCACATGCTTGCATCAATAAATCCATACAAACATGACAATTCTTTACTCATAATAAATCTCATAATTAACATGCTTGCACACAGGCATAAAACATGTAGAAATCAATCATAATAGAAATCACATATGAACTTATAAAGTTCTTATACATGATACTACAACTTTTTTTCCTCCTTAAATCATGATACTAATCACATAGCACACAGGTATGTACGTACCTTGTGTAGACAAATTGAGAGGCCACTTTTCTACTCTAAAAGTTGCCTAGGGAATAATCTCCGCCTACAAAATACAAAACATCGGTATATCAATATACCAATAAATTTACAGCAATAAAACTTCACTTAAAAACGTGTCAAAACCTTTTCTAAAATTCTTTTGACACCAAAGATTAAATATTTCAAACCCTGAAATATGGTACTACTAAAATAGGCTTTTAAAACCTCAAAAATCAAGACTTTAATATTTAAATCTCTCCTTGAACATAAAATATTAAATCTGAAATTTTTTTGCTTAATAATATGAAACATATAATCTGAAATAATTAAAGATACAATCTTTAAACAATAATTTAACAAAATAATACTTTGAAATATTAGATCAATATATATGAAATCAATATATAAGAAAACGAGGAAAAGAACCAAAAGAAAAAGGGAGAAAAAGAGTGAAATACCGAAATCGCGAGTGAAATATGGCAGCAAAATTGCGAAACTTGCAGAGACCATAACTGATAGAATAATTATCGGAATCGAGTGATTCTTGAGCGTAAGTTCAATAACTTTTCGAGATCTACAATTTCTTAGAAGGAATTTTTGGCTAAAAATAAACGGAACTATGAGAAATCTGGACAATCAGATTCGGGTGAGAGAAAAAACGAGTGAAGGGAGGGAAAGAGGAAAGAAGAATTAGTGGAAAACAAAAGCCAAATCTGAAAATATGAATCATGGGAGGTTTAATGAAGTATTTATAGGTTCCCTTTCCCTAATCCTAGTAGAATTAGGAGTACATAAGAATAAGAGTCTTATTAGGAAAAGAATTACTCCTTTGGGCTTTCAAATGGGCTCAAAAGGCTACAAATTGGACTCCTCAACCCATAAGCTTAATTTAATAATTGAATATACTTTAAATACTACTCTTTAAATAATTAAAGTTCCACTTAATGAAACATTTAGTTAATTTAAGAAATAAAAAACCATAAAACTCTTTTAACCCCTCAAAATAGTCAAACATTAAAATAATTCGACTCATAAAATATTAAAATCATTTATAAATATATATTAAATATATTTATAAAATTCATAAAATTACGGGGGATTACAGTCTACCCCTCTTAAAAGAAGTTTCGTCCCGAAACTTGGGCACGAAAATCAAAACTTTTAAGAAAACTCTCTTTCAAAACTTTAAAGTAGGCAAACTCGGAGATATTTGCGACACAACATGTGTACACTATTCCCAAAATAACTTGATTGCGCCACATAGTGGACACTAAACTTTGCACCAACATGTGCAAAACTCAAAATCAAGCATAAAAATATGCAAAAATACCATAAAAAGGACCAAAGCGCGAAATTCTATCGCATTCTACCCCTCTTAAAGAAAACGAGTTACGCCCTCGTAACTCACCTCAAGGAACAAGTCTGGATACTTCTTTTTCATATCATCTTCGGCTTCCCACGTTGCCTCTTCAGACTCGTAGTTAGACCAAAGTACTTTCACGATGTAGACGTCCTTATTGCGTGTACTACTCACTTTCCTGTCGAGAATCTTGACAGGTCTTTCCTCATATGTGAGGCTACTATCGATCTGAATCCGTTCGAGGCTCTAGGACATGACGTTCATCAAGGATTTGAGTTGGGAAATATGGAACACATCATGCATCTTCTCAAACTCCATTGGCAATGCCAATCTATAGGCTACTTTCCCAATAAGCTCTAAAATCTCATATGGGCTTACATACTTAGCACTTAACTTGCCCTTTTTCCCAAATCTCATGACGCCCTTAGTGGGTGATACTTTCAAGAACACCTTATCACCTATAGCAAACTCATCCTCGCGTCGTTTCAAATCAGCATAACTCTTACGCCTATCTTGCGCAGCCTTGGATTCTAGCCTGAATTAGTCGACATTCTTGACGGTTTCCTCAATAAACTCTGTCCCCAAGACTATATTTTCACTAAAGTCATTCCAACGAGATGGGACTTCTATACTTCTGTCCATATAATGCCTCAAAAGGTGCCATCTTAATGCTCGCATGATAACTATTGTTATAAGAAAACTCAATCAGGTCTAATTGGTCCTCCCAACTACCTTGAAAGTCAATAGCACGTGCTCTCAACATATCCTCCATAGTCTGGTTAGTCCTCTTAGTCGACCATCGGTCGCGAGGTGAAAGGTTGTACTCATCTTCCATTGTTGTCCCAAGATTTAATTGGACCTTTTTCCAAAATTTCGAAAGAAACCTAGAGTCACGGTTAGAAATGATATCCTTTGGAACTCCATGTAGTCTCACCACATGCCTAATGTATGTCTTAGCAAGTTGCTTCTTTTTCCATGTCTCCTTAATGGGTATAAACACAGCGGATTTGGTCAATCTATCCACAATAACCCAAATAGTGTTGTTTCCACTCCTCGTTTTAGGTAAGGCAGTCACAAAGTCCATAGAAATAAAATCCCACTTCCATCCAGGAACCTCTAAGGATTGAACCTTCCCCATGGGTCTCTTATGATCTATCTTCATTTTTTCGACAGGTTATACACTTAGACACATACTCGGCTACCTCTCGCTTCATATTTGGCCACCAATAATTAAGGTCCTTATACAATTTGTCACCCCCAGGGTGCACAGAATATGGAGTATTATGCCCCTCATCCATAAGGCGTCTCTTAAGGTCATTACATTTTTGTGGTAGACACCACCTCCCTTTAAACCTTAAACTCCCATCATCATGAATCTTAAAGTCAGCTTCCTTACCTTGCCTTATTTTCTCCTTGATCTTATCTAGGTGCTCATCCCCAACTTGACCCTCTTTGATCTCATCGAAAACTGACAAATCCAAAGATAGAGCGCTAAGTCTTGCCTCACTTTCCCCAGGATTTAAGAGTTCTAGGCTCAGCCTTTGCATATCTCGACACAACTCCTCGGGGACTATGACTCGATTTTCGCTCAAGGCATCCGCAACCACATTTGCTTTCTCCTCATGATACTTGGATGTCTAGGTCATAATCCTTAATCAACTCCAGCCATCTTCTTTGCCTCATATTCGGGTCTTTTTGAGTGAAAATGTACTTTAAGCTTTTATGGTCTGTGAATATCTTACAAGTCGCTCCATAGAGGTAATGTCTCCAAATTTTCAAAGCAAACACTATGGCGCCTAACTCTAGGTCATTGGTAGGGTAATTAGCCTCATAAGGTTTCAATTGACGCGACGCATACGCAATTACCTTCCCATTCTGCTGTAGCACACATCCTAGACCATTCTTGAAGCATCACTATATACCTCAAATCCCTCATTCCCATCGGGCGGGGTCAAAACAGTGCGAGAGGTTAAACGATCTTTCAAGAATCGAAAGGCTTCTTCACACTTTTCACTCCACTCAAATTTTGACTCCTTTTTCATCAAATTGGTCATAGGTCTTGCTATCTTCGAGAAATCTCTCACAAATCTCCTATAATAGCCAGCTAGGCCTAAGAAACTTCTAATATCTGACACGCTCTTTGAAGTTGGCCACTCACTCCCAACTTGAATCTTAGCAGGATCTACTGAGACTCCTTCCTTAGACACATAGTGACCCAATAACGCTACTTTCTCCAAACGGAACTCACACTTAGAGAACTTGGCATACAATTGGTTTTTCCTCAATGTCTCCAAAATGATCCTCAAGTGCTTATCATGCTCAGCCTCATTCCTCGAATATATCAGTATGTCATCAATGAAAACTACCACAAACTTATCTAGAAACTCATGAAAGATCCTATTCATTAAGTCCATAAATATAGAAGGAGCATTGGTTAACCCAAATGGCATTACAGTGAACTCATAGTGACCATAACGCGTTCTAAAGGCAGTCTTAGGTACATCCTTATTAGCTACCTTCAATTGATGATATCCTGAACGTAAGTCAATCTTTGAGAACACACTCGCTCCATTCAACTGGTCGAATAGGTCATCTATTCTAGGCAAAGGATATTTGTTCGTGATGGTTACATTATTCAACTCCCTATAATCAATACATAGCCTCATGCTTCCATCCTTTTTCTTCACAAACAACACAGGAGCTCCCCAAGGTGATGCACTAGGCCTAATATAACCTTTATCCAATAGCTCTTGCAATTGCATTTTCAGCTCACTCATCTCAAGAGGTGCCATTCTATAGGGTGCCTTAGATATAGGTGCAGTTCCAGGAACTAAGACTATGGTGAACTCAACAGCTCTCGCAGGTGGCATACCTGAAATCTCACTTGGAAACACATCTCGTTCACAATTGGAACATCCTCAAGCTTCACTTCAACTTCCTTACTCACATCCTGCACACTACAGAAGAATAACTCACACCCCTTTCTCATCAACTTTCTTACTTGCATAGCAGAGATAACTCCAAACTTCTTAGGTTTCCCAAAGCGTCTATAGGAGGTCAATTTTCCCAAAGGGTTTCTTAACACTACCTTCTGAATCTCACGGTCGATATTGGCCTTTTAAAGACTTAACCAATTCATCCCAAGAATCACATCTAGGTCTCCCAAATTGAATTCTATTAAGTCAGATGGAAAGTCACAGTCTTATATCTTCAAAGGCAAATTTCTAAACAACTTGGTACACTTTATGATCTCTCCAGTAGGAATACTGATAGATAAGTCAATTTCTTTATAATCTACTAACCCCAATTGAATTTCCTCAATCAAACCTTGCTCAAATCACTGAGCCTTTAACTCCTCAGTGGCTATTACCTCAAGTGCAAATCTAGACAATGCTATGAACTTTCTATAATACTCAGAGATGGTCATGCTTCCTATCCTAAGGTTGATAAACTCTTGGGTATTTAGTTTCCTAAAAAAACAAGGTAATTTTTTTCCTCTTAAAGTAGTAATGAAGGATTCCCAATTAAACTCTTCCACAACACTAAGTCTATTTCCATTTTCTTTCCACCATAAGTCAGCCTCATCTTTCAGAGTACAACTTGACCTACTTTCATACCTTCAGGACAGTTCACAGCCCCGAAAATCTTTTCAAACTCCCTAATCCACTCTTTAAGAAGGTAGGGTCAGCTTGCCCCTTATAGTACAACAATTTAATCTTAGCTAGTCTCTCAAACATGTCCCCGTCAGAATCAGGACTCTTAATTCTTTCGTGAGTCAATTTCTCTGCCAATAGGCGAATAGCAGAAGCTAAGGCATCATTGTTGTTTGACACTCTACTTCGGGACTGAAATTTAACGTAACTCAACTTTGGTTTCGATTCACACTTACTTGCCATTTCCTACGAAGACAACATTTGATTTGACCATAAAGATCGCATCAACAAACAATTTCTCATGAAGTTACTATAACACTAAGTTCACACATTATGAACCATAACAATCATATATTCACGCATGAATAAATAATCACATAAATAATCACATAAGGATCAAATCAAACCAATCATAATAAATAAAATATTTCCCCTTTTCACGTACTAAAATATATTCTCACTCAACTCAAATAACTAAATAATAACTTTTATTCCTCGAACGATAACAATAATATTTTCCAATCAAAAATAACCAACTTATTCCTCAACAATATAAAGATGCTAAAGAAGGAAATTTAAACCATTGTAGCTTGACTAATTTCCAACAACTAATCTTAAAGCATAAATAGATACTCTTATAAAGTTACACTATCATTCCTATTCTTATTTCCTTTATACTTTCATGGAGTAACATTTCATCTTCAAAGTCTCTAGAGTCTTCACTATAATAATAATAATAATAATAATAATAATAATAATAATAATAATAATAATAATAATAATAATAATAATAATAATAATAATAATAATAATAATAATAATAACCTGAATTCCTAGATCTAGTAGATCTTCGAATCCTTTTGGGTTAATCCATTTTCATCCATCTCTAAATCACTAACATCGCTCAGATAAGGTCTCCAAGTAACATTGTAGATGTCCTTTCAGGTTTGCGCTCTAGTACGATCAAACTCTTGAATTACTTCATATATCGCTAACAGGGATGCCTACTTTTAACACATAACGCATAATGCTCTCTAAGCTAGTGTAGCTATCACTTCCAGGCTCATGACATCGAACATTCTCATCATCACTCAATACAATTGGGTTATGATGGCTTCCTACTCTATTAACTTGCTCGACAATTCTATTAACTTGCCCGATGCATACATGGTTAGGAATCTATAACAAATAAATTAAACCTATTCCAATGGATATACTTAGTACTCTCCCTGTACGCATTCCCAAAAATAATAATACACAAGTTGCCATTAACATCATAGGCACAAGAATATAACACTTAGCAGGCAAGAAAAATACAAACAGTTTGCAGGGAAGAAAAAAATAATCATGAATAGTTAGCAGGGAAGAAAATAATAATCATGCTGAACTAACTATTCAATGCAGGCATATAATATTTCTATCATATATGCTCTTCCTATACTACCCATTCTCACTATGCAACAAGTAAAACTTTAAAGGCAATAAAAATAATGCAGACACTCCTTATAATGTAATAATAATTAAGTGTCGAACTAACTAAAAACAATTTCAACTAATAAGAAAAATTCATACTTATAAAATTCGAAAGAGGAAAACAATTCGAATTTTTTTTTTCTTAAGAAAAAATTACAAAATCCTAAAATTTTCGAATTATCACAAAAATTCGAAATAACAAAAAATTTCGAGCAAATAAAATTTCGGACAATGATGAAAAAAATCGGACCCCTAAAAAAAAAATTTGATCCTCTGAAATACACATATAATAATATATTCCTATAAGTTTTTCAAAACGAACAATTAGGAGCAATTCTAAGAGTTTATTCAAATAACTAGTAAGTTAGTTAGGCGCCTAAAAGTTTTGAAAATAACCTGGCTCTGATACCACTTTGTAACACCCCGATAATTCTCTATTTTCAGAAATACTTTTTAATATAAAACATAGAGAATTACCAAAGCATTATCTCCCGTGTGATAACGTATCAGCTTATTCAGAATTTTGCAGCGGAAAACATCTAACTAAACTCCATACTTTATCATAAATAAATAGATAAATACTTTAAAATCAAACATTCTAAATATATCTACTCAAACAACTTATTAAAGTATGTTCCTACTAATGCAGAAAATAAGATATACTAGATTACACAAGCTCTCCATTCCCAGATTCCCAATGATGCGCATCTGCGAACCTGTAGATGTCAATGCTCTAAAGAATCTGCTCACCAAAAATGGATCATCACGGGATCAATAAGGCAAAGTCATGATCAACACATACAAACAAAGCACGTAATCAAGCAAAGCTGAGTACTACATAACAATCCATTAACATTCCTAACATGTTACTACGAAATAATAAACAGGGTTAAATAATGATATAACAATATAACATTCTGCAGATAACTTCTACTGAACTAAACTTTAATCATCTTTTTATTACTTTAAATGGAATAGTTATTGGACCTAAGTTGTCTTATCTACTAATGCCTTAATTAAGAAGACGAAATACGGGAGCTACCACGTATTCCAGAAATGACCTGCGATATCGAGGAACCTTTGCTAACTATAATAGGGATGGTGATCAATCCATATCTCGTAAAAAGTCATGGCTCGCGTCGCTCACCATGTACCCCAACTCCTAATGTCCAACTCTAGACGTGCACCAGTCTAAAGTCTATAACTATCCTCGTTACACTTTACGTTCTTTACAAGTTATTACTTGTTATGACACACATACAAGCAACACAAAAATACAATTCAAACATTCACAACTGAACTTCTTTTATCTTAGGATTTAATAAGTGATCACAACTTACAACCCAAGACTTACTTTCTTTTAATCTCAACTTTCTTATTTGTTGAACCTAGCAACAATCAAACTTACCTTTAAAAGGCATACTTATCAACTTACCAAATAAGGCCCACAGTCCTCATAAAGTAGTGAAAATAATACTTGTAAGGGAACACATGAATAACATGAATCAATCTTAATAACATATTAATTCCCCCATGTGAATTAATAAATAAAGTTCCCATCCACATGCTTGCATCAATAAATCCATACAAACATGACAATTCTTTACTCATAATAAATCTCATAATTAACATGCTTGCACACAGGCATAAAACATGTAGAAATCAATCATAATAGAAATCACATATGAACTTATAAAGTTCCTATACATGATACTACAACTTTTTTTCCTCCTTAAATCATGATACTAATCACATAGCACACAGGTATGTACGTACCTTGTGTAGACAAATTGAGAGGCCACTTTTCTACTCTAAAAATTGCCTAGGGAATAATCTTCGCATAACAAAATACAAAACATTGGTATATCAATATACCAATAAATTTACAGCAATAAAACTTCACTTAAAAACGTGTCAAAATCTTTTCTAAAATTCTTTTAACACCAAAGATTAGATATTTCAAACCCTGAAATATGGTATACTAAAATAGGCTTTTAAAACCTCAAAAATCAAGACTTTAATATTTAAATCTCTCCTTGAACATAAAATATTAAATCTGAAATTTTTTTGCTTAATAATATGAAACATATAATCTGAAATAATTTAAGATACAATCTTTAAACAATAATTTAACAAAATAATACTTTGAAATATTAGATCAATATATATGAAATCAATATATAAGAAAACGAGGAAAAGAACCAAAAGAAAAAGGGAGAAAAAGAGTGAAATACCGAAATCGCGAGTGAAATATGGCAGCAAAATTGTGAAACTTGCAGAGGCCATAACTGATAGAATAATTATCGGAATCGAGTGATTCTTGAGCGTAAGTTCAATAACTTTTCGAGATCTACAATTTCTCAGAAGGAAATTTTGGCTAAAAATAAACAGAACTATGAGAAATCTGGACAATCAGATTCGGGTGAGAGAAAAAAACGAGTGAAGGGAGGGAAAGAGGAAAGAAGAATTAGTGGAAAACAAAAGCCAAATCTGAAAATATGAATCATGGGAGGTTTAATGAAGTATTTATAGGTTCCCTTTCCCTAATCGTAGTAGAATTAGGAGTACATAAGAATAAGAGTCTTATTAGGAAAAGAATACTCCTTTGGGCTTTCAAATTGGCTCAAAAGGCTACAAATTGGGCTCCTCAACCCATAAGCTTAATTTAATAATTAAATATACTTTAAATACTACTCTTTAAATAATTAAAGTTCCACTTAATGAAACATTTAGTTAATTTAAGAAATAAAAAACCATAAAACTCTTTTAACTCCTCAAAATAGTCAAACATTAAAATAATTCGACTCATAAAATATTAAAATCATTTATAAATATATATTAAATATATTGATAAAATTCATAAAATTACGGGGGATTACATGTTGGGTCGCATCTGGTGGTGTGGTGGTGTCGAGGTGGTAGTGGTGGTGTTGGGTCGCATCTGGTGGCGTGGTGTCGAGTTGGTAGTGGTGGTGTTGGGTCGTGCATATGGCGTTGAGTTGGTAGTGGTTGTGTTGGGTCGTGCATCCGGTGTCGAGTTGGTAGTGGTCGTGTTGGGTCGCCTCGGTGTCGGGTTCGTGATGGTGTTGAGTTGGTAGTGGTGGTGGTGGTGGTGGTGGTGGTGGTGTCGATTTGGTGGGTTGAGTTGAGGAGAGAGAGGGGTGGTGGTTGGGTAGGTTGGGTTGAGGAGAGGAGAGGAGAGAGAGAGGGGTGGGTTAATATTATTTAGATTGGTAGATCACAAATTAATTAAGTTTTTGAGGGAAATAAGTAATGGCACTTTTGTAAATAATAGGGAAAAAACTTTCCATTTTGAGCTATGTTACACTTATTATGACATTTTCTAAAATGGGAAATGTTGCACTTATTTAGAAACAGAGAAAGTAATATTTAGTGTTACGCATAACAATAGAAGTGGTTACTCGTATAAACATAATGGGGTACTTATGCAAATAAAATGGGGTTACTCATATGATTAAATGGGGTTACTGGTATGAATAAATAAAGTTTCTTTTATTAATAAATGGGGTTACTCATAAGCTTAAAACGAGGTTACATAAGGTTACTCATATAATTAAGTAGCGTTACTCCAAAAAAAACCAACAATTCCCCAATTAATTCCAATCAAAATGAGGCAATCCGATCCGAAACCACAAAGCTGCCTTCACCATCGGCAACTTCTCCATGGAATAGCCTAATCATACCATCCTCATACTCTTGTTTAACCACAATGGATAACACAAAATCAGCAAATTATCCAACCTAAGATCCTTAGTAGTTACTGTTCTTATTCCACATTCACCTTCAATTAGTCTTCTTCCATTTTGCGTCAACACCGCAACCAAGAGGGTTACCATGCCTAAGCCTGAGAAAATTCCGCCATTGATGTTAATAACTAAGCAGAATAAGGGGGAAAGGAGGAAGGAGAGATAGAGGAATTACCAGTGACAACGACACGACGATGGTGCGAGGAAGAAAAAGATTGAGTTGGTGGCTGTGCTTTTTTTTTTTTACTTTTGCGCTCAATCTTTATATTCTGTCTGGGCCTTATTTATAGGTGTGGCCGGCCACATATAAGAATTTGTGTTGTATTACATATTTAGGCTATGTTCTTTTCAACTTATTTAAGCACTCTAGTGCTTATTTCAGATTTGATCAGATCAGATCAGATCAGAAAAGTTCATATCAGATCAGAAAAGTTCAGATCAGATCAGAAAAAATCAGATCTGATCAGATCAGATCAGAAAAGTTCAGATCAGATCGGATCAGAAAAGAAATAGTATATTGCACGAGTTGGGTAAATCAGAAAAGTTCGGATCGATCGGACCGGATCGGGAATAGTTCGGATCGGATCGCACCGGATCGAGAAAAGTTCGAGATCGGATCGATCGACAGATCGCATCGCATCAGATCAGACCAGATCAGATCATATCAGAATAATTCAGATCAGACCAGACGAAAAGAACATAGCCTTAGTAATCTACTTGTTACAAATCTCAAAAAGATGTATAACAATTTCATGTAAAACACTTCATCTACTTCGAAGTTTATATCCATAATTGAGATAATAACCATGTCCAAGCCAAAATATTAGCGCTTAAAACCTAAACATTAAACCCACGCCAAATTGCCAAAGTCTTCAGCAATAATAAGGCTTTAGTCTTATATATATGTATGCTCTGTATATTAAAACTGGTAAAAAAAAATTAAGATACCATAAACTATTATAAGCATTATAATTTAATGAATAAAAAATTAACAACATCAATCATGCAATCTAAGAAGTAAGAATTAAGATGAACACATTACTGACTTAATAATACAAAGTAAGGAAGTAAGAAACTCAATCATCTCTAGTATTCATTATTAGTCTAGGTATTATCTCTTGGTTTAAATTTCTAGATTTTCCAAAAAATGGACCCCCTGTTTTTTTTGGCCCTGGTCCACCGCCCCTCTGAACACCCCTTAGGGCCGGGCTTGCTATAACTACAGGTGAAAAATTAATTAGCATATTGATTCTCACATTTGGTAAGTTAAAATCTCTTTTACTCCCTCCAACTTGTCAAGGTTTCTGCTTATCAAAACAGAAAAAATAAAAAAAAATCACTACATGCTACAAATTGATGAGCCTAATGAAATGGGATTTTCAAGCTAACCTTTTTAAGAAAAATTAATGTAAAATACAAATATGAAATGTACCAAAAAGAAAAAACTATCTATATAAAAGCAACAAAAAGATCTTTTTATTGTTGTTGTTCTTACTACGGGTCAGTTCCCTTTCACCTAGTTTTTAGTTCTTATAAGAAAAAAGAAGTTTAGATAAGTTCAAATAAGAACTAATAAGGTCTGACAAATTCATATTAGTTTAATTCAACAAGTAAGGTTTGACACACTGACATATATAAGGTTTAATAGTTCTCGTAAGTTGATATTTAATTAATTCAAATAAGTAAAAATAAGTTGAAAAGAACTAACCCTATATCTAAAAACATCTACTCAGTTTTGTAAGTAAAATAACATGTAGCATGATACATTGAGACCCTGTTCTTTTGGCTTGAACATAACTTAACTTAACTGAACTTAATTTGTCTGAACTGAACTTAATTTGTATGAAGTAAAACTAGGAGAGTAAACTAACTGAATTGAACGAAATTGAATTTGACTGAATAGAATTAAATTTGTCTGAACTGAATTGAATTTTCATAAATTTAGTCTAGAATTTAAAGGGGAAAAAATTAAGAACCTTTTAAAGAAAGCTAGCGCCTAGCGGTACACGTGAATCACGATGTCGAAGTTTGGACAAAAAAAAAGAAAGGAAAAGGTAAGCCGCGTGCGTCAGATCTTCGGCCCTAACTTATCCTCCACTTTCTTCCTATTACCTGTGTTAACATGTTGTAGGGCCTTTGTACCTTGATTCTTCTGTGACGGGCTAGGCTAGTTTGAGATGTGGTCTTGATTGAAATGGGATAGACCATCCGTTATATTCGAATAACTCTCACTGGCTTATATAACTATAAGACCTTATAGTGGATTATATAATATGAAGTTGTTTAGTGGGCCGAGTGCAACTAACGTGAAATACTTAAATCCATCATGTAGTATTAGTACAAGGTTTTTAGCAAACCATTTTGGTTAGACCATATAAAAAATTAACTTATTTTTCTTTACTTTTTAAGTTTTTGTATAGATATTTAACTATTTATCTTCTCATCTAATTTTTGTAACTTTTACTACTTTTTGTTTAAATAATTGACGGCCTGATCGATAGACCGTATTTCCTAGGACTCCGTGTTAAAACTGGCATTAGCGTGATTATTCAAATTTCAGCTTCATTTCAAGGTGATTTTTGGCTAAGAATCCTATTCATAAGGAAAAATTGACATCATTCATATTCTTTCACCGATGAACTACAAACTAAAATAAAATATTCTCAACTTTGAGAGATCCCCAAAATAGTCACGCATTACTCGAGAACATTTTATTTTAGTTTGTAGTTCATCGATGAATGTTAACTTTAAGAGATCTCCAAAATAGTCACGCATTACTTAAACATGTTCAATGAGTAAACGGATGGAGGTGGTGATATAAAAATGATCATTTTACATATTTACAAGTTATAATTGAAACAAGATTAGAGTTTTTTTCCTGTGAGAAAAGATCTATTTGTGTCCAACTTGATATGCATATGTTAGTTATTGAGTTATACGGTAGATGTCGTATGACTTCCTTGATGGATTAATACTCGCTTTATTTCAAAAAGAAAAATATACTTCCTTGATTCATTCGCCTCTTATCAATTGTACATATAGTAATATAGAATGACACACTTGTTAATAAGGTTATATGAGATATATAAAGATAGATATAAGAAGGGATTGATATGATGTGAATTGTGAGAGATAAAATAGAAGCGTTATAAAATATGGTAATGTTGAAATTAATAAAAAGTTCCAAAATGTAAAAACTAATATTGGATGAGAAAAATCTTAATTTTTTTGGGTAAAGGTAAGTATTATATACTATAAAGCCCAAAAATATGTAAGGAAAGCCTACGAGGCTGAAGGCCATGTAGCCACATGTAAAACGAAATATAAAAGATTATTGCTATGTATTTTGAAACATTAGTTGTGATTATGGCTTTATTCTAAATTATTATTAAATGCTAGTTATTGTATTATTTTTGGTTGGTTAGTCGTTAATGTTTCTAAAGTAGCAAAAACTACATTACAATGCAGAGTATTTATAAGTTTATTAAAAAAATTGTAGTAATTTGAATAATCAAATATTGTAAATATGAAAGTTCTAATCCGTCAAGTTTAAAATTTAAAAATCAAATAAAATAAAACCTAAATACTTGGATTGGATAGACTTTGTTAGATTGTTTTAGAGACTTTAGGAGTTTAAAGTGTTGTTTCTCAAATAACTCTGAGGTTTGCACCCATTCTCGAAGTAATATATTCATTAACTTTTGGAATGTCATTACACTTTACAACTTCAAAGACGACATTTACTAAGGTAAAGAAACATGTTGCAATACTCCCTATATCCCACATTACCTATTGAAAACTTATCTACTTATCATAGTTTCCCCTTTAACCCAATTCTAAAGGAAATGTGGCACGTGGGGATATTAAAATACTCCATCCGTCTCTTTTTATACTTCTTATTTGGAATTTTGACACTATTTAAAAGTAAGAGAATTTTCTAAATTCTTTCCAATATATTTCACAATTTCTTAAGCACAAATTATTATATGTGGCCATGTACACCTATATTTATAGGTGTGGCCAGCAAATATATAAAACTGATCTGCTTCTTCCTCTCTATTTCTCGTGATTTTCTTATCTCTCTTCTCTCTTGTGGTTTTCCATTTTCTTCGTCTCTCGAATACTCGAAAGCTTTTCCCAAGATCCAAGGGAAACGCTCCTTATTTACTGCCCAAATTCGCACATAATTAAGGTGAACTATGAAACCTTCGTTCTCCCACCATACTTCGAATTTAGGAGTCTCTTTAGCCTAAACTGTACTACTCCCTATTTACGTTAACGTGTTAAATTTCATAAAGTTTCGAGTTGATTTGATATGATTTTGAAGTGGAACTTTGAAGTTGGTATGAAATCACTGGAAACTGGACCAGTTGGAGTAAAACGATAACTGCGATCTATTGGGATTGAATTTTTCCGAGAAATTTTAACTAAGTGCTTATAACACGTGGATTATGAGAAATTTTAACTAAGTGCTTATAACATGTGGATCTAGTTCGTTTTAAAATTTCGGGAGGATTTCGAATTGTTTTTGTCGAGATTCACAAAGAATTAAGGTGAACTTTGATACCTTCCTTCTCCTAGCATACTTCGACTTTTTCGGAGTTTCTTGTGCTTAAACAATAGTACTCCTTGTTTAGTTTGACTTGATAAAATTTCATAAAGTTTCGAGTTGATTGATACAATTTTGAAGCGGGTGTTTGAAGTTGGTATAAATTCGCTAGAAACTGGACCAGTTCAATTTAAACGATAAATGCGATCTACTAGCTAGGATTGAATTTTTGCTTGAAATTTTAAGCGAGTTCTTATAACATCTAGATCTAGTTCGTGTTAAAATTTTACAAGAGTTAAAGTTGTTTTCGTCGAGTTATAAGACTCTTAACCTTAAAATATTATATGAGTAACCTCGTTTAATCGTACGAGTAACCTCGTTTAGTCATACAAGTAATTAATTTCATTAAATCTATGAGTAACCTCGTTTAATCTTATGGGTAATTTCGTTTAATCTTATGAGTGACCCCATTTGTTCATACTAGTAACCTTATTTATTTATATGAGTAACCTCATATAATCATAGGAGTCCCCCAACTCTTCACAAAAGTAACCTAACCCCATTCAGTCATATGAGTAAATGATTAGTTTCTCATTTCCTCGTTTAGTCATACAAGTAATGTCATTTAATATATGAGTAACCTCATTTAATCTTATGAGTAACCCTATTTATTCATACTAGTAACGTCATTTATTTATACGTGTAACCTCATATAATCATAAGAGTAACCTCAATTGTTCATAAAAGTAATAATCGCATTTATTTAATCTAGTAATTTTATTATTTCGTAAGAGTAAATTGATTAGTTTATCATTTTCGCGTTTAGTCGTAAAAAATAATGTCGTTTAATCTATGAGTAACCTCGTTTAATCTTATGCATAACATTATTTTATCTTAATGAGTAACCCATCTATTCATACTGGTAACCTTATTTATTTATACGAGTAACCTCGTCTAATCTTATGAGTAATCCTATTTATTCATACTATTAACCTCATTTACATATACAAGTAACCTCATTAAATCATACTAGTAATCCCCAATTATTCACAAAAGTAACAACATTTATTCAAACGAGTAACCCCTTTCATTCATAAGAGTAAATTGATTAGTTTTTAAATTTCTCCTTTAGTTAGACAAGTAATGTCATTTAATCTATGAGTAATATCGTTTAACATTATGAATAACCTTGTTTATTCATACTAGTAACCTCATTTTATTTATATATGTAACCTCATTTAATCATACGAGTAACCCCGGTTATTCACAAAAGTAACCACATCTATATAAAAGATTAACCCTATTAATTCATAAGAGTAAACTGATTAGTTTCTCATTCATAAGAGTAAACTAATTGGTAACCTCATTTATTTGAACGAGTAACCCCATTTATACAAAAATAACCCTATTTATTCATACGAGTAACCTCATCGTTCATAAGAGTAACATCATTTAATCATACGACTATCCTATTTAATCATACAGTAACCCCAATTGTTCACAAAAGTAACCCCATCTTTTCATGCGAGTAACCTCATTCGTTCATAAGAGTGAACTGGTTAGTAATTCCTTTTGTTATAAAAGTAACCACATTTTTTTATAAGTATAACACCCTTTTATTGTTAAGAGTAACCACATATTCATACAAGTAACTCCTTTTGTTCATAAAGGTTTGGGCACAAGGGTCAACTTCAAATGGCCATACCTCACAGCACACTCAATATCTTTGGAAGATTCAAGTTGGAGATGAAAATTTGGCTCGATAGCTTTTTAACGCCTGGTCAAAAGCTCGATTTCGATAAGAAACGTGTGAGGTATGATCTTTTGAAAATGAGTTGACATACTAATATGCGCACGCGCACGACCACAATTGTTTTTATAGGTGTGGCTGACCATACGCAAGATGGACTGTTTCTTATTTTTCTATGTGATCCAAAAGAGGCAGAAGGCCAGATAAAGAAAGGGAACAACAAAAAGAGAACAAAACTACAGCTAAGAAAGCAGGAGAATCAAATCTACGGAGGAATCAAGCGAGGCATAACAACGCTCCTGATATTCTCATCTAAATGCCACTAAGACCTATTGGAGCTGAAGTATATAAAATAGAAGGGGGGGACATAATCAACCATTGTATCGAGTTGTTCAGGAAGCCAGATTGGGAGGTTCGTATAATGCATATGTATCGCAAAGGAAATCGAGCTGCGTGGAGTGACTCAACTCCTCCCTTCTATTTCTATATCAACTTTGGTCATATTTAATTCCCAATTTATAAAGAGAAATGTCACAGTTTTAATTATTGTTGGGCTAATTTAAATGTATTTAAAATATTATTTTTTTTTAAAAGAAAAGTTTAGTATGAGACCGTCTCAATCCAAGAAATGACTAAGACGGGTATCAATTTAAGTCTGACATTTATCAGTTTAAGTCACACTTCTATCCGTTTAACTTATAACATATTAGTTAGTTAGGGAGATGAGTGATTAGAAATGCGTAAAATTTTGCATATTTGGAGAAATTTATTACAAAATTACCCTTAAATATACCATAAACATGGTGCACTCAGATATACTATTATTTTATGTATGTGGTGCAACTATTTCTAGATGGGAGGAAATATAATTTTAACCAACTTCCCGATTAAAAAAACATCTGATTATTTCTCTACACACTTTACTAACTTAAGATAGCAACACCACACCGGCACAAAACGGTGACACTCGCAACACCAGCCACACCCAACTGGCAACTAAAACGCTACTTGAAAGTTGAAACTACACAATAAGCAATAAGGGGCACAATCGTACTTTCCACAATCCTTAAATCTAAAGCACCCTTCCTTCTTCCTCCAGAATTAACAATTTAAAAAAAAAAAAAAAAAATCCCCCAAATTAAAGTTTTCATCCAAGATTAGAAATCCCCTAACATCAGAAATCACATATTCTCTCTCCTCTTTAGTCTTTCCCTCCCAAAATTTCCGAAGAGGAAGAAGAAATCTCGTTCGAATCTCTCTCCTCTCGAGATTATTTCGTTTTCTTTCTAGATTCTATCTCTAATGGCTTCCGAAAATTTCACCGACAAAAATGCCATTTTCAGAAAGCTTAGAGCTAAATCCGAGAATAAGGTTTGTAATTTCTTCTACATTTTTCCACTTTTTGTTCCTCAATTGTCTTGTTAGGGTTACGATCTGGTTCAGATCGAGGTTTAATTTGCTCGGAAATCGATTTGATTTGTTTTTTTTGGGGATTCTTTCGAGAATAAGATTTTTGTATTGATGTGTTTTCAGATGTGTTTCGATTGTAATGCGAAGAACCCTACTTGGGCGTCGGTGACCTATGGGATCTTCCTTTGTATCGACTGCTCTGCGGCTCACCGGAGTCTCGGTGTTCATATCAGTTTCGTCAGGTAATTTTTTGCTCTTAATTATTAATCTTGATCGCTGTTTTTCTTAGTTTGTTGATTTATTAATCAGCGGTTTTTTTTAATTTTTTTCTAGGGTTTAATTACTAATGATGTGTAGTGGATTGAACTTCACCGGTTTATAGAACCATTTCAAATTTTAATATATGGTTTATGAGGTGGAATGCGAGAAAAATTTGGACAGTAGGTTTTGAGAGTGTCATTTAAAAGTAGCAGGAACGTGGCAACTTGTTTAATTTGTTAGTTTTATGAACTAGGTTGGCATATGATTTAAGGATATTTAGGCTGAGATTATGCATCGTTTTTTGCTGTGAGGTAACTGAGGTTAGTGTGGTTGTGAGTGACGAGTAGCCGTGTTGTTGATAAGGTCAATCAGTAGCGTGTTGCTTTGATTATACTACTTGTATATTGTCAATTGTCACCTGGCAGTTTTTAGATTAATTTGATAAGGTGTTGAGTCTCGACGAAGAGAATGAATGGAGGGTGTTGAGTAGTAAATCTGGTTATGGATGAATTGTTTTTTGCGGAAATGACAGGGTTATGAGTTGACATTGTTGGAACTAGTAACTGTAAAGTGTAAACATATACGGGGGTCGTTATCTCAGCTATGTAATAGTGCAATGTGGATCACCGATCACCACCTTGAGGTGTTGTGAAATTGAAAGATTTTGTCCTGAGACTTATGCTTTTTGGGCCCTTTTCTTTTCATTCTAACTAAGTTCAAATTGAGGGCTTGTAAGTTCAGATAAGGGGCGACTAAGTTTAGTTCACATATATGGTAGGTTCAGATTAGCTCAGTGTTTTCAGTTGAGAATGACATGGATCTGTTATATCCAAGTTAGTGTTGTTCAACAATGGGCATTGTCGTTTGTTCTCCATTTAACATTTTTGGTACGGCAGGTTATATAAGTATGGAGTGGGGCATCTTCTCTGGGTTTCTTTGTGATACTGCAATCTCTTAGCAATTTGAATAAGCTTTTGGTGCACCCCAAGGCTTCTCCTAGTGGTGGAATTAAGACTATTTATGTAGCGAAACTCGAAAGCCACGAAGGCTGATGCAGGTTATTTAAGAGTCTTATGCAAATAACCAAGTTTGGCAGGTTTGTTATTGTCATATAGTAGTTCTGTAAAAGTTGTTCATCCTCGCATTGAAGTAAACATTGTTCAAGCCCGAAATTGGGGGTTGCTGATTGAATTAGTGGTTTTCGTGCCTAAAACTTTTTTGATGATTCCAGAAACATAGAGCGTTACTAAAAAGCTCAACTATGAACATCGGAGATTATTAACACAATGTTGGATACTTGGATATCCCTAAAAAATTTCTCCTTTGGTTTATATTTAAGGTGATGGGATTTGTTTGAAGACACTGTCTCTAGCAAGAGTTCTTTAGTTTAGAATTTTGCATATGTTGGTGGAAATTTCTTAAGAACCTGTTTGACAAGATGTTGTTTTGATGGAGTATTGGGATCCCAAAATTAGGGGAGTATTGATTCAAATGTGGTATTTATGCCTAAAACATTTCTTTTACGATGTGTAGTTGTACAAAACATCCCTCTACTATGAAATTTGCAAGATATCTGGTGTAGATCAAAGGAAATGGGAAAGTTGATGTATAAATGCCGTGGTCCTTAGCAAGGATTCTCTAGCTTAAAGTTGCGAGTCTATTAGTGGTAATATAGTAGGAGTCTTATGACATGAGGATGTTGTTACATCCCATCTTTGGTAAGATTTCAGATGATGAAAAATGAAGCCTACAATGAGAAGTAATCCCTTGTTTTGGCAAGTCATTTGGGAGAGAATGGAAAATTGGTAGTATTTGATGGAAGATATTATTAGTCTGGATTTTTCATTCCCGATTCTTGGAGCATATGTTGGATAAGAAAAAGATTTGCAACTATGAAAATAATTAAGAGAATCAGGGACAAATTATAGTCTTAAACTAGCAGCTTTTCCTTTCCTCTCGTGCAATGAAGAGTAATGATCACATTTCCCTACTATTTATTTTGTTGATTTCTGGGCGAGATAATTTGGGGTTTCCCAACACATATGAAACAACTTTATGGGTTGTAAATGTAAGAGTCATTCTAGATTTTTAGTTTAATCATTGTTTTGTCCTTTTCTACGAAGATTCATGTTTACGATGTGAATTTCCTTTCGTGCTTATGTTTGACTTGGAGAGGTCAATGTCATGAAAGATGACTGGAATTTTTTGTATGGGTTTTGGTCTTACGTGCATATTAAACTTCAAGTGGATCAACTATGGGGAGGAAGCGTTGTTGTTCATTGCAAGCCCAATCTATATGTGAATTTCGAGCTTCAAGATTTTGTAGCGATGCAAATTGGATTGTTTTGTTAGGTTTGAACTTACACCATATGCCATCTCAAACCAAAATTTAAGTTTGAATATGTCCGTCTCTGTGGACTGTGGAGCCTATCTTTCTCAATCTTTGGGGGTCATTATCTGGACTATGCCCTAGACTTCTAGTTTTAAATTTTCATGCTTAGGTCTCCTCAATTTTATGTTTTAATTTGCTGGTTCTTGTTTATCAAATCCCATGTTATATAATTCAAGGTGATTTGTCAATTACTTCTTTTATGTGAAGGTAACTGACACATATACCATGTTGGGATGTCTTGATAAAGCTGTCAACGTTTTTGAAATAATAGTAGTTTACTGAAGACGCTTTGGCCTAAGTCGATTGATTGGGTAAGTGTGGAAATGACCCCATTACTCCCTCCGTCTCTTTTTTATTTACCTTCTTCCTTTTCTGTTTCTTTTTTGAAGAGTGTATTAAGGGTCCTACATCTGTTTTGTCTTATTAAATGTGGGTATGAGAAACGTAGATAGATTGTTGGGACCATGTTACCTAAATAAGAAATGGAGCAAATCGTAGGTACTCGGGGAGTATGTCATATTATTATAATAAGGTGTTTGGAGAATGTGACCAACGTTTGTTTGGAGTCGGTTTCTATTGACACCCTAGTTGCTTGAAATTAGATTATTAGAAGCAGTTGTCGCAACAATCTGTTTGCTGTTTGAGTTAGGAAGTGTTAATAAAGACGATCTATGTTTTTCTAATTTGGTTACTGAAGCTATTTGTTGGACCCTCAACTCTCAAGGGTAGCTCTGTGCTGTATTCTGAAAATATTCTCATGTTATGCCATGTTTTACTTTTCAAGATCCTGATGTGGACAATTTCTGTATTTCAAAGGTCTACAAACTTGGATTCATGGTCGCCTGAGCAGTTGAAGATGATGCTCTTTGGGGGAAACAACCGTGCTCATACATTCTTTAAGCAGCATGGATGGGGTGAAGGAGGAGGCAAGGTTGAAGCTAAATATACATCACGAGCTGCTGATTTATACAAGCAGATACTGGCGAAAGAAGTTGCTAAAAATTCTGTTGAAGATTTACCTTCTTCTCCAGTGGCTTCGCAGTCTGCCCAGGCACCTAACGGATTTTCTGATGCTAACAACAGTGAAGTTCCAAAGGAAATTGTAATAGAAAAGAAGGAAACAGCTGACCTACCTGCTTCCCCAACAGCTCGTTCTGTGAGTACTTCTACTGTCAAGAGACCTCTTGGACTTGGAGCAAAGAAAGCTGGAAAAAGTGGAGGGCTGGGTGCTAGAAAGCTTACTAAAAAGGTCTGTCTTTTGCTAATTATTGGAGGAATGACATATAGTCAATAGTTGAAAACTTTCATATGGAAACAGAAGATTTTGTGTTATGTGTAATATATGACTCCCTCTAACCTAGTAATGACAATTTTTCTGCAGCCAAACGAGGACCTTTATGAGCAGAAGCCAGAGGAGCCCCCTGCTCCTGTTGCTACGCCGAGTAGTAACCCACTCCCTGTTGGATCATCTCATCCTTCTCGCTTCGAGTATGTTGAAAACAATAATACTACTGGAACAAGTAAAATGTCAGAAGGGCCTCAGATGATTAGCCATGTTGCACCACCCAAGTCATCAAGCTTTTTCGCAGACTTTGGTATGGACAGTGGTTTCCAGAGAAAAGGAAGCTTAAATTCTTCAAAAGTACAGGTAAGCCGTCTCAAAGCTGGGTGGGTTGACTATATTAATTCTAGTTTGGATGCACGTCTCTTACACATTGAAGGTTCAGTGTCTTTTAGTCGGCTATGTGGGATAGTGAAGTCTATTAGATTTTTACCTGGTCTTACTTTTGCATCCAAGTTCTTGACGACTGCACTTGACACCCAGCATGTGCTGGGAGGTTTGGGGTTTTCATGCCCATGTTTTTCAAATTCATATTTATGCACATTAACGCTCTCACATTTGTTCTCAAAGCACATTCACATGTACATATTAGGAGTAGCTCATGTTAGGAACATTCTTAATATGATAACAATTGAATCTATCTAACTGATATCTACCTTTTATGTCTGCAAAGGTCACTTTTTTTTAACTTGAAATGAAGTTTTGCTACGTGATTTTTCCTTCCCTCCCCCGAAGGGAATATTTAACGTGTCAAATTAGATAAGAAGAGATTTTCTATATTGCCAAGATTTGGCACATGCCACGCCCGCTATCCTCCCCTTTGCAACTTTGCAGTTGGTAGGATTAAGTGGCTCACCATGCTGATGGCCATTACATCTATAGTGCCTTGCTTTACTTCCTTTTCTCCTGATTAGATAAGAAGAGATTTATTATATTGCCAAGATAAAGAGTTTTTTTTGTGTAAATGAAATCTGATCTTCGGGAAACAATTTTTCACTTGTGAAGTACAACATTACACCATTGCTTATAACGCTGTATGTGCGCCCACTCCACCTTATTCCTACAGTTACAAGAGGCATTTTTTGCTAGATCTATCAACTGACTCGCCAACTACTTCAGAGAAGTAAAGGTTACTTCAGTGAGAGATTACATTTGATTCATTGTTGCATTGTGGCTGTGGAGATGAGACTTGTGGGTCTTTCTCCAGTGCAGAATGTGTGAATCATATGGTGTCATCTGTTTACTATCACATGATGTTGCGTCTAAATTTCTTACAAACTTGAACTTGCTACCAGGTGCCTGATTTTTTGTCTATCTGATTGTATAACTGACAGATGGAAGAAACTGATGAGGCCAGGAAAAAGTTCTCAAATGCTAAATCAATTTCCTCTTCCCAATACTTTGGAGATCAGAGCAGAGCTGGTGATTTGGATGCTCGAGCTTCCCTGCAAAAGTTTTCTGTGAGTGCTTTTTACATTTTTGTTGGATGATTGCTTGATTGACTTTTAAATAAGTGATAATATGGCTTCCCTCAAAAAAAAAAGTGATAGTATGGCTTTTCTCATTAAAAAGGCTTGTATGGTGTGCGTACTCTGTTAGTTTTTGGTGTCTATTCAATCTCGACTTTACAAAGTTTGAGTCATGCTGTAGTCGTATAGTTTATTATTAGGCTTGCTTTTGTTAAGATAATTTTCTTTTAGTACCTGGGTAAAGTGACACCATCTGTAATTATACATTTATACTCATGTATAATTCCTTGTGCATTTATATGTGGTTTATATGCATTCAGGACCTGTTGGACTTATTTTTTTCATTGTTATGATCCATTAAAGTGCTTATGGATTACTTGTACAGGGTTTGTTTATTAGCATTTAGCGCTGTGAATCTTTTTACTCTAGATTTTATCTTTTGGTATAATTTGCTTCTTTTCATTGTAACTTGATATTGTGGAATATAGCAGACTAGCAGTGTCAATAACATTAGATTTATCATTTATTAGTGACAAGTCCCCCCAACCTCCTCTTTTCTCCCCCTGTCAGCTCTCCCTAACTGGATGCCGGAAGTATTTTTTGCTGATTCCTCTCTGTTGAGGGATTTGGATTCTCCAAACTTAGATCTGTGTTTGTACATGAGCACTTCCATTCAACAGAACCTGTTTTGCCCACTGCCCTTGTCACTTCTCCTTCCTTCCATAATCTTTATAACCAGCCCTTCGTCCCTGCACAGGCGCACACCCAGTATCTGCTCCCTGACAACCCGCAACTTCAAACTCCTTTCCTTGGCTCATAGATACTGTAGTCACTGCCTTTTAAATGCGTAGTCGTGTACTTGGTTGTTTGCTGCCGGCACTTTCACCTTTCTTACCTCCAATTAGATCTTCAAAGAAATCTCACCACTCACCAGCTGCCTTATTTATATAACCAGATGCTGGCCTTTGGTGGCTAGGTATTTTCAGACTGGTGAAGTTAATGACTGAGCTGATATTTTAGGTGGCTGTGGAATTGTGGATAGAGAGGAGAGTTTGTGGTGGGATTGTGGCAGACCAAATAGGAGAAGACTGAGGATAGTGAGGCCAGTGTGGATACCAGTTGCGGGTGCCACGGAGGCGAGCCTGATAGAGGAGATGATGGATTGTAGTGGAAAAGAATGGATAATATGGAACTAAGTCGGTGGAGAAGTTGCCGTTTTACAGTTTCCCAGTTGTTATTTGTTTTGTTTTAACATATCACTCTTTCCTGAATATTTTATTTGGGATTCAGGATTATATAGCTTTGGACAGGCTAAAGTGGACGTAGAAAAATTATTCTGATGACACAACTTGGCTTTTTATTTAATTTACTCCTTGGGGTTCACAAACTTTTCTCCCTAAACCCTTTTTCTAATTCTCCTTTGGCTTTTAGGGTTTTTCTCAAATCTTTCCTTTTGTTTTATTTACATTTGTTTTTTCTCTTACCTCTCTTATAGAAATTTCTCAAATGATATTTTTATAGCCAGTTTTCTCTTTGCACCCCATTCGTTTTTGTGTTCTTTATGTTTTTCTCTAGTCTTACTCCTCTCACTTTCACTCTCATTTTTCTTTCTTTAAACTCTCAAGTCTTATGCCTTTATTTTTGTTGTTGTCTTGTTTGTCAAGGAAACAATTTCTTATGATGATTCATGTTAAGCCGACCCCAAATCATTTTGGGACTAACGCGTTTGATTTTTGTGGCTAGTGTCTAGTGAGGATCTGTGGCTAGTGTCTGAAATCTGAATATCAGATTATTCAGAAAGACAAGTGACGTTCAATTGATTTTTGTACCTCTTGCAGTCTTGCTTCATGGGGGTCTGATCTTATCTGCTTGGTGGAAGGATGTTACCTAATTCTATACTCAATATTGAATCAACTATGTGTTTGTTTATCTTCTTGTTTTCTCATTTCAACTACTTATCGTAGTGTTAGTTTTTCTTTGAAATTACTTATATGCAACTTCTTTGATGTGCTTGCTTGATTAAACAATCGGATAAGATTAATCAATTGGCACCACACAAGATGACAAGATTACTAGTGTTAGTGTGATGAGTTGCCAGCATAAATTCATAGTAATTTATGCTGGCAATTCATCACACTGATTACTAGACCCTCATAATTCATGATGATGCTATCCTTTCATTATAGTTGGATTATTCTCGAACTTGTTTACTCAATCTTAATTAATAGTAAGACTATCTTGGTGAAATGCAATCAGATTCCTTATGTTTGCAAATGCGACAACTTTTTTCGGACATCCTGATACCATTTGTATAATTGTGTGACCACCTCATTGATTATAACGCTATCTTCTTTCTCAGGGATCAAGTGCAATCTCTAGTGCCGATCTTTTTGGACATGATGCTGACAACTCTTCTCTTGATGTATCTGCAAGTGATCTCATCAATCGTTTGTCATTCCAGGTACTGCCAAACTCTAATGTTTGACATGTGCGACATAGAAATCAAGTGTGTGGTTTTTCATACCACAGATCTTGGAGCTGTTGAATATTTCATGGTTTCATGTAGTATTTTGCTGAACCGCTGGTGGGATTTGGTTGATGACCATTTATAATTTTGAATTATTCCCTCACCCCAAAACTAAGTACCTAATTTTCCTCAGGTTGAGTGTTTAATTTATAAAATATAAAATTTCATTGCGTGGTGCTGTTTTTGTCTTTGACAGGCAGAGCAAGATAATTCCCTCACCCCTAAACTTAAGTTGCATAAAATTCCCTCAGGTTGAGAATGTTTAATTTATAAAATGTAAAATTTCATTGCATGGTGCTGTTTTTATCTTTGACAGGCACAACAAGATATATCTTCCTTGAAGAATATTGCTGGAGAAACAGGGAAGAAGCTTGGTACCCTGGCGTCGTCGTTGATAACTGATCTTCAGGATAGAATTCTTTAGTGTAATGTCTGTAATCATTTGAAAACTGTCACAAATACAAGGAGAGATTAATTAATATGTAAAATGAGTTTTTCTTGCAATTCTTTGGAAACCAATAAGATTTTGCACTCTTTCCTAGTTTCCCGTGTGCTTGCCTAGCAAATTGTGTAAGTGAGGGACTAAGAGTGTTTCATTATTACGAATTGTCATTTTTGTCTTTATATTTAGTTAGTTATTATTAATGTGTAATCATAGCAGAATTTTCAATCTCTGCTATGGTCCTGTCTGTGGCGATCAACTGTGTTTTTCTTATATGATTTTTATTATGGCTACTGGATTCTTTTTTTTTTTTTTTTTTGAGTGGTTTTTTGATTTATCTCGATCACTATGTATAGGATAACTAGGAAAAATCAATTTTAACCTTTTGTTGTAATTGCTCTGTAAAACTAACATTTACTATAAGAATTCTTAGGGTAAATTCCAAAAAAAAAAAAAAAAAAACCTCGTTACGGTTATGTACCAGAAGATTTCGCTGTACCTTGGTATATCGAGTAATATTTTATTCTACTCAATATATTTTTACTTATTGTAGAAAAAGTAGATTTCGATGTTCCTCAAAAAAAAAAAAAGTAGATTTCGATGAGCTTTGTTGAAAGTTTCCTCGACTCAATTTATTAGACTTGTTTTATCTCATCTAATGTGAACTTAATTGTATTAAACTAAAATTAGTTGAACTTAGTTAGAACCCTAAAATGAGAAAAAAAGTAAAAAATTAGCAAAAGCATAAAATGAATTGAAAACATTAAATGAGAAATAACGTAAAATGAGCAAAAATGTATAAAAAAGTTAAATGAGAAAAAGCGTAAAATGAGAAAAAAGTAAAATATTGCAACTTATTTGAACTTGTCGTAACTTAACAAAATTTTAAATATAAGTCAAAATAAGGAATTTTTCCCTAAATAATACGCGTACTAGATTAAGAAAATAATCCCAATACATGTTGAATTAAAAAATATTTCCATGGGTACCGTCCACTTACGACATAGCTATTAATTTTTTTATTATCCCAAAACATAGTTGATATGTGAATTAGTGGTTACCACATAGCAAAACCACTAGTCAAATTGGATAAATAGATATAAGTTGTACTAGAGCTTCACAAAAAACAAAAAATGAACTTAAATTAGAAGAGAGAAACCATTCCAGCTGCCGGCATGCCTCAGTTTGAGAGCAAGAAGATTGAATTTGTTTGGAAGAAGCCTGCATATAGGTGTAGAGGTCAACAAGTACTTTATCTTATTTGCTTCTTTTTTACTTTTTTTTTTTAAAAAAAAATTGATAATTGTTGTTTTCTGGGTTTGATAAGTGAATGCTTATGTTCATGTTGTTTATGGTAAGCCAAATCTTACCAGTTACCATCCTAATTATGAACAATTGTTCACTTTATTTTCTAAAGAAAAACTTATAAATCTACGTCTGAGGATGCGACACTAGTAGAAAGAATTGTGGTGTGATGGCACTAGCCAAGGACGACGATCTCCGGTCTGGCTATCGAGCTCCAGCGTGTGCGGCATCTCAGTCGGAAGTCAATTGGCGGAAGGCGCTGAACTTTAATTTTGCGTGACAGAGAAGCTATGGGGTTTTCTAGTATGAGATGCATTGAACAATTGTTAATGTGTGAACTAAGGATAGACAAAGATTCTTCTCATAATATACTTTTAAATTATCAACTTTTAAATAATTTTTTGAGGTAACTTTTAAATTATGTTTACTTATAAAAAATTAAAAATATTAAAGGTTATTGTTAAGTATTGACAAACATGCCTAGAGAATTGTGTCAAGTATTTAGAAGTAAAATAGGTATAGAAAAACACAAATTTTTATATGCAGATGGCCCATATTTCAAGCCCATCCTTTTCTTCCTCTTTGTTTCTCGTAATTTTCTTATTCCACTCTTCTCGTCTCATGGTTTTCCACTTTCTTCGTCGCTCGAATACTCGACGACTTGCCCAAGATCCAAGGGATACGCTCCTTATTTTGAAAGCTATGTTCTCCTAGCATACTTTGCCTTTTTCGGAGTTTTTTTTAGTATAAACTGTACTATTCCATGTTAGTTTAACGTGTTAAAATTTTCATACAGTTTCGAGTTGAATTGATACGGTTTTGAAGCAAAAGTTTGAAGTTGGTATGAAATCGCTGGAAACTGGACCAGTTGGAGTAAAACGATAACTACGATCTACTAAGATTGATGAAATTTTAACTGAGGGCTTATAACATATGGATCTAGTTTGTGTCAAAAATTCACATGATTTTGAGTTGTTTTTGTCGAGTTAAAGGAATCCTAATTGAAGTAAGATTTGCGGTTTGTTTCACCTAATGTGTAGATGCAAGAAGATTCGTTAGACTGATGCTACAAAATGCCAGTGGCTGTTTGGTGTATTGACTAAGATCCAAAATAAAATCTCCTTATTTGTTACCCATATTCGCATAGAATTAAGGTCAACTTTGAAACATTCGTTCTCCTAGCATAATTCGACTTATTCGGAGTTTCTCGAGCCTAAATTGTACTAATCCCTATTTTAATTTAACGTGTTAAAATTTCATAAAGTTTCGAGTTGATTTAATACAGTTTTGAAGCGTACGTTTGAAGTTCGTATGAAATAGCTGGAAATTGGACCGTTTGGAGTAAAACGAAAACTGCGATCTACTGGGATTATTTGAAAAATTTTAACCGAGATCTTATAGCAACTGGATCTACTTCGTGTCAAAATTTCACAGGATTTTGAGTTGTAAGAATCTTAATCTTAAAAATATTATATGAGTAACCTCTTTTAAATCATACGAGTAACCTATATTTAGTCATACAAGTAACATTGTTTAATACTAGCTTTCTAAGCACGCAACGCGTGCGATGAGAATTTTTTTCATTGTGATATATTGTAATGTCGAGTAGCTAGTTTTACATGCAACGACAACTCATTATAATAGTTTAAGTTGACAATTTTTTCAATAAAAAATTTGTTTTGTTCAACTTATTAGAAGTTATTTTCAACAAAAATAAGTTCAGATCAATTATTGATATAACCTTATTATCCTCTATGTAATTGACTTACACAAACTGAAATTATATAAACCCATAAAAATGATCATTTCTTTACATGACTATAATGTTGTGGAAGTATATATTGCTGATTTTTTATTTTGGCAATTTTACTTTTTGATGGAAGATTTTGATATTCTTAAATGAATTTGTTATCTTCGTTTTTTTGTAAATTTTCTTAGTCTTTCCTTTTTTTTTAAACCAAAAATTTTAAGTTATTCTAAATTTTGTTTTTAAAAATGGCAAATATTTTGATTGATTGATTACCCATTATTATTTTAAGATTTTAAAAAAAAATTGATGTAATTAAAAAGTAAGGGTATTATAGTCATTTAATAGGGGGACACGATGCCTCCCCCCATCACTTATATAATAGAGATATGATTAACCTCGTTTAATCTTATGAGTAATCTTGTTTAATATTATGAGTAACCTAATTATTCATACTAGTGACCTTATTTATTTATCTGAGTAACCTTATTTAAGCATATGGTAACTCCAATTGTTCACAAAAGTAACTACATTTATTCAAACGAGTAATTCCATTCATTCATACGAGTAAATTGATTAGTTTCTCATTTTCTCGTTTAGTCATGCAAATATGTTTTATTTATGAGTAAACTCGTTTAATCTTATGAGTAACCTCGTTTAATCTTATAAATAACCCTATTTATTCATACTAGTAACCTCATTTATTTATATGATCTGTAACCTTATTTAATCATACAAGTAACCCCGTTTGTTCGCAAAAGTAACCACATATATCCAAATGAATAAACCCCGATTGTTCACAAAAGTTACCACAATTATTGAAATGAGTAACCCCATTCATTCATAAGAATAAACTGGTTTGTTTCTCATTCATAAGAGTAAGCTGGTTTGTTTCTTATTCATAAGAGTAAGCTGATTAGTAACCCATTTATTCAAACGAGTAACATCATTCATTCACAAAAGTAACTCCATTTATTCATACTAATAACCTCCTTCTTTCATAATAGTAACCTTATTTAAACATACGACGACCCTATTTAAATAAACGAGTAATCCCGATTATTGTTCACAAAATAAAGTAACCCCATTTTTTTCATACGAGTAACTTCATTCGTTCATAAGAGTAAACTAATTAGTATTACCCTTAGTAATAAAAATAACTATATTTGTTTATAAAAGTAGCACCATTTTATTATTAACAGTAACCGCATATTCATACAAGTAACTCTATTTGTCAATTGGCTTATATCCCACTTTTATTTTCTATTTATATTTATTTAATTCAAGTGGATTCGATGTTCTCCCTCCTCATATATTCATTTTCTTTAATGCAAGTGGACCACAAAAGTACACACCCTATCATATCGCCTAAAATAATGTGTTTAAGTAATTGAGTAGAACTTTAAAAACGGATAGAGTATCTAATATGTTATCGCATATCATTTTGTTTACTATATGTATATTATTCCTCTCCACTTTTTATTAATTGGGATATTTTGCTATCAAAGGGTGCTTTTATTTTGTTATTGGGACATTTGACCATTTTTCTTTATGTTAATTTGGTCCATCATTTCTTCTTAATTTTACTCTAATATTGTCTACCTTGTCCATGTTTCACTAGTGGAAAAAACCTTATCTGTCGCTCAGTAACAGATTCGGTTTTCACAAAACCGCATCCCAAAAACATTAAAAAAATGGGAGGGAAAGCTGGGCGGAAAATCTGATCCGGTCCTGTAGTGAACCAGATCAGATTTTAGAAACTGCTCCGGTTTTCTAAAATCTGATCCGGTTCACATGACCAGATCAGTTAATCCCCTTGGTCCATATAAGAAACGCTGCCCAGATCTGGTTCACTAAAGTCAATTGGGCTGGATTGGTACATGTTGGCCTAGAAAATGCAGTCATCTTCTGCAGCCCAATTCGAATTTATCCACCCAATTCACTCCTTCCTCTTTTACGTCTCTCACCGTCGAACCAAAAGCCTAAATCTCTCCCTCTTTCTCTCTCCTCTGCATTCTCAGTCAAAACCCTAATTCTTAAAAACTCTCTCACATCCTCCTCAAACACCCACGAAAATCTTAATTATTCCATAAATTTTTTCTGGATTTTCGATTACCATTATGTTTCAGGCGAAAAATGAGTGACAAATACATCGATTAATTGAGTACGAAGAAGCCTAAATCGGTATCTAAACTTTCTTTCTTTTTGTTCAATTTCTCATACATCGATTTTTGATCAGAATTTGAGATTTTTTTTTAGCTTTTTGATTAATTGAGTTTTCAATAAGCTAATTTTGGTTGATTGCTTTTCTTTTGAAGTAATTTCGTTAAATTTTTGTTGATTGTTCGTATTTCTAAGGTTTTAAGTTTTAAATTCGCTTGCTTTCTACTTTTGTTGGTTTTATTAATTAAATTGATATGCATGAAGAGCTTATTTATAGTCCTTGATTGGTTTTGTGAAAATGGAGTTTGTTCTCTTACTTTCTAGGGTTTGTCGAAGCTTTAATTGATTTATCCATAATCAGATTGAGTTTTTTATTATTATTATTTTCATGAGTAGTTATATGGCTCTTTGGTAGGTTAGTTGTGGCCAAGGGGGAAAGGAGTTGTTAGGTTTAGCTGAGGGCTTACTTAAAAAGTACATTGCTGCTTAATAGCTTGCACGAACCAGGAGGTCTGCATTGGGCTCCTTTTCCTATTTCTGATTGAAAATGCTATAATTCAACTGGTCTTGGCCCTAAATGATTTACACATCTTGCAGCTCTTATAGTGTGCATTGTTGTGCTGGAACAGCAAGGCAAATATGGGGATGCTTTAGAGGTCCTATAGGGAGAAAGAGGATCCTTGATTCTGATTGAGGTTGACAGCTGCACTTGCAGGTAATTTCTGAAGCTTCTATTATTGTCTGCTATAATTATTTTGTGTATTAAGACTAAAAGCTTGGCTGAATTAATTTCGACCTCTCTGCTGTCTGTAGTGTTGAAATGCTTTAACCTGTTCATAGCTAATTGTTTTATTAAAATCTAACTACCCTTTGTTGGTTGGTGTAAATTAACTATTTATGAAAGTAGGATGTGCAATTTTCCCTATGTAGTAACCTGTCGTTGTCTCTAATGTAAAGTCTGGAATTTTCTACTAGTAACCTGTGGCTGTCTCTAATTCGAAGCCGTTGAAAGATATTTTGATTTTGAAAGGGATTCAGGCGTTGTTTCCTCTTCAAGCTATGACCTTTGATATTGTTATGATGGTTGTGATTTGTCACTCGCTCGCTAACTGCCCAGGTTTTTTTTCTTCAGATCGGTGTGTGATTTTTTGTTTGTTTGCGAAATTTAGATTTTTTGTTTGTTTGGTTGAGTGATCCTAACTTAGGGTTTAGTATATGCAGAGGGTGTTGATTCTCTGTTTGAGTTCAGATGGGATAATAACTTAAGATTAATTTTTCTCTACGCCAAGTCTATGGTGTCTCTAAAAGAACTGATAGTGATGGTGCTGCTAATTTGATTCAAAAATGAAGGGTTGCAAACTGTGCACTTAGTGAACTGGGACAGTGACGTGCTTACAAGGTTATTGATATGCAATCTGCAAACATATGCTTTCCGTGTTCTATTTTTGATTCTCTATGCAATTAATCACCTATGAATTGTTTGTGCTACCTGCAGGTTGCACATAACTTTAGAATGATGCGAGGGCAAACTACGAGCTTGATGTCAAGTTTCAAGAATCCTATTTTAGCAAGTCGTTGCACTTTTACAGTGTCAGCTATCAGAGGAAGCAGCTTCTTATAAGGATTTCGGTAGTGCCGAAGAAAAGAGTGGCCATGGTCAAGATAAAGGCAGGCTTGATGAGATCGAGGAGGGTGAGCTTCCTGATTGTCATGGTAAGTATCGTCGTCAATATGTCCTCATAATTTGGTCAAGATGCCAGTGACGGAGTGACCTACTAAGTACTAGCAATGGCCAACATGTTCCCATTATCGTTTCCTGTACACTTGTTTTCATCTCTATTTGGGGAGGCAATGTGGTTTTTCTGCTTTCTTTACTTCCTGCTTTTATGTTCCGTACCATGAGGAGGACTGTCTTAGATAGTGTAGGTGATGTATATTCCATTTTATCTATTTTTGGTTATGGTCTCAAGATCCTCTTAATGTCTAAGATCCATAAACATGTCTAAGGAGGACCTAGATGTTTTTCTAGGCTAGAAAATTGACTCTTTTTTTACATGGTAAATAAATTATACATATTTAGAACTGTACATATAATTAGATACTTACAGGTTAATTGTCTCCCATCTAGTGATTGATTTACCCTATTTATGTAGGCTTTGGGACCATTTTGCCTCTAACTTAAACCAGCATACAAGATCTCCTCAATCTTGTCCAAATGAGGTGGCGAAAGCTAAATTACTTGGTTAGATTTTAGGTAAGTTACCTTGTCTTCCATTTTTTGTTTTTTTGTTCTCCATATCAGCTCAAATGAATCACATGGTCAGATTTTGGGTAAGTTAGCTTGTCTTACATGTTAATTACTTCATATATATAGTATGCTTGTCTCATTATTTGGTATTGTTTTCTCTCACTTGTTTTGCCTCTCACCTGTGTTGTTCTAATTTGTTTAACTTGTAGACTTAGTAAAGATTTGTATAAGTTTTGTAATATTTAAGATTTTACCTCCAACATTTTCCTCTATAAGGTATATAATTATCGATCTATGGGTTCTTTGAGTGTTCCTTGATTTCTATCTTTTAATTGATGTATAGGTTTATCTGATACTTGATGAATTCATCCTTGCCGGAAAGCTTTACAAAATTCTATCTTTTAAATTTAAAGCATGAAACAGTATATTGCATTAAATGGTAACTTTTTCACAACTGAGAGTATATGTGGATTGTGGATAGGCGACTCGATAATATAAATTCATTGAGATATAAAGATTTTGTTATTGATCGATCATTTGCTTAAGATCCGCTCTACTCCTATTGAGCTTTTGTGTGTAGTCCATTTTTTGTGTGTGAACTGTGAAGGGCCACTAAGGAATGTTATATATGTTTGCTCATAATAGTCTTTTATTACAGGCGAAGTTCATGAGCAATGGGGACAACTTGGAATTTGTATTGCATCTTTTTGTTCAACGAGACAACATTTTTAGCTCATCTTTCTTGTTCCAAGTGCTTGGGCTGATTGATACAAGATGTTCCCTTCTCTCTATGAAGATGTGTATGCCTTTGATATCTCCTGCATCTGGTAAAATTTAGTAATCTTATTAGTGTTAGTGTTTGGTAAGATATACATGGGAAAAAGAATCACCAGTGTATCTTAATTATTTATTTACGATATGAATTTATCACTTTATAAGCTTTAAAAATTATACTTTTTATGTAATTATGATTATGATTTGTGTAAGATGTGACACATACATTGCATACAAGAAGCGTGGCATGAGATATTTGTATTAATTTGGTTTGATTACAATTGATTTAGTGGTTTGTCACTAATTATATAATATTGATCTAGTTAGAGAGGACAATTTTCAAATATTAATCTACTAGTGTGGTTGAATGGCAGGCGGCAGCCAGCTAGTTTTTTTTTTTTTTTTTAAATTGCAAGTAGTTGATCCGGTTCATCAAGGAAACCAGATCAGATTACTGGTCATTTTTTTAAAAAAAATAGATTTGCACTTCAACTGATCCGATTTTGAAGGAAAATCGGATCAGTTAGTATGATTAACTGATCCGGTTTTCCTTCAAAACCGGATCAGTATATAATTTACTGATCCGGTTTTGGACCAGATTAGTAAATATTTACATTTGCTGCGAGCCCACCTGATGCGGTCCAAAACCAGACCAGTAAGCCCGGTTTTGACCGCATCAGATGAGCTTTCTTCCACTAGTGTTTAATTTCCATACTTTTTGGCTCTAATCTCTTCAACTTATTTTTCGTTAATTTAATTTATTTTGGCTGAACTTAACTTCTTATTGGTGAACTTAGTTATTTTTGTTTAAATGATTTCAACCGAACTATTTTTTTTGAAACTTTAGACTAGATTTTTTGTTAATTAAACTTATTTTTTTGCTGAACTTGACTTATTTTTCCAGAATTATTTACGCTGAACTTATTTTGCTGAACATATATTTTTCTTAAATTTTTTTACTGAAGTTAACTTATTTTTGCTGAATTAAATTTATTTTTTTACTGGACTTATTTTAATAAGTTGAGCAGAAAAAAGCCTCATTCTTTTTCTTTGGTCCATTAGTAAAAGCAAATATCCCAAAAAAACAGGGTGAGTAATTCTTTATATATTATCAGATCAAACTTTTAGATTTTGCATAAAAAGACAAAAATAAAAAGCTTGTGAAAAAGCAAAGCTTCCTCTATTAATCCTTTTCCACAAATATATCGAGAAGTAAAAGTTAAAACTCTATCTTATCAGATCACATATGACTTTAAATCAATGAATTAACTTTTATTTTAAAAAAGAACTATTCTCCTATTAGGAAACTAATTATTCCAAGATTTCCAACTGCCTTTTTTTATCTTGTAAAAAAAAAAATTGCCTTTTTTTATGGTGAGTGGTGTACTTGTACACAACTACACACGTATTTTAAAATAAAACTAGTTATTAGGCCCGAGCTACGCCCCGGGTAAGAAAAATTTTCATTTATTAATATTAATTTTTAAGATGATAACACTAAATGTTGTTTGGTCTAGTGGTTAAGACTTTAGTATATGTTCTTGAGGTTCTGGGATCAAACCCTATACTATGCAATTTCTATTTTTTTTATTGTTGTAAATTACATGGAGTAAAACGCCCTTAGGGAGAGTGCCACACCGTTCCTTGTTTCTGCACGCCTTTTAATATATTAGTACTAGCCTTATATGCACGCTATGCGTGCGAAATCACATAAAATAAATTATCAATATAATTATCTAATGTTTTTACATGTGTATTTACTTTAAAAAAAAAGATTTTACATGTGTATAATCTGTTTATGATGATTTTAGCATTTTAAAAATTTTATTTACTTCAACGCAAAATAATCTCAAACATGATTTTTTAAAATTAAAAAAAGTCATGAATAATGAAGAATAATGCAGCTAATGAGAAACATGTTATACCAAAAAAGCACGTCTATCATAATATATCAAAGACATTCAAAGTGTAAATGACAATGACAATAAGCTTAGTTCTAGCTATCTCAACAGACAACTTTTATTAATTAAAAGTGCAATCCTTTCCATTTATAATGTGTATAATATATCAATGTCAATTTAAATCTCTAAAATTTTCAGTCATAGGGTGGGAATTATAGCATATCTGTGAAGAGTCATGAAAAGAAAGAAAAAATTGTACAATAGCCAACAATAAAAGTGCTTACTTTAATTGATTAAACTTGGGACCTTAACATTACAATACAATACAATGCAATACAATACAATACAATACACGAAATGCAATTGCAAACCATTTTCCCAGTTTTTTTTTTCCTTCCTTCATCATTGAAACCAACTCCATCAGTATCAGTCTATGGCTTCCACCACCGCCGTGAGACCCAAAACACCGCCTTCCACCCTACCATCTTTCAGAAATCCGAAACTCAATGGGTTGTCTCTCACTCTTCTCTATATCTTAACTTTGTCGCCTAAACTCAAATTTCAAGGTTTTGCGAGTTCAAATTCTTCTTCGACAATTAAATTTCAAATGGTATCATTGAGATATTTAATTTTGTTTGAACTGAAAATCAAAGAATTTATATGGTACAGAGTTTTAGTTTGCGAATTAATATGAAATTATAATATGTGTTTACTGTTTTGTATGTTGTTGGGTATGTTTGAGACTTTTGAGAGAAAGAGCAGGGTTGTGGGAACACTTTCATTTGGAATGTTCCTTGCCAAAAAAAATTACGGCTCTTAAAATTTACATTTTGGTTTTTTTAGTTTGATATGAAATGTTACATTTTCTGGTTGTTTCCTAATTTATCAAACAAACTACTTACAATTGAATGCCATCAAGAAATACGAATACCTGCTAATTGCACTTTTCTTGATAAAATTCCTCAAAGTCCTGACTTTTTCTTGGTTGTTTACAATATTTGCCAAATGTGTCTTCTTTCTCTTTATTTCCTAAACAAATCATACCAGAAAACAATGTCAGTTTTGTTACATGTACGACTGTATCGAAAAATAAAATCAATATACTTACTTGATTATTTTTGTGCAAGATCTTAATCAATCATCTAATTATCTTAATCATCATTGTAGAGGTAGAAGGAGAGCAAGAAGATTACAGAAGTGAAGAAGCGAGTATTTGTGTTTTGTGTTTTGTTTTTTCATATTGAAAACTGTAAAATGCACGCCACAATTATTCACCATCAATTTAGGGATTTTTTTTTAATTCAATTTTTTTTAATTCAAATTTTGTTTTAGGATAATGTGGATTGTAAATTGTTACTTCCACAGTGTTGCTTGTTTTTAATAAAACAATTACTCTTTTTTTTTTAGGGATAATAAAGTAGTTACTTGCTAGTTTTTTATTTATGTAATTTGTTTTATTTAGTAAGGCAAAAGAGGGATTTTATATTTTAGTGTCCCCCTATAGTTCGCTTTATAGAATAGAGATAGATAAAAAGCTTCTTCAACATCAGGTCGCTCTCTCTGGTTAAAATTCTCTCTCCTCCGTCGTCAATCTTTTTTTACTGCCTTCCACAGTTTTCTAGTTGCTGATTCAGACCATTTATGGCGGCTTTTTAATTCTCAAATTTCCCTCCAAAATTTCCGAAACCAAACAAAACCCTCCTTTTTTTTAATTTTTCCCTCCCAAATTTCAGTCAAACATCAACTTTCCATCGCTAATTTTTATTCTATCCTTTCTTTCTAGATTTCAAAATCCCTCTTTTCTCTCACTCTTACGCTCTAATGGAGGAACAAACCCAGAAAACCAAAATCTCAATTCCAATTACAGAAGAAACCCCACTTTCGGAAACTACGCAATTGAAAAACCCTTTGTTAGATTTTGCGCAAGTTGATAAAATTCTTGGTGGGTGTTCGAGTACTGAAGAAATCGATAACCCAGTTGTTCAAATTATGGAAACCGAAAACCCTTGTTTAGATTTTACGCAATCTGAACAAAAAACCCTAGGTGGGTTTTCGGAAATCGAAGATGCTGAGTGTAGTAAAACCCTAGTTGAATCTACGCAGGAAGATTCCTTGTTTAGCAAAACCCTAGAAGAGTCTGTGAAGGAAGGGGATGAAAAATTGGAATTAAAAGATGCCCAAATTATGAAAACCCTAGATGAATCTGTTAACGAAAGGGGTGAGAATTGGGAAGATGTAGATGATTTATCAGCTGATACCGAGATGTTTGGGAAATTAATAGATTTTGGTGACAATGACGAAGGTGGAAATTTATTAGATAAGGAGGAGGAAACAAGATTAAGTCCAATTGTTGGTCCATTGGTTGAGTATAACTTCTCGGAGAAGTGTGATTGTGGGGAAGAGGAAGAGGAAGAGGAAGAGGAAGAGGGAGGGTGGTGTAGGAGAAATCGTTTCCCAAATTGGCCATCGCCGAGACGGTTTAACCATGATGAACCTCAGTGCTATAGAAATTGTGGATTTTATGGTGGGAGGTATATGAGAATGATGGGTAGAGATCACCACCATATGAGGCATTGTAGAAAAAGGCCGTTGTATCCAGGAAGGGAGAGAGAAAGTGAAGGGTTTCGGTATTCGAGTATGGGATGTTATGAACCTGAGCCATGTCCAGTGGTATGATCTTGGTTTGATATAATTGAAAGTTTGTTTTTATTGTGGTTCTTTTTTGAATGGAATTATGATATTGTAAAGACCTTTTCAGTGTAAAATTGTGGGTGAAATCACTTGAGAAAGTTGCACATTGGTTATCCTTGTGTTTGTTTGCTTTAATTGTATTTGTTTTCTTTGGCAGGGTGCTGGTCTTGCAAACCTTGGGAATACATGTTTTCTAAATGCTATATTGCAGTGCTTCACTCACACAGTTCCTCTTGTTGAAGGACTGCTATCTCTCAAACATGAGTCATCGAGTCATGGTGAGATTTGAAGTGAACACCATTCTGTTTTAATGGATATATTGTCTGTTTTATCGAATTCAGTAGGAAAATGAGAATTTATTGTTTGATTCCTCTTGTTGAAGGACTGCTATCTCTCAAACATGAGTCATCGAGTCATGGTGAGATTTGAAGTGAACACCATTCTGTTTTAATGGATATATTGTCTGTTTTATCGAATTCAGTAGGAAAATGAGAATTTATTGTTTGATGTCCTTGTAATTTTGGGCGGTGATATTTATATTTCGCTTGCTCTTTGGTTTTGAAATTCAATTGCAGGTGATGAGTTTTGTGTGATATGTGCCGTACGTGAACAGATTGAGCATTCACTTGCATATTCAGGGCGGGTGATCTCACCATCCAACCTTGTGGATAATTTGAGCAGTATCCTGTGATTAATTTTGATAATAGTTAATCTGCACTATTCTTTGTTTTATTGTTGTCAGTTTTTCGTGCTAGTATGCTTAGATGTGTCTTAATATCTTTGTTACTTAATATGTGAGATCTTTGTAGGAAGGGAGTTCAGCCTCATATGTAACATGGTTTCTGTCATTTTTTGTGCACTAAGTGGGTATAGTTTGGATAAAAATGATTAGCAGCTAGATTCTTAAGAATTTGTAGTCACGTTGAGTCGTTGACACATCTTCTAGATGAGAACATGTCCAATATATTGCTATCTTTGACCTCAATTTCCTAGACATTTCCTCTTTTTTCCGGAGATACCAGCAAGAAGATGCCCATGAGTTTTTACAGTGTCTGTTGGATAAGCTTGACAGTAGTTGGTCAAAGTATGAGGCAAGTGCAAATGATGCTTCTGCACCTAACGGTTTGCCATTGCCCGATGAACCATTGGTGAACCAGATTTTTGGTGGCCGTCTCGTAAGCCAGGTTGCTCTTGATAAATGTTCTTTTTGGTTTGTTTAGCCTACCAAATTCTTGTTTCAGTGATTGTGAACTTAATTCTCTTATCTCAAACTCAGGTTCGCTGCTGCAAATGTGGTCATAATTCTGACACTTATGAACCCCTAATTGACCTGAGTTTGGAGATTGAGGAAGTGGACAGTTTGGAAAATGCTTTGAAATCTTTTACTAAGGTGGAAAGTATTGAAGATACAGAAAAGTTCACGTGTGACAGTTGCAAAGAGCAGGTGCAAGTAGAGAAGCAGCTAATGTTATATCAAGCTCCTTCTGTAGCTGCCTTCCATTTGAAGAGGTTTAAGAGTGATGGTGCTAATGTTGAGAAAATTGACAAGACAGTGGAGTACCCACTGGACATAGACTTGGCCCCTTACACGAAAGGCTCTAATGCTGAGACTGTATGTTTCTATATGAAATATATATTGTTTTTTGTGTTCGAAATATTGTTGAATTGCTTAACCATCTCCTTTATTTATTTTAACACTTCTATTCATATTAACATCTGCTAGATAGGGGGTATATGTTTATCCAGGCCTCGTGAAACAGATGATATAGTATATGTTCATCCAGCCATTGTAAAATACATAAATATAAAAATGGTAGTTTGGCAATAAATTTGAGTAGTTCTGTTTATACTCCAAGGAGGATCTAGACAATAGCTATTCTGTAATGAGATTTAGTTGGACGATTTGGGAAATTATTATTCTTCAGTGAAATAGAGTTAGGTGGCCTATCAATGTTCACCTTTATAAAATCAGATTATGCTAACTTTCACCCATACCCGTTCTCTTGCCTCTTACAGTTCGCTCCTCTCCCACAGTTTCAATCCTCAATTCTGAAACATCTGTTATACAACAGCCGCAACACTTCTCAGAAGCTAAACATGATTATGGGGAGTGGTAACGAACCTTATTGTTGACCTCTTCGTAGCATGACATTCTCATAAACAAAATTTGATTTCCTATCATGTTTTCAAAATTTCTGGGTACTTAGCCTCTTAGAGTTGACAATGCAAGAGATCTCTTTGACTGTATATATGTGTTTGTTCATATAAATATATTAATTATATATTAAGAATAAAAGGTTCTCATTCGGGAGTGAACTGAGTAGGAAGAAAAGAGAAAGCTAGTGGCTATTCTTTTGCTAGGATATGTATGAACTAGCATTACCATTGCACCTTTGGTTTTGGAACCCAAGGACTACTTTTAGTTACTATGTTTCATCCTCATTGAAGTTCTGCTGTCAGCTTCAACCCCCCTGCTAAACACACTGAATAAGAAGACAGATGGCTTTTCGTACAACCTGTATTGATTGTATCTTTCCATTCTTTGTAGAAAAATTTGAAGTACGAATTGTTTGCCATTGTTGTGCATGTTGGACATTGGTCCACTTCAGGACACTACTTCTGCTATATCCGTACTTCCCCAGACAAATGGTATCGGTTTGATGATTCAAAGGTATTTTTGATATGAACATATGGTATAATTTCTGGTTTCAGATTGCTTTGAGTTTGAAGAATTATACAGTTAATTTGTCATGATTTGTGCTCACTAGGTCACTAGGGTTTCTGAAGAAATTGCGCTCTGTCAAGATGCATACATTCTTTTCTATGCAAGAAAAGGCACACCATGGTTCAATAGTTTGATTGAGAAGTGGAAAGCAGAGTGTTCTCAGAAAGTCCTTAGCACTTCTCCAAAGTCTGTTCTGGATGACATGGACCTTCCATCTACTTCATACCCTGTTGGGACGGGTCTTCATGGTTGCAAGGCTAGTGATTCCGGAAATGCTTTTGGGGACACTTTTAATGAGCCTGTAGGTGAGGTAAGACGAGATGAAAATAAAACTAAAGCTGGTGCTGAGACAGGGGGTCTGCATAGTTGTGAGGCTGGTAGAAACAGGGATACTTCTGTAGCGCCTTTAAGTGATCTTAGACAAGATGTGGTTGAAAAGAAAGCTGGTGTTGATGCTCAGGATTCTGCTGTAGCAAAACAAAGTCCTGCTCCCTCTTCGAGTGTGCCTATTACTGAGGAGGTCAAGGAAGTTAAAGCTGAAATTGATATTCTTTTGTTGCTGGAAGAAGATCATGATTCCAGCAAGGACAGGACTTGTTCTAACAAAATTGGTGAAATTGAACAGATGAGTAGTGGAACTGGAATATGCAGCCCTTCTTCACATGGTGAGAACATTTTTGACGGTGAGCCCAAATTTGATGTAGGCATTGAACCTTCAACTCCCCTGAGAGCTCAAAGTCCGGATATATATTCTGAGGAGGAGCAGCCAGCAGGTAAATATCATTCAACCGATGAGTAACCTTAACCTCTTTTCCCATTCCAACTAGTAGTAAAACTAACTGTACATCCCTTAAATGGAAACTTTCAGACGCGGCCTATTCTATCCCACATGAACATCTCAAAATAGTAGACAAGTCATCATCAGCTAAGAAATCAATGAATACAAGTAAACACGATGTGAGAAGGAAGGAGGCGGCCAAGTATATACGTAAGTCAATGACCAGCGCTAGGGGCCAGATGTTACTAGCTGCCGTTTACGGTTCACGCAGCGACAATTCATTGATGAAGAAAAAGAGAAAACAATCTTCATTTGTCCATGGTAAAAATTCTCCGAAGAAACGGGTTAAAATCAGTCCAAAACGTGTCTTGCGGCCACTGACAGCTTAGAACAGTGTTTGGTGCTCTTATGTATCTAAAATATATTTTGTTCATGGTTTAAATCTACCTTTTCATAATTTTCCATTTTCTAGGATTACCTATATTTTGTTTGAAATCTGGGTTTAAGGCTAATCTTTAGGTTTCTGACAGGATCATTTTGTATATGGTCGTATTCTTTATAACAAATTTTGAAGTACATTTTGCAGCACATACTGTAATAGAGTGTGGACCATTATCTGATATATTTTAACAAGCAGGGGAGCTTTCTGCATGCGCAGAAGAATGTGATAACACTGAGTTCGAACATCAGGTAATGTGGATCCGCAATAACCTTGAGCTGTTTGAACAGAGTCAGTGCTTTATATGGGGGAACTGAGTTTACACATAAGGTAATGTGGGCAATAATCCATGTGTTTTTCCACACAAATTACATATTGTTATTAGAGACAATGTCTAGCATTTAGGGCATGTATCCCCATGACCACAAATTCTGTAGCCTCAATCACAGGCCCCACCAGCAGCATAACCACCTCCATCGCTGGAGCTGTTGTGAGCTCCTTTAGCATGTAGAGCTCCATCATCTCCGCCACCGATTCCATCACCACTGTCTTATCCACCTCCTCCCGCCCCATTTCCACCATAACCCGCACAACCTCCCCAGCGTCTCCTTTCCCTGTTAGAACCATTCCACCTCCATGGCCCCTGCCTATACCACCTGGCTGCATAACCTTAACATACTCTTCTCCATCCTTAGAAGTACCACCATCGCTGCTGCTACTACGACCACCACCATAGGCCACCCTACCATTAGTTGCACCACGTTCTCCATCGCCATAACTATCGACATGCTACCACCATGGCCACCACCACAATAAAGAACCCAACCGCTAGAGGCACCACCTTTTCAAACTCCACCTTCACTGCACCATAACAGGCGACATCATTCCCTCCTGCTCCATATGCAATATACCATTACTTCCACCATAGGTGACACCACCACCATCTTTGTTTACCACCACAATGATCACTTGCATGGAATTAGGGGGGTGGGGTATAGCGGGCCATGGCCTCCCCCATCAACCCAAAATATTATTTAAAATGCTTTGATACGCTTAGAAGAAAGTATTAGCTTAGTTCGTAAAAATACTATGTGGCAGTGGAATAGTGTAATAGGGGTAAAAGTTCGGCATACGGTTTGGACTTAGGCCTAGTCCAATCCGATCCGAACAAAATTTGGATTTCAATTTTTCAATCTAAATCCAATCCAATTAGAGTTTGAGTCCAAACCAATCCAATCCAATCCGAATTTTCAGCCGATAGATTGGATTCGATCTGAAATATCCAATTTTTTAAAATTCCATTTTTTTGATGAAATGAATTAGGTACGAGCATCAAAAAAAGTTTTCGATAGTAGGACTAATTTGTACAAGCCCATAATTAGGCACGAGCATCAAAATATAGTTTTCGATAGGTACTAGCATCAAAATAAAGTTTTCGATAGTAATTAGGAACTTAGCCAATTAGAGTTAGGGGAAGGGAATGGCCGCCCGACCATTTGTTTTTTTGTTTTTAAAAGAATTTGTTAAGCCCAATTCTAATTATACAATTCAAGGCCTATCTACTATTCGGTTATTTTGGATTTCCGGATCCAATCACCCTCAATTCAATCCGAAAATCCAAATTTTCAAAAAAAATCAATCCAAATCCAATTTGAGTCCAATCCAAATTACTAATTTGGTTTGGATTGGATTGAATTTCGGTTTTTATCTGAATAACTTTTACCCCTATACTGTAAGTTACAGGTGCAAGGTTGCTCTTTGTTTTTTTGCTTGAAGAGAAACATCTGTTAATTTCTTGGCCCCATGATAAGAAAATCCTGATTTCGCCACTGCTACCCCATATGCAAAATTGTCGTCGCTACCACCATAGGTTGCAATGCCACCGGGCCGTAGCTGCGAGTGTACAAAGAGCCCCTTTGCACAGGGCCCCAGTACAAAAATATTTGGTTTTATTTGAAAGGGCCCAATTTGAAAAAGTTTAATGCTTTGTAAATAAATAACTAACGCTACATCTCTATTCTCCGGATTTCATAATTCACGCTATCACCTATCGTATTCCTTTTTTCCACTAAAAATTCAACCTTCTATATCTTTAACTTTCTAACTTCTTCCATCAAATATTTCATCAATTTTTTTTCATAAATATCAAAAATAAAACCAATCCATCTAATAGTACTAATTCTCTCTATTCTCTATGGAAAATTGTGGTCCTTTTCTCTGACAAACGGGAAAAAAAGGGCCCAATTTTCAATTTAGAACAAGGCCTCGTAAATCTTTAAGACGACCTTGAATGCCACCAGCTGCACCATTTCCTTCACCACCACTACCTTAGTTACCAGCACACAAACCACCTCCACAATGAATAGCCCCATCCATATGCACCTCCACTCTACCTTCACCATGACGTAACTCTCTTGGTTTTTGATAGTGTTGAGTTCCTTTTCTTTTATTTCCCATTGAGGGATTATTAACCGTAAATTCTTGCTTTTGGGTGCTCCTTCTGTTCCTTAATGTTTGCCGCAATTTCCTTTTTACTATGTACCTTCGAGTTCGCCCCCATACATTTGCTCTCACACGCACTGTATTCGGTCCCACCAATTTTCTCCCATCAACTCCGTCCAATCAAAAATTAGAAAAGTGAATTCACCCTGATGGGGCAACAAAAGGGGACAGAGAGAGTACTTCCTCCATTTTATGTTAATTGTAACATTTTTCTTATTTGGAAGTTTCACATTAGTTGTAACATTATCTTATTTTTTGATATCTTCTCTCTTATCACATGGATCCCCTTTCTTTTTATCTATCTATATCTCTATCTCTCTTCTCTTTACATAGTTTCATTGAAAAATGTGTCGAGGGATGATGCAATAATAGCGGGATGAAGGAGGTATCCTCATCTTAGTTTTCTTACATCTATTTCTCTTTATGTTTTGTATGTTTCCATTATTGGTATGTTGTTACTTTGATATCATGTTAGAAATGTGCAACTTTTTATGGGTTTCGAATTACGCAATACATAAAATGTATACGGAATTCTAAGAAGAATACAACATATGATGGGTAAGATAATATTTACACATCATAAACAAATTTAGAAAATCTTTATGTTCTCTGTCAGTTTTGGGTCCTTTGACTCTTAAGAAAATCAATGAGTGACTTAGGAGATATATATGATGCTCAGCCCAAGCCGTCATACATTTACATTCTTTTACGTACGTAGTATGGCATTATCTAGTTTAGTTATATGCATGCTGTAAGATGGTGTAATGTTGCATTATATGCGTGATGATTGATGTGTGAGCTGGAGCCCAAATTTGTTTTCCTCTCTCTATAGTAAGTATATTCTAAGCTTTCAACCATGCTTAGGCTGTAGCTAGCAACATTAGTACTAGTGTACTACCTCATATTTTGGTTGTGCACATTAGATAAGAAGTGGAATATTGTCGCAAAATAATGAAAGAATATTTATAGTAAATTTGGGTGAACCAGGTTCATAATATACTGAAGACTATTTCTTGCTCATTACTTATTTAAAATTCTACTCATTTTTAATCATTTCTGATCATTCGCCCAAATGAGCAAACTTTCTCAAATGGGTAATACTTCTACTCATTTGAGAAAATGAGCAAACACTTTTGCCCAAATGAGCAAAAATCTTCTCTCATTTTCTCAAACGAGCTTAAGTGTTGGCTCATTTTGAAACTGCAATATATATGGATTCAAATGTGAAACTAAGTCCACCTTTGATGAACTTCGAAACTTCAATACTTGTTTTACCATTGATGAAGCCCAACTTTCTCAAATCATATTTTACTGTTCATCAATTTGAATGGCCATGATGGGAGAGAAACCATGAAGGAGATAAATTTTGAGGTGAGAAATAACGGAGGAGAGAGAGATTTCAAGGTAAGAGAAACAATAGAGCTAAGAGAAATCTAAAACTAGTGTTGATTCTAAAAAACACTTTTGCATTGTCGATCAATAATTTCGCCCATGAATAATTTTGAAAACTGTAATGTTAATTCTCACATCTGAAGTTAGTTCTGCCATTGATGCAATTTGGGCTCCAATATTTGTTTTACCATTCATAAATTTCAATGAAGGTTGCAAATTTGGAGAGAGAGAGAGAAACAATGTAGGAGAAAAATCTAGAGGTGAGAAACAATTGAGGAGAGAGCAATTTGGAGATATGAAACACTAGAGCCAAGAGAAATTTGGAGATAAGAGAAACAATGGAGGAGAAAGAAAACTGGAGATAAGAGAAATAATGAAGAAGAGTAGGAGGAAAGAAGAGAAAGAGAAATAAGTGACTAAAAGTGAGTATTTGCTCATTTGGAGAATTCATTACAAAATTGTCCCTGGGGATGGGTGTACCATAAGCATGGTACATCTGGGTTTACCATGCATGTCCTCAAATAACGGGTGCAATGAGCTTTGTAATGTACGGGGAATATAATACTTCATATTTTTGCACTAAATGTTAAGCTTATTACGAAATGAAAAAAGTACTTAAAATAAAAGTTAAAAAGAATAGTCCATGAAGAAAAAAACAATAGAAATTAAATAAGAGGATAAATTAAAGGTTCAGGTTACACGAAAAATATACGATCGAGTTGGGAACTGGGATTCCGATAATGGCCACTTACAAGCTACAAACGGGTGTAGTGTTTTTCACAACAAGACGAAGTGCAAAACAATCTAAACAATAGTTATTAAGATCAGGATCCTATTGATGCTATGGGGCTGATTTTTAAAAAAAACCCTTAAAACCCTCTAGTGGCGCACGATACGAGTGACTGCTATCGTGCACCCTTCCGGTAACATGGGACGGAAAAAGAAGATGACGGCTCCGGTAAATGGCTCTCCGGGACCAGGATCGTCTCAATCATCTGTTAGAGTAGAGACTATTGAAGATCTGGAAGCTCCTGCCAATGAAACAGTAAAATCAACTGAGAAATCGCTTGAACTAGAGAAGGAGGGAAGATCAAAACACATAGAGGACGCTCAGAAGAAATGGCAAGGTTTCACTAGACAAAACCATATCTCTGATAAAGGTATGGGGTTAGGTTTTGTTGCTCCTACTATTGTTGAAGGAACTTTGACGGCGAAATTGGATAAAAATGAAGTTGAAAAACTTAATGAAACTTGGGAAAATGCTATAATCATGTATGTAGTGGGTCAAAATCCTACTATGACGGCTATGTCTGCTTATATTAAAGCTCAATGGGGGTTAATGAATGAACTATCACTATTTAAGCATGATGAAGGCTATTTTATTGTTCAGATGAAAAGTAGAGAAGATAGGGACTCAGTTCTGTATTCTGGTCCTCACTTATTTTATGGAAAACCTATGATTGTTAAACAATGGACTCCTAAATTTGATTTTCATAAAGAAGTTCTTAAGGTAGTCCCCATTTGGGTGAAACTACCTAATTTACCTCTTAACTGTTGGAGTGATTACTCTCTTAGTCGAATTGGTAGTGTGCTGGGAATTCCTACATATGCTGATGAGTGTACGACTAAGGTGTTAAGGGTGTCTTTTGCCCGGATTCTTGTTGAGATGGATGTTACAAAGACTATCCCTCAGGAAATCCAAGTTGAAGATCCTAATGGTAGGAAATTTGCTCAAAAAGTGGTGTATGACTGGCTCCCACCATTCTGTAAATCTTGTCAGATGGTTAGGCATAATTGTGATACCAAAAGAAAAGCTCCAGTTAAGGTTACTCAGAAATGGGTGCCTAAGATGGTAGGGCCTTCAATTAAGGGAAAAAATGATGCAGCAGTTGAAACCCTGAATTTAGAAGGTGAAAGTGGCAACAAGGACCAGAATGGAGAGGATAATAACATATCTGATGGTGGTGCTCCTTCCAAGGCAGTAGATTTAAGCTCTGCTGGTGATCCTCCCTTGGTTGTAGAGTCTATCACAGATATAACTCCTATCTCTACTCTTGTCCAGCAAAACACAGAGGCTGAAGAAGAACCTTGGAAAGTTGTGACTAGGAAGTCTAAAGGCAAATATATTGCTTTTCAGGCTGCAAAGGTGGTTAATTATAACACTGGTTATGACTCAGGGAGACCTGGGGGTGCTAGGGGACCAAATCCCTATTTATCCTGATGATGCTTGTGGCTTGGAATGTTAGGGGTCTTAATGATCTTATTAAAATAAAGGAAGTCAAGGAGTTTCTTCTGAAACATAATACTTATTGCTGTGCTTTGTTTGAAACTAGAGTAAGAAGAAATAAAGTGGAGAAAATTCAGAAAAAATTTGGTGAGCATTGGAGCTGGAGTAGTAATTATGACTTCTCTTCAAGAGGGAGAATTTGGTTTGGATGGAGACCTGGAGAGGTTAAGGTTTTGCTCCTGAGGACTTCAGAGCAATGCCTAGCTGTAAAGATTACAGTGGGAAGAGTGGATTTTATTGTGGTTGCAGTATATGGTCTACATACTATAGGTGATAGAAGAGAGCTATGGGATGATCTAATGCACATCATAGATGACTTCTCTGGTCCTATGATCATCTTAGGTGATTTCAATGCAGTTAATAGCTCTGCATATAGAATAAATGGTGTAGAGATAAGTGAGGCAGAGACTCAGGACTTTGCTAACTTTCTGTTGGAATCTCAACTTATTGAAGCTCCAAGTAGTGGTTTGTATTACTCGTGGAACAACAAGGGGAATGGTAGTAGGAGGATCTCAAGTAGGATTGACAAGGGATTCATTAATGATGACATGCTGCAGCTTTATCCTGATATTATGATTAATTACCTTCCTGGTGGTATTTCTGATCATACTCCCCTTGTGGTGAGATTTTGTCAGCAAGAGCAACTTAAAAGCAGGCCTTTCAAATTCCTTAATATTATTGCTGCTGATGAAAGATTCCTATCTACAGTTCAGAGAGTTTGGAGGGTTTGCAATGAGGGTCATAAGATGAAGCAAGTTTGGGAGAATTTGAAGCATGTTAAGAAGGCAATTAAAGACCTTCACTCTCATCACTACTCTCAGTCTCACAAGAAAGTTGATGAGTTTAGAGAGAAATTAAATGTTGTTCAACATGATCTTAATATAAGTGAGAGTGAAGAGCTGCATTTGAAAGAAAAATCTCTTATTGATAATGTGAGATACTGGTCACATGTTGAGGAAAGTATTTTACATCAAAAATCCAGATTTAATTGGCTTTCTTTGGGTGATTCTAATTCCATATTCTTCTTTACAGCTGTAAAGATTAGGAAAGCTAAGAACAATATTAACTTGCTCCAAAATGATCAGGGAGATCTTATTACGACTCCAGAAGAAATTCAACAAGAGATGGTGAGCTTTTATGAAAAGCTGCTTGGTTCCTGTGCCCCTACTTTGCCCTCTATTGATCTCGCTACTGTCAGGGCTGGCAGTTCCCTGAGTGCTGATGCTAGAAGCTTTTTGATTCAAGCAATCTCTCTGGATGAAATTGATACTGCTTTAGATAATATTGATGATCACAATGCTCCAGGGGTGGATGGGTTCAATGCTTTATTTTTTAAGAAGAGTTGGAGTGTCATTAAGCATGATGTCTACCAAGCAGTGTTAGAATTCTTTCGTAATGCTATTGTTCACATGCCTATGAATATCACTCTTATTACTCTTGTTCCTAAAGTGGACCAAGCTTTAGTTGCCAAGGATTATAGACCTATAGCTTGTTGTACTATGCTATATAAAATTATAGCTAAGGTGCTTACCAATAGGCTTGGTCAGGTGATTCATGAAGTGGTAAATCCTTCTCAAGCAGGTTTCATTCCTGATAGATTCATTGCAGATAACATTCTTCTTGCAACTGAACTGATTAAGGGCTATTCTAGATCCCATGTGTCTCCGAGATGTGTGATTAAAGTTGATATAAAGAAGGCTTATGACTCAGTCGAATGGCCTTTCCTTGAAACTATGATGTTTGAGCTGGGTTTTTCAAGTCAATGGGTGAATTGGATCATGGCTTGTGTTAGAAGTGTTTCTTATTCAATTCAACTGAATGGAATGCCTTCTAAACCATTTCAAGCTAAGAAAGGGCTCAGGCAAGGAGACCCTCTTTCTTCTTTCCTATTTGCCTTAAGTATGGAATATTTGAGTAGATGTTTGGGCGAGTTGAAAGACAACCCTGACTTCAATTTTCATCCAAAGTGTGAGAGAATTGCTCTCACTCATCTCATGTTTGCAGATGACCTCTTGCTTTTTGCAAGGGCTGATCATAGCTCTGTGACTAAAATCATGGCTGCTTTTAGAAAGTTCTCCTTGGCTTCCGGATTAGAAGCTAACATTGAAAAAAATTGTATCTATTTTGCTGGTGTTACTAACCAGGAGGCTATTGATATTGCTGCTGCTGTCTCCCTTCCAGTTGGCAATCTTCCTTTTAAGTATCTTGGGGTTCCTCTGGCTGCTAGGAAGTTGAATTTCTCTCAGTGCAAGATTCTGGTTGATAAAATCACAGCTAGAGCTCAAACTTGGATGGCCAAAACTCTCAGCTATGCAGGTAGACTTCAGCTAATTAGAAGCATTCTTAGTAGTATGCAAAATTATTGGGCTCATATCTTTCCTATGTCTAAGAAGCTTATTAATGCTGTTGAGATGGTTTGTAGAAGATTCTTATGGACAGGTAAAACCCTTGAATCTAAAAGAGCTCATGTCTCTTGGCATACTTTTTTCAATCCTAAAGTTGCAGGGGGCTGGATCTTACCAACATGGTTATTTGGAATCAAGCTGCTATGCTCAAGCTCCTGTGGGCTATTTCTTTTAAGGCAGACAAGTTATGGGTTCAGTGGATTAATGCCTATTATTTGAGAAGGACGGATATTAACAATGTTGTTATAAGTAACAACATTTCTTGGATACTCAGGAAGATTGTGAAATCCAGAGATTTGATTGATAACATTGGTGGTTGGGACTCAATTATTGTGAAAGAGAAATTCAGCATCAAAAAAGCTTATAGGCTCCTTCAAGGCAGTTTTGATCAGGTGAATTGGAGAAAATTAATGTGTAATAATCATGCAAGCCCAAAGAGTAAGTTTATTTTGTGGCTGACCCTTCAAAATAGACTTGCTACTTGTGATAGGATTATTAGATGGAATCCTGGATGTGATCTGGTTTGTTGTTTATGTTCTACTGGGTATGAGTCTGTTCAACACTTATTTTTTCAATGTAGCTACTCCTCTGAAGTGTGGGCTAAGGTTTTGCAGCCGATTCAGGTGGATCATAATCCCTCTTGTGATGATGAAAGTAGAATGGCTATTGACAAAGCTAAGAGGAAAAAGCTAAAGTTCTATAAAATTTGAAGCTTTTTTTTTGTTTTTTGTTAACATGTGTATGTGATTTTCCTCTTCAACCCTTTGAGACTATCTATGCCATCTGGAAGCAAAGAAACAGGATGCTTTTTGACACTAGCAATAATTGGTATGACTAATAAATTTTTAACATGAAAAATACAAGAATGATACTTTAAGAAAGTAGAGGGTAAAAATTTAATAGATGCAGGACAAAAAGAATAGTGAAAAAATATGAGTGTTAGCCACAACTTCAACTTTTAATATAGTACATAAACACTAATGCATATAGAATAGAAGATGGGAAAGCCAAAAAGAATATCATAATGATGGTATCATGAATAAAATAAATTAAATATAAAACTAACCTCTATTAATAATCGAAAATACTATTTAAGAGAAAAAAAAATATTCTCATCAATCATGACCATATCAAGGCTTATCAAACTTCCCCCTTTTTTTATGATATGCGACCTTAAATAGTCTATAAACTCGAACCTTGATTTCTCAATTAGTTTTAGTAGAATTAAGTTCATTGAGAAAAGAAAAAGATCAGACATATAGATATATGAAAAAGAAAAACATAAATAATTATTTATACAACAAATATTCTAGGAATAAAATAATTAGTCAAATTGCATAATACCTTTGCAATGTCGTTGACAAACTTTCATTTGTTTCTTTATTAATGTCATCATGGTATGCTATAGGTTCAAAACTATCTGTACGTATATTTTATCTTTATATAGCTCAATTTTTAAAAGTATGATTTTGAAAGACATAATTGCTATTGTTACATCTAATAAGCTATTTTTATAGTTAATTTTATATGTATTTAAAATAAATAATAAATAATACGTTATTATGTATTTAAATATATGTAAAACACTATTTTTTTAAATATTTAAAATAAAAATTAATTACATGACAATCTTACGTGGCGTTCTCTATTTCATAAGTTGTAGAACTATATGGTAAATGTATCTTATTTCAGAGCATATTTCGAGCACTATCCAATGGAACAAAAATTATAATATTCCGAATTACGTAGCAAAAGTTATACACAATTTACATAATATAATAATTTAGTTTGTTCATTCAAAACCAAACTCTAATTTTAGCTTATCCAAGACTCCTTATATGTACTTAAATCCATGTAGGAACAAAAATTATAATATTCCGAATTACGTAGCAAAAGTTATACACAATTTACATAATATAATAATTTAGGTTGTTCATTCAAAACCAAACTCTAATTTTAGCTTATCCAAGACTCCTTATATGTACTTAAATCTATGTAGAACTCAATTTTTAAAAAACATAAAAATAAAAATTGATGACATCACAATCCTACGTGGTGCTCTATATTTCATAATTTGTAGAACTATATTTAAATCTATGTAAAACTCAATTTTTTAAAAAATAAAAATAAAAATTGATGACATGACAATCCTATCTGGTGCTCTATATTTTATAATTTATTTCATAATTTGTAGAACTATATTTAAATGATTAAATCTATGTAGAACTCAATTTTTTAAAAAATAAAAATAAAAATTGATGACATGGCAATCCTATGTGGCACTCCATATTTCATAATTTGTAAAACTATATTGTAAATGGATCTTATTTCGAATCATATTTCGAGCACTATCCAATGGTACAAAATTTATAATATTCCGAATTACGTAGCAAAAGTTATACACAATTTACATAATATTATAATTTAGGTTGTTCATTCAGAATCAAACTCTAATTTTCGCTTATCCAAAACTCTTTATATGTAATTAAATATATCTAGAACTCTATATTTGGAAAAGATAAAAATAAAATTAGATGACGTGGCAATCCTACGTGGCACGCTCTATGGCCTCGAAATCTTGAGGAGCTCTCTATGCTCCCGAAAAGTTCCTCCTTTATATATATATATTGATTGATTGTACGAATCGAATCCGATCCGATTTGATTGTAGCATTGTAGAATCATATTAAGATCCTATCACTCAAAATTTTATTTCAAATAGGATAGTATAGGGGTGAAAGTTCGGTGTACGGTTTGGATTAGGGCCTAATCCAATCCGATCTAATTTTCCAATCCGAATCCAAATTAATTAGAGTTTGAATCCAATCCAATCCGATCCGAATTTTCATACTCTAGATTGGACCTGATCCGAAAATCCGATTTTTAGAACTCTAGTTTTTCGATGAAATAAATTAAGCACAACAACAGCCTAGTAGATTTAGGAAATGAGGAATTAAGTGTTGTTAGGGTTTTAGGAGAAGGGTTGAAGTGCTACGCCTACTGGGCTATGGACTAGGCTTTTTTTTTAAAAAATTTAGTTAAGCACTTAAGCCCAACCCAGATACATAATGCAAGGCATATTACTATTCGGTTATATTGGATTTTTGGATCCAATTACCCTCAATCCAATTTCTCAAAAAATCTCAATCCGAATATAATCCGAACACAGTTCGAATCCAATCCGAATTACTAATTCGGATTGGATTGGATTGGATTCCGGATTTTATCCGAATAACTTTCACCCCTAGGATAGTAAGATCCAGCAAACATGAAGATCCTATCTATAATCCGGATCGGTCGCACCAGGGGCAATTCTGGGGCGACGCAGAGTGAGCTACAGAACAGGGCCCCAAATATTAATTTCAGATATAGTGTAATTAGTTTCCTAATAAACACAAAAACAATTGGAGCGGTGGTTAAGGTGGTGTGCTGAGAGATGGGCTTGGTTGGCAGTCAAGGTTAGTAGCTGAAGAAAATTAGTTTATTGAGAGTTTTTTACATCACTTGCATGAAGCTATAATAGAGTTTGTTTATTTAAAGATAAACTTCGTGGTTGTTACTTCAAAAAGTGCCAAATCAAAAGCTGTTAATAGCATCTAATTGGAACGCTTCGCTCGATGAAGATTAATATAGATCACACAACTACACAAGGTTATGTGTTCTAACAAGAAGCTAAGTAATGTTGGATGCACTCATGCATTCTAGTTAGTAGTCTCCTAGTGAAGGGAAATTTTCTATTGTCGTCGTTTTAAACAATACTAATTGAGTTGGGAAAGATCTAGACCATACCAAAGTAGCTGGTAGTCTTGGGGTGTTAATCCAAAACCCACAATAGAAGACAAAAGAAGAGTTTCTTTGAATATAAGCGTCTACCCAACACAAAAATTAGTATGAATCTTTTTGGGAGGTCCCAATTCAAAAAGATCCTGTATGATTTTTCAAAAAAAAGTAAAATCATGTGTGGCTAGACCTAAAGCGGATATCATCATTTTCATGTAAGAGTTGTCAGTCCTAACTCCTAAATTGGCTATAGAATAGAAGTTGTTTTTCGTTACATACGTACACACATATATATATAATCCAGAATTATATTTTACGTACGATGTACTGACTATTTACCAAGAATTCAAGATTGTTACGTTTGCATTTTATTTTTTTTTGATTTGTCCGGCCATTTCATTCCAAAGTATCCAAACGCTATGATACGGAGATTAACAAATCGTTGTTGAATCAATTTTAGTCAGATTTTTAGATTTAGATGTTTTATAGTTGATTATTGATTTATGGGCTTTTTTTAATATTACTATATTATCGAAGTTATACAAAAGTGTTGTAGACACTGGCGGATCTAGATGGGACTTAGGAGGTAGTGCAGTACCCCCAAAAAAAAAAAAAAAAAAAATTTGTGAAATTATTTATAAAAAAACGAAAAAAGAAAAAGAAAATAACGGCAAAGCTCCGATTCTCTCCCAATTGCTATCAATTGATGTAGTGAGTGTTGCTTCATTGTACTGCCAGATGTTGAGGAATGAGGGCTAAAAAGTGAGGAGAGAGAAATGGCTGTGGTTGTGCTTCAATTGAGTGTGCTTGTGCTTCAATTGAGTAAATTGGGTTTCTTAGCTTCATGTTTCTGGGTTACTTTCCCCCACTCCCCCTAAACCTTTATCAATAAAACTTAAAGATTCTGATTTCCTTCCCTCCTTCTTACTAATGTTACTTCTTGTGGGCCTTGATGGATAATGAAGTTTATGCCTTGTTGAAGACCTTCTTGGGCTTTGTTATTTTTTTTGTCCCCTTAGTTTATCTAATATACAAAAAAAAAAAAGCTCAATTTTATTTTATTTCTGAAAATTGTCACATTGTATAAAAGTAATATTTATCTGAAACTTTTTTCGAGCTATTCACTAGTTTATCGGTTGAATTGGGTCATGCTAAAATCGTGCTCATCCAAATGATAGCTAATCAGTATTGCGTCTTTTCAATAAGAAAACTGAAAAATCTTTATTTCCATTTTTCTTTTTCTCAATTTCAATTATAACAACAACTATGAGTATATGTAAACCCCGGAACCATAACAAAAATTACACAAACAATCGAGTATCTTATATATGATATTATGATATATGGATATCTGCACGTGTTTAAATTGACTATTTAATATAATAAACATAACCCGCTTTATAATACAATCCTATTTTAGGAATTCTAAAAAATGGTATTAAATTAAATAGGTAAAAATATTTCTTTTCTCCGAAAATTCTTTTTGTAACAATAAAATAGAAAGGTCAAAAAAGGTTGGTTAAATACTTTATTGTTTCTGATTATTCTATCTTTATCTCGGTGAAGAGATCAAATCCTGTATCTGTTTTATTTTTGATATCCAATCGGATTGGATTACATAGTAATTAGTTTGAATTGATTAATTTATATAATAAATTGATTATTGGTTATTAATTGATTTCATATGGAGTATTTAGTAGATAGTTAATTAGTTTATTTGTGTATTAGATATAGAAAATAACACCTAGATAAAAAAAATTAAAAGGATACAACCCGATCTCCGACAATATATTTAATTAATCACAGTACCCCCGATTCGAAAATCCTGGATACGCCACTGGTTGTAGATGGGAAGAAAAAAATTATGGAGTGATATTGTAGATAGCCCTTTATCAGGAGATAATTATTATTATAGATGTGGAAGTTTTTATCAATAATATATCACCCCTCCCCCTTTGAAAAAAGAATTAAATAATCCTACTTTGCCCTTTTGGAATTTTTTTAATATATATTTTTTGTTGGTTGAGTTTAATATGTCAATGTATGCATGCATATTAAAGCTAAGTTAAGAGGGATTCATCATAATATAAATTGAAAATAATTGGTTATCTAAGATCAAAACCACTATACTATCCCATCATGTAACAAAAACACAAGTGGGAAGAAGTGGGCAAGTATATTTTTTTGCCCTCCCACCCTCAAGTATATTTTTTGTTGGTTGAGTTTAATATGTCAATGTATGCATGCATATTAAAGCTAAGTTAAGAGGGATTCATCATAATATAAATTGAAAATAATTGGTTATCTAAGATCAAAACCACTATACTATCCCATCATGTAACAAAAACACAAGTGGGAAGAAGTGGGCAAGTATATTTTTTTGCCTCCCACCCTCGAAACAAGAAAATACGGTTGTTTTGATTACGACTGCCTCCACTATTGACTTACTAGCATTTTTTGCACACGATACGTGTTTGGTTATTTTTCGAGACATAAACTCGTTTATTTTTTTGCATAAGAGTCAAAATTTGAACATAGACATACAACGTATAATTTTTTCAGTTGCAAAATTTGATTGGTTTAGTCTATGTCACTTAAGTCTCTCACCAGTCTTTTTTTTTTTTTTTTTTTCTTTACAAAGTTAAATTCTATAAACAATAAAGAAATTTTATTGAATTTATTTATGATTTCTAATATTATAATTCTTTAGTTGATTTTTGAATTAAGTACACTACTTCATAGATTGTGAAGAAAGTGGATACTTTGATTTCAAGTCAGTAATTGGGTGTTGTGTCATTTTTTATTTGAATGTTTGTTTAGCAAAAGGTTTGTCATGTCTGCATTTACATAATATGTCATGTTTGTATTTATATAATATTTGTTAATAACACTATTTCACTTTGTTAATTGATTGAATTTTATAGTTTTAGTGTAATACGGAGTACTTAATTGTGTACTAATTGATAAAATATTTGGCTAATATAATTTTCGTATTTACTTTGTTAGTATGAATGCATTAATACTTGTAGATAATTGTAATCATTTATGGTGGCTCAGTTATTATATAATTATTTTCAACATTTTTGTTAACTTTTTTATGCTATATTTGAGTTTGATTTTTTTTTTTTCATTTTTTTGGGCAAAATAGTTAATTTATTCATGAGGGTAGTAAAACAATGTCTTGGGGGAGCACTATAGCTCCCCCCTTCCTTTATATAATAGAGATATAATTGTATTCAATATTTTTTTTAACCTTTTTATGCTATATTTGAGTTTGATTTCTTTTTCTTTTTTTGGCAAAGTAGTTAATTTATTCATGAGGGTAGTAAATTAATATAGATTAGCCTAATGTGCACGCTATGCGTGCGGCAATATTTTAGTAATAATATTGATATTCAAGCGTTAAAAAATTGGTTGAATGATAGTTTAAGGGTGCAAACATTTTTTGATCTAATAAAAAAATAATTGATGTACTAACAATTACTATTTAAATACATAGTAATTGACAAATCAATAGGAAAAAAAAATGTTTTATAACTCTTTGTATTTCAAGTTTTAAATTCTCATAAAGAACCACGTACACTTGTTAATCCAAACAACTTAAAATAAGTATATATATAAACAATAATTTTTGTAGATCTAGTAGGGAAAAGCATTAAGTTTGTATTTTTAATAACAGTTTTATCTAATGTATTATCCTAAATAGTTTTTTTAATGTGCCTTTGTTAATTTATGGTAAATTTCATTTTTTTTTGTCAAATGTAATTTATGATTTGCATTGATTGTGTTATAAATTTTATTTGATTAGGCCTTGATATGCAATGTATTTGTTTCCTTATTTTGTTTCATATGTATTTGAATATGACATGTTCACAGTTGTATAAGATTGATTGTTTTTTTAAATTTGCAAAAGTTTCCTTATTATGATATTTGCTTTATTTGAATTTGCAAAATATATTTAATTGCTACGGTAACGTGAGGGATATTTTGGACTTTTCCAAAGGGGACACCATAGCTTCCCCTTGGCTTATACTCCCTCCGTTTCTTTTTAATCTACCCACTTTCCTTTTTGGTCCGTTTCTTTTTAATCTACACACTGTTGTTTAGTCTATTTTTGGTAACATGCTACATATACTTTCTCCTCTTTTTCCACCCATGTCATCCACTTTTTAATATTTTAACCCACTTTTTAATTTCTCTCTCTCATTTTTCAATTTCTCTCTCCACCTTTTCAGTTTCTCTATCATATTTTTGCACTTTCTCCTTGGTTCTCCCCCAAAGTGAAGTGAGTAAATTAAAATGAAACGGAGGGAGTATAATAGAGATGAAGTGAGCAATATACTCTAGACTATAGAGAGCATAAGAAAAGCTCAGATTATACAATGACCTACGAACTATCAATATATGTTCCACTTTATGTGAAAATCTCTTCTTTTTTTTTTTTTTTTTTGAGGGGAGAAAATCTCTTCTTAAATAACTGTTAGTTGGCTAATAAGAATGAAGAAAGTAGTGAGCCCAACAATAAAATAACTTGTTAATTGTCTTTGTAGACTCGTTATAGCTAACTAACTAGTGGTTAGCTAGTAAGCCTAAATTCTTCTTGTATCACTTCACATGCAAATTGTGAGGATATTAAAAAGCTAATTTTGGTAACATGATGAATATGGAAAAATTTTACTAAAAATAGACCTAATCATAATTCATATTATTAAACAATATATAGAGAATCCCTCTCCCCCTAGTTATTATATGGATATATATTCCAAGGATTGTAAGGGTATTTTTTAATATGGTAATTTAAGTTCGGTTGCGGTGATCACCAACAAAAAAACAATATTAGAGACTATAAAAATTATACGAAGAATGTTGTTTAATAATGGGAGTTGAGTAAATATGCATCTAAATCACCACTATGAATTAGAAAAGTGCTTCCCAATGATGTCAAAAGCTATAGGAGGAGCTAGAGTTAAAAATGTTTTTTTCATTATTTTTCCAGTGCTTTAGAGGCATTAATTTCCAACACAGACATAATCTAAATCATTTCTTTTTTTGTTAAGCATATGGTTCAAGGTAAAGTCTATTGAATTTCAATGTTCTTTAGATCAGTATATGGATAGCCCATATATAGGGCCTGTTCTCTTCGGCATAAAACAACTGAACTGAACTGAACTGAACTGAATTAAATTATAACTAATTAACAGTAATGATTACTCCCTCTGTTCCAGAATACTCTTTACACTTTCCTTTTTCATCTGTCCCAGAATACTCTTTACACTTCTATTTTTGGATATGACCCACAATTATTTTAATCCTTCTACCTTTTAAACATTGGCCCACACTCTCTCTCCTCCAAATAAAATAATACCACTCCTACTACATACCAACTCTAACAATGACCCACATTCTCTCTCCTTAAAATAAAATAATACTACTTTTACTAACTACTAACTCCTATCACATCTACTTTTCAATAAAATAACAATTGATAACCAAACAACAACTTATCATCTAAAACTACGTGCTTTGATAAGTGTCAAGAGTATTTTGGGACGGAGGGAGTATCATTTATGAACTGAACTGAACTGAACCGAAAATAAGTTGGGGAGAACAGACCCATAGTTCTTGATTTTAACTAAACAAGCTAGTGGCATCCTAAATCTTATTGGATCAAGTGATGAGTGTAGCATTTTTTAAGTGTTGAAAAATAATAAGAATAGCAGAAACATTAAGTATAATCTAGTGTCAAAGAACTGGATCCGATATTGATGTTAATGTGGCATGGCCGCATGGGTACTTGATTTTATGCACAATCCTACCGAAGTATATATACTTGGTGTACCAAGTAAGTGTTGGCCAGTGGTGATGGAGACTGGCTTTGGTAGGACGGACCAGTGTTCGAATCCCCGCAACACCCTTGGGAGAGGAATGAAACCTAACCACCCCGAACTTGGTCTCAATCCGGATGTAACCCGAAAGGTGAACCGGGTGCAAACACCAAAAAAAATATATACTTGGTGCAGATTAATGTCCTAGTAAAACTGAGCCTTTAATTATTTATTAGTTATCTATTTAAATCGTAGGTATAATTTGCTCCATAATTTAAGCTAACACAATAATCAAATATATAAAATGGGTGATTTTTTTTGAAATTCGGGATTACTAAATCTTGTTAATTGTATAAAATAGAATCAAGCTATTTACATAACTAATCACTATACAACTAAGACAACAAGCGATACTTTTGCAATTTTGGGTATGGAGTGAGGCCCACCACTTTCCTTTCATTCAATGGGAACATGTTTTATAAAAACTTCTCGTGCATGGTAATTGGTAAGGTTTAATTAATTAATTGTATCTCACAATTTTGAAGTTGTACAATGTATCAAACCTAGCCCTACATTAAAGGACACCTTGAGGGTGGAGATTTTCCCAACCCTTCTCCTACTCTGAAAGTATTAAATTTATGAACAAATAGTAATTGGATATCTGTTTTTCATGTTATACCAATTAATTGCATACAAGTTCGTGTGATTTATTTTTGTTGAATGGAATTATAAGACATCTTAGTGGTGGCTGGCTTGTTTGGTCATCCATGCAAAACATCTTACGTACTACGTCGGCCTTGTAGATAATGAAAGGTCAATAAGCAGAAGAACGTTAAAATTGGAGAAGCACAATCTATATTACAATTTGATGCAACATTCTGCAAGCACCCTTACATAGATCACAACCATACAGTATATGTGATAAATAAATATATGTAGTTCTTGCGAACTTCACTGTTATATAGTCTATGACCAACCTTATTATAAATTACTAGTAAGAAAAACAGTAGCATAAGAAGCTAAGCCATAGATTTTTCAGCAAAGTTTAGTGAGATGGACATAAAGTAGTATGACTTGTAAGTACTACTCAAGCCTCAAGGCATGTATCCTCCATGACCACCCCCTTCTCCCCCACCAGCACCATAGCCACCAGCATGGGCGCCACTAGCAGCAGAGCCACCTCCACCACCAGATCCACCACCGCCACCAGCAACATAGCCTCCTTCACTAGCACCTCCTCCGTGTCCACCACCACTACCATACCCACCCCCTGCTTCTCCACCTCCATATGCTGCACCACCACCACCACCACTTCCACCTCCGCCACCTCCGACATGTCCAACATGTCCGCCGGCCCCACCAGCACCATAGCTACCTCCATGGCCCCCACCTTCACCACCTCCATAACCTCCGCCATGCTCTCCTTCATCCCCATAAGCGCCACCACCTCCACTACCACCACCGCCGCCACCGCCATAAGCTGCCCCACCGCCAGCTGCCCCACCTCCATGGCCTCCACCTTCACCGCCGCCATAACCACCTGCATGGCCGCCTCCAGCCCCAGATGTCCCACCACCTCCACTACCACCACCGCCGCCACCGCCGTAAGCTGCCCCATCGCCAGCTGTTCCACCTCCATGGCCTCCACCTTCACCGCCGCCATAACCACCTGCATGGCTGCCTCCAGCCCCAGATGCCCCACCACCTCCACTTCCACCACCATCGCCTCCACCATATGTTGCTCCACCACCAGCAGCACCGCCTCCTTCACCACTTCCACTACCGTATCCACCGGTATGCCCACTGCCTCCATCATGAGCTACCCCGCCGCCACTTCCACCACCAGCTCCACCACCGTAAGCGGCCCCACCACCAGCCGCGCCACCTCCTTCACCACTTCCACTACCATATCCACCAGCACGCTCACCACCTCCACCATGAATTGTCCCACCACCTCCTCGACTTCCACTACCACCACCACCAGCTGCACCTCCTCCACCACTACCGCCACCATATCCACCAGCATACTCTCCTCCTCCACCATGAAATGCTCCACCACCTTCACCACTTCCACCGCCTCTGCCACCGGCATACCCACCTACACCTACACCAACATCAACACCAACACCAACACCAGCATGTCCTCCAATAAGTTCATACGTGAGGAGGGCCCTGGTGGCAGTGCATATGCCAACGCCTAACACTAAGAGAAAAACAACACAAGAGATTTTATGGTATGCCATATTGAGATTGTTTGTAATGGTTACAAGATGCTTAGAAAGATGGTATTTATAGGCATGGGATTAAGATTAAAATTGCGCGTTACTCGCACTCAACATAACAAAAGTGAAGGATTACTCAATAGTTCCCACTATAAGGTCCTCTACTCATAGCAAAGCCGCAATTTTTCGAGTTGTATAGTAGTATTATTCATATTACAGCAAATAGTGACAGTATTGCGCCACTCTGTTGTCTCCCACATTCAAATTTCATAGTATTTTTCATTCAAATAATTGCTTAATTTTCTTGCATTTAATCGTACAATTATACTAGTTCCTTCCACATCACTCCCCAATTTAGAGAGGTTTAATCCTGATTAGGTAACCTTATCTTGTTCCTCGTTCCTTTTAGGTAAAGTGTTAATGCTGTTTAGTTTCATATTCACTCTCTTTGCTTATACTAATACTATAACTTTTCAAACACCACATGTGTTTTTTTTTTTGACAAAGGCTATATGATCAAGCCAAAAAAAACAATGGAATAATTGATTCTAATGATACAACCTTTCACCGATTAATTTTTAATAAGTCAATCTTTCAATTTCTTGAATAATGCAACCTTTTTGGGGGTATGTGCTTTTAATGGGTTTTGACGTGTTGATAATCAGTTTGTTTGGTAAGCCACATTTCCCATCTCGTCCATTTTTCTATTTCCTTGCTTCCATAGTTCCATAACCCTACTTCCATGGTAAATACGTTTTTAAGTCATTTTGACTCACTAGAAGTAAATAGGGTATAAACGTTGAATTATTCATAATTGAAAGGTTGGTTTATTAAAAATTAATCGGTGAAATGTTGCATTATTAGAATCAATTATTCCAAAAATAATCTAATAGAGCATTATCTATAGTGACCTCCAAGCGTCGACACATATTCGCTAGTTTGTTGTCACGTTGAACTTGTTGTCTATTGACTTTGGTGATGGTACACTAATCCCAAGTTTTAGCAAGTTGTTGTATTAGGAAAACAAACCATTTTATCTCAAGTACACCGTACTACATGTTGTGTATTCATTATTGATAACTGAGTGAAGACATAATTATAATTAATTCAAAAGCCTAGGGAAGTTATTAGCTAATGAAGGTAGTATGTGAAAGAAATTTGTGGAGTGCAACAGTGTCATGTTTGTCTCACATCTAAAGATAATTCATAAGAACTTGTTACTTTATAACCCATATGAGCTACTCAATTCTACTTCTAATTTTTATAGCCATGTTAGTTGATCATTTTACTCCTCAATCTCTCTCCTCTTTTCCTTACAATTGGTATTATTAGATTGATAGTCTAACTCAAACTAGTTCTACTGGAAATGCTAGCTGTTCAGGTTTTGGGTATTTGAAACTTGAGGGGTAATTGTTAAGTGCAAGTGTAAGAATTAAGTTTGTACCACAATTTGTAATTTATAACCCAAGTATGTTAATCCTCCCATTACCAATCGGCTTTAGAATGGAAAGCGCACAAACTTGGGCCACGTAAGTGGGTTTTTTCTCTTCTCCTTGCCTCTCCCGGAGGAAGGAATAAGGTTATTCCTACTTCGAAGAGTTAAGTTAAGCTCGACGGAGTCAGGGTAACTTGGCTGGCAGAGAACTCTCCTTGGCTTAACTTCTTTAGTTGACTCCTTTTCTTTGAAAACTAATACATACTTGGAAAAATTGATGGGTAATAATGTGAAGATGGGTAAATGAAGTGCCGTGTGTAGGTGTGTGTGTTTGCAATGACGCGAGAAGAGAATGATGAGCAGTAGCCCGCAGGCTTTGGCTCGCCATAACTCGCCCCCGCAGCCAGATATGTCTTTGAGACTTGTGAGTCTGTCAGCCCGCAGGTCTAGCCCGCGCCCGCGGGATGTAGCGATGTCCTTGGCATTTGTCGAGCTCTTTTACACGTTTTCTTCTTAATTTCGAGACCTTGTTTAGCTAGGTTTCCTAATTGTTACCCTATTATAAATATGTTGTAGCCGTTATTGTTATTGATTTTTTCATGCCAAGCATAGCCTCATAGGTGTTGGAGAGAGAAAATGCCAAGATGTGAGGTGTTTGGGTAAACACGGGTTCGGGTGATTAGGTTAGACCTGGGAGATCTTGGAAACCTTGTAATTCACCGTATCATACACATCATTGAAAGTCCTAGTGCATTGATTTATGGTTTTTCTTCCGGTTCTCGGTGTTTCCACGTTAAATCTTCTTGTGTGATCTTTATTGTGTTTCTTGTGTTAATTCCACGTTATTATTGCTTGCGAATACATAATTGAGTATGCCACCGATCCTAACACATATCTATCATGGATGGAGCTAATTTTGATGATTACACTTATAAGAATATTTTCTTTTTGTATTTTTTCAAAACTATAGAGGTATTTCATGAGTTTCTATAACATTAAGGGTACCTCATGAATATAATCAAACCCTCATGAATATAGTCAAACCCTGAGCGTATCTCATGAAAAAAAAAAAACCTTTTTAGGGGTCTAGTATGTAGTTCATTGATTATCATATAAGCTAGGGAAAAAAATTTATATCGTACGTAGGTGACAAATGACAATCTCTTCTGAGTTGTGTCTTGTGGTTGTGTGTACATGATATGGGAGTCCGAGAGTGGCACTGTGGCAGAATACCGCAAAAATGTGTACATGATATGGGAGTCGGAGAGTGGCAATGTTGCAACAGCATGAGGTTTAATAGATAAAAATATAGAATTGCAGGAAAAAGGTAATCCAAGGACAACAGTAGTATTGGCAATGGCCTCTATCTGCATGCATACAGCATAAAGAATCTTTTGTCATTGTTTATTCAATTCAAAAGAGTCCCAACTGCCAAGTATCATATCAAATACGCATCATATAGATACATGTCGAAATGAAGGGAAAAAGAAAAAAGCTGTTAGTTGGTTATACAGTACTTACATTGAAGAGCACGAGTAATATGTTAAGATGACCGAAGTATGTAGACTTCTGTTGTTAAGAGATGAAGAGTACGGCTGTACGGGTAATACGGGAGTAAATAAATATTTGAAGAATCGATCATTGAACTTGCTTTTATAACTGTTTCCATTGTAAATAATATAATATGAATATCCAGACCAAAAAGGTGAGGTTCTTACTGAAAATACTTTTTCGTTGAAAATATATGGCAAAATCATGACATCTACTTTTGGATATATATATAATTGATTGCGATTATCACTGATTAAATACATGAAGTGCGGGATGGGAAGAGCTCATGAATCATGATCCCTAGCATTATATACCTCAGTATGAGTACCATGATTTCTTATGTAACAATCAAAACAGAACACCAAATCGTTAATAAACTATATGAAAACAACTCAATAAGTAAACAACTAAGAAGGACAAGTTAAATGACTACATATATAGTAGGTTTTTTGGAGGATCAACTTCATAACCGTATGTAGTATCTTTTAGATTTCAAACTCATTATTACGACGAAGTTTATAAACTGAGACATGCGTTCAAGGGTGATACCCTCCGTGGGCACCTCCTTCACCGCCTCCAGCACCACCACCGTATCCACCTGCATGAGCACCACCTGCATATGCACCACCACCACCAGAGCCACCTCCTCCACCTATACCATATGCATGTCCCCCTTCCGCTTCTGCACCACCTGCTCCTCCTCCACTACCATATCCGCCACCTGCAGCTTCACCACCACCACCATAAGCACCAGCTCCTCCACCTCCACTTCCACCACCACCACCATATGCACCAGCACCACCGGCGTAAGCTCCTCCATGGCCACCACCTTCACCACCTCCATAGCCTCCGGCATGTCCTCCTCCACCATATGCACCTCCACCACCACTTCCACTGCCGCCACCACCACCATATGCACCACCAGAACCACCTGCATAAGCTCCTCCATGGCCACCACCTTCACCACCTCCATAGCCTCCAGCATGTTCTCCAGCACCATATGCACCTCCTCCACCACTTCCACTGCCACCACCATATGCACCTGCACCACCACCTGCATACGCTCCTCCATGACCACCGCCTTCACCTCCTCCATAGCCACCAGCGTGCTCTCCCCCAGCACCATATGCACCTGCACCACCGCCACCAGATCCTCCTCCACCACCACCACCATAGGCACCACCACTTGGAATATACCCGCCTCCATGACCACCACCACCACCTTCACCACCTCCATAGCCACCAGTATGCTCTACCCCTCCATATGCACCACCTCCACCACTTCCACCACCACCACCACCGGCATAAGCACCACCACCATATGCTCCGGCTCCTCCATAGCCTCCACCTTCACCACCCCCATAACCACCAGCATGTACCCCTCCTTCACTATATGCACCACCACCACCGCTACCACCACCACCTCCTCCAGCATATCCTCCAGATGCTACACCCCCTCCTTCACCACCTCCACCACCATATCCACTAGCATGCCCTACACCTGAACCATAAACGCCTGCACCACCACCACCACTTCCTCCACCACCACCACCAGCATATGCACCTCCTATATGTTCATAAGTGAGGAGGGACCTAGCAGCTGAGGAAATGCCTAACCCCAATAATAAGAAAAAAACAGCACAAGAGATTTTGTGGGCAGCCATGGGAATGTTTGTTAATACAGAAACTATATGAGTACAAATGATAGAAAAGATGGGTATTTATAGGGATTGGTTGTGCGAGGGGGCGGTGCGTGTTACTCGCACTAGGAGTGGTTAAGAAACTTAGAAAATAGAAGCTTATTGTCCCTACTGTTTGGACCAATTTATTTTACCAAGAATGCGGAGTAGTAGTTTTAGTGCACTTTTGTGCTGTCTTCAACATTAAATTCTCAGTGCCTAAATCTATTCTCTGTATTAATTGGTCCTCATAAGGATATATAGATATTTCTTGTTTAGAGTTCATACAATATGCACATTCTAATAGTACAAGAAGTCTATTTTGTTCACCTAAAAAAAAAGTATGTTTTGTTGGTATATATATATAATGAACAAGTGATGTAACTCTAATGAAAAAGTGATGTAACTCCAAAAAAACAAAAATTAGAAAAAAAAATTCGAATTTTTTTTTTTTTTTTTTGGGCTCGAAATTTTTTCGGGGGTATAACTCTAATGAATAAGTGTTGTAACTCTAATCCAATCGTGTGGTTGAGATTCATTCTCATTTCTCATGTAAGGAGCATTCTCATGTGATCCTCTATATATATATATATATATATGTATAGGGGGTAGGATCCGCTGAAAACAGCTCTTAATGTGAAAACTGAAAACAAGGGTAACTTTTAAGACTTTTAGGGTAACTTTATATATTTCAAGGGTAACTTTTACGAGTTTTGGGGTAACTTTATTATATTAAAGGTAGTTTTATACTCCCAAGGGCAACTTTATTTATTATAAGAGCAACTTTTACTACTTTTAGGATAACTTTATTATGTTAAGGGTAACTTTATATTTTAATAGTAGCTTTGATTTTTTTAGGGTAACTTTAAGTATTATAACTTATAAGATAACTTTGACTAGTATTAGAGTAACTTTAGCTCTTGATATTTTTCCAAATACTGCCACCTTCTTCTTCTTCCTTAGCTTTTTCGTTCCCAAACTTTGTGTGGCAATGAAACTCAATTATACCCATCAAGTCATCAACAACGTCTTATCTTCTCTTCCCAATGTAAATTATCTATGTCTGACTTCGAAATTCAATATAAATGAACATTATCCTAATTGTTTTGATGTTGAATAAGCAACAACAGCAGAATCCTTATGAGTGCGAGGCTGCGAGCAAAAAGCCTCTTATAAGATGGAGCGCAGACTGTGATTAGATATTTGGTTGAAGATGGAGGTGTTGATGATGGTGGCGCTTCGGTGTTTTCCGCCATTGTTGAAGGAGGAGAGAGAAAATAAGGAAAGGGTTAAAAATGTGGGATTGGATCTTTAGAGGAGAGAGAACGAGACAGAGATGGAGTTTTATGAGAATTGAGAGAGAGTGAGAAGTGGCGGTAACACAGGGGGAAAATCACAGAAAGGGGAGAGAGAGGGAGAATTGAGAATATTGGCCGCATGATCAAAAATCAACCGCCCAGATATCTTGTTTTCAATTTTCATATTAAGAGTTGTTTTCACAAGATCTTGTTCATATATATATATATATATATATATATATATATATATATATATATATATATATATATATATATATATATATTCTAATACATGTAATATCTGCTCCCTCTGTCCCAGAATACTCTTAACACTTTCCTTTTTCATCTGCCCCGAAATACTCTTTACACTTCTATTTTTGGATATGACCCACTATTATTTTAATCCTGCTACCTTTAAAATATTGGCCCACACTCTCTCTCCTCCAAATAAAATAATACCACTCCTATTACATATCAACTCCAACCATGGCCCACATTCTCTTTCCTTAAAATAAAATAATACTACTTTTACTAACCACTAACTCCTATCACATCTACTTTTCAATAAAATAACAATTGAGAACCAAACAACAACTTATCATCTAAAACTACGTGCCTTGATAAGTGTCAAGAGTATTTTGGGACGGAGGGAGTAACTTTTTAGATCAAAATGTGTAAACTTTGACTATGATTTTTACTAATATATATGTAAAAAATGATTTATGTAAGATCTAATTAGTTTCATTTCAATATATATTCAAGAAGTCAATGTTTTGGAGTTTTTATCAACAAATAACTAAAGATATACTACTATATAGTAAAAATGCATCATAAAGTCTGTACACACTGACATGTGAAATGCATAAAAAAAAAAGTGGAGAAAATGTAATGCAAGCTCTCTCTAGAAACTGTGCCGTAAAGTATGGTTACTACCCCTCGGAAAAGTATGGTTATGTAAACTTAAGCTAATGCGTCCCTACTCCCAAACATTATAGTTATTTTTTTTTTTTTTTTTTTTGACATCAAGAAAACTTGCATTAATGAAAAACGGAATTACAAACTAAGGAAAAACCACATAAACGATAAACTGAAACTAACCACACACTAAACTGAGCTTCATTAGCTCTTACAAACCATATAAGGTAAAACCAACTAAACTTGGTAAAAAACTGCTTGATATGGAGGCCTTCATTGTTCAATGGTTGTGATGATTTAGTAGCAACTCTGATGGTTGAGGTCGATAATCGCATGTCCATGGTAGCGACAATTGCAAAAACACTGGAGATTCTTCGAGAAAAACAACCTGCATTAAAAGGGTATATCATACCTGATGGAAGTGGTGGGAGGAGTGGATTTTGTTCACGATCCGAGCTACTAGCGAATAATGGTGAGATTTGAATCTCACCGCATGAGCAATTCCAATGACCTGTTATCATGTGGAATTCTTGACTCGGGATTCTTTGAAGAGTCACGTGCCTTGGTGACTCAATACTCTGTTGAGAGAGTATTTTGGTTTTTCCCTTTTGATAGGAGAACCATATTTGAGTTGACGTGCTGTAATCCACCAGATTTAACTGGGGTGCCGCCTTCAGATTTGATTTTTTCAAGGCAATGACGGTTAAGATCATTGCCGAGCGAGAATGAGAGCTAAGCATTGTTAGCTCGCGAACAAATTTCCGATTTTCGAAATCGGAGAACAAGCAACCCGACCATGAAAACCTTCCCCCTCCTTGTCCACGCTTACAAATGATGAAATAAACACCTGAGAGAACCCTAAACATTAGCTCCCTACTTTTTTCTTCCATCTTCTCCGGTTCTAAGGTATTACCGTTTTGGTCTCTCACGTTAGAACCCCTTCCCCTATTCACCCTTAATATTGAGAAATTTTTTGGCTCAACATTAAGATAGCCTACTCTAGTATCTTGGTAAGATCTTATTCTAGAGATTGACAAGGGAAATTCTCTATACCCAACTACATATGCCAAATTGGACAACCATCCCCAATTCAACTGACAAAAACCTTCCAATGTCCATAACCAACCATGAAAGACGACACTAACTACTCCAAATAAAAAGCTTCCTCCAACTATTAGCAGAATGACCAAGTAGATTAAGAACGAGAACCATTTATTCAAACCTAAGAACATAACTAAACAAAACAGCATACTCGTGCAAGCCGGTCCAAACCAAAAGCACAACACTAAGGAAAGTTAACGTACTTACACCTCACCGGAAACGGCCTAGAACTGGAGCGGCCTGAGGAGAAGCGTTGTCGGCTAAGCCAAACACAGGCGAGCGAACCTCTGCTTGAGGTGGCTATCAACCGAAAGGCGAAGTATGTGCGTCCGGGCGACGCCACTACTTTCACTCGGCGACGGTACTACTGCCAGGCAACGGTGAAACTGGAATTACGCCGGCAGTCGTGGCGGTGGGACACCCTACCCTTGTTTCACACCACTTAATTCGCTGGCGGTAAAACACAAAACCCAAAAAGAAAAAGACGAAAGGGAAACGAGAAAAGGGGAGGGGACTCGACGGCCACCGTGAGGAGCGCCGAGGCGGCTCAGGTGGCTGTCGAGCCCCCTGGGGTTGCCTGCGGGTGGCTAGGGTTTTTTCGCTTACGAGGGTTTTCTTTTCGCTAGAGAGAGATGTGGTCCGTGGTTAATTTGAAACCTAATCTTAATGCAAGAAAAACAACAAAATTTTCAAATTGCAAGCTTCCCCAAACATTATAGTTATTACTCCAAAAGAATGTAAAGAAAAAAACATGATTCTCTATTCATTTTAAGGCAGTAGAAACATCAAACATTATTGATGTTCATGAAAGAAAAGATATGATCAGCAATCAGCATAGTGATTATCATAAAGTTTTTACTGATGGATTTTGGTAGGCTTGGCTGGTTGCTACATAAATATCTTATGATCTTATCTCAGACATTAATCACTTCCTGAAAATTATTTTGAATTCAATACACAAAAAATAACAGAAACATATTTGCAAATGAGTGTCACCAAAGTCAGCATGCGCAGAATGTGCTGCCGCCTCAGGTTCGGTCCCCATGTGGCATTCTAGTAGTGATAATTTAAAGTAAAATAGGTGCTATCCAACCAAGCAATGTGTAGTAGTAGCTTTTTAGTTTCTACACTTTTGAAGTCACATACCAAAATAACCAAACATTGTGTATATAGTATGAATTTAATTTGTCCCACTTCTAAGTCATTAAGTCAACCAAATCCTCCATATATTTTTCTATTAAAAACAACCAAGAGAGGCCAGTGTTGAAGCAGAGCAATTGACACCTCACTAGCCATGAAAACTTGGAGAAGTTCTCATAAGATAAAGGAATATACTCCCTTTGATTCTCTTACAGTATGTGTTTTGTACTTATCACATACTTCATTTATCGTTTGTAATTTTTATATATGGTTAAATATAGTCACTTGAAATTGTGTTAGATTCTCAGAACATGAAGGAATATACTCCTTTTGTTTCACTTACAGTATGTGCTTTATACTCATCACATACTTCATTTATCGTTTATAATTTTTATATATGGCTAAATAATAGTCACATGAAATCGTGTTAAATTCGTCTCAATATATATAATTTTTGCAAATGTACTCTAAAATATTAGTAATCAAAATTTTACATTGCGAAGCATTGTAACAAACTAAATGGAATGGAGAAGTATGTAAGAATACCATTGTTCAAGATGTTAAGATCCCTCATAAAAACTGAATATTTCATTCTATGTAAGTTACATGAATGCAATGAACAACCTCCATATATATCGGCCTTCTCTGATGTCAACCTGTCACAAAGGCATCCAATACACCATGCTATCTACTTCTCATTCCATTCCAATATGTTATAAAGTAAACCTTTAACAGAGACAATTGGAAATAATAGATGACATATGAATCTTTTTGTACTAAAATTATCTTTAATTGATAGCTTAATGTGATTTTCTCTAAGACTCTTAACACATTTTAGTAACATGGATGATGGATCTAAATAAGCATATTTAACTAAAATATAATCCTAATCTTTATAGGAAAAGCATGACCAGAATTGAAAATCACGCACCATAACTTCATGAAAACATAAAAGTTCAGCTTGTGAAAATACTACAAATTTTCGTTGCAAATTAATCCTCGACTTTTTAACATAGTATAGACATTTCGAGGCTTCATTTTATTTAGGCCAAAACCAGAGAAATTATTCCTATATTTATCAAGTTGGACACGTATCTATATCCGACACAAGTACCACGAATCATACGGATATAGAGCATTACTATCAATATAGTATAAAACACGCCCACACCCCTCCCCCTTCTCAAAAAAAAAAAAAAAAAAAAAAAAAAAAAGTCAAAGCTTTTCTCCTACAGGCTACAGGTGGTAAGGTTGCACTTCTTATCTTCTGATCATTACCATTACAAAGCGCTACTAACTACACACTAGCAAGTAGCATCTCTAGTGGGATATCACATGCTATAGATAATAGACTACCTTCCTTCTACTCTCCATATAGTAATGGAGGGGACCCACCCATCTCTAGTGCTTTCATCTCTTTTCCTTCTGCATGTTGAAGAAGTAAATGAAAACCTAAGTGCTTTCACACCTCTGAACAAGTTACTAACATTGAAGTGTTTTAGTTTGATTTTGAGCATGGAACACATATATGAAGATGCAGTCGCCTTTTAGCTTTGGTTTGAGTATGTCATGATCTCAATCTCGTATCTATTAAGTTGGAAATATATTACTTTATTTACGACAAAAATCACTATACAAGACTTTTTGCATCTCATTTGTTTCACTTTTGCTCTAAAAGACACAAGTTCGCATTTAGTTTCTGTTTCCAAATCTAAAAATTAGGATACATGAATCTAATTATGCTAATGACGCTCAAGTTGGAGCCATGATAAAACCATACCCGTGCTCTACGAAATTCTGCATATTCCAACCACCACATCCCCACAACTAGACCTCGTTATTGGACAGGGTAGCCCAATGACTAAAGGGTCGGGGTCAAATTTATAGGGCTTTTATTAGACATGGTTTTATTAGACAGGTGTCGTTATTGGACAGGGCCGTTATTGGGCCAACAAAAAACCCTAATAATTTTGAAAATTAAAATAGATTTTTTAAATAATATTATATGTACGGATTCGTATTCATTTATACTCACTTTTGGCTCTTTTTATTCCTTGTTTTTCTTGTCCATTTACCGACCCGCTATCCGTTTGGCCCGACCCACTATCGGCCCTCCATAATGTGACCCTCTTAAGACCCCCGCACCGACCTTGACCCGACCTGCCCAATAACCATGTCTACCCACAACTATCTAAATATACTAGCATTGTTATTTCAAATTATGTTACTTGCGCCTCAAGTCCTTGCGTCGGATCGTGCACGCTGCCAAACAAAAGAGACTTTACATAATAACCAAATCAAATACTTTGGGTTGACACGAGTATGAGAAAGAGTGTATTCTATTCACCTTAAAACAAAAGTTTAAGAGCTGATTAGAGCCAATCATGTAGCTTATGATGAAAACAATCCAATCTAGTCTAATAAGTTCAATTCAAATAGATTCAGATGAAGGGAACACATTCTAAGTTATCACCATAAACATGTAATTCCATAACCATGTGAGATACAACCATAATTACTTTCGTACATCCGGGATTATTGACTAACACTCCCAGGATGTATAACAATATTCCTCTCTACAATTGAGATGGCAACATGTTCCTCAAAATTACACTCATCTGCTAAGACGTACTATCTTCATAAGATATATCTTCAGGTATGAGTTAACCACTTTTCTATACACCACTAAAAAAAAAGCCTAGATAAGGCCCTATTGTTATATCCACTAAATACAATTCTCCATAAAGTCCGCCACTAAGTTGTTATACAATATATCCTCTCATTATATGCGATTAATGGACATTGTTTGGTATAAGATAGATCAGACTCCACTGACAACTTTATTATACATGATAATCAGCATTTCTTTCCAATTTCTTTTTTCGTTTTTGATCACATTCCATATGTATTAATATAAATAATTGAGTATCATGGCAATTTTTCATAATTTAATATAGTGAAACATCTACATAGACCATTAAGGGAAGTGGAGGTAGCAGAGTATCAAATTTTAAAGTTAATATGAGATGATTGAGATCAAATGCTGCCCTCATTTGCCCCTTTTGATGTTCTTTTCTTTTGTTTTCGGGAAATGCAGATTAACATCAACATTTGAAAGGACTAATCTCTAGAAGATTGCTTTTTTCATTAAGATTATAAGTTATATACCTTTAATGCAGTTCTTGTTTTAGAGAAATTTACATTTGTTTTAGTTGACACTTGACACTGGTTGACGTTGTCACATATGTCTCTATAATTACTTATTTAAGGTAGGCTTATACAATATTCTAGCTTTGGTGGGGGCTTCATTTGCCGAGTGCATAGCGCTTCCCCAGTGGCCGGTAGTTCACCACAACAAACTTCGTATGATTAAGATTTAAAATGAGACCCCAAACAGGTAACACAGCAACTCCCATATCCCAATAGAGCCAACAACTACGATAGGGGTACTTCCTTGCCATGTGCTCTCCTCATATTCAAGTCTTGAGTGAGAGGTTGAGGGCCGCATCCTAGCTGGGAGTGCGGCTCGGCTATAGGCTAGACCTAGGCCTACGACTCACGAGTACACCCACTTTCTTGATTACTTGATTCGAATTAAGTAGTCTTTGTTTGACTGGACGAAAAATATTATCATCAGGAAATGAATTTCCGTAAAAAAAATTTGCAGGTTAAAATTCAATTGTCTAGTTTTCCTTTGTTTGGTTCCTTGCATGAGAAGTTAGAGACAAACGGAAGAATGAAATGGAAGGCGAAGGAGGGATGGGAGAAAGGTAAGGAATATGGAGGAATATATGGCATCTCTTAGGAAGGAAAATGTTTCATCCCTTGAAAAACTATATTGCTCTCTTATAAACGAAATAAAGGAAAATGAGAAGCTACTTGATCTAAAAAACATCTTCCACCCAACCAAACTAAGAGGAGGATCATTTTCACATCATTCTTTGTTTGGTTTGTAAAAGGTAGAAAATTGTTTCTCAAGGATGAGATGCATTTTACTTTTTAAAAGAAGGATGGTCACATTTTTCTCCTCGTGTATTACCTTCCTCTATCTCTTGCTTCATCCATTCTCTTCAGATATATTTATATTTCCTTTCTTCTCTCTAACTTTTCTTGTGAGCACACAGAGATTGTGAGTCCATCACTCCCCATCTGCTACATAGTTGATTTTGAATTCATTTACAAAGCACTGAAAAGTACCACATGGAATAAGATACTTGTTTGATTTGCTAGTAGCTTTGATGGTTATTTTTGACTGAATTCCAACATTATCATAACGAAGTACACCCCAAAATTGACCACACAAGTCCTGGTTTTCCGTAGTGACCCACTTGTGTCCAGTAGTACTCGGCAACTAATTTTGTTGTTGTGCGTTTACCTGGTATGCCCACTCTAACTCTTAAAAAGTACGTCTAAAAATACAGTCTTCAAGGATTTGCAAAAATGAGATATCTAAGAGAATAGATCTATTCGTAGATTTGAGATTCGCATGGACGATTATTCATGCACTGGGGCATTTGGTTTCTGCAATACTTGTTTTCACTTGATACTGGCAGTGACTTGAAACTTGAAACTTGAAAGCAATGACCAATTGCAGCAATTGCATTTCCTTTATTTGTTTTTTTCATCTAATTGCAGTCGATGCCTACTATTATTTGCATTACAACCCCTGAACATGTCATGTCATGTCAAGGGGTACTTTGCAAGCAAATGAACCACTATGATTTTTTTTTTTTTTTAAAGAAAACGACTAAATACAATAACGTAAATAGAGATTCAATCCCAGGCTTTGGGTATCAGACTCACAAGACTTTACCAACTTAAACTAGATGACATCCACAAATAAACCACTAGTGTAATTGGATGAAGAATCCAATAATTTTGATTTGTTAATAAATTATACTGATGATCATCTAAAATTATACTAGTATTTTGTTGGTATGCATTGCCATAACTTTGGAACTAATTTTAGGATATGATAGTAACTTTGTGTCTAAGGAATTAGCTCCTCTATATCCGTTCACTCGAGTCTGGTAGCTTGTGCGATAAAATCTAAAGAAACTGAAACAAGTTATGGTTCCCGCATCCATAATATTGGGGAATGACGAGACGAATGTGAAGGCTTGTTTCGAAGAGCTTTGGCAAAAGTCGGGGAACTTGGAGGAGGCATATGAAGATATATCGAAAGCAGGGGAACTAGAACTTGATAATAAAGAGATACTTAGGAAGTTAAAAAAATTAGCTGTCTAATTATATTATAAGGAGTAGAAGCCGAAGAAAACAGAACAAGAAAGGGTTTGGATAGTCTTTGTCAGGTCAAGATCAACGCCCTAATGGAAGTACAAACATGGCGTTCTACGTCTCAAAGTCGATCAGACTTTCGTTCTGGCAACAAGTAATAAGAGCAAATCTTCAAGTGAGTGAAGCCAAGAAACCAAACAAACAAAGATGGAGATAACAAGGTTAGTTGACAATTTGAGGACTCAAAACTAGAATATGCGCTCACTTAGGCTACGTTTGGGAACATAAGCTGAAATAGAGCTGAAACTGATAAGATAGCAGAAAAGAGCTGAACTGATAAGGTAGCTGAAAATTTCAGCACCTTAAATTGAGATGCTATATTTGATAGCAACTCAATTTCAGTCAATTTTTGAGCTTAAATTTTATTTAAGCTCTTAAGCCAAACAAGACCATTTATTTTAGGTGACTTAAACTTTTAGCACCTACTTATTTAAACTGATTTAAATGTGTTGCCAAACAGAGCCTTATAATCGGCAAGGTAACTCTTGTCATCCCGGCCTCAGCAAGAAATTTTCTTGGGTGATATCGACATACTAAGACCAAAAAAATAACAAATCCGGGCCTCCGCAAGAAAGTTTCTTGGGTGGATATTGACATACTGAGGTCACAAGAAGAGGACATGCAATTCTATAATCATCATTCAGTGTCATTCTTAAGGTCCGCAACCATCACTCCAAAATCAAATATCTTGATGGAGGCCCCACGTAAATGTGTTTCGAGGGGGGAAAGTAGCAGCCTCCTATAGGCACTCACATTGAGTGAAGTCCCATATGAAATGAGCTCAAGGGAATGATGGTAACATGGGAGAAAAAAAAGCTCTAGTAGGGGGATAAATCATTCTCTCACATCATCACTATGCCAAGCAGATGAACCTGAGACAAATCCCAAGGAAGAGAGGAGGGGCACAAGACCTAGTCATTCTAGCAAATGAAGCATTTGATCACCTAATGGCAAAAAAAGATGAGTGAAATTGGGTTGATTACCCCTTCTAGTGAGATACTCGTCATTCATCCTACTACGAATTTGAAAAGTTAAAGAAGGGAAATGGACCTCAATGCAACCGAATTACATGGGCGTATGAAGACAGTGTGGTAATCCTCCCTGATCAAGTCTCTCCAATCCTTCAAGAGGATAGCTAGTATTGTGTGTTTATTGTGTTGGTACTTCTCTTTGTCAATGCCTTACATTCTTAGTTATAGTAAAGGTGCCCACAAACTAGCAACTATAGCTAGAAATGGAACCTAAGGCCCTGTTTCTTCTAGACAGAATTAATGGAAATTCGGCTTAGTTTAGTTGGAACAAATTCAATTCAGTTCAGTTCAACTCAGCTAATTCCTCTCACAATTTCAGTTCAATTCCATTCAGTCCAAAAGAACAAGGCCTTGTTTCTCTCTCCTTGTTGTATAGTTGCTGAAAAAGGTAAGAACAATCAACATTCCCAAGTTTTTTTTAGAGATGATTACCTATTAATAGAGGTACATGATTTTATTCATCCATTTTAAGTGAAGCAAAATCCTGTACTATCAGATGAAAAACTTAGCATGAATAATCCAAACCTTTATCATGGTTTTCTTCGATTAATCTAACCTTGAAAATAATCAAGATAAACCCAACTCAAGATGTCACCTTCTTACTAAAATCCTATACGACACCCTTCAACGTATTCCAATGTAGTCTTCGAAGTATAAGTCTCAAATCACTTGAGATCACTATGAGAATAAGGCCCCCAAATTAAATATTTATAATGAGTAATTCCATAAGTGGAATTAATTTAAGATGATGACTGAAAGTTCAAATTGCTCATGTTATTTTTTTCCTATTTGAGAGTTGCTGAGATGGACAGCAAAACAAGACATACACCAAAATCTACATCACATTTATCAGAAATAACAAAATAATTCCCCGAACAAAATATTGACCCCTATCGATCTAAAAAGCAACATCCTATCAGAGGTAATACTTCGAAGAGAGTCTATTTTGAAATTATTATCGAACATGAGTAAAATCAAGAGAAGTAAAGACCTGAACCATATAATTTATACACTCATGCTAAACTCTTAAAAGAGAGAATTCATAGAACATGCCTTCATAAGAAAGGGAGGGGCCTTCATTGCTCGATCACACGTTTGGCGCCATCCAAGGTATTTTTAAGTAGCATGGCTACAGTCATGGGACCAACACCTCCAGGGACAGGCGTTATCCATCCTGCTACTTTACTCACTTCATGGAAATCAACATCCCCCACCAGCCGGTAGCCTGCCTTCTTACTTGCATCATCCACTGCATTTGTCCCAACATCAATCACAGCAGCACCAGGCTTTATCCAGTCACCTTTGATCTGATTATGAGGAAGATTAAATCAAACATGCACACGCACACGCACATACACGCACACGCACACGCACACGCACACACACACGCACACGCACACGCATACAAAGCATAATAGAACAATCAATGAATCTTACACACACAGAAAGCATAACAGAACAAAAAATGAATCTTACACTTTCTTCAGGGGAAAATTAGCACATTATATAGCTGGTGGAACTGAGCAGAACAGAGAGCTTGCAAGATATATTAATAGTTTGCTAGAGATAAACACTATGGGCATGCTTAGATTGAGGAGGTAATGCATTAAAAGGCAATGGAGATAATGAAGATTAGTTAGGTGGTAGTAGAAGGAGATGGTGTAGATAATGCAAGGAGAGATGGAAGAGAGGAACTATTACACTCATTTTGGGGGTAATACATTACCCCAAGGGGATGGTGGGTAACTAATTACCCCCAAATCGAAGGTAATAATCCCCCTGTCTATACAATCAACACTTAATCTCATCTATCACAACCTCCATCCACCTACATTCTCTCTATTTTTTCTTCTATAACCCTTTTGTACATTACCCCGAATCCAACATTATGGGTGAGATTTATTCGATAAATATTGTCTGACAAGTGATGAGTCTGAGAGTAAAAGAACTCAAAATTTTTGTTGAATGAGAAGTTATTGCAAAATTGAGAGCCTGGGGAAGTATATTTTTTCCTACACTAAGAAAACCTCAATCTTGTTTCCTACAAGTATAGTAATTTTATCTTACCTATAACAGTTTTGCATGGTAATATGGTGTTGAAATTATTAGTAAGTGGTAAGACCGTAAGCTCCGGGCCTCTTCCAGTTGCATGGGAGCTTGTTTGCAGGCCCAAAAAACATGGAGGCTTAGGGATAAAAGTTTGCTTCAAAAGAAACACCATAGCCACGGTTATATTTTGAGCATAACCAGTAGAGGTGGATAAATCAAATACTCATATTTACCTGCAAAGGACTGATTGATGGTGTTATGATGTTATCAACCTCCAATGCATGCTTAAGAACTGGGCTAGATGATAAGAATTGTTTTGAGAATCAGTAATTTCACAAGTGTTGTATTGTTTTTGGTGTTTTCTTTCATGGTGGTGGGAATGCCCTTCCTCGAGCATCCCTTCCCGATGAAAGTTGTTGATTTAGTTAATTCCTTTTTCTGAGTAATACAGTTCTTTCTTTCTTAGCCACAAAGATAGGGGGAGAGAGGAAAAAAGAAGTGGCTAATCTCAGAAAACAGTTCAGAATTACAAAAGAAGCAGTCAACAACGAGGGGGGGAGAAGATCTTTGAATACCATCATGGCTTGTCCTGCTGCAGCGATGACGATGTCAGCTTCACGGATGATACTTTCAGGATCAGTGGTACGAGAGTGGACAATAGTAACGGTTGCATCTGCTTTCAAGAGGAGGAGTGAAACTGGCAATCCAACAATATTACTACGACCTACAACAACTGCCTTCTTTCCTTTTATACTGATGCCACTTCGAGACAGAAGCTCAAGACAGCCCTGTCAGAAAAGAAGCTCAATGATGCAAAAAATCTGGCCAGTGGGCATTTAGCAAAGAACAATAAGAGAAGGTTCACAATGTAATAGAAACAATTTGGATTTCAGTCAAATACCTTCGGCGTGCAAGGATGGAACAGGGGTTCTCTGCCTTTCATTGCAAGTTTGCCGATGTTCAGAGGATGGAATCCATCTACATCTTTCTCAATGCTTATTTCAGTTAAAACTCTTTCTTCATTAATATGTTTGGGCAACGGAAGCTGAACAAGTATACCTGAAAAAAAGGTGCAAATGTGAAAATCAGCTACACCACGATTCTTAGTCATATCAAACAATAAGAAACAAATAAACAAGCAAAGGCCAGAAACCAATGAGAAAGTAAAAGTCCAGCAATAGGTTCCTCCAACATTTTACTTGGAGCCCTCCAATTTCAGGTGCCACATGAGCTCACAATTGCGGAGCAATGTCTTAAACCAAACGTCCTATCATGATACCATCCCCCCTACACCAGCAGAAGACAAAACAATTCCCCATTTTGACAAGTGTTGTTCCAGTACTCAAGGCCTTATTGTAATGATTATTCATAAAATCATGGGAGCTGAAGAAAACTTGTTGCTTTAGTTCCCATTAAAAATATTTTTATAACCATCTTTATGAAAATTATTTTCTATACAGGAAAAGAACAAAACATTAAATGAAGAGATGTACAGAAATACCATATGCAAAAGTGGCAAGTGCTATATCAAATTTGCTTTGAAGAGTTACGAACCATGTACTTCGGGGTTTGCATTTAACTCATGAACCTTGGCGATCAATTCAGGCTCAGAAACCTCCTCAGGAAGGTCTATGTCCAAAGACTTAATTCCAACCTCAGCACATGCTTTTCTTTTCATATTAACATAGCTTTGAGAATCCTTCCTGTTGCCCACAATGACTACAGCCAGTCCAGGGACCTAGTCACATTAAGCATGAAGAATTTAATGTCTTTCCTCAACAGAGAGGATACAAACAAACAATTGTGAAACTTAGCAGAACAGATGTTCTTGGAAATGGCCAAAAAAAAGAAACAGCAATGGATGAAGCAGGCATATAAAAAAAAGCAACAGAGATTTTTTTTGGAATCAGTTTCAACTCGACTCTGTAGCACAGCCTATTAAGGAAGTCAAACACTAGTAAAATCACGTCAACTACATGAAATTCAGAAGTAAATAACATAGCAGGCTTAGACCATGATTGTTGCCTAATCAAGGAAAAGTTCTGTCCCACTGGAATCCTGCACTCTGTAGCACAGCCTATTAAGGAAGTCAAACACAATAGTAAAATCACGTTGACTACATGAAACTCAGAAGTAAATAACATAGCAGACTCCAGAGTCTGCTATCCATATAAGTGCTCAGGAGGTGTGGTTACTGGTCCCTAGTAGTATTATATTCAATTCCCATGCATCCTAGTTAAAAGATAATATGACAGCAAATCACTTGTATCAAGACATACCTTGGTGTGTCATTTTTCCTTTCATATGTTGGGAGTTGCGGACTCAGTTTCAGAGAAATAAAAAAATATTTGAAAACTCTCCAAACTTGAGACTAAGGTTCACGCTCAAAAAGGCTCTCCAGTGTGCTCAGCACTTCTGGCATTCGATTGGTCTTAAAGCTATGAAAATTAGCAAAGACTGTGGGAAGGGGGCTCTTAGTTGTTCAGCTGAGTATAGAGTGTTTGTGGATGCGTCCTTTGAGGGTATTGAATCAACAGCAAGTCTTGCAGGGATATTGGTAGATTGGTAGATAGTGCAGGGAAGTGGTGCATGGGCTGGCATAGCCTCATTTATGCTCGAGACAGTTTACATGCGGAGTTGAGGGCCATCGTCTTGGGTCTCCAGCTAGTTAAGGCACAAAAGTGCAACAATATCACTCTGTATTCTGATTGTCGAAATGCTGTGCAAGGGAGAAAGGACAATCATAGAGTCACTGATTTCTTGACACGAAACCATTCATATGTGCAGGGAGCTTCAAGAGTATTTCCAGGAAGTGAGGCTAGAATTCATCAGACGACTATTGAATGAAGATGCTGACTTGATGGCAGCCAAGGAAAGGAAGGAATCGTATGAAGTTAATGTAGTTAGAACTTTTCCCTTACCCCCTAATTACATTAAAAACTTCCAGTATTCGGATGTAAGGTTTGATAATATAACATTGGTTATGTAATGTTGTATATTATTCAGTTTTAATATATGTTCCTTTTCACCAAAAAGAAAAATAACATAGCAGACTTAGACCATGATTGTTGCCTAATCAAGGTAAAGTTCTGGCCTACTGGAATCCTGCACTCTTCTCAATTAGATGTTTTTCCTCAACACGGATTGGGATTCAGAATTCCTCACCTTTAACTTGGATCGCTTGCATTAGGATAAACAAGGGAATATTCAAGGAATCACCAACACCTCATCTTTACTGACAAGGGTTCTGGCCATTCAGCTTTAACATAAAACGGCATAATCAGTACACGTTGTGAAGATCTCCACTCCACAAACAACTGCAATGCCCAGAACTTACGCTGAAACTTTTAAGTTTTACTGTCCTCTAATGCTATATCAAAGCAAGACCGACACGGTAACACCAATTTTAATCTAAAAGGCACAGCAACAATGGCTTGGTTGCTAGAAGATTATTAAAGAAGCGAAAGGCAGTACATGCAGTATGCACACATTATTATAAACAGAAATTCCATGTAATTCTACGAAAATGTATTTTCATTACCAACTAGGTTTTTTTGTCAAATTTTGCACCAGTGACTAGTTACTATCTCCTAGAACATGTATTTGGTAAAGGCGATGCCTATCATGGACATTCAGATGAGACAACCCATTCAAAATTTCATACAAACTCACTATCTTTTCCCTCAATTATGATCGTATACCCAACAAGCCAAACAAGCCTCACTCAATCCGCCACGAAATTTTTATTGGTTTATACTTAGTCTTGACACATTTACAACACAAAATTATTACACCTATGGCAAGGTTGGTAAACTTCAGACAGATACAACTCTTTACTCCCAATTCACCTAGATCCCATCAACCTCATAAACTGTAGTTACAATAATTGCTCATCTGACCCAAAAAAATACCCCAGTAATTCTTGCAAATTCCACTTAACAGTCCCTAGTACCTAGATGCTTAGTGTGCTAATTAGTTCTGCTTCTGCATCGATCATTTATTAAGGAAATCATTACACCAATAAAATTCACAATTTTCAGTGTAAACAAATATATATATAAATTTCCTCCGTTTCTAAATGCATGCAACATTTGCACAGTAACCACTCTTAATCTACCAACATTATCCCATATTCTCACACAAATGTATAAGAAATAATATAGTAAAGTCTTATCTTATTTGATTTGTCTTAATGCATACTTCATAATATCTACTTTTTATAATTTGTACTTATATAATTAAAGATATTAAGGATGAAAGTAGTGATTGGATAGGGTGTAGTATGCAGGAAATGTTGCATGTATATAGAAACGGAAATAGTATATGAGAATTTATACTAGAAACAAAAAGGGAAAAAACCCTAGAAATAAAATCAGTCCATGAAAATCGATATAAAAAAAATTGTTTTAGCTCTGCATAAATAAAAGTGTTTAAATAGATGGAAATGACACTGAATTTGAATAGTGACACTAATATCGACAAATTGAGCAGTAAATTAAGTAGTATACCTTTCCATACTTTTGAGAGAGAAGACGAACTTCATCGGCGATTTCTGATCGGATAGACTGAGCAATGGCTTTTCCGTCAATTAACGATGCCTTATTTTCCGACGACGTGGCCGCCATTGTTTTTAATTTAAGCTTTGGTAGGAATCAGGATCTAGGGAGGAGATGCAGAGAAAGTGAGTGTGCAGATCAGCTGATAAAAGTCTCTTTTGTGGTACGTTTACTTTTTATCAACTGAATTATGTTGACCACAAATTAATGTTTTTTTTTTTTTTTTGTAAGTAAGTAAAAAGGTTCCCTCCTTTTGTACTGAATTAATAAATAACACAAGTTCAGTTCAGTTGAGACAAATTCACTTAATTCAATTAGTTTTTTTTCACAGTTTCAGTTAAATTCACATAAATTAAGTTCGATTTAGTTCAAGTCAAAAAATTAAGTTTACCTCAGTCCAAAATAACAGAGCCTAAATGGTAAAATGTTTACTAGTCAACATTCACTATTTTGTCTTTTTCGTGATGAATCATCATTTTATTTAATGTTTCGATGGTAAAAATTGTATCTAATACATCCAAAATTTATTTTGTACATTCTTATGATTTGTTTTGTAATTTAAAAACTATATTTGCATATCTATAATGGTTTTGTATTTTACATGCATTAGTTTTGTTATACATCTAAAAACTATCTTTGTACATCCAAAAATTAAGTTTAAACATCCAAAAATTAAGTTTATACATTTGAGACGTCGAAAAAGTATGTTAGTACATCTATATTATATTTTGTACATCTATAATTTCTTTTGTACATCCATAATTTCTTTTGTACATCGAAAAACTTTATTTGCACGTCCATCAAAGTAGTAATAGCATTATCCTAAACTATTTCTATCTATTAATTTTCTTCGTCGAGAAATTCCATGTTGTTGCGAGAACAGTGGAATGGCAAATTCCACTGTTTAAGCATGGTGAATGTCCTGACATGCATTTAATGCATGTTAGGAAAAGTTTTCTTCCGCCGCGCTGAAATTGTTGAATTTGCAATTGTGCACAGTAAAATTTTTGCTTATAAATACCGTCGATGTAAGAAATCAGTTTTACACAATTGAATACAATACACTCTTCTGATATATTTCTATCAATAGATTCTCTCTCTACATATTTCTCACAACACGTTATCAGCACGAGTTTGCTACCGAAGAAAAAATAAAAGTATCTTTAAAATCTTTACATCCGTTTTGTTTCAAGTTCTAAATTTTTTTCTCCAAGCCCAACCCTTTACTATCCGAACATGGATCAACAAAGTAACGGGATTAACATTGTTTTACACAATGTCTCTGTATCGGATGTTTATTATTGGATAGAGTGAAACAATGTGACATTCACTACCAACCCAGCGAGGGGAACTCTAAGACAGCCCCGACCCAGTAACCTTAACGACGGTTTAAATACCCATACCAGAGAAAACCCACAAACCCCTGTTCCCAACACCAATAATAACCCTCCTATACAACCAACTGAAAATCAATCTCCACCAAGTAATAAATAAAATAGGGATGAACAGGAAGGAACTAGTAGTAAATGTCACCATACCACTAACCCAGAAAATAAGTAATTTGATAATAAAGCCACCTTCATAGACGTCAAGGACATTTATTTTATGTTATTTCTTTTTGCTCTTGAACCGCCTATATGGACGGGTTAATTTTTTTTTTTTTTGAACTTGCCGCCTATATGGACGGCCTAGTGAAGTGATAAAATTATTATCTCTTATATGTGCAATAATGTTATATGTATGCAGGGAACAAGCATCCAGAACACTATTATATACTTATTGTCTCTAATCTTCTTTTTTTTTTGCATTTGTAGTTACATATATTATATCACCATTTTACCAACATGCATAATAGTAGACAAATTTAGTACATATAATTTGCTCTAATATATATTTGTTAATCTTAAAATATTATTGCATTGTATATTTTTACCTGTAGATGAACTGCACGGTTAAGGATAACCCTCTATAAAAGCGGATTACTCACCTCATTTTCACCACACATCCCTTATCTTCTTCCAACTTTTCCTCTAAACTCACAAAAAAAAATTATCTTCTTCCTCAAACTTCCGGCCACCATTTCCACGCCGACGACGACCGTCCGCCACCTTCCTCTTCTTCTTTTGAGGAAGATTTTAAGATAATAAGGCTATACTTATTCCTTATAGCCGGTTTCTTTTTCCTTCTTATGACATTAATGATATATCTCCTCATACACAAGTAGTAGACAAAAAAAAATTTCTATCTCCCTGGAAGAATGACGGAAAAAAATGCACATGAATATCATTTTCTTTTGTATCTTTAAGTGCATTCTAGGAAGTTTTTTTTTCTTTCACTCATATTTTTTTCTATTTTTGGCATTTTTTTTTGCTTAATTAATATTGTACGCTATTTTAGTATTTTTTGTTTGTACTGTTTATGTATAATTATAATGATATAAATCAGGGGGAGATAATATTATGATTTATTATCATTTACTATTTTCAAATATTTACGTGTTTCCTTAACCTTTTAAAAGTGGAAAGTTTGGCTACTGTAGCTTAAGAATAGTGTACTGACCCATTTACCCCTTCAAACTCCAAAAAACTGTTGTTCTGCCCTTATGTTGGCTACATCCCACAGCTGGAACCAATTTTTATTCTTCCTTTCTACACGACTACACCCTCACCTTCCCCTACCTTTTCTTTTCATTCTCTTTCCTCCGGGTTTCCCTCTGAACCCTTCATCTACATCATCGTCTGCCAGTCTACATAGTTTCAATTCTAACCCCTCCTCTCTCTTTGACTTTCTTAGTTCTCTCTCTTAAATCGCCATACTTTCTAAATTTCTCTCTCTTCCTGCGAACTACCTTCAGATCGAGGAAGAAGAAGTTGAGGAGAGAGAAAGCTTGTTTTTCGTAACTATGATGGAAACATGGCGAAGTTATTCTCCTTCGAATCGTCCTCTTGAATATCCTATCCTATTTTTCGTAGGTTTTTACAAATTAGGGTTTCCTTTTTGCGTAATTTTCTTGAAATTAGATGATTTTAATTCGAGAATTCTTTGATCTGTTGTTAAATTAATTGAATTGATTATTGATTATGGCGAAGGAATTTAGGACCTCATCGTCATGGACACATGGAAAATTCGGTTTTGCAACAACCATGGAGAAGTCGATTTGAGATCGAAGGTGCAACTTGTTTGAACTGCTAGAAGCATTCGCACAACCGAAAGACAGTGGTGGTGCTTACCTTCCTTCACCCGCCGATGTGATGTATATTCTGAAAATCTTCTGAAGTCTTTTTTAGGAAATCTAATTCTAATTTGAGGCTTAAATTTTTTTTATTAATTGCTTATTGTTGAGTACTTGATTGTTTGGCTTAATTGATTGTTTGGTGAATTCATCAGATTTAATCTATATGAATTAAGATTTGAAGATGTTTGGAATCTATAATTTGTTGCACATAATTAGGCTCTCAAATGAATGTTGTGATTAGTATCAAATCGTTTGAAAATGAGGATTAGAGGTTTTTTTAATTACTATTATTGTTTATTAGTAGCAAATGACAATCATTAGTATTTCAGTATAGTATGTAATATAAAAATTGTTTTTTTCTGGTTTGAGCTTTTCTCCTTGAATTTCATTTTCCACACCGTTGAGACCAAGTTTGCTAGATTGAGAAAATTATTCTTGATTTTTTTTCCTCAGATCGAATTTTTGGGTTTCTATCATTATGGCTTGGAGACCACAATTGTCGAAGAACTTGAAGGAACTACACATTCTTCTCTTGCTAAACTTTTCCGGCAAGTGGTAAAGCTTGGTCCTTACTTTGTCCAGGAATTTCTAATTCTTGATGAGTTTCCCGATTATTTGTGATTTTGTTTTAGAAAGCATAAGTGAGTATACAGGTGGGTGATAAGAGGTTTTTAGTGTGTCGTTAAGGCACCAAAAATCGCTTCTCAAACAATATTGATAACACCTTACGAGCAATTACTAAGAACGTAGTAAAGGCAAGTCAAGGGTCGATCCACAGGGAAATTGGGATTAATCAAAGTTTAGCAAGTCTAGATTACCTAATTGATCGTTTTTGGGGGTTTTAAATATGATTTGGTAACAACTACAACTAGCTAATATCGAAGACTAGCAAATAACACAAGATGAAATATCAAATAGGAAGACACTAGAGTTAAGGTAACTAGTATGGATCAAAGCAGACAACGATTATTAATGCAATTGTGATTCAAAGGCAACGATTACGTAAGGTTTAGTTTTCCTTTAAAATACTCGGGTCCTCTCTCGAATGGTCCTCGAGAATGATCGCATAATCAATCAACTAAAACCTCTCTCGAATGGTCTTTAGTCAATTGATTAAGAGATCCAATGAATTTGGAAAACCCCTAATATAGGATCCCCTTAATTTCTACCCAATATCTTGGTCTAAAAATTAAATTGATTCATGGGGATGATAAAAGAGTTCATAATTCAATTAAGAACATTTAAAATCAAAATACTAAAGCACAAATGTGATCAATATCTATCCTAAGGCCTCAAAACACCAAGATCAATGCATAAACATCTTTATATCATCACATTCACATTAATTAACAATACATTTAAGCCCTAATCCATACTTTCACCCTAACCCTAGATAGGAAACTACTCACAAATCATGGATTCTAAGCAATAAAACATGAAATCTATAACTAATCTAGGGCTAAACATGATTAAGAGATAATTAATCTAATGAAAATCACAAATATGAAACTATAATAAAAGAGAACTAGTACTATGGAAAAAGAGAGATTGATAATCTAAAAGATCAATAAAATAAACAAAAAACTTTGAAATTAAATTAATGAAAGTTACCTTGAGAGTGTAGATAATAAACAATTTTAATCTATGAATCTCAAATCTAAGAATAAGCAAAGTATTTTTCTCTCTAATGTGGAACCCTAATAAACTCTCTAAACTCTAGAATAAAGCATGAGTTCAAAAACTAATCAACTCCAATGTTATTAAGGCAAGCCTCGTTTTTTTCCTTCGCGGATTTGAATGGTGCGGGCGCACCAAAATCAGGTGCGGGCGCACCATTTCTCATGACTTTTGGGTTTCATATGTTCCAGATGGTGCGGGCGCACCTCAGTAAGTGGTGCGGGCGCACCCGTTCCTCTGCTCTGGTCGGACAGTTCAACTAAAAACGCGCATAACTCTTTCGTTTTAGATCCAAATTAAGCTTATGACCAGTCGTCGAAAAGCTATCAAAACAAGCTTTCACCTACAACTAGAATTAACTTTATCCTATTTGTGGTTTGAAAGTTATGTCCATTTGAAGTTCTCTGTTCAAGATTGTATTGTGCAATGTGCTCCTTTGTGCGAGCGGACAAGGGGCATGGTGCAAGCGCACCACTTCTCAACGTGTGCTCTATTTTCATTGCTTCCTTTGCCAACTCTATAACACATAGCCATCTTAGTAGTTCCACCTATATTAAGAACATGGCAAAACATGGTGAAAGCAAATGTACTAGAAATTCGGTGAAAAATGATTGAAAATCTAGCAAAATGTCACTATGATCAAGAATGAACAAGTGAATGATATAGAAGGGGAAAAGGGAGAAGAAAGAGGGAAGAAAGGGAAGAAAGAGGATCAAAATGAGCTAAAAAGGAGTTTATAAAGTGCGTTAGAATTGCACTTATCAGTGGGCATTGCTTATTTTGTAAAGCGGGCATGTAAAAAATTAAAAACATGGTCATACTGTTGTGATTGAAATTGCAGGCAATTGTTGTTAGTCCTACTTAACAAAATTCAAATTGCAAGTCCCGCACTAATAACGCTAGGGGTTCATGTTGTGATTGAAATTGACACGAGTGCCTTGTTGGTTACTTCATGTGGAGTAACGCTTTCTAGCTTTGGGATGTCAATTAGTAGCTTTTTTTGAATGTTTGGTCAGTGAAGGATAAATATTGGTGTTAAGAAAAAGAACTACATTTAACAACTGCACGAGTAAATACTAAATAGGTCATAGGTGTACCCTCTCAGTTTGTTTTGCTTTAATTCGCTCCTTCAGAATGTCATCAATGGAAACTGCTAGAGCTCGAAGAGACAAGCTATAACTTTCGACGAATATTACAAATTGGCTCCGCGGTTGAAATGGGAAGACTGGGATTTGGTCATTTTCTCATCTTCTCTAGATTCTGTCGCCAAAGCACTCAGTAGACTATAAAACCCTTATTTTCTAAATTATAATTCTTCATTTTTTTCAAGTTTACGAAAACATATACTAAATGAAGTGATTTTATGTACATTAAATAGACCGTGGCTGTGGCGAAGCGGGGTTTTTTTACCAATTCTGATTGAAGTTACAGCTTCGATTCAACTTATACTCGTGGCTGTAATTGAAGTTACAGATCTAAATTGAAAAACGCATTATGCAGGAATTAATAATCTCATTGTTAGTTTATTCCCCTTTATTTCTGGGAGATTATTTCGTGTCTGATTTTTACTTATAATTTGCATTTTACAGGGAGACCCAAATCACATGGAAAGATCAGCAGAATATTAACAAGTTTAGTCAACTTAATAATCGATTTCATGAGCTTGAAGATGAGACTGAATTTGCCAAGGTATTTCTCTCTCTCTTACTTAGTCTTGAATTCTCCCCTTTTTTTCGTTTATTGGGTTGATTTTGTATTTGGGTTTTTGATGTTTGGAATTAATTTTACTGGGTCGTAGGTATTTGATTTGATTACTGTTTTCTGGTTTATAATTGGTTGAATGATAATTGATTGTTTTGGGTTTCATCATTTCATGCCATTAACTTGATTTTTTGTGGGTTCGTTGGTTGTTGTAATTTGAATGTGTGAAAAGATGACGGAACACCTGTTGAATACGTTAGTCAAGTAGGGAATTTGGATTTTGATCTAGGGTTTGAAAGATTAGTCACTTTTGGTTATGTAATTAACACTATAAAAGTGTAATAACACAATGTGGAAAATTGAACATTTAGTTTTGTCAGCAAGTTTCAACTTTAGGAGCAGGCAAGGATGAATATGATGGACTCAAGGGTGCAAACGTTTGTATATGATGGTGATGAGCTAGATCTTTTTGAGAAATTTCAATCTTGATAGAAGTTGAATGATTTACTTAGATCAGTCTTAGTTTGGAAACTTAAATATAGCTAATTGGCTAAATTTTGCTGCTAAATAATTGTATTTTGCAAAAAAAAAAAAAAAAACAATTTGCTTTGCCTATATAATGTGATGGGTGAATGTTAGGGTTTCGAGCGGAAGTGAAGATTTAGAGATTGATAAAAAATAGATATAGTTGAATATACAACAAGAAAAGTAATATAAATGGAGACACAAATTTAACTCGGGAAAAGTCCTCAAGAGGCAAAAATCGACGGACAACGAGCACCCAATAATCCACTATGAAAAATATGAAACTTTAAGAACCTTAAATGGTTCGAGTAAGTAATAAAATTACAACTCTGACTATTTACTAAAAACTCACAAAGGAGTAATTGAGCTAAACACTAGAGTACCATAGTAAGGAGATTTTGTGTATAAAAGGATCTAATCTCTCAATTTCTTAGAGAGTCAAACATTCTCCTAATAGGTGCCAACAATTATCTCCGAAGTGGAGGTAACTTACATTGTAGATAATCTCTCTAAGCCAAAATATTATGTGTAGGAAGAAATTCTTGAGGAATCGGAGCCTTGGAGGATAAACTATGGATCATGTTGGTGGACGTGTGTAGCTTCTCGTGGATGCCCAAAGTAGAACTCAATTGTTTATCGAGGTCATTAAATTGGTTGACTAATGCCAAAAAGATTAGAGAAGTCTCGGAATGGTTCATAGTCGGTTGAGTCAAACCTATTTGAGCTACCTTTCGGTTGCTAAGGACATGCTTAACTTCTCTTGATGCTAAGGTTAAGGAAAGACACGTCTGAAACAAGACTGGCTCAAGCCAACCATGGTGTTGACCAGTTCTCAACAGCATTGGCTTGCATCAATAGGTATTACACCGCTTCTGCACAGTGTGGCCACCTCTTATTGTCCGCATGAGTCCATGGCAACTGACAAGAGGTTTATTTTAATTACTTCATCCATATCACGTGCTGTTTAAGGTAATGCAAATATCTAGGAGGTAAATTAGTAATAATGTGTTGGTTTATTAAACAAACAATTAATTATGTTACGAGATTTTTAGCAACAAACAATGTGGAATGAGAAAAGTTAATTAAGTTTTTAGGTAATATTGTATTGGGGGAATAAAACTTTTCATCAGGACCGAGAACTTAGGGGTGGAAAATTCGTCAAAATTTATGTTTACCCGTCTTAACCCATAGTATTATGTGTTCTTTGGAGCTTGGAGGACGGATTTACTTATTGAGACTTGGGACGAACCATGAAACCTTGTAAGTTGTGAGTTGGGCGATTTGAGTAATTTTCTTTTGTTTCTTTGGGTAACTATTTTTCTTTTCCAGAATAGGTTTGTACTTTATAGAAGTATAAAATAATCTTCACTTCAGATGCCTCTTTATTTTCTCTATTGGGGTCTTGCATATAGAGGGTAGGGTTCATTTGTATAAATATGATTGTAATGTTTGGAATCCTAAGAAACTCCAGTCTAGCCAAAGAAATCCTTCATTCTATCTTCTCTTAGAAAATCAATTAACATGGTAGCTATGCACTTTTTGTTTACACCCCTATATATCACCTCTGTGTAGCCATAGTAATATCACCCACATATAATTTCCCTCACCTTTGTATCTCTCCTCTATTAATTTTTGTTTTATCTAAATATTGAAATTATCACTTTAAAAATAGAAATATCCTTTTTTTTCCATGACGATGCAATACCTGATCCAGAGCACAAACCTGAGACAGTGTTACATTTGCATGTTAAGAAAGCTAATGTGATTTTAAAAAATTGGAAGGCATCTTTTGAAAAAGAATGGAAAAAGGAGTTTGAGGAACTACATGCCTTTCTGGTTGATTTTGGAGTTCGCAACAGCTATGGTATAAGGTATTTCAAACCCTTCTAAAAGTAGGAACAGTTCTAATGTAGTAACGTTACCTCAACTGTGACCCTGCTGCCCGCTGTACATCTACAGAGTGATGGGAAGCTATGAAAGATTGTAAGGAGGCCGGCAGATAATGAGGTCTATGGAGTTCCGAAGAAATATAAGTGAGAACATCAACCTGTAGAAGATTATGATTTTGGTGCTCTGCAAGTTCCTCAAGATCTTGAAAAGGGAAGTTTAAAGTATCCCCTTGTGAAAGCTAAAGGGAGGAGTCATAGTGGCATTACTTCTAAGGGTATTGCGATATAAGATATGTCTAAATATGAATTTATCACTAAAAAGATTTATGTGTTAGAACTCGAGGGTGTTAGATTTATGTATGTCCAATTTAGGCCCCTATCCATGTTTGTACTCGCATCACTTGTGTAGTATTGTGTACTTATCAATTCTTTCATACTTGCAAGATAGATGGGATTTCTTCTTTTCGCTTGGTTTCGCATTTTAGCCACTCAATGTACTTGTGTTTGAAATTTATTATTATCTCGTGAAATGTAAAGATTGAGGTCTACGAATTCTTGTGTTTTAAAGCTGATTAAACTTTTAATCATGAGAACACAATATTTTACTTTTGCTTGTGATGCGTCTACAGGTACTTGTGTTTCAACTAATATGTTGGATTGGTACCTCAAGTTCCTTTTCCCAAATTATATATAGAGAGATAATGAAAGAAGTATATAACCTAACCCATATGTGCTACCTATCTTTGTTATCTCTCTCCTCTACTTCGCTTTTGAGGTTGTTGAAATTGTATTTGTTCCTTGAGATAATCGTAATGATTCGAATTATTAAGGATATTATTGCTAAATCATGATGTAGATAGTATACTTTCATTAACTATACTAATTATGCTATTAGAGAATTTGCTCTTTACTAAATACACAAATTTAATATAACTCTTGCCATTGCAATATTTTGGGGTACCGTGCGCTACGCGCGCGGTGCAACAACTAGTGTAGTAAAAAATGGGAGATCTAGTGAAAAGACAATTTAACATACTAGATCTATCTGGGCAAAAGTTTTTAGAATGGACGGTGGACGCCCAAATGAATTTAAAGACCCAAGGACTGGAGTATACAATTAAGGGTGTGACAACCCAACAAGGGGATGCAACTACATTAGCCGCATCAGTTAAAAAAGCGACTGAACAAGAAAATGCAAAAACTTTAGTCCTTTTCAGGCATCATTTACATGAAAGTTTAAAAAACTGAATATCTCCTTGTGGAGGATCCCAAAGAACTATGGGATAGCATGAATAAAAGATATGGGCATCACAAAAATGTGCTCCTTCCAAAGTCAAATTTTGACTGGCTCAATTTGAGGTTTCAGGATTTTAAAGCAGTCAGTGATTACAATTCCACATTGTTTAGAATTGTATCATTGTTGAAATATTGTGATCATGCCATCACAGAAGAGCAGATGATAGAAAAAACGCTCTCCACTTTCCACACTTCTAATATAATATTGGCAGAACAATATAGGTCCAGAGCTTTCAAAAAATACTCTGAGCTAATATCAGTACTACTTATGGCTGAACAAAATAATGATGTTCTGCTGAAAAATCATAATCTTAGACCTACGGGGTCTTCAGCCACACATGAAATAAATGCAATAGAAAGCTCTGATCCACCTAAAACAAATGCTATACATAGAGGTGGACGCAATATTTACAACGGTCGTGGGAGAGGACGTGGTAATTACCGTGGTCGAGGGCGTGGACATGACAGAGGTTGATTTTCCCCAAGAAATAACAATTTTAAAAATTCTGATAAAAATTGGGGACAATCATTTGGAAATCAGAGGCAGTCGTCCTATAAAGGAAATGACACTTGCCACAGATGTGGCATGACTGGGCATTGAGGTCGCACATGTCGTACTACCAAACATTTGGTAGACCTATATCAGGCCTCAATAAAGAACAAAGGGAAAAATGTTGAAGTAAACTTTGTTAATGAAACTAATACATCCATGCCCAGCCTTGATGTTTCAGATTTTTTTTTTATGGATAATGCTAAAGCCGAAAACAACTTTGCAATGCATTAATATGCTTAGTTTATTTTAATTGCTTCAATATTCATTTTCATGTATTCCCTCTTTTGATTATTAATAACATATGCATTTTCTTATACTGATCTTCATATTTATTATTTATGAAGATATGGATTTACCAGAAGTTGGATCCAAAGAACAATGTCTCCTCGACAGTGGGACAACACACACCATATTGAAAAATAAAGAGTATTTTTCAAAACTTACAATATTCCAGGCAAATGTTTGCACAATATCTGGGACACCTAAGTTAATTGAAGGCTATGGGAAAGCCTGTATTATATTTCCAAATGAGACAAAATTGATAATATATAAATGACGCATTATATTCGAGTAAATCTCGAAGAAACTTTATAAGTTTCAAAGATGTACGTCAGAATGGTTACCATTTGGAAACGATGACAGTGAACCAAGAGGAATTTATATGCCTCACGGCAGAAAAATGCGGCAAGAAATACATCAATGAAAAATTGCCAGCCATTTCCTCGGGACTATATCGCATTGATATACGTCCGATTGAAATTAATATGATATCTAACCAGAAGTTAGATAATAGAGAATTATTTACTCTATGGCATGACCGATTTGGCCATCCTGGCACAGGAATAATGCATAGAATCATTGAAAATTCAATTGGATACTCTATAAAGAATGTCAAAATTACTCGGTCAAATGGATTATCATGCTCTGCATGCTCACTTGACAAATTGATAATTAGACCATCTATAAATAAAATTGCCACTGAATCTCCAATGTTTTTAGAAAGAATACAAGGAGATATTTGTGGGCCTATTCACCTCGCATGCGGACTATTCCGCTATTTCATGGTATTAATTGATGCATCTACTCGATGGTCACATGTGAGCCTTTTGTCAAGTAGAAATGTTGCATTTGCAAAACTTATGGCTCAAATAATTCGATTAAGAACTCAATTCCCAGATCATACAATAAAGAGAATAAGATTAGACAATGCTGGGGAATCTACATCCCAAACATTTAATGACTATTGCATGTCTATTGGGATTGTTGTAGAGCACCTTGTGCCTCATGTACATACACAAAATGGTCTTGCTGAATCATTAATCAAGAGACTACAATTAATTGCAAGACCATTAATAATGAGATCAAAATTGCCCTCTTCTACTTGGGGTCATGCTATATTACATGCAGCAACATTGATAAGATTAAGGCCGACAACCTATCACAAATTCTCACCGTTAGAATTAGTATCAGGTCGAGAACCGAATGTCTCACATTTTGAAAATTTTTGGGTGCGCTGTACATGTACCTATTGCTCCTCCCCAACGTACTAAAATGGGTCCACACAGAAGGATGAGAATATATGTTGGATTTGAATCTCCATCAATTATCAAATATTTAGAGCCAACAACTGGCGATTTATTTACGGCTCGATTTGCTGACTGTCATTTTAACGAGTCAGTATTCCCATCCGTAGGGGGGGAGAAAGTGGACCCACAAAATATAAAAACAGAAATTACATGGAACGCATCGCAAATGTCGTTTTTGGACCCGAGAACAAATTCATGTGAACAAGAAGTCAAGAAAATTGTTCATTTGCAATGTACAAACCAATTGCCAGATGCAATCACAGATACTAAGAAAGTGACAAAGTCACATGTGCATGCTGAGAATGCCCCGGCACGAATTGAAATTCCTAGTGACAATAAGGCCATTGAAGATGAGTCAATAGCACGTCGAAAACGTGGTGGACCACCCGGTTCTAAAGACTCAAAGCCGAGAAAAATGAAAAAGCAAGGAGAAACAACGAACGAAATTAATATAAATCCTCCAAAGGAGCATGATGAAATTCATCATGGAAACAAAAATGAAGATAAGCATGTTCCAGAAGAACATGAACATGAAAGCATTAGACAACAATGAAACTTCAATTAATTATGTTTCTACAAAGAAACAATGGAATCGAAAAGATGTTGTCTTGAATGAAATCTTTACTTACTCCATAGCGGTTGAAATGACATACGCTGAAAATGATATAGAACCAAATACAGTAGATGTAACACCCCCGCCAACCCGAACCCTTTTTCATTTAGTAAAACTCGAGATGGGGGAAAATCCACGAGGGTTCGACTCAACGGGCGTGCTACCGCCACACTTATCTCCTTAGAAATAAATGCAAGGCTAGATTAAAGCATACTAAATTCAAATTATTTAATCCTTACAACCAAGTAAATCATTCATTAAATATTACTAATTACTAAAGTATTTCAGAGTTCTAGCGGAAGCTAAATCATAAGCTAAGTAGATGACAACTCTAAGTGATCTCCCTTTTGTTCCCCCGTCGATCACCCACCTGCACAAATGCATTGAAAAGAAACAAGAGAGACAAGCTCCCAAAAATCAGAAAAACTGAGTAATTCCAACTCCATCCCGTAAAATACTTAAGTTGAAAATATATTGTAAAATAGTAGGTTAATAGGGTTATAAAGCATAGCACACATACACACATGTATATATATACAATGAATAATCACATAATTAATTTCAATTAATCCAATTATTTAAGGAGAGGAAAGAGAACGCCAATAAGCCGGGGTCAATCCCCTGTAACCACTTACTTCAACATTGTAGGCCGGGCTCAATCCCCTGTAACCACCTACGGAAAACATAATGGCCATAATAACAGAGTCCCTAGTGTGCACACCCCTTCTACTTGGATCACAACAAGATAGAAGGAAGACAGTAACATAATAATCAGCATAGTAACCAGAGAACCTGTAGGGACCGCTGAACCTCTCATACAGGGCAACCTGTTCATCATTTCCCTCCGATATTTCACTTTACGTGATTAACATCTTTTAATTCAAGTCATCACATAAATCACGTACACAATTACGTCATCATTGTTCAATCAGTGTGAATATATTTCATCCATCATAATCTCAATCCGTTCATAGCGGTTTCAATAACTCATTTCACAACCGTCACTTGAGTTCATTTATCACTTCAGATTCATAATCATTTTATTATCACAAGTTCTTACGAATTCCAACTTTTGTAAAATTTCAATAATAATAATAATAACGGTAATAATGATAACAATAATCATAATAATAATAATATTAATAATAATAATAATAATAATAACCATAACATTACTAAATGACATTAAGCGGTTTTAATAACGTTATAATAAAGATATTTGTCATATCGTACATCGTCCATAGTCATGATTCATAATCGAAATCGATAGTCGTCGTCCATTTTGTCATTCGCTTTCATAATACGCATTAAGTCGATAATCCATAAGTATAGTCCATACTTATATATATTTTATAAGTACATAATAATCACATAATCAATTCGTTTTACACTAACGGGATCTATGTTTAGATGGACATCGGAGATTACCTCGTGACGCGTGCCCAAAAGTTAAGTTCACGAACGGATTAACACTCTTGATATTCCTCGTCTACGTAATCGGAGTCTACAATAGACATTAACGATATCTAAGTTAGTTACCTAAATAACCCCTTTTTATATAAAATAAACAATTTAAATAATTTAAATAACTTAAAGAAATTCATAATGATTAAAGTTTATGGTTTTCAAATTATTTATGAAATCATTTTAAGTACTCAAAGATTACTTCAACTTGATTTTCATTAACTTAGACGATTATTTTAAACATAAAAACTAACTTTATTATACTTCTTACTTTATTTTAGAAAATTAAGAAATATTTTCAAGTTACAAAAGACTAAGTTAATTAATCTAAAATATACCAACTTAATAAAGTAAGTTAATATAATTAATAGTATACCAATCTAAACCAATTAATCAAAACTAAACATTATTTTGTTATTAGAAAGAGAAAGTCAAAGTCATATTAAAAGAGAAAGGGGGGGGGTAATACTGATTTGAATCAGTTTGACATAAACCAAAAAAAAAAAGAAAATAAGAAGGGTGGAAAGAAGTAGAGGAGGACGAATCAGGGGGGAAGAAGAGGAGGTTGGCGCTGGAGGTTTTTGGGCGGTGGAGGGCGACGACTCAGGCGGAGTCGGTGGGTCAAGCGGGGTCGAGAGGTGGCTGGGCGCGGGTGCAGCAGAGGTGCCGCGAAGGGAAGTCGTGAGGGTGAAGGGCTGCGAATGGGGCTGGCGGTTGGGCGGCGTTTAACGACGAAGTCAGGTGGGGTCAGGTGGTTCAAGTGGTGGTTCAAAGGAATCAGGGGAGGTTGTTAATGGTGGTTTGAATTTTCATTTTTAAATTTTAGAATCAAAAAATAAAAATTAAGGAAGAAGATAAAGGATTGAAGCAAACCTTTTTTTTTTTGAATTGTTTGCTTGATTCATTTAGGTGAGTAAATCAGTATTTATAGGAGGATTTGGTTAGCATTTTGAGCTTTGGGTCAAGCTCCATTAATGGTGGGTATGGTGAGGTATGGTGGCTATGGTTTAGCTTTTGAAAAATTTGTCCCTAATATTTGAAATGTGGATTGAAATTCAATTTCCTACTGTCAAAGGCTGCAATTTTTGTTGAAAAATTTGCTCTTGTGTGCCGAAAATCAGGAACGAAGGAAGGGAGGGGAGGGAAGCTGAAGATCACGTTTCTTTGTTTCTTTCTTCTCTTTTTTTTTTGTTGTTTTGTTTTCCTTTTTCTTTTTGGCTAAAAGACATATGGCTATGGACTTGCATTTGGGCTTTGGATTACTAAAAATGGATGGACAACTTGAATGAATAAGAATGCCCACAACTAAATACACCTTTCAATTACCATATTAAAATACTTTGAAATGATGAAAATAAAAAATTAGTTTATTTAAATAAAATACATTTCAATTAAATCATTTAAATAACTCGTTAAATAATTCAAAACTAAATGAAATTATTATTTTAATAAACATAGTTATCAAATAAAATCGCATTATCATAAAATAAATTTTAAGTGGAAATAATATTAAACCTTAATAAATAATAAAATAAATTTTGAAATTTCGGGGTATTACATCTACTCCTCCTTAAAAACAAAGTTCGTCCTCGAACTTTAAAGTTAGATATTTAATATTAACGAAACAGTAGCTTTGCGCTTTGTTAGTATTACATTCGGTCCCCCTTAAGGAGTTTCGTCCCCAAAGCTCGTTAATCGTACCTCAGAAAAGAGTTCAGGATAACGCTTTTTCATGTCATCTTCTGTTTCCCAAGTTGCTTCCTCAGTTTGATAATTAGACCACAAAACTTTGACTAACTTTACTGCCTTGTTCCGGGTATTTCTCGTTTTGGAATCAAGGATTCTAATAGGACGTTCTTCAAAGGTGAGGGTCTCATCTAGTTCAATGGTTCCAGGTTGGATGACATGGGAGGGATCGGGGACATATTTACGTAGTTGAGGCACATGAAAGACATTATGAACATTGGCTAACTCTGTGGGCAAGGCTAATCTATAGGCCACTTCACCAATTCTTTCGAGTATCTCATAAGGTCCGATATAACGAGGACTCAACTTTCCTTTTCTACCGAACCTCATTACTCGCCTTGGTTGGCGAAACTTTCAGCAACACTTTTTCTCCAACTTTAAACTCTAAATCTCGTCTCCTTTGATCGGCATACGATTTCTGTCGATCCTGAGTTGCTTTCATACGCTCTTGAATCAACTTCACCTTGTTGGTAGTCTCTTCTATCATTTCTGGTCCCAAATTCAACGACTCGTTCACATTGCTCCAACATATAGGACTTCTACATTTCCGTCCATACAATGCCTCATAAGGTGCCATTCCTATGCTCGAGTGATAACTGTTGTTGTACGAGAACTCAATGTACATCAAATGATCATCTCAATATCCTCCGAAATCCATTACGCATGCTCTCAACATATCCTCCAAGGTTTGAATGGTTCTCTATGATTGACCATCTGTTGCTGGGTGGAAGGCTGTGCTAAATTTCAATAGTGTACCCACAGCTGTCTGAAGCTGTTTCCAGAACTTAGATAAAAATCTCGAATCCCTATCCGAAACGATGTCCTTCGGAACACCATGTAGCCTAACCACCTCATTGAAGTAAGCATCGGCCAACTGTTTCAACGACCAAGTATCCTTCATTGCCACGATTGTTGCCGTCTTAGTCAAACGGTCCATTATTACCCATATTGCATTCTTTCCCGACCTCGTATTCGGTAACCCCATGATGAAATCCATAGAGATAGATTCCCATTTCCATCCTGGCACTTCCAACGGTTGCACTTTTCCTCCAGGCTTCATATGCTGTATTTTCACCTTCTGGCATGTTAAACATTTTGCAACAAAGTCGGCTACTTCTTGCTTCATCCTAGGCCACCAAAAATGCTTTTTCAAATCCTTATAAAGCTTATCTCCTCCTGGATGTATGGAATACGGCGAACTATGGGCTTCTTTTAGAATTCTCGTCTTGAGTTCCTCATCTTGTGGCACACACAATCTCCGTTTATACTTTGCAACGCCATTGCCGTCGATCTCGAACTCTGGTGCTTGTCCACATTCCTTCATCTCTCTTAACGTGCTTAACCACTTATCTGCAGCTTGTTTCACCCGAATCTCCTCAAATGTGTCCGGTCCAACAGTAAGAGCATTCAAATGAGCTTTCACATAACCGGGCTCAACTATTTCCAAACTCAATCTCTTAATCTCCTCACACAGTTCATCGGCTAGGATCAACACATTTAGCGAATGAGCACTCTTCCTACTCAACGCGTCAGCTACTTTGTTCGCTTTTCCCTCTTGATACACTATCTTCAAATCATAGTCGTTTATAAGCTCGAGCCAACGTCTCTGTCTCATATTCAACTCCTCTTGCGTATACAGATACTTCAAACTTTTGTGATCTGTATAGAGCTTACATTGCACTCCATACAAATAATGTCTCCAGTTTTCAGCGCAAACACGATTGCTCCTAACTCCAAGTCATGAGTAGGGTGATTTGGCTCATGCGGTTTGAGTTGTCTCGACGCATAGGCCACTACTTTACCATGTTGCATCAAGACGCACCCAAAACCTTTCTTTGAGGCATCACTGTAGACTTCAAATCCTTCTACACACCAGAGGGTAAAGTCAATACTGGGGCTGTTGTAAGTCTCTTCTTCAGCTCTTGAAATGCTTCCTCACACTTATCATCCCAATGAAATTTTGTTGCTTTCTTCATCAGATTAGTGAGAGGTTGGGCCGTTCTCGAAAAATCTTCCACAAATCTCCGGTAATATCCAGCTAAACCCAAGAAACTCCTTACTTCGGTGACGTTCTTAGGTTGAGGCCAATCGGTCACTGCTTGAATCTTCGATGAATCTACGGAAACGCCTTCTTTTGATATCACATGACCCAAAAATGAAACTTTTTCCAACCAAAATTCACACTTCGAGAACTTCGCGTACAATTGCTTTTTTTGAAGAATCTCCAGAACTTTCCTTAACTGATCCTCATGCTCTTCTCTATCCTTCGAGTACACCAATATATCGTCGATGAACACAATCACGAACTTGTCCAGGTACGGCTGGAAAGTCCTGTTCATGAGGTCCATAAAAGCTGCAGGCGCATTAGTGAGTCCAAAAGGCATGACGGTGAACTCATAATGGCCATATCTCGTACGAAAGGCTGTCTTAGGGATGTCTTCTTCAGTTTTTCGTAGTTGGTGGTAACCTGATCGTAAATCGATCCTGGAAAACACTGTTGCACCCTGAAGTTGATCGAACAAATCCTCGATCCTCGGGAGTGGATACTTATTCTTTACCATGGCATTATTCAGCTCCCTATAATCGATACACAACCTCAAAGATCCGTCTTTCTTCCTGACAAACAACACCGGGGCTCCCCAAGGCGAAACACTAGGTCGAATGTACCCTTTATCCAACAATTCTTCTATTTGCACCTTCAACTCCTCATTTTCCACGCTTACATCCCTTACTTGGCACAGGTAGACTGGGTAGCATTTTCTAAGATAGGTTTGAAGGTTCAGGGCTGAGATTATCTTGACATCGGGCTGGAAGGTTATGCCTTTATAAGATATCCTATTTTCCTTTGGTCCTCTAAGAGATATTTTCTGGTTATGACACTCGATTTTGGCTTTATACTTAGCTAACCAATCCATTCCCAAGATAACGTCAAAGTATTTTAGGTCAAAAAGGATAAGATCGGCTGGTAATTCAGTACCAGCTATGACTACAGGGATACTTTGGAAAAGAGATTTACATGAAACAGTTTCACCGGTGGGCATGGCTATATTGGCTCGACAAGATTGGGTAGACTTGAGGGGATAATGATTAACAAAAGTGCTAGAAATAAAAGAATGAGACGCTCCAGAATCAAAGAGTACATAAGCAGGGTTTGAATTTACGAGAAAAGTACCCGTCACAACGTTGGCATCGGTGTCAGCTTCAGTTCGGCTCATGACATTGATTCTTCCATTGGTGTAGCCTCCATTGCTATTCTTTCCATAGTAGCCATTTCCACCTCCAAAAGAGCGGCTGTTCTGGTTCCCGTTCTGTGCAGCATTTCCTCCACTGGGGCGGTTGTTATTGAAGTTTTGAATTCTGTTTCCACCTCCATTGTTACCACTGTTCCCATTTGGTCCACTTTGAGCTTGCTTCTTAGGACAGTTGAACGATTTGTGATCTACTTCTCCACACTCGAAATACTTGATCCTTTCACCCTGACAAGTGAACCCTGGATGGCTCTTCGCACACTTCTTGCAAACAAAGTTCTTTTTGTCTTGATGGGCATGTTGTCCAGAATTCTGATTGTTGCGGTTGTTGTAGCGTCCACCATTGTTGGGCCTTTTGTCGTACCCTTGGCTGTTGCTGTTGCTGTTGCTAGCAGGTTCCTTTCTTTTGTGTCTGCCTAGCACCTCTCTCTCACGCTGTAAGATTCTCTCCAGGTTCAAAACTTTAGCATACGCTTCCGCGAAAGTGGTAGAGGTGCTACCTCCCATTCGAGTATGAAGATCAAACTTAAGTCCGTCTTCAAACTTCTGAGCCTTAGTTCCTTCATCTGGCACTATAGTCGGGCAGAATCGGGCATACTCATTGAATTTCTGAGTGTACTCTTGCACACTCATGTTATAACTCTGGTTAAATCTACTAAACTCATTGTACTTTTGTCTACGAAAAGAATCGAGCCTTAATCGCTACCTTAAACGCTTCCCAGTTAAAGTTCTCTTGAGCTTTAACAGTAGGTCCTACACTTTCCCACTAAGTATCAGCATCTTCATGCAGATAAAAGGTTGCTTGGTCTACTTTCTGGGCCTCAGGCGTACCCGTGGCCGTGAAAATCTTTTCGAAATCTCTTATCCAGTTCTCGAGAAGTAGTGGGTCTTCTCTCCCAACAAAGGTTGGTGGTTTCAAAGCAGAAATCTTTTTCGCCATTGCAGCTTGCGGATCGTCTCCATGGTGGTTTTTGTTGATCTGGTTTTGAAGGACTAAGCCAAAGCTCTGAGCTAGTTGCTCAAGAGTCCTAAGTCGTGCTGCAACTTGTTCAGGAGTTTCGGCCATTTGGTTTTTTTGTCGCCTTGCTCTAGATTTGCATAAGCTACATGCGTTATTCACATTGTATTTCTACGATTCACATTGATTCTTATATAAAAGCTAATTCACATAATCATGGTTCACACCATTCATCCATTTCATACTCAATTCTCATATCAAAAGTTCATCATTCATTTCACAATCAATTCACATGTCAAAAGTTCATCATTCATTACTCCAAAAGTGCCATAACAATTCGTTCATAGTAGCATAAGAGCTTGTTTCAAATAGTCAAATAAGCATTAGTTGCACCATCCTTACCTAAGTTAACACATTAATCGATCTTTTATGACCTTAATTAGAAATTTAAGGGTCAGGGCTAGAAATATGGGTTTCTAGTCAGCGTACTCGGACGAATCCTCGTCTTCACCTTCATCTCCGTCTCCATCTCCATTGAGATTTACAACGGGTGAGGCAGGGTTGCTTCCTACTTCTTCATCGTCACTATGGTTGGACTCCTCGTCATCAGTGGGTAAATGGTCATTAAGCCACTTGGCCCTAGCATCAAGCATTCTTTTCTCCAGGTAGCTCAACGTGAAATACCACTTCCCTTTCAATGTGTATCGTTCATAGTTTGGCCTTCCATTTTTCAGAACATCAGAGTATTCGCTCTTGATTCCAGCATAAGGACCATCATTGGGAAGAGTGTGAATAAAAACATCAGCCTGTTTAGGTGACGTGAGGTAATCCGAATGTCCGTGGCCTTCATTGAGGTGGTAACACTTCATTGTTAACCGTAACCTGTAAATATAAGCTAAAACAGACTCTCCTACCCTCATCCTTAGAAGGTAGGGTCCTTGACGAGGGGTTCTGGTGCATTTCCTGGCGGTCAAACGTGTCTTGGCCATCTAGTAAAATATAATAAACAATTAATAAGTACCTTTAACGAGTACTTTCATACATGTACACATAACCCATTCGTACCCATACTAAACTCTTAGTTCACATTTTAATCGTAATTCATTTTTCCTAATTTATTACTTTGACCTCCTAAACCAATTTTAAGTTTAACCCTATTTGATTCATTTTCCTAGTTATTATATTTTAATAATTTTAATCTTTCCTTAGTTAATCTAAACTCCGCTCTGATACCACTTTGTAACACCCCCGCCAACCCGAACCCTTTTTCATTTAGTAAAACTCGAGATGGGGGAAAATCCACGAGGGTTCGACTCAACGGGCGTGCTATCGCCGCACTTATCTCCATGGAAATAAATGCAAGGATAGATTAAAGCATACTAAATTCAAATTAATTAATCCTTACAACCAAGTAAATCATTCATTAAATATTACTAATTACTAAAGTATTTCAGAGTTCCAGCGGAAGCTAAATCATAAGCTAAGTGGATGACAATTCTAAGTGATCTCCCTTTTGTTCCCCCGTCGATCACCCACCTGCACAAATGCATTGAAAAGAAACAAGAGAGACAAGCTCCCAAAAATCAGAAAAACTGAGTAATTGCAACTCCATCCCGTAAAATACTTAAGTTGAAAATATATTGTAAAATAGTAGGTTAATAGGGTTATAAAGCATAGCACACATACACACATGTATATATATACAATGAATAATCACATAATTAATTTCAATTAATCCAATTATTTAAGGAGAGGAAAGAGAACGCCAGTAAGCCGGGGTCAATCCCCTGTAACCACTTACTTCAACATTGTAGGCTGGGCTCAATCCCCTGTAACCACCTACGGATAACATAATGGCCATAATAACAGAGTCCCTAGTGTGCACACCCCTTCTACTTGGATCACAACAAGATAGAAGAAAGACAGTAACAGAATAATCAGCATAGTAACCAGAGAACATGTAGGGGCCGCTGAACCTCTCATACAGGGCAACCTGTTCATCATTTCCCTCCGATATTTCACTTTACGTGATTACCATCTTTAAATTCAAGTCATCACATAAATCACGTACACAATTACGTCATCATTGTTCAATCAGTGTGAATATATTTCATCCATCATAATCTCAATCCATTCATAGCGGTTTCAATAACTCATTTCACAACCGTCACTTGAGTTCATTTATCAACTTCAGATTCATAATCATTTCATTATCACAAGTTCTTACTAATTCCAACTTTTATAAAATTTCAATAATAATAATAATAACGGTAATAATGATAACAACAATAATAATAATAATAATAATAATAATAATAATAATAATAATAATAATAATAATAATAATAATAATAATAATAATAATAATAATAATAATAATAATAATAATAATAATAATAATAATAATAATAATAATAATAATAATAATAATAATAATAATAATAATAATAATAATAATAATAATAATAATAGCCATAACATTACCAAATGACATTAAGCGGTTTTAATAACGTTATAATAAACAAATTTGTCATATCGTATATTGTCCATAATCATGATTCATAATCGAAATCGATAGTCGTCGTCCATTTTGTCATTCGTTTTCATAATCCGCATTAAGTCGATAATCCATAATTATAGTCCATACTTATATATATATTTTATAAGTACATAATAATCACATAATCAATTCGTTTTACACTAACAGAATCTATGTTTAGATGGACATCGGAGATTACCTCGTGACGCGTGCCCAAAAGTTAAGTTCACGAACGGATTAACACTCTTGATATTCCTCGTCTACGCAATCGGAGTCTACAATAGACATTAACGATATCTAAGTTAGTTACCTAAATAACCCCTTTTTATATAAAATAAACAATTTAAATAATTTAAATAACTTAAAGAAATTCTTAATGATTAAAGTTTATGGTTTTCAAATTATTTATGAAATCATTTTAATACTCAAAGATTACTCCAACTTGATTTTCATTAACATAGACGATTATTTTAAACATAAAAACTAACTTTATTATACTTCTTACTTTATTTTAGAAAATTAAGAAATATTTTCAAGTTACAAAAGACTAAGTTAATTAATCTAAAATATACCAACTTAATAAAGTAAGTTAATATAATTATAGTATACCAATCTAAACCAATTAATCAAAACTAAACATTATTTTGTTATTAGAAAGAGAAAGTCAAAGTCATATTAAAAGAGAAAGGGGGGGGTAATACGATTCTTTGAATCAGTTTGACATAAACCAAAAAAAAAAGAAACGAAGAAGGGAGGAAAGAAGAAGAGGAGGACGAATCAGGGGGGAAGAAGAGGAGGTTGGCGCTGGAGGTTTTTGGGCTGTGGAGGGCGACGACTCAGGCGGAGTCGGTGGGTCAAGCGGGGTCGAGAGGTGGCTAGGGGCGGGTGCAGCAGTGGCGCCGCGAAGCAGAGGTGCCGCGAAGGGAAGTCGTGAGGGTGAAGGGTTGCGAATGGGGCTGGTGGTGGGGCGGCGTTTAACGGCGAAGTCAGGTGGGGTCAGGTGGTTCGAGTGGTGGTTCAAAGGAATCAAGGGAGGTTGTTAATGGTGGTTTGAATTTTCATTTTTAATTTTCAAAATCAAAAATTAGAAATTAAGGAAGAAGATAAAGGATTGAAGCAAACCTTTTTTTTTTTAATTGTTTGCTTGACTCATTTAGGTGAGAGTAAATCAGTATTTATAGGAGGATTTGGTCAGCATTTTGAGCTTTGGGTCAAGCTCCATTAATGGGGGGTATGGTGAGGTATGGTGGCTATGGTTTAGCTTTTAAAAAATTTGCCCCTAATATCTGAAATGTGGATTGAAATTCAATTTCCTACTGTCAAAGGCTGTAATTTTTGTTGAAAAATTTGCTCTTGTGTGCTGAAAATCAGGAATGAAGGAAGGGAAGGGAGGGAAGATGAAGATCACGTTCCTTTGTTTCTTTCTTTCTTCTTTTTTTTTTTTTGTTTTGTTTTCGTTTTTCTTTTTGGCTAAAAGACATATGGCTATGGACTTGCATTTGGGCTTTGGATTACTAAAAATGGATGGACAACTTGAATGAATAAGAATGCCCACAACTAAATACACCTTTCAATTACCATATTAAAATACTTTGAAATAATGAAAATGAATAATTAGTTTATTTAAATAAAATACATTTCAATTAAATCATTTAAATAACTCGTTAAATAATTCAAAACTAAATGAAATGATTATTTTAATAAAGATAGTTATCAAATAAATCGCATTATCATAAAATAAATTTTAAGTGGAAATAATATTAAACCTTTATAAATAATAATAAAGTTCGAAATTTCGGGGTATTACAGTAGATGAATGTCGCCGCAGAAAAGATTGGCCAAAATGGAAAGAAGCAATTCCAGTAGAATTGAAATCACTTGAAAAACGTGAGGTTTTCGGACAAATAACCCAAATACCAAAAGGTGTAAAACAAGTTGGGTACAAATGGGTATTCGTGAGAAAACGAAATGAGAAAAATGAAGTTACTAGATATAAGGCAAGGCTAGTAGCCCAAGGCTTCTCGCAAATGGCATGGATTGATTATGATAAGACTATTCTCCAGTAGTTGATGCAACTACACTAAGATTTCTGGTAAGCTTATCAGTTTCGAGAGGATTGCAAATGAGGTTAATGGATGTAGTGACTGCATACTTATATGGGTCACTTGACACATATATTTATATGAAAGTCCCTGATGGACTAAAACTACCAGAAAATTACATGCCCAAAGAGATGTTTTCAATAAAATTGAAAAAGTCACTCTATGGGTTAAAACAATCTGGAAGAGTCTTAGTGAATACCTATTGAAAGAAGGATTCAAAAATAATCAAATCAGTCCTTGTGTTTTCATAGAGCGATCCAAATCATGATTCACCATCGTTGCTGTCTATGTTGATAATTTGAATATTATTGGAACTCCTAGAAAACTCGAAGTAACCGCAAAGTACTTGATGAAAGAATTTGAGATGAAAGATCTTGGGAGGACAAAATTTTGCCTTGGCTTGCAAATAGAACATTTGAGAAATGGGATTTTTGTCCATCAATCAAACTATACAGAAAAAATTCTAAGACGTTTTTTCATGGACAAAGCCCACCAAATAAGTTCTCCAATGATAGTGCGTTCTCTGAATGTGAAAGATGATCCATTCAGACCACGAGAAGAAAATAAAGAAATTCTTGGGCCTGAAGTACCATATTCAAGTGCGATTGGTGCCTTAATGTACTTGGCTAACAATACTCGACCTGACATAGCTTTTTCAGTAAACTTGTTAGCTAGATACAACAATGCACCAACGAAGAGACATTGGAATGGAATCATGCACTTGTTACGCTATCTTCGAGGAACACAAGATCTTGGATTATTCTACCAGTTGAAACCAAATGCGTCACTCATTGGATATGCAGATGCTGTGTACCTATCAGATCCACAAAAGGCTAAGTCTCAATCCGGGTATCTATTCATTTATGGAGGTACTGCAATATCTTGGAAATCCACGAAGCAGACTTTGACGGCCACATCATCAAATGATGCAGAATTAATTGCTCTTTATGAAGCTGGAAGGGAATGTGTATGGCTAAGGTCAATGATCAAGAATATCCAAGAAGAATGTGGAATGGAAACAATAACAACAAATCCAACTATCATCTACGAAGACAATACTGCATGTATCACCCAAGTAAGCGAAGGGTACATCAAAGGAGACATAACTAAACATTTATCACCAAAGCTCTTTTTCACTCTTGACCTCCAAAAGGAAGGGACGATAAACATCCAACAAATCCAATCATGTGAGAATCTTGCAGATTTATTCACCAAATCCCTTCCGGCGAAGAAATTTGAAGAATTAGTCCGAAAAATTGGAATGCGTCATCTTTGTGATATATGCTAGATTCAGGGGGAGTATTATATGCACTGCATTCTTTTTCCCTTCGATCAGGTTTTTATCTCACCGGGTTTTTCCTGACAAGGTTTTTAATGAGACAGTTAATTTTAAGCATATAAGGATACATAATAGTTGTACTATTTTCCCTAGTTATGGATTTTTCCCACAGGGTTTTTCATAACAAGGTTCTTCATGAGACAATGTCTATTATGAGTTATCAGTGGACATTCAAGGGGGAGTGTTGAGAGAACAGTGGAATGGCAAATTCCACTGTTTAAGCATGGTGAATGTCCTGACATGCATTTAATGCATGTTAGAAAAGGTTTTCTTCCGCCGCGCTGAAATTATTGAAGTTGCAATTGTGCACAGTAAAAGTTTTGCTTATAAATACCGTCGATGTAAGAAATCAGTTTTACACAATTGAATACAATACACTCTTCTGATATATTTCTATCAATAGCTTCTGTCTCTACATAATTCTCACAACACATGTCTATTTCTTAGCTGCAAGAAGGTTAATTTTGAAAAGAAAAAGGCTTCTCACTAACTCATGCCATCTCCTCCTTGAAGTGCTTATTTAGTTATCTCTATGTTCTTCTTCTTCTCTTTAGTCTACCATATATCTGTATTGTTCGTTTTATATATTGATGGTGCTAATTTTTTTTTATAAAAATTATAAAAAAACTCTTTCACCAATTAAAAAAAAATTACTAATAAAAAAGCTGATGAAGACTATGATTTATTGATCAATAAAAAAGGACAAAACCCAAATGTCGTATTAAACCAAAATACAATCAAATTGATGAACAATTAACCATTAAAATTTCCAGCTTTAAAACCAAAATTTAGTCAGCTTATAAACAATAAACCATTAAAGTTTAAGCTTTAAAAATCCAGTGTCATAATGGGGTCGAGGGAGAAGAGAGAAAGCTAACTTGTGAGAGTGAAGATAGAACAAGAGAAGATGAATATGAGAATGAAGCTCAAATCTCAAATTGTCAACTCCACAAGCTAGAGCACCACCAGAATTTAGCAGCAGCGCAGATCTACAAGTGACAATTTTCAAGAGATAGTCGAAATGGAGAAGGGGGGTGGTGAGGAAGCAGGGAGGAGAGAGAAAAGAAAAAAAGTACCCTACATCCAAAAACTATATTTGCACATCCATGATGTTTTTTGCATCTTACATCCATTAGTTATTTTGTACTTCCAAAAATATATTTGCACATTCGTAATTTTGTTGTTGAACATCCAAAAACATATGTTTGTACATCTAAAGATGCCAAAAAATAATTAAGAGTATCTAAACAAAACCCATCCACATGACAATGTTCACTAGTGAACATCAAACATTTATCCATGTAGCATATACATGGTTATGAGAACTCATGACTGAACATGTATTTTTTCTTTAAAATTTTGCATTATAATTTATTACCTCTTTTAGATGTGATATTGATTATTGAGTGATAATAGAAATTTGTGAGAACATAACTACATTTATCCACTGGGCGGATTACCCACTCCTAACATATTATTAAGAAAATAATTTTCAATGTTGAGTTACATTAGTGGGTAAATTACCCATAGGTTCAACTATCCAATTTGTGAAGAAAATCACATGTTATTAGAAAAGAGATTCCTTTACCATTAACTATGAATCTGTTGTTGTTACCGCCGAGTACCGCTTATGAAACGAGTACCAGTTACATAATGCCTCGGACAAGGCAATATCTCGTATACACCCAAGTATACCGTGAGCATGGTACACCCATGATTATTTTTTTGCTCATTGCTCATTGCTCATTTGAAATGATCCAAATAAGCAAAAATAAAAATGTACTAAAAAGGGAGAGTTTCAAATGAGCAAATAATATTATTGGGTGTACCATGCACATAGTACACCTGGGTAGGGGTGCTCATTTCGGATATCTGATCCGATTCGAAATTTCGAATATCCGAAAATTTCGGATCGGGAAAATGCGATCCAAATCCGATCCGAAAAAATCGAATATCCGAAATTTCGAATCGGATCAGATATATGAAAACTAAAAAAATGAATTTTTCAAAGGAAAAGTTACTAAAATAAGTTTCGGATCATCGAGAAAACGGAAATTTTCGGATCGGATATCCGAAAACTTTTTATGTTTCGGATATGAAAATTTTCGATCTGTATCCAACCCGAAAATCTTCGGATATCTGATCTGAAACATCCGAAAACTAAAAAACCGGATCGAATATCCGAAAAATTGGATCAGATCGACCGGATCACGGATCGGATATGATATTTATGAACACCCCTACACCTGGGTGTATGATCAGGGCCGTCTAATACGTTTCAGGGGGCTTGTGCTAATTACAAAAGTCGGGCCCCTAAAATCTATATACATTGTTTCAGAATATATTAAAAAATTATTATATCTCAATTACAATTTATGTAAATTTCCAAACTATCTATCAATATTGGTACTACTTCATGCTAAAACTTTAAACATACTTCTATATACTTGTCAAAAAATATAAATTACTACCAACGATCCATTATAAGAGGGTTAATGGGTTATATGATCCTCCTCATTATTTGAAGCGAAAGCATCAACAAAAATTTAGACTTTCTCACGGAGACCATTTTAATAGCCATCCGTAATTAATTAAGTTTTTTGGTAAATTAACTGAATTGTCAACAATTAACATTGTGTATTTGTGTTAAAACCTAGTGTTAAAGCTCTTTGTCTGTTCTTTAGAAAATTAAAGAAAAAAAAATCACATCTATATATATATCTAAAACTCAAGACAAACAATTGTCATGCTGCCACATGTTCTCCCCCTCCTAAGCAATTGACACAAATTAACAATAAAAATGTAGGTGTTAAGACTCGAACCCAAAACCTCTCCTTTGAGATACAAATACACTAACCAACTCATCTACAAGTTCATATTGATTTTTTATTGTAAGTAGAAGTAATTATGCTTCTTAAGTTGACACACCAATTCGACTCCTACATTAATTGACTTATCAAGTAAATGAGTAATACACTAATATATCCCCATGTTACAAGTTTTATTACCTATCAAGTTTCCATTTATCATAATAGTGATAATAAAACATCAAATCAACTTTGTTGCATTGTAAAAATATCTAATGAGCCCACCAAACCTTAATTCATGCTTAGCCTTTTACAAGATAGAAAACACAAATATTACCTATTTGAAGGAGAAATTTGAGAAAAATATATTGTAGTTAATATCAATCAATGTATAACTAGGAAAGGAAATGTAACATGTCTTTATGACCCGAAAAATGATATTACAAACTTTATCGTGTCGAATCAACTAATTTAAAGGACCGATCCATCGTATGATATGACTTATGAGTATGTGAGATGCTGGTAACTATTTGTTTTAAATAGACACTTATAAATTTATATATGAATGATCTATTTAAGATAAAAAAGCTACCCTTTAGACTCAGGTAACCTTTTGTTCTAATTGGGTCACTTTTACTTATATTCAAGTGACTCATTTAAGGTAAACAACTATTCTTTGTTTATAAATGACTCATTAAGACTTAAAAAAGTGACTCATTTTTCGAAAAGTGAATGATATCACAATAAATTTATTATGCACCAGGTACTCAATACTAATTGAATGTTATGAAGCATTGGAGGTAGTCACATGTCATCTAAATGCATACGCTGATATGGATGAATGACTTTTTTTTTTTTTTTTTTTTGATAAGTTGTTTTGTTTTATTAAGTTTCAAGGGAAGTTATTGCCAATGAAAGCAGCAACATTAACCAACCAGTACAACTTGCAACTTATGAGTTTATGAAGTACAACATTACTCGCAGAAGAGATTAAAACTAAGACTTAAGTTTACAGCCAAGCCATGAAATCATTCTCCCTTCGAAGTCCACGTTTTGCTAATGCGTTTGCCACAACATTTGAACTCCTCCCTTTATGAATAACCTGAGCATTGAGTTGCGAGTGAATGGCAGTTTTATATAGTTGAGCATGAAGTTCAGGTTCCAAGGGCCACCACTCTTGTCATTGCACCATTTAACCGCATTCGCGGAGTCCGATTCAAATGTAATATGACAAGAACTAATCTTAGGAGCGGAGAGAGAGATTTTCACAGCACGGAATATCGCATAAACTTCCGCATAATTGATTTCTAGAGGTGGGATGGGGCATGAAAAGATGCACATGAAGTTACCTGACTCATTGCGCAGAACTCCTCCAATGGCGCTAAAATTACAAATTGGGTCAAAGGATGCATCAATGTTCCATTTTAGGGAGAGATGAGATGGTGGACTCGATATTGTATTTGCATGAACAATATGAGTTGTTGCACCCCTTTTCACTGAACTCCCTTTTTGTAATATCCCGAAAATTTAAGATTAATTAACATTAATAATTAGCTTAATAAATTGTTTAAAATTTATTTATTTATTTAATCACTTCTCTAATATATTGGAAATAAAATAAAAGCAAGTATTTGATAAGATAAGCTAAGTTAGTATGGTTGTCTAATAAAAGGAAATAGGAAAAACTTACCAATTTTGGAAATAGAAAAGAATAAGAAAATTTCTAAAAAAGGAAAATCACCATCCACACAATTCATCTTCTTCCTCAAGCTCCATGTCCTTGCTCCCCAAGGCTTCTAGAAGGCCTTGCTCCCCAAGTTTTCTTCACCATTAAGCCTCCATTTGTTTAATGAAGTTTTCTTACTAAAATTACTATAAGTAGCATGTTAAGTTCACTATTCATGACCACTCAAAAATCAGAAAATTTCCAACACTACCATCCAACCTCCTGTTTTCCGGCCACCCTCCGACCACCACCACCACCACCTGTCTGCCGCCATTGCTGCGCGTGTAGACCCACACCACCGGCCAGCCACCGCCACGGAAACACTCCTTCCTCCTCTCCTTCATCTTCTCGCTGCTCTTCTTCCCCCTCGCCTATCTCGCTGCTTCTTTCTCCTCCTCGGCCCCACCTGGGCTGCTGGCCCCTGACGCGCCGCCATCCTGCCGGCCAGCACGCCTCCTCCGAGCCACCTGATCGCCGGAGCTCCGACTACCCCAGCCCCCTTCGCTGCTTTGTGTTTACAATACAGTAAAGTAAGTTATGCACTTTCCCTCCTTTTATTTGTTTTGAAATGTTTTAAGTTATTATAGTTTGAGCTTAATGATTAATTAACATGACCCATTAGTATATTGGGCTATTTAACTAAACTAATTATAATCTTACTTTTGTTATTTCAAAATCTACATTGTAGGTAGTAAATTTAGCTATGCATAAGTGTACTTATAATCTTTCAAGTTCAAATATTGAGACCTAGTATGATTAATGAACCACAAAAGCAGTTGATTGAACTAAGTTATTTAAACTTAATGTTAGAAGTTCACTCTACTTTATGAAATAATCATACAATCTAGTTATAGTTTAAAATAGATTATGGCATAATCACTATTATTACATCTTTATTATATTAAGGATGTCTTTGGTTAATTAAGTTATAGTTTCATGCTTACCTATTGATAACTTAAATATATCGATTATAAAGTAATACTAATTAAGTACACTTGGATTATATGTATAATGTTAGTAAGTTTAATCTATATAATGAATAATTCTAGTCTCACTTTTAGCTTAATGAAATGAATATCACTTCTTAAGTTGTAAATTAAGTAAGTCACTTATACATGGGCACTAACTAGTAGGAAATATCACTGATACTGGTTAGAGTTTAAACAATTAGTTAGATAATCACTTTAGTATTAAAAGTCTAATATGAAAGTTCTATAATCACACCTTCAAGTCATTAATCATGAATTTCCATTAATCTTATAAGTAGTGCATGTTACTAAATAATTTTACATAAGTTGGACTTAGAACTCATAATAAATGTGTTATTTATTATATTAAAAAGGACCTTTTAACCAAGTTACTAGAGTCAAGAATTATAGTTTAAGTAATAAATGGTGATAATAAGGTTCCATAACCATTAATTTCAGAAACTCACTATTAAGTCATATTAAAGTACTTCATATAACGGGCATATGATGGAAATGGATCGTAGAGCCTAAAATCTAGAATAAAATATTAATAAGTCATTCTTTATTAATTCTTGAATAGATTAGAAAGGAAAAGGGATATTACAAGCCTCCCCCGGCTATCAAGTATAATAATCGCGATTCGAGGTAATGTCTACTGCTAACACCCGCACTCCCCTTCAAACTATGTTTTATGACGCTTTTACATATTGTTTTGATGATATGTGTTTATGGATTGCGGGATATGAGAATTTTTTTGTTAAATGATGTTTATGATGAGGCTATTATAATAAATTGGTTCTCATGATGCTCAAAGAGATGTGTTATGAAATAAACTCTAAAATCACGAAACATGATAAATGAAAGTGAAAGATGGTTTATGGCAGTACTATGTTCTTTGGGCCGTGCACGTGTCATTATGTTATATGGCGGCAACGCCACCTTCTGATGGGGGACAACGTCCTCGGTGGCACCCGCATTATGTTTGGCATTATATGCCACCTTCTGATGGGGGACAAAGGTCCTCGGTGGCTCTGCCTTATGTTTTGATGTATGGCTTTATGCCACCTTATGATGGGAGACATATATCCTCGGTGGCTCAGCCTTCTGTTTTACTCGCCAAGTAACCAAAGGAAGATTTTCGATAATGAATATCATAAAACGATGAATGACAACATGAATCATTCTTTTAAATTCCTGATTTGAATTATTTGTTTATGAAATTGTTTGACTATATTCTCTCTCTCTGTTTTCAAATAAATTGAGTTGAAATGAATCTACGTTGTTAGAGTAGTATGTTACTGGGCCTCGACTCATGACGCTTTGTTTTTCTATTTTAGGTACCGATGGGGATAACAGAACGGTTTAGCATTGAGGATTTGTTATTAAAAATACTCAATCATTTATAGTTTTTGTAACCTAAGTCAATAGTTAGTTTTGTTAACCATAACTCGGTTTCATTTTAATTTTTATATAATCTAGTATGATTAAGTCTCCACATTATACGTGGAATTATGTAAGTATGTTGCCTTGTATTTTCCTAACGGAAAGTACGATAGTAATGCACCGACCAAAGGTTAGGTCTTCCGCTGCTAATAATCAAGATTAATTAACCTAAATAAAGGTGCTTAGAGGTCGGGGCATTACACTTTTAGGCAGAGCGGATTTTGCATCACATCATGGCATGAGTAAGGGAATGGATCTTGCCATCATTTTATCCACCAACATAGGCGAAGCAAAACCAAATCTTGGATTTGCTTGGACGAGCATGAAATGTTATTGAAGACTCGAGCGTTGCATTCTTTCCCTAACGACCATACAATGATATAGAAGGAAGCTTTCCAAACCTTCTTGAAGATATAATCTGCCGTGCTGAAATTCCATTGAAGGAATAGGTCCTTCAGAGATAAAGGTAGGACCCATTGCACATTCCAGATCAGGAACCACCAATTCCATAGATCCTTCGCAAACTCGCAGTGGATGAAGAGGTGCTCCTCGATTTCAGTATGATTTTTGCAGAAAATACATGAGTCTTCGGAGAAAGGAATAATGGAGAGCCTTGCTAGTTTTCTTCGAGTGTTTAATTTACCCAAGAGAGCAAACCAAACAAATAACTCGATTCTATGTGGCACCAAACCTTCCCATAGATTCTTGAAATTTTCGATGGGGATCATGGGAGAGGTTTTATCTAATTCCCTTGTGAGTGATTTAACAGACCAGCGCCCATTTTTGTCAAGGGACCAAATGAATTTATCACCACAATTGCTGTCATGAGCAACCGAGCCCAAGAGAGAAAGAAGTTGGCCCAGATCATCTACGTCGCGAGGCCTCAGAGCTCGCTTCCAGTCCAAACACCACAGCCACTTTGACCCATCCCAAAAGTCCAAAGAAGACACCGACGTCATCTGATTGCAGCATATTCGAAATAGGCGAGGAAATAGGTCTTTTAATGCTGAATTACCTATCCAAATGTCCAACCAAAAGTGAGTAGAGGATCCATCACCCACCCACTTCCTCACATTAGATTTTGCTAAGCATTTAGCAGTGGGATGATGAAGAATAGATGAGCAAATGCTTTTCCATGGCCCGCCATGATTAGGGATCAAGAAGTCAACCATTGTTGTGTATGATGAGTATCCATACTTATCTTGTATGACCTAATGCCATAAGGCATTTGGTTCATTGAAGTAACTCCACCACCACTTGAAAAGAAGAGCCAAATTTCGGTGTAGGAGATTCCCTACACCTAGGCCTCCTAAATACTTTGGCAATTCAATTAAACTCCATGAAACCAAAGGAAAAAGGTTCTTTCCAATTTCACCACACCAAAAGAATTGCCTTTGCAATTTTACTATCTTTGCTATGACTCCTTTAGGGATGGGGAACAAAGACATGTAATATAATGGGAGGCTAGCTAGGGAAGCTTTAATTAAGGTGATGCGACCTCTAAGAGATAGCAACTTACCTTTCCAAGTTGCAAACTTGTTTTTCATGCGATCGATGATCGCATCCCAAGCACTCAATAGGGACGAGTTACCACCTATTGGTAGTCCGAGATTGATGAATGACTTTAAATTAATTTAATAATTTCATAGAAAAATAATAAACGAATTATACGCAATTTGATCGTTGGACTGACCCGGGGCATCGCTCGGGGCAACAACTAGTTATATATCTAAACTTTCTTGTCTGTATAATAAGGATAATAATGTACAATTATAAACCAAACAAGCATTAGCACCCAAAAGAATTAAACCAAACAAATAGTTATAGGACTACAGCCTCAACTGAAGGCTACATAGTTAAGAAAATTTCAATAAAAAATCATGAATTTTTCCAAAATTCGTATCAGTATTAGATCAAATACTCATATAAAGACAAATAAAATCTACAATCAAAGTAACATACTCGAAATTAGTATAGAATCAAGAATTGAGCAATTGAACGCCGGAAGTCTGGAAGAAGTGAATTGCTCTAGATTCAAAGTCTTCTAGGATTTTACTTTTTCTACTTTCTTCTTTTCAATTTAGCCCAAATATGGAGTTTTTTTTTCCTTCAATGTATAATTCTATGAACAGATTAATTGGGACAGAGTAATCTCATAAGAATGTTTGTATTTTCTTTGCAAATAAATTAGGTGGTTTTCTTAATCATATGTGTTAATTTGTGCCTTGATTTCTTGGCGAAGAAGAAAAGGAGAAAGAGCTTGAAGCATCAGCCCGACCCATGGGAGCAGCCCGGGTGGGCTTGTTAGGCAGGGGCGGATCCAGGATTCTGGATGAGGGGTAGCGTAACATTGGGATATTATAGAATAATAATAAAAAAAATATGAGCTATAAAATCCAAATAAAGTCTCTAAAGAATTTTTAATAGAAGAAAATTGCAATAGTTCAAATAGAGTTTTAAAAATACATTTCACCATTTGGAAAAATTTATTTGGGAAAAACTCAGCAAGCCAAAGCAATGATTCTATCATTTAGATGAACTAATTTTTGGCGCAGAGAAGAATTTTTTTGGTTTAGTTGAGCTGGAGGAAGATTTGGATTAGAATTATCTCCATTTGATTGAAAATCCCTTTTGAAATTTTTTTATAGCTCTATAAATTTCTCTTTGTGATCTTAAAAGGTATTTATACACATAACACCATACCCAATTAATCAATTACACAAGAAATAACGCTAATCAACTCAATTAGTCATTTCGTACTCCCATTATAGTTCAAGAGTAGAACATGAGATAAACAACATCGCAAATCAAAAATAACAACACAACATCACAAGTGCCTATTCTTATTGAGAAAAAAATAGTATATCGAATCTCACGGCAATGACATAGCACACAAACCTTTTTAGTCTATTATTTAGAATTTACTTACCACAAAATATCAAATTCAGAAATCTATAAACCCACACATCATAAATTTACAAACAATTAACTAAACATTTGAATTCTTACATACTTGCAAAAATCAAGATGGAAAAAAAGAGAGCAAAATAAACAAACCTTTCAAGAAGAATATTAGCACCACAACACCACGTTGTGAAAATGTGAACTATAATCATACAATATTTATTGATAATGAATTTCTAATGAATAATGATGTAGTTAAAGCATTGAAAATTGAAAAAAAAATGTTTGACATAAAGTGGTTGAGCATGACTGCATGAAATAGGCGGGTGAGGCAACTGCAAGTCTGCAAGGAATATTGAGTAGAGAGAAAAGGGGAAGAGAAAGTAACAGAGGTTTTAGGCTTTTCGCTGTTGGCACTGGCACAACCTACTGGGCTACAAGCTTCCTTTTCTTTTCTGTTTTTCTGAAAAAAGGAAAACTCAATTTTTTTTAATAAAAAAACAAGGGTAGCACGTGCTACCCCTTGTTACAATGTGGTTCCGCCCCTGGTGTTAGGGGCCCGGGCGGGCCAGATCTTCCTCGGGCAGGCCAACCCAATCGCCTACATTCTGCCTCGAAGGCAGTTTCTTTGTGAAAAGCCTGCACCGAGTGGGCAGGTATTGGGCCCGGGAGGGCTGTTTGACCCGGGTGGGCAGTCTGCCCTATTCGCGATTTTTCGTGTTTTAATCCGGATTTTTCCGGATTTAATGTTTTGGGTTTTGGTTCATTTTGTAACATTTAGGATGTCATATATAAGGCATCCTCAAGTCATTTAGAACCCTAAAATTCAAATTAGCCACAAAATATAACTCTTTCTCTCTCCTACTCTCTCTCTTCTTCTCCATTGTAATTCCTCCATTAAAGAGGCTAAAGAAAACTCCAAGGTTCTTGCTTGTGGATGTAGGTCAAGGTTGACTGAACCACGTTAAATCTTTGTCTCTCTTTATTGCTTACTTTTCTCACTTAAAGTTTACAACTTTGCATTTATTGTTGAACTTGAAGTTAACTAGCAAACCCTAGGTCCTAGAAATTGCATTTATTGCTAACAATTGGTATCAAGAGCTTTAGGTTTGGGAGGTTTCTAGTTGATTTCTTTGAAGAATATGTCAACAATGAAGCTTGACATTGAGAAGTTTGATAGGTCCATCAACTTTGGACTATGGCAAGTGAAGATGAAGGCAATCTTGATTGAAAACGGTGTTCACAAGGCTCTAGAGGGCAAGGTGAAGAAGCCTACTACTATGACCGAAGAGAAACGGGAAGAATTGGATTTGAAGGCCTTATCGGCTATACAAATTTGCCTCTCGAATGAAGTATTGAGGGAAGTTGCTAAGGAGGAATCGGCGGCGGGTCTATGGTTGAAGTTGGAGTCTCTTTACTTGGCAAAGAGTGTCACCAACCGACTTCTACTCAAGAGTAGATTGTATGACCTTCGACTTGAGGAAGGTAATTCTCTTAAGTCTCATATTGATGAGTTTTATTCTATTGTTATTGATCTTCAAAATGTTGATTGTAACTTTGGATGATGAAGATTTGGCTATTTGGTTGCTGTGTTCATTACCATCTTCATACAAGCATTTTAGGGAAACTATCTTGTATGGTAGAGATGATTTGATTATTGATGATGTTAGGGATTCTTTGAAACAAAGGGAGTTGATTGATAATCAATTGACATCCAAATCATCAAACTCTAGTGATGGCTTGGTTGTTAGGGGTAGATCAAATGATGTTGCATCTACTAGTCAAGGTGGTAATGGTGGTAAGAATAGGGGGCGTTCTAAGTCAAAGAATCCCAATTCCAATAAGCACAAGACTTGTAATTATTGTCATCTAAAGGGGCACATTAAGTCCGAATGCTACAAGTTGAAAAACAAGCAATCGGGCGATGGTAAGCCCGGGAAAGACAAGGAACCCATGAACTCCGCCGATGTAAGCTATGTTGATTCCGATGGTGAAAATGGAGCTTTGGTTGTTCTCAGGATAGGCTCAAGAGCAAGAGTGAATGGATAATGGACTCGGGATGTTCTTTTCATGTGACACCCTACAAAGATATGTTCACCTCATATGAGGAGTATAATGGAGGCACGATCACCATGGGAAACAATGCAACTTGCAAGGTGATTGGCATAGGGTCCGTAGATATCAAGATGTTTGATGGCACGGTTAGAACATTGTCTAAAGTCCGCCATGTTCCGGAAATGAAGAAGAACTTGATCTCTCTTGGGACTCTTGACAACAATGGGTGTAAGTACATAGCGGAAGGTGGAGTATTGAAGGTTATTAGGGATGCATTTGTGTTGATGAAGGGTATTAAAAGGGGAAGCTTGTATGTGTTACAAGGTTCCATGGTTAGTGATTCGGCAAATGTCTCCACCGGCACTACGAGTGACGATGATACCAAGCTTTGGCATTTGAGGCTTGGTCATATGAGGGCAAGGAATGTCCGAACTTTGCAAGCAATGATTGCTAGATAATGTGAAGCTTGGCAACCTTGGCTTTTGTGAGCACTGTGTGTTCGGTAAACATAAGCGGGTTAGCTTCAAGCCCGCTGTAAACACAAATTTTAGATGTCTGCAAAATAGAATCAAACATGTGAAACAAATGATAAATTTTATTAATATAAAAATTTGAGTAAAATCTCTAATGTGTTTCCACTGATTCGATCTCCAAAAGAATGATTTGGTTTCCTTGAATGAGGGCCTTCGGGCTTGATCTCCTTCAAGTATGATCGTCTATAATAGAACGACTTTGATGCTTGTTGTTCTTCTTCTAGGTTGAATGTGTGGTTTGGATGTGCAGACTTAGAGAGTCTCTGGATCAGCTTTCTCTCTATCTCTCTTTTTTTTAAGTCTTCTGTTTTTTTTTCTCTCCCTGGCAAATGAAGAAGAGCTCTATATTTATAGAGTTAGGAGACCCTAGGGTTTCCACTTATCTTGGGCCTCATGGACATAACCCTATTAGAAGTCCAGCTTTTATTTAATGAGCCATGACCCAATAAAAGATGACTTAATTAAAATAGGCCTCATTTAATAATAAAGCCCAAATTAATTTGTTTTATGATCACCCATTTATTTTAAGTCAACATTGACTTGTCGGGACAAATAATTGACGGCTTGGCATTATACAATTTTTCCATGCCTACAAATTACCCCCTCGAGACTGTATCACATACAAGATTTTGAGTGTTTAGGCGTGATCGAGTCTCGATTTTTTTTTTGTTTGAACCTACTTTAGCTTTAAAGCCATATTTTCTCCATAGAGCCACATGACTTTTGTTATGTCAAAGCCCATGAAATACTTAGCTGCCGACCTCTCCTTTTTTTTTTCATTATTAGTTTTATGCTACTGTAGTAATATCGCGAAGCCCACGAAATACTTTAGCTAAACTACCCTTTTTAATTATTGCTCCATGCTATTGTAGTAATATAGTATAGCACTAGTAGAATAATTGAATATTGTTGCGGGTTTAAAATGGCCTATTGCTGCGGATTTTGCATCGCAGCAAATCAAGGCGCAGCAATATGTAAATCTGTTGCTGCGGTGCAGCAATAGATTAACCTATTGCTGCGGTTGTGGCCCAAAACCGCAGCAATAGGTGCAGGTAAATTTTTTTTTTTTCATTTTCTAAAATATAAATTTTCATGTAATTCTCCCCCCTTAAATTAAGGGACTAGGGCAGCGTTATAGTGCATTCACAACACAAAATAACTACAACAAACAATTTACTCCATAATGGATCATATATTCAATAGAAAAGATACTATAACTCTCTTTAATTACAAAAATATATGAAAAATAAAAAACAAAAAGATACAATGAATAAAATGAAAATAAACTAAAAGGAATAAAACGAAAATAAACTAAAATGAACAACATGAAGAAACAAAACTAAGAATTCTCGTAACCAAATGGAACTGAAAACTAAGAATGAACTAAAAAAAACTAAAATGAAAAAACAAAAAATTAAAATAGAATGAAGAATACATCAGTTCTCTGCAATTGTTAACCACGTTTTTGTTCCCCTGCTTCATTCACCATTAGTTCTCCAGCGTTGTCGGAACCGACTACCACCACGACACCACCGTTGAGGCGAGAGTGAGGAGATGACGGCGTCGCGCAAGATTGTTAAGGGACTTGAGGATGGCCGTTTAACGTGAAGACGCGCGATAAGTTGTTGGAAGACTTGAAGATGGCGATGACGAACGTGGCCGACGAACGTGAAGGCTAGAGAAAGGATAGATGGAGATTTGAAGAAGGAAGGAGGAGAAGAGAGAAAGGAGAGACTGAGATTTGAAGGAGGAAGGAGGACGCTCAAGGGGATGAAGCAGGTAGAAGATGGAGAGTTGAAGGAGGAGGAGAGAGAAAGGAGAGAGCGAGGGAGGACGCTCGATAGGATTGAAACGGCTGGGGTCTTAAATGAACAAACCCTATCCCTTTTGTTTGATAAAAGAGAATATTGCTGCGGTTGTTACAGGAAACGTCAGCAATAGATTAAAAAATATTAATATATTTATTTATTGCTGCGGTTTCTCTTAAAAACCGCAGCAATAAGTTCTTTTTTCTTTCCCTCATGTGGTTTATTGCTGCGTATGGCTAAAACCGCAGCAATCTAACCGTAGCAATAAGCAATTATTCTACTAGTGTAGCGAAGCTCATGTTGCTATATTTTAGAAAACAGAGTCATGGAGTTCAAGAACTTCTTGCTACACCAAAACGCTTGGAACCGAAGAGGATAAGATTACTTCCAACAAAAAATTTAATCCAAAACTTCGGTGGTTTAGGATGGATAAATTTTCATAATTTTTATCCAACTCAAACACTTCTTCCCACATTATATATATATGCATAATGGAAGGTAAAAAAAATTACTTCATCATCGAAGCTTGAAGACGTGACCTTTTGCCGACGCGGAGTTGACAGAGCCCTTCTTTTGCCCACCTTAAGCCAAGGAGAAGGAGGACCCGAAACCGACACCGAGCGCAAGTCATTGAAGCCATACGCACTACCACCACTGCACTGCCCCCAGGCCCTAGTGTTTGAATCCGTGATCTTGCCGTTGATTGACGTCATACTAGCACCACCACAACCGCAAGTCGTGACACATACCGCCGAACGAAGCCATACTAGCACTACCACAACCACATTGCATTGAAGACCTGGTGTTTGACGAGATTACGGCGAATCGTCTTGGTTTATCTGCATCGTGAAGTTGTTGTCCGATCAAGAAGGTATGATTTTTCCTTCTCCTCTGTTATTAGAGAGCTTGCGTATGGTTTTGTTTTAATCTTGGCCTCTGTTTTGTCATGAGTGAACAACCTGCTTCTTCCTTCCTGATTTCTTTTTCAGTTTTTTGTTGCTGTGGACTACCGATATTTTATGAGCTTTCTGTATGATACATCGGAAGACATTAGGAATTTTGGTGTCTGATGTGGGTCTTTGTTGGAGTTTGGCTTTATTGCTTTGTTTTGTTTTTGAGGTCAAAGACAGTAGGTGTTTTGTGGGAGAAAAGATAGTATTTCAGAGGAGAGAGAAAGAATAAGAAATTGATGGTTTTTTTTTCCAAACAACATGATGATGCTGACATGCTGTGATATACACTGCAACTTTCATTGCCCTTTCTTTTTCAATTTTATTTTACATGTAGACCATATTTATCACATGTTCACATAGTCTACATGTAAATTGTAATTGTGTGAGCAAATCAGTCATGATGCTCACGTTCGCATCATTTTTTCAAATCTTTTCCTTCCTTTTTTTTCTTCTTTTTTTTTTTTTTTTTTTTTATTTCTCTTGTGATTTTTTTTGTCTTATTGTACATATCATGATATGATACCATAATGCTAGGGTACTGTACTATTATTAATTAATGTAGAGATTTTTTTAATACATATATGTATTTTTGACTTCTCCTTTTATTTTTAGGAACAATAATATGGTACGATTTGGACCCGCCAAGGCATCCATTGGAGATCACATGGAGATTGCTGATGATGCAAACAATGGACATAAAACACAATTTCGTGCATTTCGCCCCATGATTGGACCTTTTGCGAAGGATTGGCCCATATCACATTACCCTCCTAGCTTGAAGCGTTGGTGGAAGGACATCTGCGAAGGCAACTCATCCACCCAAAGATCTTCCAAACCGATTCTTCTCTCATCCCATCATCGAGCATGCACTGAGACCAAACCACTAGACACACTTCATGCACGCCTTTCCCGAAAAGAAGCCAGTTGGAGCTCTAACTGTAATACCCCGAATTTTAATCTCGTTTTATTAGCTACTAATTATGTTTATTATTATAATTACGTCCTAAAATTTTTCGAAACTATTCTGATTAAGATTATCTTCTAAAATAAGTATATTTACCTTAGTTATTACGAAAGTGATGTTTATTATGATAAATGATTTTATGAAAATAAAAAAAAAAAGAAGAAAGAGGAATGAAGAAAGCTGAACATCAGCTTCTCCAAACCAACCGACCACCACCTCCCTCTACTCCCTCTTTACTCCCTACTCTAAGCTTCCCTATGGTGAACCACCAACCTCCATCTATCCACCTCCATTAATGTCTCCAAATTTCTTTCTATAAATGCTCAGTAATTGAGCTTTGAAATTTCACAACAACAACAAAAATCACAAAATTTCTTCTTCTCTTTCTCTCTCTCGTCCTCCCTCCTCTTGCGTTCTTTGTCTTTGCTCCGGTTGTCGTCGTTCTTTGCCGCGGCTGGTCGTGGTGGAGCAGCTCTGCTTTTCTCCCTCCCCTGCTCGAGTTGCTGTTGTCGTTGTGTCGCTGCTGCGCTGCTGCTGCTGCTTCGTGGTGGTGGTCGTGCGTTGGTGGTGCTTCACGGTCCTGCTCATGTTCCCTCTTCTTTTGATTCGGTGGTGCTGCTGCCCATGTGTTGTTGGTACTGCCCCCTTCTCCTAACTCAACCTTTTCTTGTCTCTACAATTGCATAGTTTGAATGCTCATAATTGTTTAATTCTGAAATTTGAGTTAATTCAGTTACTTGATGATACGAATGATTGTTTGATGTATTCTACTCCCTGCTGTTTAAATTTTGGGATTTAAGTATTGTATTGAAATGCATAAGCTCCTGACTTAACTAAACTTCACTTCAGTGATAATTAGAAAGGGTTCAAGTGTAAACTTCAGTTTGAGCAAATGTAAAATAAAATGAGGGTTTGTGTATCATCCTTTTGTGAAGTTGGGTAAATTTATGGCTTAATGGTCACTAAAGTATACTAGTTCTTGAATTAATAACGTGAGTTATGGTCCATTGAAATTATTACGATATTCACGAATACTAATAACTTATGCAAATGATATATATGTACCAAAGGTTAATACAGAGTATAACTAAGCTAAGTCGTTTCAGTAAGTTGTCCCTTAATCAATGAGTTTTGATTAGATTCATGAGAGATTCTTATTTAAGAAAAAGAAATCGAATTACTCTTATTTAACTGAATTAGATGAGAAATAGTTGTTACTAATGAATAATTAAAGAATTAAAATGCTATGAGTTAATATGAGACAATCTATCTTCCTTGGTTCTAATGTTAATAGAAAGTTGTTATTCTTAAAAGTACTTTAAGTTATGAGTCATGTTTATGATTACTTTCCATGATTAATGTTATGTTTGCATATGGATTGCGGGAAATGAAATGTTTTATGACAGTTATGATGATACGATGCTATGAAATGATTATGAATCTGCAGTGATAAATGAACTAAAGTGACAGTTGTGTTTATGAAATGGATTATTGAAACCACTATGAATGGATTGAGATTATGATGGATGAAATATGTTCACACTGGATTGAACAATGATAACGTAATTGTATACGTGATTTATGTGATGACGTGAATTAAAAGAAATTAATCACGTAAAGTGAAATATCGGAGGGAAATGATGAACAGGTTGCCCTGTATGAGTGGTTCAGCGGCCCCTACAGGTTTTCAGGTTACTATGCTGATTTTCTGTTACTTGTCTTTCTTCTATCTTGTTGTGATCCAAGTAGAAGGGGTGTGCACACTAGGGACTCTGTTATTATGGCCATTATGATATCCGTAGGTGGTTACAGGGGATTGACCCCGACCTACAATGTTGAAGTAAGTGGTTACAGGGGATTGACCCCGGCTTACTGGCGTTCTCTTTCCTCTCCTTAAATAATTGGATTAATTAAGATTAATTATGTAATTAATCATTGTATATATATCTACATGTGAACGTATGGATTATGTGAATATTGCTATGTTGTTGTGATATGGTTATGAATGATATGAACATGTATTGATTACGTGAAAGTCGTAGACACCAAAGCATGTTTTAAGAATGTTTTATGGGTTAGTACTCGGCGTCAGGCTTGATGTGTATGTCAATGTTTTGTTTTGTCACTACTGTGGCCTGTCACTTGGTGGGTGGCAGAGTTACAATAGTTTCAGGTTGAAGTTATGGAGCATCTGTTCCAAGATAGAAGCAGTTACGTGCTACGATCTCAGCTACGATTGTTTTATGTTTTCCTTTGAGGCGAGGACGTTCCACTTTGTAATAATTAAATAATTTAATTGATTTAGTTTCATTTTTAGTTCTGGTTGAGCAATAGTGCTCCTGATTCTCTTTAGCTGGTACTCCGCGAAAGCGTTGAGTTTTGGGATTTGGTATATTTTATTTGTAACAGGTTTTTCAAACATTTTCCCATTTTGGGTTGTCCAATTTACAAAGGAGACTCTGCCGAAATTTTCAGAAAAGATTAATCTATTATTAAATTGTTTCTTTCAAAAGTGTCAAATCAAAGTATTGTCCATGTAAGTTAATGAATAATGTAGCCTTGCATTTATTTCCAAGGAGATAAGTGCGGCGGTAACACGCCCGTTGAGTCGAACCTTCGTGGATTTTCCCCCATCTCGAGTTTTATTAAACGAAAAAGGGTTCGGTTTGGCGGGGGTGTTACACTAACATGCGTTTTGGAGCTGAATTCAAATACATTCCTTGCTATTGGGAGTGGTTAGAGGACATCTTGCGTCAATTCATAAACACTCTTTCTCGCATTCATCTGCTCGATGCTGTGTATGCTTCCATGTTCGTTTACAAGTGCGATAGTTCAGTGATGCAGACATTTTGCGAATCATGGTGCCCAAAGACGAACACTGTGCTTCTTTCTGAAGGAGAGATAGTTTGTGGGATGTTCATGTGCTTGGTGGTTTGCCCATTTCTGGTCTTCTATATGACGAGGTGATCCCTGCAGTAGAAGAATCCAAAGTAGAACATGATCTACGTCTCCTGCACAGTTGCAGATACTTGCTTGAAGCTTTTCGCCGCTTAATGACAAAATCTAACAGGTCAACTCTCACTTTTGAAGAATGGTGTCGTTTTTGGTTTCGCGACTCTTCCAAGTATTGCACAACACCTAAAGTGCAGAAAAGAGGGTGAATTATCCTGTATATGACGAGGATTTTTTAACACTTGGGAACCCTCGGCCATGGAGTGACACTACTCATGGAGCGCTTCTTGACTTGGACATTCCCGAAGCTCATCGCCACGAAACCTACCTTGCAGCCTTTCTCTCATGCTGGATTTGTGCTTTTGCCCTCCCTTTGGAAAATGAGGGTCATATTCGCCTTGGTGTCTTCAAACCTGCATCATACCTTGCAAGTGGTCGCGAGATTTCCTTAGTTGTTCCTGTTCTTGCAAGCATTTTACAGAGGCCTGAACGAGCTTTCTACTTCCTCTTCACCAGGTAAACACCATGGGTCATTTCCCGCGCACTATGTATACGCTTGGATAGCCAGCTACTTTCAGAGCCACCGCTCTACTGCACATGTTTCCGGTGGTGCCCGTATGATTGCCTTTCACGGCCCCGAGGCTGCCCTGTCTTTTCTTAGCTCAGAAGCGAGATCTCTCATCCGTTCAAGCAAGGCAATTGATTGGCGTGTTACTTTTGTGAGCACAGGAAGGGATGAAGATTTTACCGATGATAACATGCAATCTCGTCAGACTAGTGGTTTGTTCCTTAGCATGAGATCCAGCTTTGTAACATTGAGGCATGATGACTGCTACGTGATTGAGTCGTATAACCCTCATAGGTTTAGTCGGCAATTTGGTTTCTACCAAGATGTGCCTGGTGAGTTGGAGCCCCAAGAGGAGCGCTTGTTTAACTTGTTCAACTCGAGCATTCGCCTTGGAACCAAGTCTTCTTTCTTGATACCTCGTAGTTGTGCTAGCATCCAAGCTCAGACTACTCCTGCTTTTGTGTCTTGGTGGAAATCAGTCTATTCTCTAACTTTTTCCTTGCGCTCTTCGAGTTCTCCAGACGTCTCTAGGACTCATGGCCAGAGTAAGCCTAGAAAAAGAAAAGTGAACGGTACCACTAGTTCACCGAAGGAGAAAGCTGCTAAGATCCCTGCTGAGCCTGACGAGAAGCGTAAGCTTAAGGTCAAGTTTGCAAATAATTATGTTCCTCCCCTTCCAAAAGAAGTCGTTATGAAAGGTGGAAAAGATGATAGTGGGAGTGCTCCGAGTGGAAGTGGTAACCATGGGTTGTCTTCAACCAAATGCATCACTGAGAATAAGTTTTTGATGACATCTTTGGCAGTGGTTATGATGAAGAATCAGATCATGAGGAAACACAAGTAAGTCACTTAATGTTCTACCTCATTCTCCTTTTTTTTTTTATTTAAAGCATATTCTTTTCATCTTACCTCCTCTTTGTTTTTTTTTTTATAATATATTTAGGGTGGCCAAGCTGAAATGGATATTGCTGAGGAGCTACGAGCCTGCAACAATACATTTGCTTCCCCGGATCAAGAATTGATTGATGCCTCAAAGGATCCTATTATAATCCAAGTTGCAGCATGCATTTTGACTCGAGAGTCCATCAACATGGCTGATGTGCCCCCTGCTTCTGTTAAGACACCCTCCTTGAATGTTCGAAATGTGATATCACAAGCTGAGCGACATGCTGCGAGCTATATGGTCAAGTCAATTAGGAGGAAGTTATTGGAAACTCCTTTGGATGAAGTCCATGACTTAAAGCAGGAATGTGAAGAACTTTTTCAATACATTGTGGGCAGAGGAATTGACATATCCAGCTTACGAGGCCTTGTTGACAAGTACCTAGAGTGTAGCTTGAAATTAAATTCTCAACAGAAGAGGCATGCAGAGAAACCTGCTTTGAGCGTGCTTGAGGAGTAACTTTTGACAGTAGAATCATGTTTGAGTAGTGATGTGAGTCTTCGCCAAAAGAAAGAAGAGCGAGTCCAGACACTTGAGGGAGAGATGAAAAACATTCACCAAAAGCAAAATCGACTGAAGGAAGAACTCGCAGAGCTAAACGACAAGGAGAACAAGCTTGTGACAGTCATTGCAGATTCGAAGCACCTTCTTGAGGAGCAGACAACAACAGTGAAAGATTTAACCAAATCTCATACTTCTCTTGAGGCAAATGTTGCTGATGTCAAGCAAGTGGAACTGAATTATCAACAGCAAAGAAGAGTTTGAGGAGGTCCATGAGGCATTGAAGACCTTACAATGGGAGCCATAGCTTTTTTTTTTTTTCCTGCTTGCTCTTTTTCATTATTTATTTTTTTTTTGTTTTGGTTTTAGAGACTATTGAGGTGTCTTATTTTGTTATTGCATTTTTTTTTGAAATAAATAGAACACAATCCATTTTGTTTGCAATAAAGAATATTTGCACATTTGATTTTTTTTATAAGACAAAATTCCCCAATTTTTATTTTGTTTATTTTTAAGCCGTTCACATATTATACTCTTGCGGGCCAGAAGTATTACAATGAATGTCTCTTTTTTTTTTGGTGGTGGGGGTGGACTTGAAGCATAGATGACTACTTCAAGCTGCCTACGTACTTGTGAAGCAAAGGAATTCACTCCACAAGATCAAGCCAACGTAGTTCAATCAAACACTATTTTGTTTTTTTTTACATGAATATGTAGTTTATTCTCTTGCTTAGGAGTTTACATTGTGAAAGATTTCAAGCATAGTATCGCTTCAAGAACTTCCCATTGATAGGACCTATGCGTAATCCATCAGCACCAACAATCTTGTAAGCTCCATTTGTGTATACTTCCTGGACAACATACGGGCCATCCCATTTTGAGTCGAATTTGCTTCCTGTCTTGCGAGAGACAATGATGGGTCTCTTCACTACAAGAACCATATCCCCGACTTGAAAAGAACGAACTCGCACCTTCTTATTGAATGCACGTGTCAGGCGGGCTTGGTAACACTCCAACTTTTGTTGTGCTTCAAGTCTTTTTCATCAAGTGCTTCTAATTCGCGCGATCGAATCTTAGCATTTTCTTCCGCCGTAAGATCCTCTTGAATGGCTATTCTCAATGACGGGACTTGTATCTCCAATGGCAACACAAACTCTACACCATATACGAGTGCATAAGGCGTTGATTGAGTTGGTGTTTTGTACGTAGTACGATATGCGCACAATGCTTCACCAAGTTTCTCATTCAAATCTAGCTTGTGCTTGGATACAACCTTACTGAGAAAAGTGCAAAGTGTTTTGTTGAAAGCTTCAGCCAACCCATTAGCAGGAGCGTTATACATTAAGGACTTACGTTGTGCAAATTTGAGCTTCTCATAGAGACTTGTCATCAATCTGTTGCAAAATGGCGTGTTATTGTCTGTGATTATATAACGAGGTACACCATAGCAATATATGATGTAATTTCGAATAAAATTAACTACATTTTCCTTCTTAACTTCTCGAAGAGCAACTGCTTCCGCCCACTTGGAGAAATAGTCCGTGCCTGCGAGGATGTATTCATGGCCGGCTGAGGAATTTGGCATGATTGGACCAACAACATCGAGACCCCAAGCTTCAAATGGCCAAGATGTCACAGTAGGGTGCAGCGGCTCCGGAGGCTGGTGAATGAAATTGGAATGATACTGACAGGCTTCACATTTTTTTGCAAACTCCATGGAATCTTGAACCATGGTTGGCCAATAATACCCTAATCTTTTGATCCGATCTTGAAGTTTTGGACCAGCTTGATGGGCACCACAAACTCCTGAATGAGCCTCTTCTAGTGTTTTGACGGCTTCTTCATCTCCAAGGCACCGCAACCAGGTTCCAAGGAATGAACGCCTATAGAGTGTTCCTTTGTAATAGATGAAGCGCGGATCTCGCCGTCGAACTTCTGTCTTGTGCTTCGGATCATTTGGCAACTTTCCATGTTCGAGATAATCTATGAGTGGTTGAAGCCAATCATTGGTGTTTATTTCATAAACTGAGACTGCATTGGCACCTTCTTCTATTTCATCTTCAAGAGGTGTAACCACCCATCGATTGCAGACTGGGGCTAACATGCTTTGTTCTGCCCCCAGTGCCAAAGTGGCTGCAAAATTGGCAAGTGCATCAGCCATCTTATTGGCACTCCGTGGAACATGCTGTAATTTGATGCTGTCAAATGTCTTCAACAACATGTGAAGCATGGTTGTCGTAAGGTATCAAATCCTCTTTCTTTACATCATAGTCATTAAGCAGTTGATGTATCACCAGTTTGGAATCTCCATACACATCAAGGTCATGGACCTCCATTTCCTTAGCCATTTGAAGCCCAAAAATAAGCACCTGGTATTCAGCGACATTATTGGAACATAGCTGGGTGAGAACAAAGGAGTATGTGAGAATATGTTTTTCAGGTGAAATGAGAATTACACCAGCCCCAACACCATCTTGTCGTGCAGCTCCGTCGAAGTACATCTCCCATGGTGGCAAGATGTCGACATAGAAGACTTCTTCTCCTGGTAGATCGTCTGAGAGTGCCCAATCTGACGGGGTTGGATGGTCTGCCAAGAAATCCGCCAAAGCTTGTCCCTTGATTGCCTTCTGAGAGAGATATACCATGTCATGTTGACTTATGATAATTGCCCACTTCGCGATTCGCCCAGACAATACTGGCCTTCACAAAATGTACTTGATGGGATCTGCTTTGGAAATCACCCGCACAATGTGTGCTTGCATGTAGTGCTTCAATTTTTGAATGGCAAATATCAAAGCCAAACACATCTTTTCAATGGGAGAATAATTCAATTCTGCACCAACTAGTGTTCGACTGAGGTAGTATAAAGCTTTCTCTTTACCTTCATTGTTTTCTTGTGCACATAATGCCCCCAATGATCTTTCTTGAGCTGCGATGTAGAGAATGAAAGGCTTCCTTGGAATTGGTGCCCCCAAGACTGGAGGTGTAGACAAGTATTTTTTGATACTTTCAAAGGCCTTGTGACATGATTCGTCCCATTTGAATGGAGCACCTTTCTTTATAAGATGACTGAAGGGATGGCATCGCCTAGCCAGGTTTGAGATGAAGCGTCGAATGTAGGCTAGTCTCCCTCGGAGTCCGCGCAATTCTTTGAGATTTTTTGGAGGTGGCATGTCTTGGATCACCCTGATCTTAGATTGGTCGATCTTAATTCCTCTATGTCTCACGACGAATCCCAAAAATTTTCCAAAGGTGACGCCAAATGCACATTTCATAGGGTTCATCTTCAACTGATACCTACGCAATTTTTCAAACACATCACGCAAGTGAAGCAAATGATCACCTCTCTTCTTTGATTTGACAACAAGATCATCGACATAGCACTCAACCGTCTTGTGCATCATGTCTTCAAAAATCTTTTGCATTGCACGTTGATAAGTGGCACCTGCATTTTTCAAGCCGAAGGGCATCACCTTATAGCAGAAAATGCCTTTGGGTGTGCGAAAAGTTGTTGCTTCTTGATCTTCTGGCGCCATCAGAATCTGATTATATCCTGCAGTGCAATCCATGAAAGACAAGGCTTCATGACCAGTTGTGGCATCAATCATTATTTCAGTGACTGGCAATGGGAAATCATCCTTGGGACAAGCATCATTGAGGTCCCTAAAGTCCACACACACACAATTGACCATTTTTCTTTCTCACAGGGACGATATTTGCAATCCATGTAGGATATTTGACTTCACGGATGAAACCTGCATCAATGAGCTTATTAACTTCGTTTCAATTTCAGGTATCAATTCAGGTCGAAAGTGTCGTTGAGGCTGCTTTTTTGATGAAACTCCTTTCTTTATGGCTAGACGGTGTACTGCCACTCTTGGATCTAACCCGGACATCTCGCTATATCCCCATGCGAAGACATCCTTATACTCCATGAGTAGCTCAAGGTACGCCTTCTCTTCTTCGAGAGTGAGCAATGTACTGACAAAAATTGGTCGTGGCTCATCTGGAGTTCTAAGACTCAACTCTTTCAGATCATTTACTGTAGACTGACCTCCATCTTCAAATGTTTTCGGAGCCTCAGCCGTTTCTACTTCTTCGTCCTGGGTCCTGGCTTCACAAACCGTGACATGATTGCAAGAGGCCACATCATCTAACTCTTCATTCTAGACAATAGGGGGCTTTGATTTGTGAGAATTACAATATGGCCTCGCACAGTAAGAGACTTGCCCACCTTTACTTCCAAAGTTGAGAAACGCTTCATTCGAGATGGTATGGTACTTCTAACCTCCTTCTCCAACTTGAATTCGTCTTTCAATTTTATTGCATCCTTCCGTCACCGTTGTTGTTTGGGAATAACTTTGCTTCTTCCAATCCGACCGAAGACAGTTTTCTTGCACTGTGTGTCTTTTCCCAATCTATTGAAGACGCTTCTTTTAGATGAACATGGTGCTGCATCTTTGCATCATCCACCTAATCGTTGAAAGATCGGATTTGATGACGGAGAATTTTCCCGACCTTCTAGCCTGTCAAACACCGAGGATTGTGGTTGAATCGAAGCAAGCTTGATCCTGTCAAAGACAGATTCTATCCTGACTGGCAAAGTATTTTCCCCTTCAATTTCCTCCAACTCTTCAACTGCAATGTATTGTGTTGCTTGTATTGGTTTTCGTCGTGCTGTTATTCTAACTGGCTTAGATTCCCTGAATCCCAGGCCAACTTTCTTCATAAAAACACGCTCTCCTTGCTGCTGGAGGTTTTGTTGAGTTTCATTGAGGCCATAAGCTTTAGCTTATATGACCTTTCCCATAGGCTCTGCATTAGAAAAATCCCATCCAGATTTCTCCATAAGCTTATAAGCAACTGGGTCGAAGCCTTCTCTTCTCGAACTTGGCATTTCTGATGACTTCTTGAACCCTGGAAGTGGCACGCTGCTTATTTTTGAGTCATTTATCTTTTGCACTGGTAAAGTCATTTTTTCAGCAATAGCTTGTCTACTTTCACCTTGCTTTGATGTAGGTTTCGTTTTTTCTTCATCACCTCCACATTGTGTAAAAGGAGATTGACCTTTCTTACGCCTGTACATTGGAATGTAGCGTAGCATCGGCATTGTTGAGCTAGACTTGGCTTCAGCTTCTTTCCAAGAGACCTTCTCATCCTTATTTTCATCGATCTTTATGAGCTTTGCTACTACAAGTTTATTTGACCGAGCATCCTCCTTGATTGGCTCTTGTTTGACAGCGATACTCTTTCCTATAGATGCAATCTCTATCGGCATGACCTCCTGAGGCTTCCACTGCTCTATATAGAACTTTGCATCGGCAAGATGTGACTCAGCTTCAGAGAATGGGTTCACATCTGCACTTACCTTTCTTTCGCCATTTCTATAGTATTTGAGGCACTGATGTAAGGTCGATGCCACAACACCATTTTCATGAATCCAGGGCCGTCCTAGCAACAAGTTATATGATGTATTCGAGTCAATAATATGGAAGATTGTGGTTGCCATCATCTCCCTTATAGACAAATCGACTCTGATCATACCAATAGCTCGTTGACCTCCTAAATTGAATCCTTGTATCATCAGGCGGCTTTCGGACAAATCCTCCATGGTGATCTTCAACTTCTCCATAGTAGCCTTAGGCATGATATTGACTGCAGATCCTCCATCTATAAGAATGCGGTTGATCCTTTGTTTTCGAATATACCCACAAACAAAGAGAGGTCTGTTATGGGGTTTTGACCCCAACATAAGATCAGCATCTGCGAATGCCAAGGCTGCGCTACATGCTGCACATGGAGCAGGATGGTTGTCATAAATTTCGTGCTCAATATTTTCCTTAGATGTATAATGAGTAGGATCTTCTATAGCTCGTGCAAGAGCAAATCTCATTTCTTCCAAGAGGGAAAAAGCTTGTCGCCACCCCTTGCGAGATGGGACTGTTTCCAACAATGCAAGTATTTTGGCGTCTCTCACAGGGTCCTTCTCATGATTGAGACCTTCTTTGGGAAGATGACTTTGTTCACCTTGCTTCTTTTCTCCTTCCACCACATCACAAGTCACCATATTGACTGAGACTTCACCGAAGTACTCTTGAGGGAAGAATTCGTCCAAGGTGATGGGCATTCGTGCTTCCTGTTCAAGGAGATCAATAGGTAAGACACCATGTTTGCTAACTGGTTTCGTCTTCTTCTTCGCCTTAGAGCGTCTGGGTTATTTCCTTCTTTGTTGCATTTTTCTGTATCGAGGAGGTTGCGACTTTGGCATCACCTTCTTTTTTGGCTTTCTTTTTATGACTAAAGTCCAGCCTTCCTCTTCTTCTTCTTCATGAGGTATGGGAAACGAATCTGAATACTCATGATGTGACATGCATGACAAATCCACCGCTTCCACCATGACTGGCTCCAGACTTCCAAACTGAATGAGTCTCATTTCCTTCCTTTGGTCGTTGTATGGGGAAACCTGCAAAGTGACTGAAGCATGATTTGATTCCACCATATCATCAAGATCTAGAACAATCTTCCCGTCATTGGCGAGTTGCATGATCCTTTCCTTCAGCGTGATGCACTTTTCAATAGGATGGCTTACTAAATGGTGATAACGACAATAGTTCGGATCCGATGTTCTCCCTGCCTCTTCTGGTCGTTTGGACTCAGGCAATTTTATGATTTTCTTCTCGAGCAAATCCTCCAACATTCCTGCTAAGTCAGAATCTGGGAATGGATACTTCTTAGCCTGTAGTTCTTTTAGTGTGAGTCCATCTTTCTTACCATTCTTGGTCAATGACCCTTTCTTTTGTTCATTCTTTTGTTTTGCAGAAATCTTCACAGGAGCAGACGTCGTGGTGACTGAAAAAGACTCCTTTGTAGAACTCTTGAAAGGCTTGTTAGTTTTCTTGAAGTCCTTCTTCTCCTTCTTGTACTCAGAAGAACTTCCATCACAGTTGGCGATAGTAAGCTCCATATCATGGGCCCGCGTTACCAATTCCTGAAAAGATTTAGGTTTTATACCTTGCAGAATGTACAAGAGATCCCATTTCATACCTTGAATGCACATCTCCACAGCGGAAGTTTCTGACAAGCGATCCTTGCACTCCAGACTCAGAGCGCGCCATCGGTTGATGTAATCAACAACAAGCTCATCATTCCATTGTTGTGTCTTGGTTAACTCCGTCATGCTTACGATGCGGCGTGTACAGTAAAATCTATTCATGAATTCCTCCTCCATCTGGTCCCAACAACTGATGGATTCTGGTGAAAGATCTGTGTACCAGTCAAATGCGATTCCTTTAAGGGAACGAACAAACTGCTTAACCAACAAATCTCCTGTGGTTCCAGCGTTGTTGCAAGTCTCCACGAAATGCGCTATATGCTGCTTAGGGTTGCCCTTGCCATCGAATTGTTGAAATTTTGGAGGTTCATAGCTACCTGGCATTTTCATCTTGTCGATCCTCTTGGTATACGGCTTTAAGTAACGGTGATTACCATGAGAATCGCCGACCAATTGCATTTTGACAGCACTAGCAATCATATCCTGGATTCTTTGAACAGTTAATGAATCGCCTTGTGGCTTTCCACCCTTTGAGCTTTGTTTGGATCCGCGGCTTCGATCGCTGTCGGCGTCCGAATCACTTTCATTAGGGCGTTTTCCAAGCTTCTTCTGCAAGGCAGCAATCTGGGCATCTTTCTCTTCTCCATCCTTCATCATCCTTTGGATGAGATTCTTCACTTCGATCAATTGTTCTTCGAGTGTTTTGGCTTCATGTACCATGACAGTAGCAACATCGGGTTCTGAGGCCTGAATTGCTTTGAACAGATGCAGAATCAACGGATGTGATGAAGGGGAGGAACCACTGCTACTATCATCATCGTCGGCCACGTTCAATGGTTGGAAGAGGGGGTTTGAGGAGAACCCTTCGAACAGAGCATTATCTGATTTCTCATGTGTGAAAGGGCTTGAGTTGAGCATAGGAACTTCATGCGCTCCAAGGAAAAGTGGTGCCATGGATGATTCTCGAAGTGAATGAAACGCCTGGCTTAGTGCGCAATTTGGTAGGTATAGATACCGCACGCGGGTTGGAAGCAGCACTCCGATTGCGGCTTTCTTCGTACCTCTAGTATGAAAACCAAGGGTTACATCATCAATAAAATCACCAAGAGTCATGGATCTTCGCTGCAATTGATCAGTTTTCTCCACATCAGGATGAGAGATGTTCTTCTTTGGTGCCATTGCTTGGAAAAGATTTGAACTTGTGATTGAAGAAAGAGATGAGTGGTAGAGATTATCCCACCGAGCGTGCCAAAAATTTGTAAACACAAATTTTAGATGTCTGCAAAATAGAATCAAATATGTGAAAAAAATGATAAATTTTATTAATATAAAAATTTGAGTACAATCTCTAATGTATTTCCACTGATTCGATCTCCAAAATAATGATTTGGTTTCCTTGAATGAGGGCCTCCAAGCTTGATCTCCTTCAAGTATGATCGTCTAGAAGAGAACGGCTTTGATGCTTGTTGTTCTTCTTCTAGGTTGAATGTGTGGTTTGGATGTGCAGACTTAGAGAGTCTCTGGAGCAGCTTTCTCTCTTTCTCTTTTTGAGTCCTCTGTTTTTTTTTTCTCTCCTTGGCAAATGAAAAAGAGTTTTCTATTTATAGAGTTAGGAGAACCCTAGGGTTTCCACTTATCCTGGGCCTCATGGACATAACCCTATTAAAAGTCCATCTTTTATTTAAGGATTTTTTAACTAGAATAATACAAACTTTTGCCCGTTCTCTCGCAATAATACAAACTTTTGATTATTTTTTAATAATACAAACTTTACATCAAAATTCCTCTAGTAGGGCATGACCGGTTCTTAACTTGTTGTAGGAGGTCACTAGCTAACGTGGCACTGATCAGGTCACGTGTTGTTATTTCATTGGTCGTTTTTTTAAAAAAAAATTAAAAAACAAAAAAAAAGACTTTTTTCCTCCCTCCTCCTCCACTGATCTGTTTCCCCCTTCCCCACCATGGCCCTTTGGAAAGACGCCCCAAGAAGAACTCCAAGATGAACAAAAAATGGCGGCTTCTACTTCTACTTCGCAATCGTTGTTTTAGAGCGAGAGAAAAACTCCAAGATGAACTCGCACTCCTCATTTTTCTCACGAGACCAAGTTGTCAAATCGACGGTGACGCCGAATCATTTCGCCGAGATTGCGCTGAAATCGCTTGTCAAGCCGAAGAACTCTCACAGAAGCTTCGCACAGTCGTCCGATTAACCTCCTCACCTTCTTCTTCCTCCATCTACGACCGTCCGATTCGTCGTATTGTCGCCGATGTATCGAAGAATCTAGAACGTGCCTTAACCCTAGTTCGCAAGTGTAAGCACCTTTGGTTTACTTCGCCATGTTTTTCTCACCAGCTGATTTCAAAAAGGTTTCGACGTTGCTTCAATCTTCAATGGCTGATTGTGGCTGGCTTCTTTCGAGTTACGACGACGATGAAGGCGGACCTAATCTCGGAATTTCGCCGATTGCGAACAACGATCCGATTGTTGCTTGGGTTTGGTCTTCAATCGTATCACTTTGCAGATTAATCGACCGTTGAAAGATCGAATTGATGGGGCGAATTCACTCGCTTCGTATGCGAGGTGATAAGAGGTATCGGCGGAGGTGATAATGGGGTGGTTGGGCTTCGTGTATTTCGGGGTGGAGTGGTGGGTTTGGTGTATTTCGGGGGTGAGGGAGTGGAGGGGGTGGTTTTCGAGGCTAGGATGGCTGGGATTGGTGGTTTCGGTGGTGGCAGTGGGGTGGAGGAGATGCCGGGGGTTGGGGGTGGTGGCTAGGGCGTGGGAAGGTGGTTGTGTCCGATGGGCTTCTAGGGGTGGTTTCGGTGGTGGCGTAGGATGGGGGATGGGGAGGGCCGAGGTGGTTCGGGTGGGTGGCGGGTTGGGGAGGAGGGAGAAAGAAGAAAGATCATTTTGTATTTTTTTTTACCTGTTTTACAGGTTACAAGTCAACTTGGCTTACTGGAGGAATTTTAATGTAAAGTTTGTATTATTAAAAAATAATCAAAAGTTTGTATTATTGTGGGAGAATGGCCAAAAGTTTGTATTATTGTAGTTAAAAAATCCTTTATTTAATGAGCCATGACCCAATAAAAGATGACTTAATTAAAATAGGCCTCATTTAATAATAAAGCCCAAATTAATTTGTTTTATGATCACCCATTTATTTTAAGTCAACATTGACTTGTCGGGACAAATAATTGACGGCTTAGCATTATACAATTATTCCATGCCTACACCTGCAATACACAACACCAAAGGACCTCTTGATTACATCCATTGGGATTTATGGGGTCCCTCTAGGAAGACTTCTTTGGGTGGTTGTAGTTACGTGCTCACAATAATTGATGATTTCTCTAAGGAAGGTGTGGTCGTTCATTCTCAAGCACAAGGATAGTGTGTTTGATGTGTTTCTTCAATGGAAGACTATGATTGAGAAAAAGACTGACAAGAAGATCAAGGTTTTGAGAACCGACTATGGCCTAGAGTTTGTTGAAAAGAAGTTCACTAAGTATTGTCTTGATGAAGGCATTATTCGTCATAGAAATTGTGTTGGGAGGCCTCAACAAAATGGTGTGGCGGAGAGGATGAATAGGACTCTCCTAGAGAGGGCAAGATGTATGCTCTCCCAAGCCAAGTTGGGGAAGATCTTTTGGGCCGAAGCGGTTGCAACGGCATGCTATTTGGTGAACCGGTCTCCTCACTCCGCCCTTAACTTTAAATCTCCTCAAGAGGTATAGTTTGGAACTCCTTGTGATTATTCTAATTTGAAAGTTTTTGGTTGTCCGGCCTACATTCATGTAAATGAGGATAAATAGAGCTAGAAAAAGTGTATTTGTTGGCTATGGTTTGGGGGTTAAGGGATATAGAGTTTGGTGTGAAAAATCTAGGAGGGTAATAACTTCTAGAGATGATGTGTTTGATGAATCATGTATGATCACTCCAGAGAAGGAGCTTGCTATTTGTAATGATGTAGGTTCATCCCATGACACTGAGGAGAAGGTGGAGCTTGAGAGTGCTTCACATGATGATGCTCTCACTCAAGAGAGGCATGTTGAGGGTTCACCACAAACCCAACACAAGACACTTGCTAGTGAGAGACAAAGAAGGCAAATCAAGCCTCCTCAAAGATATGTTGAGGAGTGTGACTATGTGCAATATGCTCTCACCGTGGCAAATGAAGTAGAGACATTTGATGATCCATGCTCCTACAAGGAAGCAATGTCTCTACCCAACTCAAGCAAGTGGTTGATGGCAATGAAACAAGAGATTGAGTCTTTGCACAAGAACAATACTTGGGAGTTAGTTGTTGCACCTAAGAAGAAGAAGATTGTCGGGTGTAAATGGGTGTACAAGAGAAAAGAGGGTACACCGGATTCGGGAGGTCCCGTCTACAAGGCAAGAGTTGTGGCAAGGGGTTTCACTCAAGTTGAGGGTGTTGATTTTCATGAAGTTTTCTCACCGGTTGTGAAGCATACGTCCATTAGAGTTTTGCTTGCCTTGGTAGCTATGGAAGACTTGGAGCTACACCAACTTGATGTTAAGACCGCTTTCCACCATGGGGACTTGGAGGAGGAAATCTACATGAAGCAATCGGAAGGTTTTGAGGTTGAAGGGAAAGAAGGGCATGTGTGCCGTTTGGTGAAGTCATTGTATGGGTTGAAGCAATCTCCTAGGCAATGGTATAGGCGATTTGATTCGTTTATGTTGGCTCATGAGTTCACAAGAAGCTCCTATGATAGTTGTGTCTACTACAATGAGCTAGTAAGCGGTTCCTTCATTTACCTTTTGATTTATGTTGATGATATGTTGGTTGCTTGCAAGCATTTGGTTGAGGTCAACAATTTGAAGAAGTTGTTGAATAGTGAGTTTGATATGAAGAATCTTGGTGAAGCCAAGAAGATACTTGGGATGGAGATTTGGAGAGATCCATCTAAGGGGGCGTTGTACCTTAGCCAAAGGAGGTACATTGAGAAGGTTTTTGAGAGATTCTCAATGAGCAATGCAAAGCCCGTTTCTACTCCTCTCGGTTCTCACTTCAAGCTCTCAAAGGAGCTTTGTCCTCAATCCGAAGAAGAAGAAAGAGTCATGGCTCACATCCCCTATACTAGTGTCGTTGGGAGTGTGATGTATGCCATGGTATGTTCTAGGCCGGACATTGCTCAAGCGGTGAGCATGGTGAGCCGCTATATGTCAAGGCCCCGGAAAGGGCATTGGGAAGCTTTGAAATGGCTTCTAAGGTACTTAAAGGGTACTTCACACATTTGCTTGGAGTTTGGCCAAGATGCAAATGGTGTGATTGGTATTGTGATTCGGATTATGTTGGAGACTTGGATGATCGGGTATCAACTTCGGGTTATGTGTTTACCTTGGGAGGTACAACCGTGAGTTGGCAATCTTCGCTACAAGATGTTGTAGCTCTTTCAACTACGGAAGCGGAGTTCATGGCGATTACCGAGGCATTCAAGGAGGCAAAGTGGCTCAAAGGTTTGGTTGGGGAGATTAGCTTGTGTTCTAAGAAGGTGTTCGTATTTTGTGATAGCCAGAGTGCCATTCACTTGGCTAAGAACCAAAACACGTTCCATAATGGAACGAAGCATATTGATGTGAAGTACAACTTCATCCGGAATGTCATTGATAAGAAGGAGTTGACATTGATGAAGATTCGTACCGAGGAGAACCCCTCCGACATGTTGACAAAGCCCTTGCCAACCACTAAGTTCACTTTGTATGTGAACTTGGTGGGTCTCTCCTCTTGTTTGTTGTAAGCCCCTATGGGGGTAGAGCCTTGGAGTTTGATTGGCGTTTATGGTTTTTTTTGGAGGTGTTTGGAGAAATTCAAGTCAAGGTGGAGAATTGTTAATTTGTGCCTTGGTTTCTTGGCGAAGAAGAAAAGGAGAAAGAGCTTGAATCATCAGCCCGGACGAGCAAAGCGAGAGCCCAGCCCATGGGAGCAGCCCGGGCGGGCGTGTTAGGGGCCCGGGCGAGACAGATCTTCCTCGGGCGGGCCAGCCCAATCGCCTACATTCTGCCTCGAAGGCAGTTTCTTTGTGAAAAGCTTGCACCGGGCGGGCAGCTATTGGGCCCGGGCGGGCATTCTGCCTTGTTCGCTATTTTTCGTGTTTTAATCCGGATTTTTCGTGTTTTAATCCGGATTTTTCCGGATTTAATGTTTTTTTTTTGGGTCATTTTGTAACCTTTAGGATGTCATATATAAGGCATCCTAAAGTCATTTAGAACCCTAAGATTCAAATTAGCCACAAAATATAACTCTCTCTCTCTGTTCTTCTCCATTGTAATTCCTCCATTAGAGAGGCTAAAGAAAACTCTAAGGTTCTTGCTTGTGAATGTAGGTCAAGGTTGATCGAACCACGCTAAATCTTTGTCTATCTTTATTGCTTACTTTTCTCACTTAAAGTTTACAACTTTGCATTTATTGTTGAACTTGAAGTTAACTAGCAAGCCCTAGGTCTTAGAAATTGCATTTATTGCTAACACTATGAGCTAATAGGGAAGGTTTTTCGTTGAGAAAGGGAGATGAGAGGGTTTCAAGGAGAAAATGAATCTTGGTAATTAACAAAAAGAATTAATGGCTCACATTGGTAATTACCGAGAAGTTGTTAAATTATTCTACAGAAGATGAAGGTGTGAATGTCGATGATGACGGTGAGAGAGAGAGTTAATTGCTTTTCTTTTTCTTTCTTTAACTCTTATTAGTGTTTGGCCCCCCAAGGCCTATTGGAGATTAGTGTATTGATAATATTAGTTAGTTAGATTGCCACATCATCATAATTAGAGGTTGTTACAATGCCTAACAACTTACTGTATTTATATAGCACTCCTTCTTACATTCTAGTAGTTGTAATAATTCATTCTACTGAATAGAAGAGAAACACTTAATCTCTCTCTCTCTTAACTCGATTTAGTTTTCTCGAAATCAATGGAGCTAAGCTTCATAAATTGACATGGTATCGAGCAAAATCACGAATCCGTGGACATTTTTTGCTAAAATCTCTTGAAGTTCCGCATTATTTCCGATTACCTTGAGGTTGTTGAAACATCATTATGTTCAACTAGCTGAAATTCTACAAAATCAGGTGTAATTCTCTCAATTCTTCTTCAATTTTTTCTATCAAAACTAGTTCATTTAGTTTGATTCTTGAAATTATTCTAGTTTCTTCCTTCATATTCATCCGAACATCCTGGAAATTTGTTGATTCTTGCTGATTTGTCGATTCTTCTTTGAAAGTCCGAAATTAGGATTATTAGATTCCTAATTTCAAAATCAATTCATATTTTCTTGATTCAGCTGAAATCTATTGAAATTTGTGATCGGATCATCTTCTTTTTTCATTCTTCGATTTAATCCATCCTGATTGTTGAAATCTGTTCATAATTTCTTCTTTTCTCGCAACAAATTCTTACAATTCGTTCTGAATTTTCTTCTCACAATTCATTGCAACTACAAGTTTTCTAGATGCGAAAATACTTCCTCTCTATACATTTTCTTCTTAATTAGCCTAAATTTCATTCCAATTCTTGAATCATGACTACGATGTTAGCAGGTAACAACAATAGCAACAACAATAATCATACACCACCTCCACTTCCTTTGAATCGAATCCTAATAGTAAATACTATATTCATCCATTCGATGCTAATTCTCGCACAACTTGTTTCCTTTAAGTTCAATGGTGAAGGATATACAAGTTGGAAAAGAGCAATGCTCTTAACTCTTTCAACTAAAAATAAGGTAGGTTTTGTTAATGGAACATACAAACCACCTGTTGATGAGGTTTCTGATGAATATAATGCTTGGTCTAGATGCAACGATCTAGTATGTTCCTGGATTCCGTTCAATCTTGATGAAACAATAGGCTGGTAGTGTCATGTTCGGAAGGTCGGCTAGAGAAATTTGCTTAGATCTTGAAGAGCGTTATGGTTATACATCTCTAGCTCAAATATATGCTTTAGAACAAAAGATTTCGAGATTCATCAAGTAGGAAATCAATACGTATCCGAGTTCTTTACTAGCATAAAATCTGTTTGGGATGCATTGGATGAAGCTCATCCTCTTCCCTCTTGTACTTGCAACAATTGTTCTTGTAACTTGACCAAAAGGTTGTATGAGAGACACCAAGAAAAGATGGTTATACAATTTATGATGAAACTTTCTGATCAATATGCAACAATCAGAGGTAACATGTTGATGATGCGGCAGTTACCAAAGGTTACGAGAGGCATATAGAATGTTTGCACGGGAGGAAAAACACAAGGAACTTTCTCTCGCCATTACAATCGATTCCATGGCCTTGCTTGGCAGATAAAAGAAGGTTCACTGAATCTAAAGTTTCGGCAACTACCGGAAATATCCCTACTGGTTTCAAGAAAACTTATCCTAAAGGCCCAGGCACTGCTAGAAGTGACAAACCAGGCTCCAAGTATTGTTGCACTCATTGTGAAGTCCCAGGGCACAGTATTGACATATGCTTTAAAGTGCATGGATATCCAGCAAACTTTAAAGGCTTCAAAGACAAAAGAGTGGCTGCTATGTCATCTAATGAAGCTGTTGCTATGGATGCGATGATGAACCAGGACCTTCACTTTCTATGGAGCAATACACTCGGCTCATGAATATGTTGAAATCGCTTCAATCCTCCAATGCAAACTCTCAAGCTGTTGGCCATGCTATGGTAGCGAGGTAACAGGTTTATGTCTTACTTCTTGCTACGAAATTAAATGGCTTCTTGATAGTGGTGCAACGGACCACATTTGCTCGACATATCTTATTTCTCCGAATATAAAAGTGTTATAGAGTCGATAACTTTATTACCATCCCTGATGGTAGTAAAGTCTGTGTGAAACACATTGGCACAGTTCCCTTACATGATGATATTGTGTTACAAAATGTTCTTCATGTACCACATTTCAAGTTCAACCTGATCTCATTGCATAAATTGTGTAAAGATTTACATTGTGAGTTGCATTTCACTCATGATAATTGCTTTATATCTTCTCAGAAAGGGAGGTTGACTCTTCTTAGGTTGTCTGCTGGTCTCTACACTGTTCCAGACAAGAAGAATTCTAAAGCTTCTTCTATCATGTTGGGTAAACATTGTCTTACTGCTGCTATTGACAGTGCCAAACTTTGGCATCTAAGACTAGGCCACTTGCCTTTTAGTCAATTACATCTTCTCAATTTTTCTTGTGATGTTAAAGCTTGTTTGCTAGACACAATATGTCAAGTATGTCCCAAAGCCAAACAAACTAGAGTTTCATTTCCTAGAAGTTTAATAAAGATGACTCAACCTTTTGAGCTGATCCACATTGATGTATGGGGTCCTCACACTGTAAAAACCACTACTGGCTGTACTCAGTTTCTCACAATTGTGGATGATTACAGTAGGTTTACTTGGATACATTTCTTGAAGAATAAAACTGATTTTGTTGATGTTATGAAGAATTTCTTACAAATGGTTCATACTCAGTTCAATGTTCAGGTTAAATGTGTAAGATCGACAATCTTTGGTGAATTGATTGAAGGTGGTATGAAATTATTGTATGCAGAACTAGGCATTTTGATTCAGACTAGTTGTAGCAATACCCCCCAGCAGAATGGGGTTGTAGAAAGGAAACACAAGCATCTATTGGAAACAGCTAGGGCTCTGTATATTCAAGCTAGACTACCAGATAGATTTTGGGGTTATTGTGTGCTTTGTGCTGCTTATTTGATAAACAGAATGCCACTGAAAGCCATAAATCATGACACTCCTTATTTCAGGCTACATGGAAAATCTGCTAACATTTCTCATCTCAGGATTTTTGGGTGTCTTTGTTATGTCTCTACACCTAAACTCAGAAGATCCAAGCTGCACGAAAGAGCCACACCTTGTGTATCTCTTGGTTATTCAGAGAGCCAAAAAGGTTATAAGGTTCTTGCTCTTGATAGCAACAAAGTTACTGTTACTAGGGATGTCTATTTTCATGAGAGACATTTCCCATATCATTTACTTCACAAACAAAATCAGCCTTCTTCCACATATACAAGTGCCATCTACTTACCCTCTTGTTCTGCTCCTATCTTTCATGATATTCCTGATTTTTCTTCCACTTCTGCTATTTTTCCTTACACGATGACTCTCTTTCTTCTTCTCCACTTCCTTCCACACACACTTCTTCACCTGATCATACTTCTCCTGTCATCTCTGATTCAGATCATTCTTCTTCTCCTCCTATTCCATCTTCACTAGTTGATCTGTCTCAATCTCTTAATCCTACTCCACCACTTGTTAGAAAATCTGTCAGAACATCTAAACCCCCTCTTTATTTACAAGATTACAAGTGTAATATTTCATCTCGCTTCTCTTCCTCCTACTCTTTGGTGTAACCTTGTCTCATATTCTCGGTTTCCTCTTTGCTCATCAAGCTTTTATATCACATCATTGTGATATCACTCGAACCTAGCACTTATTTTGAAGCTTCATCGATCCTATTTGGGTTGATGCTATGGCTGCTGAAATTCAAGCACTTGAAACTAATAAAACACTGGGAGCTAGTCACTCTTCCACCAGGTAAGAAGGCCAATGGATCAAAGTGGGTTTACAAAGTTAAACTCAAGCCTAATGGGGAACTAGAGAGATGCAAAGCTAGGCTAGTAGCTAAAGGTTTTAATCGAAATATGGGGTTGATTATGAGGAAACTTTAATTGATGTAGTCAAGATGAGCACAAGAAGAAGTCTCATTGCGGTGGTTGCAAGTAAGAAATGGCCATTATTCCAATTAGATGTGAATAATGCCTTTCTACATGGGGATTTAAAAGAAGAGGTATATATGAAGGTTCCCGAGGGCATGTCTAATCCTTCAAACCTTGTGTGCGAGACTCAAAAAATCCCTATATGGACTAAAACAGGCATCCCGACAATGGCATGAAAAGTTGGTTCACTCTTTACACAGTCAAGGTTTTAATAAATCTCATCTTGATCATACTTTTTTCATTAAAAAGCAAGGTGAAGATATATGTGTTGCAGCCGTTTATGTGGATGATGTCATAGTAACAGGCACTAATATTGCTGAGATTGAAGCTCTCAAAACACATCTGCATCATGAGTTTAGCATCAAAGACCTTGGCAAACTAAACTATTTCCTTGGAATTGAAGTTGGTTACACTCCAACTGGTATATTACTTAGTCAAGGAAAATTCACTAAGGAGTTATTATCTACTTGTGACTTTGATCTCACTAGAAAGGCTTCTACACCTCTCCCATTGAATATTAAATTGACAGCAGAAGCTGGCGAATTGTTGCAAGATCCAGAGCATTATAGGTCTCTTGTAGGGAAATTCAATTTCCTCACTACAACCAGACCAGACTTAGCCTATTCAGTGCAAAGTCTCAGCCAATTCATGCAACATCCTATAACATCTCATCAAGATGCTCTACAACATACATTGAGATATGTTTCTCAATCTGCTGGTCAAGGTATTTTGTTAAAAGCTACTGAAGAGCTTTGTTTGCAAGCTTTTTCAGATTCTGACTGGGCCTCCTGCCCAGACACAAGAAAATCAATCACAGGTTATATCTTGCTGCTTGGTGGGTCTCCAATCACCTGGAAATCAAAGAAACAAAGCACTGTATCCAAATCCTCCTCTGAGGCTGAGTACAGGGCTATGGCAGCTGCCGCATCAGAGGTCACTTGGGTGGTTCGTTTATTAGAAGAGCTAGGTATCACCAATTTAAGGCCAGTGGTGCTTCATTGTAACAACCTCTAATTATGATGATGTGGCAATCTAACTAACTAATATTATCAATACACTAATCTCCAATAAGGCTAATTTTACACAGCCTAATAGCCGGGCCTGTGTATGATGATAGAACTCCCTCCAACAAGTTAGCTTACGTACATACATGTTAGGTTGCGCTCCTTATGTTAACTGTCCTACTTATTCATGGGAAAGGCGTTGGAGGGGTTACGTCTTCAAGGGTGTGCCTGGAAATTTGGGAATGAAAACCCAATTAGAGCTGCTACGGATAAAATGGCTCTATGGCGAACGTTTAATTGTTATCAATTCTCACATTTCTTTGCGTCAAGCAAGGGTTTTTAAAGGAAATATGTAGTTGACTCCCAAACCTTCACTTGGAATAGTGCAATGATAAGGCAAAGTTTTATTTTCAAGGATGCTCAAGACATTCTCACTATGCATGGTATATGGAGATTCCAAATAACGTAAAGGATGATAGCATGTATAATTTTAATTTGGTCATTATTTCAGGTTAGTTTACTTTAGACTCAGCTTACGCCTTTATTCATCAGCTACCATAGTCAATTAGTCATGAAAGGCAAACTTCTGAGTACAAAACAAATCTCAACAAGCTAAGACTTGAGATATTCTTTGGTAGCTATCCATATTGCCAAAATTGAAGCATTATTTAATTTGGAAAGTTCTTTACAATGGGTTGGCAACCAATTATTGTCAGAAATGTGAGCAAAGCAAAAAGAGAAGAACAACTAATACTTCATTAATCATTAATGGAGAGAGAAATATATAGAATTATTAGAGAGAGAGAGTCTTAAGTGAATGAACAGAAAAAGTAAGCTAAAAATAGGCTTTATATATTCCAGCCTTTATTAAAAAAGAAATGACAGAAAAATAGAAACTAATAACTAGCTATATAATATGCGTGCTGATGTGTCCGAATTTGTTATGCCTTGCGTGGAAGCTGCACCTTGAGCTGAAGACTCAGAATAAGTAGTATGTCCAATTGTCCAATTAAGTCCAGCAATTATAACTTAAGACAGCGTGGCATGCCAATTGGCTACTTTTGTTAATTAATGTTCTTCTAAGGAGGACGAGGAAACCCAAAATCATATTTTCAATGATTGCCCTATTGCTAAAGACACTTGGACTTAAATTCGGTTATTGTCAGATGATCCTTTTCGGCCTTTGGATTGAATCATTAAAATTATCATGCTCTTCAATCTATATATAGCGAGGATGGCAATAATAATTAATAGTAATAGATCAGAATGAAACGATTCATTCATAAGTTATGGATCATCGGAGTCTATGGCTACACAGAATTGATTGAACATTCCGTTCTTCCCGCACCAATGCTACTATGGTTTTCCGAATTATGCAAGCCAATGTTGAGCAGTTGTAGAAACTTAGTGACTACGAACATGATAAATGACCTTCTTCTTGCATCGCCCTGAAATTTCCCCTCCTTAATTTCCCTCCCGATTTCAGTATGGCAAATATTCGACGGGGCTTGGAAAAAACAAACAAAGTGTATGTGTATAATGTATTGGATGGTCATGGTGTTTAAATGATCCGCACAGAAACTTGCCTAGCCAGGGTGGAGGCGAATATGGGTCAAAGATCGAAACATGGCCGACCAAGTTAACCTTTTCATTGATTGTACTAATCTGGTTCTCTTTTTACTTTTTACTAGAAAATAGGTTCATCCATATTAACCTC